>CM035409.1:12060014-12382514 GCA_020310875.1 Ceratopteris richardii
GAATAACAGAAACCTGGAATGTCAGGTATTCATCTGAGAGGGATGGTAATAAGAAACTACTCAGTATAAGAGAGTTTCTACAGCTTGAGCAAGAAGAGGCCAAGCTAATTTGTACACATCTTCTCAAATAGAAAACACATGTTCATGTGGATGTTTGCGCGCAATCGTCGTATGTGAAGAACCCTGAGTATTTTCATGTTACGGTGTAAAAGTCGTTAATCGTTATTTTCTCAGTAAACAGATGTTTCGGTTATATTTTGATTAGTTACAGTTCCTTTAGTAAACATGTTTTCTGGTAGAATAATGAAGTATATCTCGCAGTAGAATTCGAAGCTTTGTATGACAGATAGCTCATCTTGTAGCTAGATGTCTCTACTTTAAGCTGATCAAAATTTCCGGTGGAATGGATATGTACACACAGTACAAAGTCTAACCGGAAAGTGGCACTTCAGAACTGTGAAGTTTTCTTTAAACTTCAAGAAGAAGTTCATTCAGTGAAGGAAGCTCACGTATCACTCCCTTACTTCACATAAATTCATTTGAAGTAATCACGAGCAGAATTGAAGTTCAATCCGGTGATATTCCGGTAAATTTCGGTGATGTCCCAGTGACGGTCCGGTGAAGTTCTGGTGGAATTCAAGTCGCAGTTTAACACAATTAAGCGATAGTAATCCTGCTAAGCTACTGTTGATTACAGAGGTGTTCTATATCACTATAGCTTAGCTCTCTATTCGGTGGCACGACAATTTCCGCAGGCTTGACAAGGTTCAAGCCTTTGCCGTGACGACCATCAACAAGTGGTATCAGAGCAGGTTAGTTCCACGAGCGGCATCAGAGCCAAAAGACTCTCAAAGGTAACCTAAAGCAAACAAGAAGATCATGGCAGATCATGTCCAAATTGATAAGCTGGACAGAGATAATTATCTCGTGTGGGTAATGCGTATGGAAGCCTTACTTATGAGTAAGGACTTAATGATGTATGTGACCGGAGAAGAAAAGAAGCTGACCTTCGAAGATGATAGCCAACCGGAGAAAGAAGAGTTAGAAGCTTTGAAGCTGTGGCAAAAGAAAGATGCAACGGCAAGAGCCTACATCTACAACGCTGTTTCAGATCATCTACTACCGCACATTAGAGGTCTGGAGAAAGCGGAGGACATATGGAGCGCATTGGAAGACCACTTCCAAAATACTACAAAAGCTAAAGCATTAGTTACTAGGTCACTAAAATGAAGGATCTAGCAGATAGTCTTGGATCCATAAATGAAGATGTCGAAAATCACAGATTGATAACGCAACTGCTCATAGGTTTGAGAGGAGATGAAAGGTGGAAACCTTTCGTACTCTCAACTGAACTTTCCTTAAATCACTTTGTACGAGATTTAAATCAGTTGCTTGGTTTGATGCTCACATATGAGCAAGATCTGAAAGGAGATGGAGATAAAGGACAAAGCTCTGCAATGTACATGAAGAACAAAAAGAAAGGAGATAAAGGTAAGTCAAAAGATGAAGAGGAGTCGAATTCTCAGGCTTATTATGCAAGAGGTAAAAGCACTGGTAGAGGAAGAGCAAGAGCAAGAGGTTTTGGAAGAGGAAGAAGTAGTCAGAATACCAACAAGAAAGCTTGCTGGATTTGTGGACTAAGTAATCATCTGGCGCATGACTGTTAGCACAACCAACAAGGATCAAATCAAAATCAGAACAGTAATAGCAGAGGTAGAAGCGGAAGATATCAAGGTAACTTCCAAAAGGGTAGACAGAATCAAAGAGGAGGCTACGGTAGAGGTGGAACAAGAAGTTGGGGACAGGGCCAATCCTACAACACCACCTATAACAACTACGCAAATGACACACAGAATGAAAATCATACATCATTGATGATGAACTCAATCAGCACATCTGATAACGAAGATCTAAAGGTATTTTACATTGACTCTGGATGTTCTAATCACTTGTCAGGAAACATAGAACTGATGTCAGAACTGGAAAAAGGAAGTTCGAGTCATACTGTTCAAACAGGTGACAATACAAGACATAGCGTACATTCAATTGGAAAAGTGAAGTGTAAGAGTGGAGCAGATTTGCTAACCAATGTTTTGTATGTTCCGACAATACCAAAAAATCTGATTAGTGTGGGACAGATAGTTGAGAAAGGATTTCAGGTCAGATTTACAAACAAAGGAGTATTTGTAGAAGATCCCGAGAACGGATATAATCAGATCGTCTCTGGTAAGAAAGAAGGTAGACTCTTTACTTTAAGAGTACAAGGGAACATTGGCCAAGCGTTGCTCACATATGATGAAAAGGTGATTACAGAACTTGATCTCTAGCACAAGAGATTAGGTCATTTCAATGAAAAAGGAATCAAAGCTATGATATTGAATGGGTCTGTACTGGGATTACCGAACGTACAGAACCAACATATGATTCACAAATGCAAAGCTTGTCAGATGGGAAAAGCCCACTGGTTACCTTTCCAGAAGAAAGGATTCAAACATGATGGTGTGCTAGAACTCATACATATAGATGTATGGGGACCGACAAAGGAATGATCTATTAGCGGATCAAGGTATTATGTCCTTTTCATTGATGATGAAACAAGATGGATAACTCTTTATGTTTTGAAAGAGAAATCAGAAGTGTTTGGAGCTTTTAGACATTTTCATGCATATGCTGAAAGACTCACAGGTCAAAAGCTTAAAAGACTGAGGTCTGATGGAGGTGGAGAATACTTCTCCCGAGAGTTCAACGATTATCTTTGGAATGCAGGTATCAAGAGAGAAATAACCTGTAGGTATACACCACAACAAAACGGTGTAGCAGAAAGAAGGAACCGAACTCTAATCGAGTTTGCACGAGCTATGCTGAAAGAAAAGAATTGTCCAGATTATCTTTGGGCTGAAGCCGTAAATACAGCTACATACTTTGTAAACAGATTACCGTGTACAGTGTTAGAAGGAATGACCCCTTATGAAGCCTGGTGGGGAAAGAAGCCAACACTTGATCATTGTAAAGTGTTTGGATCACTAGCGTATGCTTATGTACCATCACAACTGAGACATAAGCTTGAACCGAAAGCAGAGAAATAAGTGTTCGTCGGATATGATGAAAAGCAGATGGGTTACAGGTTATGGAGTCCTCTAACCAAACAATTTACTATTTCCAGAGATGTAACATTTGATGAACAGAAAAGCTAGTATGCAGATCAGAGTCATACAGCTGAAGAATTTGAAGAAGAGATAAAAAGAAAAGAGAAAGGTAAATCAATCGTGCAGGTGAATAAAGATGAAGATTATACACAGGCAAGTATGTCCAGGACCGGATCAGGTATGAGAAGCGAAGATGAAGACTAAGCCTTTGCCATGACGACCATCAACAACTACCACTACCACTACCACTACCACTACCACTACCACTACCACTACCACTACCACTACCACTACCACTACCACTACCACTACCACTACCACTACCACTACCACTACCACTACCACTGCTAGTGGCACTGCCACTACCACTGCCATTGCCATTTGCCATTGCCATTGCCACTTCCAGTGCCACTGCCAGTGCCACTATCACTACCACCACCATTGCGATTGCCACTACCACTACCACTACCACTACCACTGCCACTGCCACTGCCACTGCCACTGCCACTGCCACTGCCACTGCCACTGCCACTGCCACTGCCACTGCCACTGCCACTGCCACTGCCACTGCCACTGCCACTGCCACTGCCACTGCCACTGCCACTGCCACTGCCACTCCCACTCCCACTTCCACTACCACTCCCACTCCCACTACCACTACCACTACCACTACCACTACCACTACCACTACCACTACCACTACCACTACCACTACCACTACCACTACCACTACCACTACCACTACCACTACCACTACCACTACCACTACCACTACCACTACCTCTTGACATGGTATCAAACCTTTTACAAATAAGGAAAAGCTTTGAAAAAGATCGATAGTGGGGGACTTTGAGAAGGTGTAGGTAGGATGAAATTGGTGATAATCTCAAATTGCTACAAATTTTGCATGTAGGTAGAACAAGGCAATGTATCTTTGATAATATTCACACACATGATATTTTTAGTAACTATATTTTTCTTTCAAATCCATTATCACCTCCACTTGGTCCATGCAACTATGGAGCTTGTAGAGAAATCACGTCAATGTAAAAAACTACAAAGTGCATTTTGTTTTGGCTTTTTTTATATTGGTTCACATCCAAAATTTTAATTTATTCTTTGTACTATCGATACACAAAAAAGGATTTTTTTTTGGAGGATTTAGCTTCTAGTAACACAACATCACAAAGTGAACAAAAACATATCAAGTTCAAGTGTTTGATCTATAAAAGTTTGAAGTAATGGAAAATGCTAACGGATTGACTAACAATATAAATGAAAAGTTAGAGAAATAAACTTTATCATTGAAGATTTAGATAAATAATTTTCTTATGGAAAAAGATATTGGAATTACATCAAGGGAGACCATGAATACCCCTATAATTACAAAAAAAGCATCAAAATACATAATAGAAACATTCATATGAATATTGGAACATAGGATCACAAATTATAATGCATTGGTTGTCGAGTATACAAGATAACATTATTGGTTACATAGAGGATGCAAGAACTCCCATGGAGGCATGGAAGAACTTGTTCACACTAAACAAGGTTAGAATAAGAGAATTACGTCTATGTGAGGCTATATATTATGCTAGGTTCATTGATGACTATACATAGAAAGTATGGGTATTCTTAATGAAGGAAACAAGTTAAGTGTTCACTCCCTCTTAGAATTCCAAGGCTATTGTGGAAAACTAGATAGGAAATTATGTTCAAACATTGAGATGAGATAAAGAAGAAGAATATTTTTGTAACAACTTAAGAAATTGTCTAAAAACCCATGGATTCAAAGATAGTTTTCATACATGTATATATAAAAAAGAAATGGTGTTTTGAAATGCAAAAAAAAACATATTAGGGAAGTATGTATAGATTATTAATGATTGATAAGAATATTCACAATTATTAATGGGAAAAAATTATGTTTACTTTTGTATATATTATGAACAAAGGTCCCACCACTATTGTACATAATGTTACACTGCATGTTGGTTGATACATAAGTAAGTTGAATGTCTTTGCTTAATAGCTTCTCTCTCACATAATGGTAATGGACCTCTATATGTTTGGTCCTAGCATGAGAGATAGGATTAGCTGCAAGGTGAAGTGAACTTGTATTATCTCTAAAGATGAAAGGTGACCTCGTATACAAACCCAACTCTGTATACAATAGCTTGATCCATATGGCTTCTTGAGTGGCATTAGCCAGTCCTCTATACTTTGCCTCTGTAGAAGATAAAGCAACAATAGGTTGCTTCTTTGAAGACCATGAAATTGGCTTATCACCTGCAAATGAAATGTATCCAGAAGTGCTTCTCCTATCATCCTTGCATCCTGGCCAATTTGAATCTGAATAGATCTTGATATCCAAGTCTGAAGTGTAAGGGAAATACAAACCATGATGTTGTGTACCCTTGAGATACTTTAATATTCTCTTAGCAGCCTCTAAGTGAGGTGCTCTTGGCTTGTGCATAAACTGACTTAGCACACTAACTCCATATGCAATATCTATCCTTGTTAAGGTAGCATAATTCAAACTTCCAACTATACTTTGGTAACCTGTAACATCATCAATTTCATCACCTTCATGGGCACTTAGTTTTAGGTTTACCTGCATTGGAGTACTTGCAACTTTGGCATCTTGCAAATGAAACTTCTTTAACATATCCTGTATGTACTTTTTCTGAGTAATGTATATTCCAGAGTTAGTATAGACTAACTCAAGCCCAAGAAAATACTTTAGTAGACCAAGATCATTGATCTTGAACTCCTTCATCATCTGGCTCTTGATTTGTCTGATTCCATTAACATCATTACCTATAAGTATGATGTCATCAACATAAACACATAGGTATATTACCTCTGAATTACTTCTCTTGATGAATAGAGAAGTGTCTACCTTGCTCATGACAAAACCTTGGTCTTGAAGATAAGTGGTCAACTTGTGATTCCATGCCCTAGGTGCCTGCTTCAATCCATATAAGGCTTTATTCAATTTGCACACATATGTTACCTTATTAGGGTCCTCATAGCCAAGAGGTTGTGACATATATACCTCCTCTGAAATCCATCCATTCAAGAAATCATTTTTGACATCCAATTGATACATGTTCCAATTTTTTGATGCAGCCACACTTACCAACACTCTGATGGTTGGCATCTTGGCCACAAGAGAGAATGTCTCTTCATAATCAATGTTTGTTTTGTGTAAAACCTTTGGCTACCAATCTAGCTTTGTACCTGTTAATTGACCCATCAACATTTCTTTTGAGTTTATAGATCCATCTGGATCCTATTACCTTCATGAAGTCCTTCTTTGGTACTAGCTCCCATGTGTCACTTTCCTTAAGTGCTTCAATCTCTTCATCCATAGCATCTTTCCATTCTGGTTTGGTTATGGCTTCTTCATATGATCTTGGTTCTTCAATTGACAAATCCTTTGGCAAGGTAAATAGAGTGTTTAATAACAAGAGATGTATCATACCCATATCTGATAGGTTTTTTGCTCTCTCTTTGTGATCTTCTGATTGACTGATTTGAAGATTCAGGTATGTCTTCAAGCTTCTTCATTTTGACTTTGCCCTTGGACTTCCATGCCTTGAACTCTTCAAGATTGATAATGTCTTCATCATGTGAATTTGAGTCTTCATTCTGAGTAGGTTCCTCCTTAGCAAGACTTGGAAACTCCTCTTCAAAGTCATAGGGTAGTTTAAACTTCCTGCATTCATTCTCATACCAAAAATCATTTTCATCAAAGACAACATCTCTACTAACCATGAACCCCTTATTGGAAGGGTTGTAAAACCTGTACTCCTTTTGGTTTAGATCATATCCAATAAAGATGCACTTCTCAGCCTTAGGGTCTAGCTTACCTCTTATCTGAGAAGGAATGTGTACATATGCTACACATCCAAATATCCTGCAATGTTCTAGTGAGGGTCTCTTACCATGCCATGCTTCATAGGGTGTCGTCCCATCAAGGGACTTAGATGGTAACCTGTTTATGAGATAAGTGGCAGTAGAAACACTTTCTACCCATAGGTAATTAGGTAACTTTTTTTCATTCAACATAGACCTAGCTGTTTCAACAATCAACCTATTTCTTCTCTCAGCTATCCCATTCTATTCAGGAGTATACCTTGTGGTGGTTTCTCTTTTGATGCCTCTATCCTGCAAGAAGTCTTCAAACTCATTGGAGAAGTACTCACCTCCTCCATCTGACCTTAGTCTCTTCAAGTTCTTCCCTGTCTGATTCTCAACAAGTGCAAGATATTTTTTAAAGCAATTAAACACTTCATCCTTGTGCTTCATGAAGTACAATACAGTCCACTTGCTATAGCCATCAATAAAATATACATAGTACCTTGATCCTGATATTGAGGGGTCTTTGCTTGGTCCCCATACATCTGTATGGACAAGTTCTAAGTAGTCTTCATGCATGTAGCCTTTCCTTGAGAAGGGTAACCTGTGAGACTTCCCAAATTGCCAAGCACTACATTTATATATCATGTTTTGTTTGGAAACATTGGGTATTCCAATTACACATTGATCCCTGCATATCTGCTTCTAGGTTCTTTCTCCTACATGTCCTAATCTTTTGTGCCAAATCTCAAGCTCGGAAAGTGTTTGATCTTTATAACTGTATAGTGCAATGTTCTTTGTGTCTTCTAGCTCAAAAGTAAAAAGTCTACTTGATTTTTCTCCTTTAGCAATCCTCTTGAATTCCTGCCTAGGATCCTCCACAAATGCTCCAAGTTGGTTGAATCTGACCTGCAAACCTTTCTCCACAATCTGTCCAACACTCATTAGATTTTTGGTAATGGTTGGTACATAGAGTACCCTACTCAACAAGTTTTGATTTCCATCACAAGTCTTAACATTTCCAACTTTAACTATTGAGTGCTTGGTGTCATCACCTGTTTGTACTTGATGCTTACCTTTTGGTTCCTCAAGATCAGAGAGTAGTGCTACATTGCCAGCCACATGATTTGAGCATCCTGAGTCAATGTAGAATAGGTGGTCATCATTTGTACCTGGTTTTGAAGTCGTGTTCATGATTAGAAGAGAATCATCTTGCTCTTTTGTATAGTTGTTGTAGTCCTTTCTGGATTTGAATCCTCCTTGGTAGTTGCCATTGTAGTTTTTGTTGTAATTGTTGTTGTAGTTGTTGTTGTAGCCTTGGTGATGGTTGAATCTACCTCTTGACTATGAGTATCCACCTCTGTGATATCATCTTCCTCTCTGATTCTTGTAATCCCTAAAACACTCATCTGTAGTATGATTTGATAAACCATAAATCTCCCCCTACCTTGCTTACCTCCTCTGCCTCTTCCTCTTGTTGATCTACCTCTCCCTACATAATTGGCTTGGGAGGTAGTACCTTCATCTTCTCCTTTCTTGTTCTTGCCTTTATCTTTAGCTTTACCTTTATCAGTGTATAGGGCAGAAGAGCTACTACCTTTGGATGTATCTCCATTCTTGTTGAGCTTGGCTTCATGAGTGAATAATTATCCCATGAGAGTGGTAAGGTCTGGAATCTACATGTCCATGTAAAGGTCCATGGCAGTGGTGAAGCTTTCCCATTTGTCATCAGCTTTGATTCCATTGATCACTTGCCTTACAATCTGCTAAAGCATTTTGGCTTTCTCGTCTTGCTTGTGATATGGGTCTACCTTAGCATGTAGCTTGTTTGCTCAGTGATAGTCTGAGTGCCATTGCTTGGCTAAGAATATGGTATATCATGCAAAGACCAAGCACATTGAGGTTTTAGCCATTGAGGGCATTATTCTTGAGAAGTTTCATACTCAAGATAATGTCACAGATGCTTTGACTAAAGCTCTACCATCGAATAGCTTTCAACACTGTTGTCACTTGGTGGGGGTTACTTGATTCATGATCTTACACAGTTACTTGTATACTATATAACATGATGTTTGTTGTGCTTTGGAGTTGTCCTCTCCAACCATTATAGTATAAAGGAAGCAACAACCTTAAATATTTCAAATTTTCAATATGATAAGTACTCTAAGACCATAGCCCCTTGTTCATTAATAGAATCCACGACTCGTGAACAAGATCAGTTTCAATAGAGATTTCACAACTTTTATGGAAAATTCAAGGTTTTCTTGTAAATAGAGCTAGAAGAAAGCTTTTTTTTATGATTCTTGTACTTAGATTGTGCCATTTTTCATAAGGAAGAGATTAATGACATTGAAATTTAATTTGAGAACCTGTATCACAAAGATGAGACAATTGCAATTCTAATGGAATCACATAATCGACTTGAACAACACTTTGCAAGATTATAAACACTCATTATGATGAAATAGACTTAGATTAGCATGAAATACTCAAAGAACAATTGATCAACAAGTCATATCCCTGATAAACACTCAGCAGTTCATCAACAAATCACCATGAAAGCTAAAGGAAGAAATTTAGAGAAGATGGACAAGAGCTCTCAAGTTCTCATTGATCTTCAAGTACAAAATGATCATCCCCTAAAAATGAGTCATAAGTTACCTTATATACTTTTCCAATTTTCCTCTGTCACACTTGAAAATAGGTCCTCTAATCTTTTAATCTAATTTTCTACTTGCTCAAGAGCTAAAAAGTTCTCAAAAAATTACATAAGTTACTTCTACTTATGAGGAAGATTGTTGCTCATTTTTACATCCATTGGGACTTTCTACATTACAAAATGATAATTTCACAAAATATTTTCTATGTCAAAGAGATGTTCTTTGAACATCATTCCCCTCCTTGCCTTTTCTCATCCTTGCCAAAATCTGATTGTTGATAGCACTATTGTCTCTTCTTTCTCTGATAATCTTGGGCTACTAAATCATGAATCTTTGTCTCTTTGATGTTAAGATCATTGACCATTTCAAAAAGTGTCTTTCTCTACTGTACAATTGTTGTGGGTATGTCTATAACATCCTTCTTGATATATTCAATATATGCAGCTTCATATGGTTTTAACCTAGTTGTCATAATTAGGGATAGTTTGCCAAAAACTTCTGATTCTCTTTCAAAAAATCCATAATCAAATGCATTTTCAAAGATATGTACATAGTGGCTTCCCATAAATACAACTCGGCTTCAAGCATATTCTATCTAGGGTCTCACTCAAATAAAAAGGAAGTGCATCTAAGGGTGAATTGAAATCTATAAATTGAGAGTTCTTACATCCATGCCAATAAAAGTTTCTATATAAGTGATGATCAGCTTCAAAGGCCTAACTAGTAATATACAAGTGAAGTCATTGACATCCTTGATGTTTTTTGTTAATGAATTGGTAGTTGTGAGCATGTAGCTTCTGGTCAACCAAGATCCTCTATTAGGTCCTGCAATTTTTTTGGAAATTGAGCCACTTTGTTGGGATTTGACCTTCATTTCTTCTCTTCCAAAAAGTGGGCCAGTCTCTTCTTCTTGCTATTGGAAAAAAAACTGGATTTATTTTTAAATGTACAGGTTCTACTTTCCATATTTTTTTGTAGTCTTTATTTTTGTCCAACCACCTATTCCTTCATTAGGGATCGACTTTTTCAAATACTTCTTTAGTGATTACCGAATCCTCATCATACTCCAGGTATGCATTTGGTGGCACACCTACCCTGGCAGTTTGATAATTTTTTATGCTTTCTAATACCATACACAATGGTATTCCTAGGCCGTGTGTTGCCCAATGATATTGATCCAGGTTTACTCCATTTTCCAAAGCAATTTTAACAATTTTATTTCCAAACTGATCGTGCATCGTTATAATGTATATCATCTTGGCTTCCCTATCTATGAGCTGCTGTTGTATGAATTCATCTTACTCCTCATCCAACTACTCTACAGATCTTGGTTCCCCTTCATACATTTCATGCACAGAGGATGTCATAATTGTAGTACCTGGCATTTCTTGAATTACACCTTGTATGGGTACTTCCTTTATTTGAATCATTACCTTTGCTTTCCATTCTTCAATCTCTTTTAACATATGAGCTCTCTATTGTTGCCATATATCTCTTTCTTTTTCCACTTTCTCATTGAGGGTATTGTATCCTCTCATTGAATTGGCAACATGCACATTAGCTTGCTTTTCCAAATCTCAGCATCCTTCAATTCCTCCTTGATTTGAGTTACTTATTGTCTTAAAGTCTCTAATTCTTCATTTTGAGTGTCTAAAATTTGTGCTTCTTCATTTATATGCCCTTCTTCCATTTATATCCTCTTGATTTCCTCATTTGCTTTGGAGTGCACTTGATATGAAGTCTATAGGACTCTATTCTTTGATTCTAGCTTCCTGATGTCTTCTCCCATTTTTGTGATGGTCTTAGTATGCTTTGTGCACTTTTCTTCCAAAAACTTCACTCTATTTTTGTTTTGTACTACATCAGCCTCTAGTGAAATTGCTCTTTCCAAATACTTTTCACTTATTTTTTGTTGCTCTTTTAGTTCCTCTTCTAATTTTCTCTTCTCTTGTTTATGCTCTTATATGACTTTACTGCCCTTAATGAATTCTGACTCTGTTGCATTGCCAGACATTATAATATTTCTGCTTGAAGGTCTAAATTCCTCAATTATTTCTATGTGTATTCTAAACTCCTACTACTTTACTTCTATTTGTTTGCCTTCTTGATCATCATCATTTAGTTTCCCTGATTTTGCTTTTAATCTGCTTCTTCATCATCATCTTCTACTTGTAGGCTTGTGATTTCTTCATGATGCTTCTCCTCCTCATGTGTTTCCTCTGAATCTTTTGGCTCTATACTAAGTACATCTTTCATTTCTACATTTGTGTGTGAATCTTCATTTTGAATAACATTTATTACCTTTTGCTTCTACTGCATCATGTGTTGGCTCTTTCTTTTCTACTTCTTTCTGTTCTAATTCATTCATCCTAGCACCATACTCTGATTCTTTTGGATTTGGTCTTTCCATTATGATGTGGCTCATTACTATGCAACCTTTTTCAATTACTTTTTCTTATGTGGTTGTTGTAGCTTCATCAATTTTTCCTCCTTATTATGGCTTGTGTTTTCTTTGGAAGCTTCTCTTTTCTCTTCTTGTTATTCATGGATGAGGAATGATCCTTCATCTCCTTTTTCTTCCAAAGTGGTTTCTCTAGAAGTACTTTCCTTCTTTTTTTTGGTTTCTTCTCTAGTTCATCAACACTTTGTATTTGAATATATATTGGTTTAATGGGATTGTTAAGGACTGATAAATTAAAACTTCTTAACAAGAATCCTTCAATATCAGTGTCTGTATTCTGTATTAGAATCAGATTTTTCTTTAGGTGACACTGACACTCTTTCCATTATCTTTTTCTCTTCTTTTTCACCTTCAATTTTGTAGATTAATGTTTGTTGAGAGAGATGGTGGATAATCACAAGAGATGAGATGGTGTAGCCAGATCCTGCTTAACACCTGTTATAATTGATGGGTGGAGAGTGTTATGGGCGTCCTTAGCTTGCTAGTAAGCATAAATGATCATGTATGTTGCTTGGAAGATGACGCACAAATGATAGGATCAAAACAGATAGGTAAGCATATGTATCAATGCACAAAACTTGCTATTTTGGTTGAGACACCTGCTCAGTGTTTCACTTAATTATCTTTCTACAATAGCAATAAGAAAAATTCCTTTTGGGGAACTTTAATTAGCTTAATGAGCTAACATTCATGAGTGGAATCATCTAAAATGATGAACCATCTACAAAGAATTATGTTTAGCAAGTATGGAAACACTCCTGACTTTTATGGGCATACACAGTCATAGACCCGTGAGTAATCTTTGACTGATATATGATGATTGAATAAACCAATGTAAATGAAAATTTGCATGAGCAAATTAGACAGTATGATGAATATTTCATGCTTTTAATCATGCAAAATGATGCACTACACAATGAGAACTAGTTCATGCAAGATCATTGTTCTGATAGAGTGTGATAAAGATACAAGATTAGGAAGTAATGAACATGTATAGATTAAATCATGTACAAATACAAGATCATTGGAAACAATGCATTGCTCAATGAGTGTAGGATGAGAGAGCTATAGCGTGAGCTTCTCTTCTCAGTGAAAAAGCAAATGAATGGTCTCTGAACTTTGAGATGCACGTGGGATCTTCATCTTCATATTTTATAGCTTTTGATTGGAGCCAAGTATTTGAATTTGAATTCAAATATCCACCTAAAAGTCATCCTCAAGTATAGGATTGATTCTCTCTTGACTTCAGCTACCAAGCGGATACGAATTAGATGCTTCCTAAATCCTCGTGGGTCTTGATCACTTTTACTAAGAGTAATTACACGCAATAGTTACAAGAGGTAGTACATATGAGGCTTTGTCAATTGATATGCTAATACATCAAGCTAATGTATATACATCAAGTATGTAGGCTTGGTCTCGATCGCACCAATAGCTCCCCCTCAAGCCTAACATGCTTGATCTTCATTTCTCCTTGATCTCTTGAAGTCCAATCATCAATTTGAACATGTTCAACTTTGTTCCACCCAATGCTTCAGTAAGTAAATCTGCACATTGCAAATGAGTTGATACATATGCTAACTGAATGTCCTTGCTTAGCATTTTCTCTCTAACATAATGATAATGCACTTCAATGTGCTTAGTCCTGGCATGGTACACAGGATTAACTACCAAATGAAGTGAGCTGGTATTATCTCCAAATATAGTTGGAGTGTAGGAATGTATCTCCAAATCTGCATACAATTGCTTAAGCCACATAGCTTCCTGAGTTGCATAAGCCAAACCTCTATATTCTACTTCTATGGAAGATGAGTCCATAGTTGGTTGCTTCTTAGATGACCATGATATTAGCTTTGACCCTGCAAAAGATAGATACCTTGAAGTGCTCCTCCTATCATCCTTGGAGCCAGCCCAATCTGCATCACAGTATAACTTTATATCTATGTCAAAAGTGAAGGGATACAATAACCCTTCATTCATTGTACACTTTAGGTACTTAAGCAACCTCTTTGTAGCTTCCATGTGTGGCTTCCTTGGTACATGCATGAATTGACGCAATGTACTCATAGCATATGCAATATCCACTCTTGTTAATCTAGCATAATTAAGACTACCAACAAGTTGTTGATACCCTATAATATCATCAAGTGGTTCACCTTCATGTGAACTTATCTTATGATTGATCTCCATAGGAACATCTGCATCTTTAGTGTTCTCCATTTTAAACTTCATCAACATATCATTTATGTACTTCCTTTGTGTGATGAATATACCTGAATCTGGACAAGGTTTCCCAAGTCTCTTGGGATGTCTTACAGTTCCTAATGTGTAGCAAAAGAAAATCAGAGATGGAGTTGAGTAAATAAGACCTTGCTAATGCATCTTTAGCACACCATGTGTTGAGCTTTTCATGTTCTTCCTTTGTTGGCAATCCTCTTGTTTTGAATGAGGGCAATTCCTCATCTCCTAAGATGTATCCATAGAGACTCCTTCCTTGTAGGTATGTCTTCATCCTTAGAGACCATGCCTGATAGTTGTTCCTGTCCAATTTATCAATAAATGAAGGAAAACCATCTCCCATTTTACCTTAGTTTGCTCTGATACCACTGTTGGGAATGATGGATGGACACTCCAAGAGATTGAGTAGGTACTGCCAAATCCTACTTTTTATCAGCCCTTTGATGCTTCAGAGTTGATAAGTGGACCTCCTTAGCTTTCCAATGACACCATAAAATGGCCTATGTACTTTGGAAATGATGTATGTAATGATTGAAACAAAATAGATAACTTTGGAATTGAAGATCTCAAGAAAAACCTTCTATTTTTGTCTTGACACCTGTTGGATCTTTTGCTCAGTATGACCAGCACAGTAGGAATTGGAAAACTTCCTTTTAGGGGTATCTAATTAGCTTAGTAAGCTAATTAGATAATCAGTATGCTCAAAGAAATCAATCTAGCAAGTAAACCTTTACCCCCGATTTTTTAGGACTGTTGCAAACAATGACCAGTGATCACCTCGACGAGTTTTTCTCTGAAATGTCTGAATATAATCTCTTCAAAATTTGACACATGTAGATAACTTTGAGCCGGTTCCATCAAGCTAAAGATCTTTGAATTTGGTGAAGAAATGACTGAGATATGCTCTCCACAAGTTGACAGACTTTCAAGTATTATGACAGAGAACTAAGAAATGAACAATGTAGATATATGCATTGATGAATACTTGTATACAATACCATTGGCATGAAGATCATTGCCAAATGGTGTAGATAGGTGTGGGTTAGGGTGAAGGCCTCACACACACTCAGAAATGGTAATGAGAAGTTCGGGAATGTTGAGTTCTAATCGCGACTTTTTCATGATCACTTTTATAATGATTGAGTAAAAATTTGAATTCAAATTCAAACTTTATTGGCTCCTTATGATCAAGCTCCTATATCCTAGGAGATATTCCATCAATCAAAGCTAACCTTTTTCCACGAATTCCTTTTGGTAGGTGTTTACAAAGATTCCAAGTCAATTTGACTTTTTCAATGAGGTAAAGTGGTAATTAACCACTACCATGTGTTTATATGCTTCTTCATATGTGTATGGATTTTAATGTGTCCTTCAAGCCAAATGTGTAGGCTTGTGAATTGCACCAACATCTTGGACCTCTCACTTATTTTCTTAGACTTGAACTTGTCTATACAAATTCTGGTATCTACGTCACTCAAAGGAAATATGTACATGACATGCTTTCTAAGTTTAAAATGGAGAATACTAAGTGTGCAGGTACACCCGTGGATTTGAATCATAAGATAAGTGTTTATGAGGGAGAGCTTATTGAAGATATCACAAGCTATTAAAGCTTGGTAGGAAGCTTGATCTATGCAACTCTCACAAGGGTGAACATATGCTATAGTGTTAGCATACTCAATCAATTTATGCACAAGCCAAGGAGGCCACACATGGAAGAAGCCAAGAGAGTGCTCAAATACTTGAAGAGTACCATCAATGAAGGGATTTTCTATCCCTTCACCTCTGAAATTGATCTCAAACTTTACTTAGATTCAGATTGGGCTCAATCAAATGATGACAGGAAGAGTACTTAAGGATATTTGTCTTTTGTAGGATCAAAACTAATTTCGGTCTTCAGAGAAGCAACCAACTGTTGCTCTATCATCTACTGAAGCATAATACAGATGATTGGAAAATGCCCCACAAGAAGCTATGTGGTTAAAATGTCTATACTCAGATTTAGGGTTACATACCTCAACTCCTCACATCTTTGGTGACAATACAAGTTCACTTCACTCAGTAGTGAATCCAGTTTACCATGCTAGAACCAAACATATTGAAGTCCATTATCATTATGTAAGAGAGAAGCTGATGAGAAAGGACATTCAATTTATAGGATGACTAAAGGGCTTCCAATAGTTGAATTGGAGGTGGATGCAGTGTCCCTATCTAGAGGACATTGGTTCTTGGATAGTGACTCAGTAGATGAAGCTGTGGAACTAGATTCAGATCCAGAAGAAGTTCTAGAGCATGAAAAGATAGAAAAGGAGTTGAAACATTTATTCAAAATAGTCAAAAAACACATCTTCATTGTGAAGAAGGGGAAGTTCAAGTACACCATGTCATGTCAAGAATTCTATATATTCCAAAGATCAGTAGCATCATATAAGAGGTGGGAAGCAGTTGGCCTAGATAAGCTTCTTGAGGAACCCATGTTCTTCATTGATTTTGAGAGATATGAATAGGTTATGTCCTCCTTACAGAAATTGAAAAGAAGCATAGAAGCTTATTTTGTTTGCAAAGTCAAAAACTTGGAAAATGAAAGAGTAAACATGACTATCAAGGCAAAGCACATCAAAGCTGCTCTAAACTTCTATCTAATGGGAACCAGAGTGGATGTCAGTTTTGTAAAGAAGAATTCAGCCACATATGCTAGATTCACAAAGTTCTATGAGTTTAAGGACAAGGCAAATGAAGATTTTTCCATAATTATTTTCCTAGAAATTTTGTGTTTTCCAAGGCTGTCTAGGTACACAATGGGCACATAAGCCAATCACTTTAGTGATGCTGAACAATAAAGATAAAAAAACCCCTTTGGAGTGGTGGAGATGGCACCATACATCCATGAGCGATTAAAGGAAGCATTAAGCACTAGGAATCCAAGAAATTCATGAATGGAACCTAGTTAGTGACAAAGTTAATTTATTATGTCTTGGGTATTGAAGAAAAATTAATGTTATCCCATGAAGCCCAGATGTTCAGAGTAACTATGATTGGAGTCAAAAGTCCACTTAAGACAATGTCTGTTAAGGAGATAGGGAGAAAAATAAAATATATTGTATTGGAAGTACAACAATGAATAAAGAAAAGAAAAATAGACCCAAGGAAGATAGAGTTGGAAGAAAGGGAGGCTACTGAGGAGGAAATAAAAATAGAACAAAAGAATGTACAAGCTGATACAGAGCCACTTCCTCCTCAAAGTAGCACGAAAAAGCTCTATTCCTATCTTATGCAGGATGGTGACAAGAGAGCTACTTATGAAGCCAAGTATTAGAAGATGCTAGAAGATTTTTCTAACAAGGTAACAGATTGGAACCAACAGGAAATGGAGCATTATGAAGAACTCCATGAGCAGATGATGAGTGCAAAAATAGAAGTTGTTTTCGTTAAAAAGAAAGTTGCACTCCTAGCTTAGTTTGAATAACTACAAGGTCCACATGAAATAAGGACTACCATGTTGGTGCAGGACAACCATCAATTGATGATTTGAAGTCAAAGGATGAAGCAAAGACCAATATATGAAGCTTGAAGTTAGTGCATGATCATAAGATGAAGACTTGTATATACATGTACATTAAACTTGTAACTAGTTTACAGATACCTTTGTTATGGTTACCAGTTTGTACATATATGCCTATATATACAAGTAGAAAGTCGGGGCATGTAAGAGAGATGATGAAAGACAAGCTGTAAGAGTCATTAGACACTTTAGAAGTAATGAGAATATAGTTCATCAATCAGATGTAATGTTTTCCTGAATAGAAGAAAAGTTGCACCCGATATTTTGCTCAGTGATCCTTCTATGTTTATCCTTTTGTGAAATGTTTGTGTACAAGCTTAGATCTCTCTCTCATATCTACGTGATTTTCTCTCTTCCGTGCTTGTAGTGTGCCTCGGATCTCTCATATCTCTCTAATATCCCGATCTCTATGTCGGCAGTGTACTCATCTATCTCTCTAAGTCATCGAGTAATAGCCATCCTCTCCGTGTCCCTCTCCAGGATTCACCGTCAACAGTGCAACTCTCTATCTCTCTCCTATACGTGTCCACCATCCACTCTCTCTTCGTGCCTCATGTGCTCTGCCGCCTCTCTCTACCCAAGATTGTATCTCTCCTCCATATCTCTCTTCTGATTCCGCCTACAAGCTTTGTTGCCGCCGACATAATCGATTCTCTGTCTATCTCCTGAATTCTCTCCGTCGCGCACCTCTCTCTTCTCTCTCTCCTCCGCATTGAATATGTCATGCCATCTCCCCATATCTCTGGCCATGTCCACGACTCCACGCGCGACCTGCCAGCAGATTCTCTCTATCTCTTTGCTATCATCTGAGACATACAGCAGGGCACTCATCTCTAGAACTCTCTCTACGTGGCCAATCTCTCTCAGGTCCGCGAATCTATCTCCGCAGTTCTGCTCTAGCGACTATCTGCCACGCAATCTCCAGCTTCTGTCCGGGTTTGTGGGACAGACTGACTTTCTCTCAGACAAACTGCGGCAAAACTACCGCACCGACCGTTAGAGCCCTGGGCCCTCTGTGCTGACGTTCTGCCAACAAGTTCAGCAACCCATCTCTCTCCGAGATTTCAGCAGCACTACAGCGAAGATGTGCCTTGAAATATGTGCGCTCTGATCTGGCCTCTTCCCTGTCCCTCAGTGTCTCTCGGAGATTACTTCGCGCAGCGCCAATGATCAACTATATCTCCCTCCACCGCCATAGTACCTCGGAGGTCTCACGAGATGCCCGCCTACCTTCTCTGCCTTCTCCCTATTCACGCGTCGGCAGCCGCCGGCAAAGACCCTCTCTCTGACTAAACCATCGCGCGCAGTCGCACTCTCTCTCCCGCTTGGTTAGATTCGTCCGACAGCCTCCTTTCTAAGAATCTCTCCGTCAAGGTCTGTCTATTTGACGCATCAGCAGAGCCGCAATACCTCTCTCTAAGACACATGCGCACATAGTTGTACTTCTATCTATGCCAGTCTCCATCGAGTATGATCATTGTTTTATCATCTACACCATCGATTTTAATTCTAACTCTTCAACAACAATTCAACCATTGGAAATACAGAACCAAATTATTGGAAATAGTAAGAGCCATGGCTATATGGAACTGATCGTGCAGTTGTATGCATGCCCAATTGAGCATGCATCAGAAATCTCCACCTTGCTCCCCAATTACCGTACACACACAGATGTGTATTCGAATGGCTTCCATAACCTTTCTAACATCATAAATCTCTCTCTCAGTGCACCATCATAAAGTATGAACAAAAGATAATTCATTCATGAATAGAAATGGACAAGAGCATACCTGGAGGAAAGATCCGCCAAGAAGTTCAACGGGGAGAAATAAATGATGTCTAGAGACCTATTTATAGGTTTCCCCCTATCTATGACTTCTCTAGAATCTTCTAACCTCCTTACTCAACTTTTCAATTTCAGACGACCATGCATGTTCACTTACTATTCTTGGAAAATCCCATCTCTTGATTCTATTTTTGATTCTTATCCTTTTTATTTTTCCTAAATTAATGTTTTGGTTTCACACTGTATACAGGGTTAATTAGTCTAAGGGTTTGGGCTACGATAAACACCAATTCCAAGGGTCCGACCTAGGGTTTTTGGTCGGAAAAATCAGGGTTTGGTCACAATTATCTCAAGCTCACCAATTTAATGGTTTATTTACAATTTCGGCCTAAACTCCAAGGGTTTCCAAGGGTGCAAGTTCATTTTTCATGGGTAAACTAGTGTTTTTAGTGAGTTTCAAGGGTCAAACCTAAGGTTTTCATGGGTCTAATGTTTGTTGTTTATATACACGGGTCTAACACACATCTCAAACTTGTTTTCGTATCACACAATCAATTAATTCGGCCAAAATATGTACAAAATATACCACTCTCTCGATCAAAACATCACACAAAAACTCAAAAACAATGAACTTTTGAAAAAAACTCAGTGCACACTCCCTGCGGGATTTCATCCCGACATTCGCCCCCGCTAAACCTGCACATCGTCCCGATGGGCCAACCTGCAAGATCCGACAGAAGCGCATCAGGGTTCTTTTGAAATCTCTTAACACTTTTTATGTTTTTCTTTTCAAAACTTAAATCATGATCTCATGCAGTCATGCAATTTTTATAAAGATTAGTATGAATTTCAAAAAATTAGGTAGATTCAAGCTTCACAAACATCATACTATGTTTCTGCGTCTGCAATCTGACAAGTAATCACATAAATAAATCGTTGGCTTTCTAGATCTTCTGTTTGTTCAACTGGTTCATATCCAACTGCTCATTCTAAGTACTAGCATATACATATGTTTCTACTAACTCAGTTTGTAGAATATACCTCGATTCCCACTATTTATTTCCTACTTGTCCAACTCTCCATTAGATCTCTTTCTTTTTCTTTTCTTTCTTCATTTTTCTTTTTCTTTTTCTTTTCTTTTTCACTTCATCTCAGCTCAGCATTTATAATTTTTATCTTTATTTTCACAAATCAGCCTATGTCGAAATCGGGTGCGACTCATGGACTTGTCCGCCCGACCAAGTTTATTCCACCTGTCTGCCGACCCGGCATAGCGCACGACATACACAACATCAGCCCTGCATGAAATCGGTGTCAGCTCGTGGCTCTGACCACCCGATCAGAGTGACTCCACCTGCCTACCGACCCATTCAGGCGCATGACAACAGATAGGTCAGGCCTACGACAAAACTAGCTACGGCTCGTGGCCTTGATCACCCGACCAAGGTGGTTCCACCCGCCTACTAGCCCATCGTAGCGCACCAACGACATACACGCACATATACAGCTAGCATGAGTATGAATGTTTCTTTATATCACGATCCATATGGAGGTAAGATCTCATAAGAAACAAATAGTAAGATCCAAAGTTTCCCACTCACTAAGTGTTCAAATCAATCAGTATATACATGCACTCGATCTAAGCATGCCATCACATCCCCAAGCTTTCACTCCCAAAAGTCTCTAGTCTGCTAACTGATCTCACTCATATAATTTCCTAGTCATTCATGCTTCATGCAAACCCATAATAGATCTTTGTTATCTTCATTCTACATGATTTTCATAAACTCATACATATCTTAATCACACACATCAATGCAATGCATATGCTCTATCAGAAAGAAGACAAAACTTAAATCAGAAACATTCCACCTATTCATTTTAGTTCATCTTCATCTAGCCTTTCTTCAATCTCATGATCCATCATTCTTCATCAGCATCAGCATCAGTGTCATCAGTATCCTCCAGTGTCATCAGTATCCTCCAGCATCATCAGTATCCTCCAGCATCATTAGTATCCTCCAGTGTCATCACTATCCTCCAACATCATCAGTATCCTCTAGTGTCATCAGTATCATAATCATCATCATTATCATAATCATCATAATCATCATAATCATCATCATTATCATTCATCATCATCCAATAGCTCTTTATCATTCTCATGCGTTTTCATTATGATTCTACTTCAATCATCATTCAAGGTTTGCAAATATGTCTTGAAATGTTAGGTTTCTACTTCTTCTATTCTTCTTCAAACTCTTAGAAGTCTTTGAAGTTGTCTTTACACTTTCCTCGATTTGCGCAATAATATGATCAAGTAACTGTTTTTCTGCTTTGTTAACTCGTTTATCAGATTTTGTATCTTCTTGAATTTCTTCTTCACTCTTTTCCAGTTCAATCTGTTTATCAAAGTTCATTTGGGATTGTAATTTCGCAACTTTCTCTTGATCAAATAGATTCTCATTGGCTAAAATTTTTGGATCAAACGAAACATATCCATCATGTTCTTTCTTTGATTTTTCTCTTTCAGACTCTCTTTTATGATCAATTTCCATTTGTTCTCTTAGTATCTGTTCAATATTTTGCTTCTCGACCTTTATTTGTCTACCTTTGGTTTCTTCAATTGGTTTCTCTTGACTCTCAATAGATAGCAGGCTCTTTTGTTCATCTAATCTATTATCTTCATGAACCTTTGGTTTCCATATCTTTTGAAATAATTTTGATCTAGATTTGGCCTTCTCGAAATACTCTTTCATCCCACCTTTTCCTACATTCAGATGCAAAGGTATCTCCTCTTGATATTTACAAATTTTATTTTCATGTTCACTTACTAGTCTTTGTCTACATGCACTTTCATATGCCAGACAATCCCAAAACATATGTCCAAATTGATCGCACCAAAAGCAACGTATAAGTCTCTTCTCAACGAAACTTGACTTCCTAGGTATCACTCTAGGTGTGGGTCTTCTAAGACCTAATGACTGTTTGTGTGCAGATATGCCTTGGACATTTACCTCATGTTCATTGTCGCATTTCAATGCTTGTAGATTCTTAACTTGGTTAGTCAACAATTCAACCTTATTTTTCAATTCAGAAATCTCAAAATCCATTTCATTTTTTAGATCTTTAATGCTTATACCCATCACCTGAATAGTATCAGATATCGCATTTATCGTTTGCATTAAAGTCATAACAATACCAAACTTTGATTTTATAGATTCATTCGTGTTAAATTCTATTTCCTTAATTTGTTTCCACAAAGAAGTTCAACGGGGAGCTAAGACAAAAAACTTTAGTACCTTTCAAATTAATTAAACACTGTCATGAATGAAATTTAATACAAGCTCTTCCAATTCTTGCGGAGTATAACAAGGAAGGTTGCGTACTCAGATCTCATTTTTGGTACCTAGAACCATCAAATCGATACAATTTTTGAACATCACACACGTACTCGGACATGATTTTTCAACGCATCATTCCCAACAAAAATTTTGTTTTATGAAAGCTTCATTTTTGAGTAGTTTAAAGTTTTGTTTGGTAGGCATATAAAATTCTGTGAGGATAGTTCGATAAGAAAATTACTAACTTGCACGCAGACAATCGATAGCATTGCAGCTTGAAGAAATGGGCCCCAACAAATTTTCACGTGGGTAACTACCTCACTGTATGTTCCCAAAGCCTTTCCAAATTCGTTACAAGGACGATAATGGACATTAAAGCTAAGTGCATTTCGATCATGTGTAGTAACATCAGCAAAGCCAAGGCATAGTATTAAGTTTTCATTATTAGAGGGAGAAAATGATTAATAAGGCCTACCTAAGGATGCAGCAGACTTCTCCCATCGAAGGATTCTTACTGTTCCACTCATTACCTTTGGTGAAATCGATGTCCACTTATCAAATTCAATGATTTAACTTAGCTTTTCTTAAAGCATTTGAAACCTGCTCCACAGTTGCATAATTGTTATTCATACCGGAACATTCCTTTGACACTTTTTCGATGCAAGTTTCTATCCTTATAATATTTGTGCAATACACTGGGTTTCTTTCGGCGACCAATAGATAATCTCAGCGCATGGGATAAATCTTTCCTTCTCTCTCCCCATGCGCCACCTTAGTTTCCATGACTACATCTATGCTTTTACAACCGACTTTATCCCTCTCTCTTTCTCGTACTCTATGCACAATTCCACACAAACTCCTGCCATCAACTAAAGCGCTGATCTTTGCATCTCTGTACATATCAGCTCTCTCTCGATCCTTCCATCGGATCATCGCTGCTGCACGTCTGCAATCTGAATACAACTCTATCTCTCTCCCATATACCTTCATCACCTCCGCAGCGCCCATATCTCCTTCCAAGATCTGGGCCTCTGCAACCTCTACGATCTCTCTCTTCAGAGCATGGACACAGAGTGCGTCACTTATCAATCTATCGAGGAGACACTCCTTTCTCTACGTCGGTGCCAAGGCATCCATTTCTCTCTTTCTCGACGCCGTCTGACTTCTTGTCTGTGCGGCCTACAACGATCATGTTTTCCTGAATGCATCGATATCATCTCTCTCCTGCTGCGCGTGGTCACTCTCTTCACATCTACGCCACAGCCGCCATCAATCCGTTTCTCTCTCTCTCTCTCTCTCTCTCCTCCACTGTTCTTTTTGAGCGACCGTCTGAGTGCTGCCACTATCGCTGGCTGTGCTTTCTCCGTGTCTCTCATTACAACGACTCCACCGTGGACACAACAGCAACATCTACAACTCTCCAGCACTCGAATCAGAGCAACGGCCTCTCTCCCTCTCCTTTGCACGCCTCCTCAAATCTACCATTCTTCACCTGCTGTGTTTCAAAAGGCTTGAGTTCTCTGCACCCTCAACTCCATCTGCCCAACCTATGCGATGATCTCCATAGTCAAAGCTTAGGATGTGTCCAAAAACAGAAGATATATCCTCTCTCTCTCTCTCACAACTCTCT
Source organism: Ceratopteris richardii (assembly GCA_020310875.1). NCBI lineage: Eukaryota > Viridiplantae > Streptophyta > Polypodiopsida > Polypodiales > Pteridaceae > Ceratopteris > Ceratopteris richardii. Next base: position 12,084,709 of record CM035409.1, read on the forward strand.
CTACAGCGCACGCGCGCTCTTAGCACCGCCTCTATTCGGCTCTCTCTGTCTCTCCCACTCTCGTCCCATCTCTCTCTATCGAGACACGCCATCTACATTTCTCTGCGCCGACGAATCTCTTCGCATCTCTCCCTTGCGAGTGCTTACTGCTGCCTCTCAGTCTAGCCGTCAGATCTTCTCTCTCTGCTCTCTCTCTACGTAGACTTCTTCGCGCCGCCATATGTCTATAGAATCTCGTACACAGCAACGATCTCTGCATGGAATCTGCCACGCACACCATCGCCGATTGGAGTGGCCTCTCTCTCTCTCTATTTCTCTCTCCTCTCCCCGATTTTAGCATCACCACTTCTCTCTCTTGTTCTATTCTCTCTACTCATCTACCGAATTCTCCACAACCGCTATGCTTGCCCATCTGCCTACGAATCTCTGTCTACCATAGCCATGCGGACAACGCCACCATCCCGAGCGTCGACTCCACACCTATGGGCATTGGCACCTCTGTCACCTTAGCTTCCTCTCTCTCTTGCAATACTGCACGAAACCTCCTTTTTCTCTCTCTATGTTTCTCCTTTTTCCTGCATCAATAGCTGCACTCTCTGCCAAGGTACTCAATTAATACAGTAGATTGACCATAGAGTCAATCAATAATAGAAAAAATATCATGATCCATCAACATAGAAGAACCAATAGCATCAACAACGTCAGAAGGAGGACCAACTGTATACTAAGAGCGACATGGCAATGGCTAGAAAACTCTTGAATTCGCTTGCTCTCAACGAACCAATAATAAGAATATCTCTCACTAAATGCATTACCAAAAGTACGAGCAAGAAGATGAATGAACAAGAATGGACAAGGTGCATACCTGGAGGTGAGATCCACAAAGAAGTTCAACGGGGAGAAACAAATGACGTCTGAACACCTATTTATAGGTTTCTCCCTAGAACTTCTCTAGAATCTTCTAACCTCCTTATCTAAATTTCTATTTCCATATCATCTTGCATGTTCATTTACTAATTTTGGAAAATCACATCTCTTTGTTTTCTATTTTTGATTTTTTTTTTCTTTTTTATTTTCCCTAAATTAATGTTTTGGTTTCACACTATATACAGGATTAATTAATCTAAGGGTTTAGGTGAGGATAAACACCGATTTCAAGGGTCTAAGCTACGGATTTTGGTCAGGGAAATTAGGGTTTTGATCACAATTATCTCAAACTCGCCAATTCATGGGTTTATTTACAAATTCGGCCTAAACTCTAAAGGTTTCCAAGGATTCAAGTCCGATTTTCAGGGGGTAAAACCACATTTTTAGGGGTTTTGAAGGGTCAAACCTAGGTTTTTATGGGTCTAATGTCTGTTGTTTATATACACGGGTCTAACACACATCTCAAACTTGTTTTCGCATCGCACAATCAATTAATTCGGCCAAATTATGCATGAAATATACCCCTCTTTAGTCAAAACATCACACAAAAACTCAAAAACAATGAACTTTTGAAATAAAACTCAGTGCACACTCCCTGCGGGATTTCATCCCGACAAAAGATAATTAATTCATGAATAGAAATGGACAAGAGCATACCTGGAGGGAAGATCCGCCAAGAAGTTCAACGGGGAGAAATAAATGATGTCTAGAGACCTATTTATAGGTTTCCCCCTGTCTATGACTTCTCTAGAATCTTCTAACCTCCTTACTCAACTTTCCAATTTCAGATGACCATGCATGTTCACTTACTATTCTTGGAAAATCCCATCTCTTGATTCTATTTTTGATTCTTATCCTTTTTATTTTTCCTAAATTAATGTTTTGGTTTCACACTGTATACAGGGTTAATTAGTCTAAGGGTTTGGGCTAGGATAAACACCAATTCCAAGGGTCCGACCTAGGGTTTTTGGTCGGAAAAATTAGGATTTGGTCACAATTATCTCAAGCTCGCCAATTTAATGGTTTATTTACAATTTCGGCCTAAACTCCAAGGGTTTCCAAGGGTGCAAGTTCATTTTTCATGGGTAAACTCGTGTTTTCAGTCAGTTTCAAGGGTCAAACCTAAGGTTTTCATGGGTCTAATGTTTGTTGTTTATATACACGGGTCTAACACACATCTCAAACTTGTTTTCACATCGCACAATCAATTAATTCGGCCAAAATATACCACTCTCTCGATCAAAACATCACACAAAAACTCAAAAACAATGAACTTTTGAAAAAAACTCAGTGCACACTCCCTGCGGGATTTCATCCTGACAACGTGTCAAAGTCGACTGTATAGAAGTACAAATTTTAGACATAGGTGAATTGTTTGGAGTAAATCTCATGATTTACTAAACCTTTTGAGAAATTTTAACTTGGAGAAGGTGCGCAAACACTACTCAACACCATGTACAAAGTTTCATTGAAAACTTTAACAGATTTGATCACTCAATGAGTGATTTAAGTGCACCAGACTTTTTTGAATAATCACTCTCTTCATAGTTAGTGCAAAGATTGATAATCTGGCACTACTCCTCCAAAATTGGTTGAGGTTTTGAGTTGTTCTTGATATAGAGGTGTTCTAACATCAAGGATAACTTGTTCTTTTGGAGATTAACACTCTCCATCAGTGGTATCAGAGCAGGATTTATCAAAATTGAAGAAAGGAGGACCTCGGCTATTGAAGTTATACAGAAATCAACCTTTGAAGATTCAAAAGGTGAAAGAGTGAAGTGAAAGCTAGAGAAAGAAGCCTGAAGCTATCAAGAAGATCAAACGAAACTACATTTGAAGTAAAGGTACACTTATTCCTCACAAAGCTTGAAGAATTTAATACACAGGTGAAGAAAGGATGGGAGATTCTCTTCAGATAGAGAAATTGGATAGAGAAAACTATCGTGATTGATCTATGAGGATGGAAGCTCATCTTATGAGCAAAGACTTGATAGGATACATTATAGGTGAAGAATAAAAACCAGAGTTTAAAGATCCTAGTGTTCCAACTAGGGAGGAGCTCACAAATTTGAAGACATGGATGAAGAAGGATGCTCACATGGGTGTTGAGGTTGTAGCAAGGAATGACCAAAACCCACACCACCTTGCATGGAAGCAAGAAGGAAATCTCAAGAGTGACTCTCCTCTCATCCACCCCTACCTCCCACATGTTCAAGCCATTGGCAACAGCCCCATGCTTTGCCACATGCTTGAAAACAAGGAGAATAGGGAGTCGAGGATCCTTGCCCATGAGGAAAATACAAGAGAATGCAACTACTCTACTCACACAAAGGAGAGACATGCATAGGCACACACATACCACTCTCACACACTCACAAAGAAAACAAGACATATAAATGTAACAAGTCTTGGAGTAAATGAGAGCATCTTCCATTGATAAAGGATTTTACATGAGAGCACGTCGACCAAAAGCTCTCCCTCTTTACAAAAATGAACTCATATTTATAGGCTAAGCTCTATTCCCCATGTGCCTCTTTGAAAGTCCAAAAAGGTGATTCTCTCTCTAACTGCCAATCTTCTAGGATATTCCAAAATCAAATAAGTAACAACCCAATGTACCTGGGGCATGCGTGGGTTTTCTACCTGGGGAATCTTTCTAGAAGGATCATAAAGGTGAGAGATACTATCCTATAGTATGAACAAATATTAAAAAGTGCTTTATGAGAGTGTTCATATGTGACACTCACATATATACAAAAAAGGTTATTTCTCATGGTCTAGAGAGGGTTCCTATGCACTATTAAGGGTGTGTGCATACCCTACAACCCAACACTCTCCCCCCTAGACTTTGTCATCCTCGACAAAGCTAAGGAAAGAAGATCATACATAACTGAATTGTTCCAAGTTGGAGTCAAGCCTGGAAACTCTTTAGATCTTCAAGATTCTGCAATTCTTCAGTTGACAAAGCTTCAGTCAGCAATCTTCAATCTTTTCTTCAATCTGCAAATCTTCAATCTTCAAAGCTGGGTGACACAATCCCCTTGGGGGGCAGTCAGCCCAGCATTCCTCCCACTATGCAGTCTTTGGTAAGGCTGGAAATGCCTTCACCAGAAGCTCCCAAACCTGAAATGTCATAAAAAAGAGCAAGTAGACTGCATATAGTAATGAGATAATCATTCATTCCAAATTTAGTTTCCACTTCAGGGGACATTAAGTCTTATAGGACTCGCTCTTCAAGTCCTTATAATGAGCTTGTCTTTTCCTGTCAGAGAGACACAAATCCTCAACTTTTTAACCAAGTGCATAGAAATCCTCACAAAACAAAGGAAGTGGAAATAAGGGCCATAATCCTAGGACACATGTTCAGTTTTGCATTTAGCAAAAGATGGATCAATAGCTAGCCCTGAAAATCTAGGGCCAGAGTCATCCCCTTCTTTGTCCTACACGAATTTGATTAGTTTCTGAGCAAATGAAGATCCTTTCTACATTTATGTGGTTACCAAGTAGAAAATCAAAATCCCCAAAGGATCTGCCCACGGTGAAGGTGTATTGATGATCTTTAGAGTAATTCATGCAATATATTTCTTTATCTGTAGAGTGCATAAATGCAAAATCAAAACAGAATAGCTATAAGCATAAGTTCATTTTGCACATGCATAGCTGCCACTCTTTCTTAGCAAACAAGTCTTAAGTGAGAGCTATATGAGTGTTGTGAAACCAGTGATTTAATTCCCTGGCAAAAACCAACCACTCGGACCTTTATTCATACTTAAGTATTCAGCCTATATAGCTCATGAAAACAGAATAGCAAAGCTCTAGAACCATTGATGAAACACAATTACACATAGCCAGGTTTCCTAGGAGTTAGCAACATCAGAAATCCAAGAGAAGAGTCTCTGCAAGTTGCACATCTATCAGGTGTTGCTCCAATAGTACAAGGACACTTTTGATTCTCAAGAGATCACACTTGAGTGGGCAATTATCGACAACTTATTATGGCAAGAGGGGTATGAGTCTACTGTCCTCCAAGGAAAATAGTGAATCTAGTCATCAAGTCTAGGGTTACTTAGTTTAAACTTATGATGCCACTATCTTTTGTTCTATCAACACAAGTGAAACATGTAATCACAAAACATATGAAGAAAGCAAGCAGGTTATCAACGTTCACTAGTAGTTATCTTCATAAAGGTGCAAAAATTGGACTGTGGCCAAAGTTAGGTAGAGTCTGTATTAATGGGTTAATCATTCAAAGCCCATCTCATTCTTGAACAGTCATCAGAAATGGGGCTCCTTTAGTAGCCTTGATGGAGCTTTGTAGACTATCCCCCTATGGAAATCATAAAAACACAAAGTACCATGTTAGTGTACCAACACCTAGCACATTTTTTTATTTCCAAAAGAGCATGAAGTGAATACAAAAAAAAAAATAGAGCTCCTGGGGAACCATTTTGCAAGTTTTTTAACTTCAAGAGGAACGAACATAATTCAACCATGCTCTTCTAGTATTCTTCTATTTTCTGGCATTAACGAGAGCGGGGATGCACACGAAGTAGTCCTCAGAAGGTGTGACAGTAGGAAAGTAGCAAGCATCAACCGCATTTCTTGCAAAAGAGATGGAAAGTGCACAAGAGAGCGACGGAGTGCCGTGCACTCAAGGATCTGCTGAGGCCTGAAGAGAAATCACAGTACACATCTTAAACCTTTTAATCGAGTAATACATGTGAGAGTTTTATCAATGGTTCCAAGCAGAAACAATTCCTTCAGCAAACTTTCTGATTCTTATCGAGGAGTCAGTCCTACCAGAAACTTTTACCACATATTTTGGGAAGCATATTGTGGTTTTAAAAGATAATTGACATTTACAAAGCTCAAGTTCTTGAAACAAAAAGCATCTGACTTCTTGCTACCAAGCCAACGGCATTGTCACATGTTTATCGTTGTTCTCAAGAAAACTTAATGGACAACTATTCTAGGTAGCATCTTGGTCAATCCATAGACAATCTTAAAGAAGAAAAGCAGACCGCCCTTAAAGCAAAAACTTGCAAAGTCACCTATAGTGGTATATTAGGCTACTCGTGCTCTACAGGTCGATAGGTCCCTCATTTTCTTCCTCAGATGCAACATGTAAGGACGTCGCAGACAACAAAACTTCTGTACATTACAAATATCGAAAACAACCCATGCCTCTTTGGTGATAGGGATTTGAGCAAGAGGAGGGGAGAGAGTCAGGCACCAGCACTATCATTCGTTTCTGATTATCGCTTGACACAGTTGAATAAGAATAGCAAGGTAAAATGTCGGACAACCCAACCGAAGCTCTGGATTCCCCATGCAAGTATGGTCTTGAAAAGAAAACACAGAGATCACGGGGGAGGTTGATGCATGAGCCGAGTTCAACTCCCTTTCCCCTACTATGACCATAAGAGCTTAGAAAAAATGAATCACCATCCGCCAGTTGCTTCCATGTGAAGTCGGCAGTCAGACCAAGGATCATAATTGAAGCATGAAAATAGTCAAAAATATCACTCTGATCTTAACACCAAGAGTATTAAGAGTGCTTGCCAAGTAGGAAGCCCCATATATGAACAAAAACAACAAACAAAGGATTAACACACTAGCATCAATGACTTAGGCCCTAGTAGACTTGCTCGGGTGTTCAGAGGGGCATAGGAGCAAGGAGATGGTGTCGAGGCAATTGCGGATGGGACCTCTGAGGGAAAGAAAAGATGCTTCTGCAAAGATTTGGAAGGACACACACTACTACAGACCAAATTCAGCACGTGGTCCAAGTGTCATCAACACCCGACCCATAGAAGTGAGGTGGAGACTAGGGTTTCTGTAGATAAGCCATCATAGTATTGGCCACCAAGCTTCAATTCGTGGCTGCAAAAAATCACAGGGTGGGGCGATGCAGACCTCCGGCAAGTGAGTAGACGAGCACCAACAAGAATCTCATTCTTCTCGGACAGAAGCCATGTGTGAGAGCTCGGAGATGGAGCTCAACCCCTGTCCATATGAACCACAAAACTGGAGCAAGAACAATTGATGAAGGAGTGAATGGGGGCCAAATAGAGTGCACATACCCTCAGTAGAGGGATAGAAAGCGGGTAAGCTCCAGTTCGATGTAGTTGTGCCACAGAGTCCTAATGGAACTCGATCCCAGAGTAGGTAGAGAATGCTCGAGTCTGACGAGGTCGAAGGTAGAAAGGAGAATGCCCAACATCGCTTTGGTAGGGGACAAAGCTCCACTCGCCATGGCCAGGTCACGCAGACAAGAAGGGGGAGCCTGTTAGGCTCAACCCCGAAATGAGGGACTCGAGAAAGATTGGGAGGGAGGGAAAGAGGAACCTTCCCTCACTAAATTCGAGAAAATAGGATGAGGGTAGGGGAAGGAAGCATTAATCTTCCCCACCTACCTCCGTACCTTAGGGTGCAGATAACCATGACACAGTAGTTATGCCAACGCACGAGGTTGACACGCTGAAGCGCACTTCTTGAGAGTGGAAATCTGAGAAGCAAGGCATACATAGCAACTGGTGGACACATTCATAAATACAAATGAATATTATCAGCAAGGAATAACTAGTCATTCATTTGTTTTGGAAATGAAGAGAGGGAGGGGTAAGGAAAGTTAAGCTCCCATCCCCCTTTCCAAACCAAGCATCAAAATTCCAGAAATGACAAAGATAGGGTTGATGCCCTAGTGATTATGTGGGAGTGTGTGTATGAGAGAATGAGAAAGAGAAGAGGGTTAGGGGGGTGTTTTTGTAAAACATTCAAATTGAACTAAAACTACCCTACAAAAGCAAGAAAAGGGGAGCAATTGGCCCAAAGGAAGGGTGAAAATGCCATGCACAAACTCAAATCCTACACAATTGAGCAAAAAAAATTGCAACACAATACTTTACCACATGTTCTTGAGCTCTCCAAGTGATGAAAGGCCGACCCTCCCCAGCAACGGCGCCAAAAAGTGTTGAGGTTGTAGCAAGGAACGACCAAAACCCTCATCACCTTGCATGGAAGCAAGAAGGAAACCTCAAGAGTGACTCTCCTCTCATCCACCCCTACCTCCCACATGTTCAAGCCATTGGCAACAGCCCCATGCTTTGCCACATGCTTGAAAACAAGGAGAATAGGGAGTCGAGGATCCTTGCCCATGGGGAAAATACAAGAGAATGCAACTACTCTACTCACACAAAGGAGAGACATGCATAGGCACACACACACCACTCTCAGTTTTGGGTTGTAGGGTATGCACACACCCTCAATGGTGCATAGGAACCCTCTCTAGACCATGAGAAATAACCTTTTTTGTATATATGTGAGTGTCACATATGAACAAAAAAGGTTATTTCTCATGGTCTAGAGAGGGTTCCTATGCACCATTGAGGGTGTGTGCATACCCTACAACCCAACAATGGGAGTCAATGATTACTTGCTACCTCACATTAGAGGAATAGAAAGTGCAAGTGAGATTTGGAATGCTTTGGAAGAGCATTTCCAAAACATTACAAAGTCAAGAAAGGCATCTTTGTGGGCAGAGTTTACCACATTCAAGAAGAAGGCTTCTCAATCCATTTCTGATTATGTAACAAGGATGAAGGATATTGCAGATGCATTAGGAGTAGTTGATGAAGATATTGAAGAGGACAAATTGGTAAGGCAAATCCTCACAAGTTTGAGAGGAGATGAGAAATGGAAGCCATTCATTTTGTCTATTAAATTGTCACTAGATCATTTCATTCTTGATTTGAATCAATTGCTAGGACATATGCTAACCTTTGAGCAGGATGTCAAAGGTGATGTTGATAAGAGTATAGGTCAAGCAATGTATTCAAAGGACAAGAAGAAGATTAACAAAGGCAAGCAACAATTGAATGAAGATGAAGGCACTACTAGCCAAGCTAACTTCCTAAGAGGAAGAGGAGGTGGAAAAGGGAGAGGTAGAGGCAAAAGCACTAAAGATGGAGTCAAAGCTTGCTAGATTTGTGGTAAGACTAATCATTTAGCTCATGAATGTTGGCATAATAATCAGAATAGTGGAGGATATAATCATAACTTTATTCAAGAGGAAGAGGTAATAGAAATCAGAGAGGTAATTTCAAAGGTAGAGGTAGTAGAGGTTTCTTTGGAAGAAATGCAAGTAGAGGCTTCCAAAGTCAATCCTACAATAATACTTACTACAACTATGCTTCAGATCAGAAAGAAGATTCAACCTTAATTAGGAATGCAACTTGTGAAAGCCAAAGTGAAGATCAAAGAGTCTTCTACATTGGCTCAGGGTGTAGCAATCACCTGAGTGGTAACATAGCTTTGATGATTGACTTGGAGAATAAAGTAAGTAATCATGTGGTTCAAACAGGTGATAATACAAAGCACAATGTGAAGTCAATTGGATAAGTGAAGGCTAAGGATGGGAGCACTCTTCTGAGTAAGGTTTTGTATGTTCCTACAATTCCAAAGAATCTAATAAGTGTAGGGAAAATTATTGAGAAAGTTTATGAAGTAAGGTTCACTAATGATGGAGTTTTTGTGGAAGACCCTAGCAATGGGTATAAACAAATTGTTTTAGGGAAGAAAGAAGGAAGGCTCTTCACATTGAAGATTCAAGGTAATGTTGGTCATGCCTTGTTCACTTATGGAGGACATAAGATCTCTGAGTTAGATCTTTGGCATAAAAGGCTTGGACATTTCAATGAAAGAGGTATTAAGGATATGGTTAACAATGGTTCAGTGCTTGGATTACCTAATGTTGCAGGTCAACACATGACAATCAAATGTGAAGCATGCCAATTAGGTAAGGCTCATAAGCAATCATATAATAAGCATGGTTTCATGTATTTAGAGAAGCTTGAATTGGTACACATAGATGTGTGGGGACCATCAAAGGACTTTAGCATTAATGGTTCAAGATATTATGTGATTTATGTTGATTATGCTACCAAGTGGATCACAACATATGTGATCAAAGATAAATAAGAGGTATTCAATACATTTAAACATTATCATGTGTATGCAGAGAGAATCATAGGGAAAAAATTGAAGAGACTAAGGTCAGATGGAGGGGGAGAGTATTTCTCTAACGAGTTTAGTGATTACTTATGGAATGCAGGTATAAAAAGGGAATTTACTTGTAGGTACTCTCCTCAACAAAATGCTGTAGCAGAAAGGAGAAATAGAACTCTTGTTGAGTTTGCAAGATCAATGATGAAAGAAAAGAATTGTCCCAATTATTTGTGGACTCAAGCTGTAAATACAGCTACATACTTGGTTAATAGGCTACCATGTAACACTTTGCAGGGTATGACACCATATGAAGCTTGGTCGGTTAAGAGACCTACCTTAGATCATTGCAAAGTATTTGGATGTTTGGCTTATGCATATGTGCCATCTCAGTTGAGGCATAAATAAAGCTAAAAAATATGTGTTCATTAGCTATGATGATAAACACATGGGTTATAGGTTGTGGAGTCCATCCATAAAGCAATTTCTTGTGTCAAAGGATGTTACATTTGATGAGCAAGGTACTTGGTATGTAGGTACAATTAATATTCATGCAGGTGATGAAAAAAATTTTGAATCACAAGAAAGGTATATCAAAGGTTCAAATATTTGATGAAGAAGAGAACAATGAAGCACAAGTTGAAGTTGAAGAAAGGCCAAGGTTTGATCCAGAATGTGATGAACCAGAAACTTCAAGAAGTGGAGAACTCAAAAGGTCATCAAGGCACAAATGGAAACCTACAAGGTATAGTTATGATACTTCATTTTTGACCGCTAAAGATTATGCTTATATGGTGAAAGTAGAGGAAGATCCTTCTACATATGAAGAGGCAAAAGTTAAGGAAAATTGGGAGAAATCTATGCAGGAAGAGTATGATGCATTGATGGAGAATGAGACATGGTATTTGGTTCCTAAACCAAATAGTCAGAAGATCATTGGATGCAAATGGGTCTACAAAGGCAAAGAGGTATGCAGATAGAAGTGTGTCTAGGTATAAAGCTAGACTTGTTGTGAAAGGGTATGCTCAGACATATGGTATATATTATGATGAGACTTATAGTCCTATGGCAAAGATGACAACCATAAGGACACTAATAGCTGTTGCTGCATGTAAAGGTTGGAAGCTATGTCAATAAGATATGAAGAATGCATTTCTAAATGGTTACATTTTAGATGATGTTTTCATGGAGCAACTAGAAGGGTTCAAAGATAAAAGGTACCCAAAATATGTATGTAAGCTCAAGAGAGCTTTGTATGGTTTGAAGCAGGCTCCAAGTGCATGGAATTATAGACACTTGAAAACCAAGTGCTTGAAGGAACTTGGTTTTCAAGTGTCTAAAGCAGATAGTAGCTTGCTTGTTAAAGCAAGTGATGATGGGTTCATTTACATGTGTATATATGTTGATGACAAAATTGTCACAGGTATAGATGAGAAGGGCATACAAAGTCTCAAGAAGCAAATGGAGAGAGAGTTCAAGATTAGTGACTTGGGAGACTTGTCATATTTCTTGGGCATGGAGGTCTCATATACTCAACATGGAGTATATGTGACTCAAGAAAGGTATTTGAAAAACTTGTTAATCAAGTTTAAAATGGAAGATTGTAGGGTAGCACCTACTCCAATGGAGGTGAATCACAAATTGAGCAGATATGGAGGAGAAGAATTCGAGGACATGAAGCTATATCAAATTCTGGTTGGTAGTCTAATCTATGCTACATTAATTAGGCCTGATTTGTCATATGCAGTTGGAGTGTTGTCTCAATTCATGCATTGTCCTAGGAAAGAACATTGGGTTGCAGGACAAAGAGTGTTAAGATACAATAATGGTACACTCAAAGAAGGTTTGTATTATTGCTTCACATCAGATACAAACATCAAGATATATAATGATACAGATTGGACAGGTAATCCTGATGATAGGAGATCAACCTATGGGTACTTATGTTATGTGGGAGATAAGTTAATCTCTTGGTGTTCTAAAAATCAACATACCGTTGCTTTGTCATCTCCAGAAGTATAGTATAAAGGTATGGTTGAAGCTGAAAAGGAGGTCATACGGTTGAAGACTCTCATGAAGAGTTTTGACATCATTCAGAGTACACCCACTATTCATGGAGATAATATGAGTTCATTGTATCTAGCTGTTAACCCTGTTTTACATGCTAGGACTAAACACATTGAGATTCAGTATCACTTCTTGAGAGAGAAGGTGATTGATAAGCAGATTGAAGTCATATATACTTCAACAAAAGATTATATTGTAGACATGCTAACCAAAAGCTTAGATGGACCAAAGCTAGAGAGATTCAAAGACATGGCAAGTATAAAGAAGATGGAGAAAATCACAATTGATGATTGAGGTGAGCTTTTGGTGGAGGACAACCATCAATTGATGATTTGGACAAAGACTTGAAGTCAAAGGATGAAGCAAAGACCAATATATGAAGCTTGAAGTTAGTGCATGATCAAAAGATGAAGACTTGTATATACATGTACATTAAACTTGTATTTAGTTTATAGATACCTTTGTTATGGTTACGAGTTTGTACATATATGCCTATATACATAAGTAGAAAGTTAGGGCATGTAAGAGAGCTGATGAAAGACAAGTTGTAAGAGTCATTAGACACTTTAGAAGTAATGAGAATATAGCTCATCAATCAGATGTAATGTTTCCCTGAATAGAAGAAAATTTGCACCCGATATTTTGCTCATTGCTCCTTCTATGTTTATCATTTTGTGAAATGCTTGTGTAAAAGTCTAAGTCTATAGTTGATTGACCTCTCTACAAATTTTGAGATCCTTATTGTGATCAGGCTGAGAGAATTGAAAGTAGGAACATGTACATGTGTAAATGTGAAGAAGAGAAGACTGTAGTAGGTGAAAATTCGATGATAATGTTTTGGTAAGTTCTCCTTCCATAGTGTAAAGTTTTAAGCAAGAAAACACTCATTCTTTAAGTTGGAAGGTAAGATACTTATGGCTAAAAGAATTTGAATAAATGGGTCCTAGTTCAAGAGGACTATGCATTAGAAGTTGTAGGTGTCAAAGTCAACTATATAGAAGTATAGTTTTAGACATAGGTGAATTATTTGGAGTAAATCTGAAGATTTACTAAAGATTTTGATAAAGTTTAACTTGTAAAAGGTTCTTAGACACCAGCTGACAGCTCCTACAAAGTTTCATTGAAAACTTTACACATTTGATCACTCAATGAGTGATTTAAGTGTAGCAACCTTTTCTGAATAATCACTCTCTTCACAATTAGTGCAAAGATTGGTAATCTGGCACTAGTTCTCCAAAATTGGTTGAGGTTTTGAGTTGTTCTTGATATAGAGGTGCCCAAACATCAAGGATAAATTTTTCTTTTGGAGATTGACACTCTCCATCATACCATTGTGGCTATGGTAAGGGAACCAAGAAAAGAGACAAAGAAAAAGAGACAACTCAAGGGAGCAAAGAAGAAGGCAACAATGGAAAAGATTAATGAAGAAGAAGATTAGGGTGGAGGATCAACATTGTCGGCACAATTGAGCCGAAGCCTACATACTTGATGTATATACATAAGCTTGATGTATTAGCAGATCATATGTATTAGCAAATTGGAAAGGTTAAGACATCAGATGGTAGTATGAACCTTTTGAGCAAAGTTCTGTATGTGCCTACCATAACCAAAAATTTAATTAGTGTTGGGTAGATAATAGAGAAAGGTCTACAAGTCAGGTTCACAAAGCATGGAACATATGTGGAAGACCCCCAACAAGGATTCAAAATAATAGGCAAAGGTGAGAAGTCAGGTAGATTGTTTACTTTTGAAATTGAAGACACAAGGAACATAGCACTATTTAGTTATAGAGACCAAACCCTAACTGAGTTGGAAATATGGCACAAGAGGCTAGGGCACATTGGTAAGAGAAATCTAAAGAAAATTTGCAGGGAACAAAGTGTGCTTGGGATTCCTAATGTGACCAAGTAGCATATGATCTACAAATGTGGAGCTTGCTAATTTAGCAAATCTCATAGGCAACCATTTAACGAGAAAGGATACATCCGTTAAGATTATTTGGAACTTTTACACACTGATGTGTGGGGTCCTAACAAAGATCCATCCATCTCAAGATCAAGGTACTATATCTCTTTATTAATGATTACAGTAGGTGGACAATTTTGTATTTTATGAAGCATAAGGATGAGGTGTTTACATGTTTTAAGAAATACTTGGCATTAGTGGAAAACCAAACAGGGAAAAGCTTGAAGAGAATCAAGTCTGATGGAGGTGGTGAGTACTTTTCACATGAGTTTAATCTATTTCTATAGGATAGAGGCATAAAGAGGGAAGTAACAACTAGGTATACTCTTGAATTGAATGGAGTGGCACAGAGAAGGAACAAGTTAATTGTTGAGGCAGCTAGGTCTATGTTAAATGAGAAAAAAATACCTAATTATTTATGGGGAGAAGTTGTTTCTACAGCTATCTATCTGGTTAACAAGCTTCCATCCAAGTCATTGGATGGTATGATACCATATGAAGCTTGGAATGGCAAGAGACCCTCAATGGATCGTTGCAAGATGTTTGGGTGCATTGCCTATGCACATATTCCATCACAAATCAGAGGGAAACTTGATCCTAAGGGATATTCATTGGGTATGATCAAAATCATAAGGGCTATAGACTTTATAATCCCACTAACAAGGCATTCATAATTAGTAGGGATGTAGCCTTTGATGAGAATAACTCTTGGTTTGAAGATGATTGTAGGAAAATCAAATTGCCATATGACTTGGAAAATGATTTTCCAACCATAACTCAAGAAGAACAACACCAAGTAGAGGACATCAACTCAAAAGATGAGGAGCATGTTGACTTCAAAGCTTGGAAGTCAAGAGGAAAGTGCAAACACAAGCAATTAGAGGATCTACCACAATCTTCCAATCAAGCTTTAAGAAGGTCACAAAGAGAAAGTAAGAAGCCCATAAGGTATGGATATGATACATCCTTAGTCACAAAGCACTCTGTGTACATCACTAAAGATTCAATGGCGGAGGAGCCTTCTTCATTTGAAGAGGCTAAGAAGAAGAAAGAGTGGATAGTTTCCATGCAGCAAGAAGTGGAAGCATTGCAGGAGAATCACACTTGGGACTTAGTTCCCAAGAAACCAGACATGAAGGTGATTGGTTCAAGGTGGATATATAAAGTTGAAAAGAAATGTGATGGATCAATAAACAGGTACAAGGCAAGACTAGTGGCAAAAGGGTTTGCACAAACACATGGAGTGGATTATGAACTAACATTTTCTCCTGTGGCAAAGATGCCAAAAATTAGAGTATTGGTAAGTCTTGATGCATCAAAAAATTGGAATCTATATTAGTTAGATGTCAAGAATGCTTTTTTGAATGGTTGGATATCAAAAGAAGTGTATATGGCACAAGCAATAGGATTTGAAGATGAAAAAAAGGCAGGTTATGTATGCAAACTAAGAAAAGCCCTCTATGGTCTCAAGCAAGCTCCTAGAGCTTGGAACCATAGAATTGTTACCTATTTGTACGATCAAGGCTTTGTAGCAAGCAAGGTAGATTCTTCTTTGTTTGTAAAGAAGAAAAAATCAGAAATCATCTACTTGCATGTCTATGTAGATGATATCATTATTATAGGTAATGATCCTGAAGGAATCAAGCAGGTCTTCGATCAGATATTCTCTTGAATGTTCCTATGTGCATCATTTTTATGCATGCATACTAGAGGAATAGTATCCTCAAAAACCACTCTTCTCACTTCAATCTCCTTGTAGCTCAAGCGTAAGCACCACCTCCTTTACTTGTCAATCCGCGGAGATGTGAGGACCGGTATGAAGACCATGAGAAAGTGAAGGCACAAGTGCGTGAGTGAAAGCACACAAACATGCACACACATACACACACACGCGCACAAGGTAAGATCAAAGAGAGGAACAATGGAAAGCTTTGATTGCAAAAGAGTTCTCTTACAAAAGCTCTATTCTCTAACAAGCTAACCTCAAAAATGAGCTCTCTAGCTCTTTTTATAGTTTTTTGACTAGTTTTGCCCTGTCCAGACCTAGTGTCCGGCCTAGTTAAAAATTAGGTTCTAAGGCTTATTTGAGGGCTCAAATGAAGTCTAAAAATTATGAAAATTGGTAGGATGATACTTCTAATACTCCTCAAGGTCAAGGAATCCTCGGCTTGAACAAAGTGGAGTTACAAAAATAGAAAATGGTATTTATAATGGTTTTTAGTGATGAAAATCACTATTTTTATAAGGATTTCTTCTGAAAATTTGACATACACTTCTTGTAGCTCCCTACTTGCTCCTTCTTCTTGGGTGTCCACCTCTTTGATGTGCTCCTGTGCTTTGTCCTTGACCTTCAGCTTCAACACTCCCCCCCTCTCGAGTCTATCGTCCCTGATAGACCTGTGTTGTAATGGTTGTTCCACGTTGCTTTGAGAGGGAGTGTCCATTCGGAAGAACCAGAGCCGTCTCTCTTCCAAATGTGGCAAGGTTGGTTGTCCGATTATTCATTTGTCACTACGAGCCTTTGCAAGTTGTAGTCCCTTGGTAGGTGCTTCTGCCTTGGAATCCAGCATGATTGTGTCATTGTGAGTCTCCATTGATGACCTCAGATCGTCCAAAGATGATGTTCATAGTAGTCAAAGTACTCATAACCCAGAATGGATGATGGGTAAGTGTGTTTGTGCATGGGTTGAGGAAAATATGTGCCTTGTGCATGGCCTTGTAATGTAGCCCTATACATGCTTACTTGGAAAATGCATCAGAAGAAGTATGGTGCAAAAATTGGGGGTCTCGAGCTAAGTGCTCAAGGGTATGCCGATGAAGAGGTTTCCTAAGCTATCCTGGTTATGATGTTTCCAAAGTAAAGATACTTACCATGGAGAAGGTCGATCGATGTTCATCTCTTCGTGTTGTACACTCTGCCTTTGGGATGGAACTTTGTTGATGAATGTCCATGTTGATGGTCCACTGATGAGATCTTTTGAGTGGCTGATCCTGTCTCCTCTTTTCAAAGCATCATTTTCCAAATACTGAGAGTTGAATTATGTTCATGCCAAGTTCTTGACATCTACCAGATAAGGCAGCAATTATATCATCTGCTAGCCGAGACACACTTCTATCCAAACTGATAAATGCCCAGTAATCGATGGTTCAATCTTCAACTAAGCATGACTCATTAATGTTCCATGAGCGAAACCTAGGAACAAGTTCTTTCTCTCTCTCTTTTTTTTTTTGAAACAATGTCACAAAACAAGAAGACAAAGTTTAGTATCAAAAAATGGTTTACATGTGTCAATGTGCTCTCGTGCATGGGACTCTCAATTGTGTCTATGTACGGCCATGTAATGTGGCCCTATATTAATGCATACTTTGGAAATGCATGACCTGAATGGTGCAAAAGACAAGGTTAAGGAGCCCATGATTGTCGCTCGTCGAGGCTTTCGATGTTATTTGCGGATGTTGATGCCAGCTTTGGTGGAGGTATCCATTGGGTCTCGAACTGATGTAATCCTCCTTATTGGAGTCCATTTTAGAACAACATTTGGCACTATAGAAGGCATCTTCCTCTTTGGATGCTTTCTGAACTGTGGTATCCAGTGTGGTTGGCACTTTGGTTCGGTGGAGGCTACTTGTACTTTTGGCTTTGAAACACATACCCTTTTTACACGTCTTCCTACTATTGTTGAAGAGGTGATTTGATCTTCTTTCAATATCTGTATGTGGTTCTTACCCTTTTCTCTTTGTGGCTTCTTTGTTGAGACCTTTTGCATGTGGGAGAACATAGGTTGTTGTGGATGTAAGAGCTTCTTAGGTACCCACATCTCTAATCGCCCTTGTTGAGCTACAACTAATTTCTTAGGCACCCAAACTTGTCGGATACCTTGTGGTTGAGCTTGTCCAAGCTTCTTCCTTCGTCTTCTGGCCAGGTTGGCTTGCCTGGATGGGATTTGTGGGGGCAAGGCTGGTGGTTGCTCTCCTTTGCGTACCCAGATCTGCTTCATGCTCAGAACTGCTTTCTTGTTGAAGGGTGTCTTTCTCTTTGCTATAGCAGTTGTCTTGAATTGTTGTGCTTGCTTCTGAGGTTGAACTACTATGGATGCTTTACTCTTCAAAAAAGAAGGAGGGTTTGCTTGCCTTTGCGAGTCTCCTTCCATGATTGAGTCCTTCTGGATCATAGAGCTTTTGACACATGTAACATCTTCTTCCAGATGATTAGTCTTAGAAGAACTAAGAGAATGTGGGACATGTGGATTTGTGAGCATGTAGTTCTCTAATTCTAATGTAATGCATTGTTCCTGTACCAAAACTTGAAGAATTTGACTTCTTAGGTTTAAGTTAACTGCATGGTCATAGATCCAATCTTGCCCAAGACAAGTGGTTCTGTAAGGTTCTCATCTTGACACACTAGCACTTTGAGTTTCATTGGAACATCTTGAAGGTAGATGGGAAGTTCCACCTCACCCAAACAAGGGGTTTCCACACCTCCCAATCCTATGAGATAAGCTTCTATGGGATTGATGTTCAACTGCAAGTCTTGGCAGTGGGATAGTCTAACTGCACTACTTGCTGCACCTGAGGCAATCAATGCTTTCATAGTCATGGCACCCTTTCCTTGTCCTATCTCTATGGTCACAAAGGGACGTCGGTCAATGACTTGAGAAGTAGTTATGCCCGATTTTTGGCACATATCCATGTGATATTTTGGGGCTTTTGAGTTGACATCTAGGCCTAGTCACCATATCTATCACAATAGACAGAATGTCATGACAAATGATAGATAGCATCTATCGTGACAAACATCCGTCTATCACGACAAACAACCACCTACGATAGAGACTATCTATCATGATAGACACCCATCTATCATGATAGACACTCGTCTATTGCAACAGACACCGTCTATTATGATAGAGAGGCAAATTTGGCATTTTTTAGGGTTTATCAAATTTAGCTCAAATTTTGGGATTTTTGCAAAATTTTGGAGCTCTTGAGAAGACTAATGCAAAGTGCTAATGTATGCAAGCTTGGGAATGCAAGTTCTAGGCATTCATGTGCAAAAAAGGATAAGTGAAGTGAGGTTGGAAGATCTCTCTACCCCCTTAGTCCATTTTTTTAGCTTAATCTAAGTGCAATTAGTCGCATTGTTTGATTAGGGTTACACTAGGCACAAATTGTGTGAGAAACCCTAATTGCTCAAGTATAGCTAAAATAGTATTTCAAAAAACTATAAGGGAAAATATCATAAATTGATTGACCATACATCAACTCGTGATAAACCTCAAGTAATACTAACGATGCTAATCAGCATATAAGATTGCATCAGAGAAATTTATAGAGATCAAGTAATTGTTGCCAAAGAACATTGTGACGCGGTTGTACATGGGAGAATTGGGACTAATAGACAAAGATTAGGAACCTTAGATCACGAAGACACCTAGGTCGGGATAGAAAAAACATCGGATCCTCTGAAGCTAGTGTCAATCACACAGATAGGTTGTGGGCTCAGCAACTTAGTGAATATCCCTACATCCTAATTTTAGAGACTAGCGACTCGGAGATGTCATATACCATGGAGAGACAAGCAAGTAGCTTAAGTGTTTTATATCTAGAAAAATTAGAAGGCCCCTATAAGACCCAACTTGAATATATCAGGACCAACCGATTAGATGCTTGCATCTATGAGGATGGTCTTAGGAGACCTCTTGTCCAACTCAAGAATCCTGATCAATCTGTCAGACTTGAACACCTAGTGGTGAAGTTTGAGGAAGGCTCATACATTGATAAAGATGGAACCATGAATGTAGTCACAAGCTTACCAGATAGGAGAGATGAGTCTAGGATTGTTATTCTAGAGATTGAAATAGGAGACTTAGAACAAGGGAACATAGGAGAAGAATCGAGGACACCTCGTGGCAAATCTATCTTGACAAGAGTGATCAACCCGAAATGGATCCCTCAAGACAACAAAATCATTGAGCTATTCTTGAATAGAGAGATAGATGAATCTTTTGGAGGTTTAAGTCCGATCAACATAATGAATTAGGAGTTTTCATGATATATGAATTTAAAGACCATGAAACACCAAGCAAAGTGACCTACCTAGACAACACATCAGAGAAAGTGTTTGTAGTAAATGAGCATGGAAGGCATGCATACACATGAAGGGCGAACTAATCTTCCCCCTCCAAGGTCAAACATCTCATATGATCAACACAGATCCGGATCATCCCAGGCTCAAGGAAATCAGAAGGAAAGAAATAGAGATAAATCTGAGGTAAGTTTTGCAAACCCCTTTGAAAGAGAAAGAGCTAGAGAAGAAACAGATAGAATGGATAAAGGGAGACCTAGAGGTCAAGGAAATCAAAGGGGCACAGATGAGTTTCCTCTACCAAGGCCCAGAGAACAGCCTAGGATATTGAGATTCACTCAAGTAGTTAAGTCCATGAAGAACTTCTTCGATGGCACAAGAGACCTGTACGATTATGTAGCAAATTTTAGGCAACTATTAAGAGCGTAATAGGTCAATGACTTGTTCACTCAATATAATGCCTTTGGTCTAACTCTCAAAAACACTGCTTTGACATGGTTTCAACCACTACACCAAGGGCAATTCAAGAACATTGACCAAGTGCTAGAAGCCTTTATCACTGAATTTTTTAAGAGTGGCATTAGGAACAATACCTCATCTAAGATCCGTAGCTTCAAACAAACACCCCAAGAGATAGTTAGACTAGTAGGAAGAAGTTTTAGGCAATACTTGAAGAGATGCCCAAACCTATAACTATTGTCCCCAACCAATCAAGTAGCCTTGTTTTTAGATGGTTTGCAAAGCTCTAAGCTAAGGTCATATGTCTACTTGAAAGAGCCTAGAACCATAGAGCAGTGTGTTCATATGTGCATAGATATTTAAGTCAACCTAGTGATGAATTAGAGCTCTCAAATATCTATAAAGATTCAAATAGTGCTAGAAGCTTCACTTCCAATCCATCTACATTGATAGATGAGTTAGCAAAGAAAGTAGTCCAGAAATTAGGAGTTTCAAGCAAGCATACCCCTAGGATGGTCTCAATGAAACACTATTACAACTATGGAGGAGACCACATGGCTAATGTTTGCCTAGTTATGGCTCGACCCCAAGGAAACCCAAATGATCAATATTGCACCATTGAGAGAAGATACAAAAACCATACTCTGTAAGACTACCCTTACAACCACCAAGTGGTTAGGCAGAATTATTGACATCCATATCAGCAATGGGGAAGACTCCAAATCAGTATTAACCATAGTTTTACTTTAGACCCCATCAGCCTTACTAGCCACAATACCAAGCTCAACAACGAGCTCAATGAGTGTTGGATCAACAACCTCCTCCCCCCGCCAATGTCATCCTAGTCAAATACACATCTACGAAGGAAAACCTAAGTAGGGCCTTAGTGGCAACACCTCCTTTGATTTCTGAAAGTGATCCTAATGCTCACAGCTTTGACTCAATCCATGTCGATGAAGTATTTTGATGGTGATGCACCACAGTGCACTCTTCTTTTGAAGAGATCCACAATGATATCCTCAGAGTAGAAAACCGAAGCTCCAAGCACCACACATGATACTCCGCATAGGGGCTACAGAATACACAGAAAATATAGTACACATGGAGCATGAACATAGACTTCTTAGGTGTTACAAATGAGGTTGAACTTATAGTCTATAGTTGACTAGGCCACTATATTTTTTATTAAAGGACATATACAAAGAAGTGTCCGATGGCCATTTGGCCTTTCACATGGACACTAACGGTAACAATATCCCACTAAAGTCCAATATGGCCACAATAAATATGGGAGAAAAATAAAGAATGATAAAGAATACTTGAGTGTAAGTATACAAACTATACCTCTGTAGCTCAGTGATGAGTAGCACCTCCTTTAATGTCAATCCGGGAAGACGTGAGGATGGTATGAAGACCTCGAGCAAGTGGCGGCACAAGTGCGTGAGTGAGAAGCACACAAGCATGCACACACATACACACACACGCGCACACACGGCAAGACAAAGAGAGAGAATCAATGGAGTTCTTCGATTACTCTTCAAAAAGCTCTTACAAGTTTGTTTCTATTACAATCTAACCTCAAAAATGAGCTCTCTAGCTCCTTTTATAGTTTTTGACTAGCTTTGGCCCTGTTCAGACCTAGTGTCCGGCCTAGTTAAAAATTAGGTTCCACGGCTTATTTGAGGGCTCAAACGAGATCTAAAAAATATGAAAATTGGTACGATGGTACTTCTAATACTCCTCAAGCTCGAGGACTCCTCGGCTTGAACAAAATGGAGTTACTAAAAATAGATAATGGTATTTACAATGGTTTTTAGTGATGAAAATCACTATTTTTGTAGGGGATTCTTCTGAAAATTTGACATACACTTCTTGGAGCTCCCTACTTGCTCCCTTTCCTTGTGTGTCCACCTTTTGATGTGCTTCCATGCTTTGTCCTTGACTTTGAGCTTCAACACTCCCCCCCCTCTCGAGTCTGTCGTCCGTGACAGACCCTTGTTGGAAGAGCTGTTCTATGTAGTGCTTTGAGAGGTGGTGTCCATCCGTTGTATGAGCTGGTTCCTTGGATTCCAGCAAGAATGTGTCATTGTGAGCTTTCAAAACTGCAAGTTGCTCAAAAGAGGTTGTCAAGAGTGATTTGGAGCAACTACTGGCTTCAATTTGCTTCCGAGATATGGATGTTGTTCCCATGACGTCCGCTAGCTCTTCCAAAGATGATGTTGAGAGCAGTCATGCCAACTACTCATAACCCATAATGAATGATGGGTAAGTGTGTTCGTGCCTAGGTTGAAAAAAGTATGTGCCTTGTGCAAGGCCTGGTAATGTAGCCCTACACATGCTTACTTGGAAAATGCATTGGAAGAAGTATGGTGCAAAAATTGCGGGTCTTGAGCTAAGTGCTCAAGGGTATGCTGACGAAGAGGTTTCCTAAACTATCATGGTTATGGTGTTTCCAGAGTAAAGATACTTACCATGGAGAAGGTTGATGGATGTTTGTCTCTTCGTGTTGTACACTCGGCCTTTGGGATGGAACATTGTTGATGAATGTCCATGTTGATTGTCCACTGATGAGATCTTTTGAGTGGTGGATCCTCTCTCCTCATATGCAGGAGTCTTCTCCTCCAGAACTACCTTTTGCAGATATCTCCTTGGATGCTCTGGTACATGAAGTAGTTAAGCATCACTCAAGTTGCGGACCTTCAAGCTCTTCATTCCAGATAAGGCAGCAATAATCTCACTGCTGGCCGAGACACACTTCTATCCAAATTGATAAATGCCTAGTAATCAACAGTTCCACCTTCAACTAAGCATGACTCATTCATGTTTCATAAGCCAAACCTGGGAACAAGCTCTCTCCCGCTTTTCTTTCTCCCCCTCTTTTTTTTTTTTGAGGAAAAGGATATCACAAAACAAGAACACAAAAGTTAGTATCAATAGAAATATTTGACATATGTCACTGTGCTCTTGTGCGTGGGATTCTCAAGTGTGTCTATGCACGGCCGTGTAATGTGGCCCTATATTAATGCATACTTTGGAAATGCATGACCTGAATGGTGCAAAGGACAGGGTTGTGCAAGGAGCACATGGTTGTTGCTCGTTCGAGGCTTTTGATGTCATTTGTGGAGGTTGATGCCAACCTTGGTGGAGGTATCCATTGAGTCTCGAACTGATGTGATCCTCCTTATTGGAGTCCATTTTAGAACATCATTTGGCACTGTAGAGGTCACTTCAGGCGTCTTTCTCTTTGGATGCTTTCTGAACTGTGGTATCCAGTGTGGTTGACGCTTTGGTTCGGTGGAGACTACTTGCACTTTTGGCTTCCGAACCCATATCCTTTTTGCATGTCTTCTTACTAATGTTGAAGAGCTGATTTGATCTTCCTTTGGTCTCTGTACGTGGTTCTTACCCTTTTCTCTTTTTGGCTTCTTTGTTGAAACCTTTTGCATGTGGGAGAACAAAGGTTGTTGTGGATGTAGGAGCTTCTTAGGTACCCACATCTGTAATTGCCCTTGTTGAGCTGCAGCTAACTTCTTAGGCACCCAAACTTGTTGGATACCTTGTGATTGAGCTTGTCTGAGCTGCTTCCTTCGTCTTCTGGCCTGGTTGGTTTGCATGGATGGAATTTGTGGGGGCAAGGTTGGTGGTTGCTCTCCTTTGCGTACCCATATCTGCTTCATCGGTTGAGTTGTTCTGCTTCGCGCGTTCTTTTGGTCTCTCGTCCAGGGAGTCTTTAGTGATTGATCTGCCCTTAGTTGCTGCCTCCTTCTGGCCTTTGGAAAAGAAGGGAGTTCCATTGTGGTTCTGACTCTTTGTTTGAGATCTTCATTCTTCTGCATCACATAGCCTTGGACAAGAACAGCATGGTCAACTTCATGTGCACCCCTGGAGGGACCAGGAGTCTGTGCCTTTCCTAGTTCCTTGAGTGCTCCATTATCCAACTCTACTGTAATTCGACTATGATTGACCCAAACCTGAAGAAGTCCACTTCTTAGGTTTAAGTTGACTACTTGGTCATAGATCCAGTCTTGACCCAAGACAAGAGGTTCAGTGAGATCCTCGTCTTGACACACTAGTACTTTAACTGTCATTGTCTCATCATGAATGTAGAGGGGAAGTTTCACCTCGCCCATGCAAGGGGTTTCCACGCCTCCCAATCCTATGAGATATGCTTCCACAGGATCGACAGTTAACTGCAACTCTTGATAGTAAGACACTCTAACAGCACTAGTGGCTGCACCTGAGTCAATCAAGGCTCTTACGGTCCTTGCACTCTTTCCTTGTCCTATATCTAGGGTTATGAAAGGACGTCGATCAATTATTCTATGTGAGCTAGTTCCTGCGACTTCACACATTGCCATATGATATCCTTGATCTGCATAGTCATTTGTTCTTGGCTGATCTCTACCTTGCCTTCGTAATTTCATCCTTCTGATGCGTTCTAAAGCTTCTGCTTGAGCTTCTTCTCGAATTCACGTTTCTTCCTCTTTGCGTTTCTTAGCAGTGTTGAGTCGGCTGAGCATTTCCTCCGTGAGGGGTTCCTGATACAACTTGACTCTGCAACCGCTAATATAGTTTGGGAGAATATCACCCTCTAACGTGGCTAGTTGTACTGCTCCACTCATGGAGATCCTATTGATGATCATAGGTCCATAGCCTCTCTTTTCTAGCTTCCTCGCGTGTTGTTTCAGTGTATAGACTAAGACTAGATCTCCTGCTTTCAAGCCTTTATCCTTCACATGGGCATCAAAGTATGCCTTCTGTCTCTTCTTAGCTGCATATATTCCTGCAGCTGCTCTCAGTCTTGTTTCTCCTAATCGTTCAAGGTCAAAGATCCTAGAGGAGAGTTCATGACCTATCCATTCGTTCTCTTGTGCTACTCTCAATGTAGGAATCAAGAAGTCCAAGGGTAGCATAGCGTTTTGGCCAAATACCATCTGAAAGGGGGTGGCTTGGAGTACCATTTTGTAGGCAACTCGGTATGCCCAAATAGCATGGTGTAGCTGTTTGTCCCAATCAGAGCGTTTAGTGTTCACTAATTTTGTCAGTACATTGCATAAAATCTTATTAGTGCTCTCAGCTTGTCCATTAGCTTGAGGGTGATAGGGGGCAGACTTCTTGTGTATTACCAAGAATTCTTGGAGTAGATTTTCAATCACTTCGTTCAAGAAATGAGTGCCTCTATCACTTACAAGCTCTATAGGTAGTCCATATCTTGTGAATACATTCTCAAACAAGAATGTAGCAGTTGTCTGAGCGTCGTTCTTTGTCGTAGCTTTTACCTCTACCCACTTAGTTAGATAATCTGTTGCAACAATGATGTATTCCGCATGAGAACCTTTAGCTGGGGGATTAATAGGACCTACGAAGTCTATTCCCCACTTAGAAAATGCACGTCCACCCATCATAGGTTTCAGTGGCATCTCATCTTTGCGTATAGGATACTGAGTTCTCTGACAGACATCACACCGTTTCACATAGGTATGTGCGTCCATGTGAAGGGTAGGCCACCAGAAGCCTGCAAATAGTATCGCCTTGATCACCCGATCTGGTCCAAAGTGTCCTCCTGCTACACCTTGGTGAGCAGTTTCCAAGATCTTAAGATATTCACTTTCATGGACACACAGCCTTAGGTAACCATCTTTACCACGCTTATATAGATTATCACCAATGAGTGAATAATCCTGGGCTTCTTGTTCTAAACTCCTTTTCCTAGCTAGAGTCATGTCTGGAGGGAATGTGTTTGTCCTCAAGAATGATACTAGAGGTTCACTCCAATCTGGCACAATGGATACTTGATAAAGAGTGGCATGTTCCACAGGTGGTTTAGTGCAACAGATTGGGCATTCCTTGCACAACTTTTGGACATCAGCTTCCATAGTTGGCCAATGTACTCCGAGTCTCTTTAGGGTCTGTAAAGTTCGTTGCTTTGAATGGTGTTGCTCTAGTGCACCTACATGTGCTAATTGCAACCATTTAGCGTACTCATCCTCTTCTACGCAACAAGCCAAGATCCCTTGATCTGTGTGCTTGTACATGCTTCCTGCCATGATGTGGTACTTTTGGGCTTTTACAACCTCTCTATTCTGTGTGTTTACCACTGGATGGTTAGGCCCGTACGTCAATACTGGCACCAATGGCTTAGCCCACTGCGGTACAACTTCCAAATTAAACAAGTAAGCATCAGGAAGATCATCCGATACTCCTTGTGGGGCTTCTCCCGATGTGAGCCTAGAGAGATGATCTGCTCTTAAAAGGCCTATTCAAGAAAAATGGGAATTACACAGGATTTTGAGACAGCTCTTTCTCTCCCAATGTTCTACTTTTCGACTGATTCACCCAATAGAACATGTTATTATCTCTTGATTGGGATATATTAGATTAATACTTTAATATCAAGGATAATTCTTTTATAAATGAGGTATCAATTTTGGGCTCAAACTTAAGAAGTTAACATAGTAGGTACCCTAAATGGGACTTTTATAATTCCCAAATTTCCTGAATAGGCCTTTTAAATGAGTCCTACCTTTTCTTACCACAACCTCAAAATCATATTCCATTAGCAAGAGAAACCATCTCACTAATCTTCCTGTATTGCATGGCTTGTTTACGAGGTACAGCAATGCCTGATGGTCAGTAAAAAATTTAAACTTGTTTGCAAGCAAATAGTGTCTAAATTTCTTAACTGCATATACCATGCCTAATCCTTCTCGCTCTGTAGTGGTGTAATTCCGTTCAGCCGCATTCAATTGTCTACTGGCATAGGCAATTGGAAGATCCATATTACCTTCACCAGTAGGTTGTGCAAGCACACACCCAATGGCATAATTGGATGCATCCACATGAACGTGGAACGGTTTATTCCAATCTGGTGTGGTCAAGATTGGTGCTGAACACAATCTTCGTTTAAGCTCCTGGAAGGAATTCTCACATTCATCCGTCCACTCAAAGTTAGTCAGAAGTCCGTACACGGGCTTTGCAATGACAGCATACATGTGTATAAATCGTCGGTAATAACCACAATGCCCCATGAAAGCTTGTACTTCCTTGACATTCCTTGGCCTAGGTAGCTCTGCTATAGCTCTCACTTTCTCTTCGTCAGTAGATATGTCATTCTTTGACACTATGTGTCCTAGAATCTTGCCTTGCCTGACCATGAAAACACACTTTTCTGGGTTCAGGCAGACTTGATATTCTCTACATTTGTCAAAGATTTGTCTGAGCTCAGGAATATGGGTTTGTCTAATATTGGAATGAGCACAAAGATCATCAACATAGACTTCTAAACTCTTCCTCAGGAACTCCTTGAACACATGGCACATGAGTCTCTGGAAGGTAGCTGGTGCATTGGTAAGCCCAAATGGCATTACTCTAAAGGCAAAAATGCCCCATTCTGTGGCAAAGGCTGTCTTATGCTGATCCTCTGGAGCTATGGCTACTTGATTGTAGCCCGAAAATCCATCAAGGAAGCTGTACACTTCCTTGCCTGCCACTCTTTCTAAGAGATGTTCTGTGATGGGAAGCGGATAGTTATCTCGAATCGTGGCCGCATTAACCTTTTTCAAGTTAATGCATACGCGCAGCTTCCCATTCTTCTTGGGCACCACTACGATGGGGGATACCCATTCAGTGTGCTCAATTTCATAGATAAATCCAGCTTCAACCAGTCTATCTATCTCTTCTTTGATCTTAGCAGCGTAATTATCGTTATAAGTGTAGGGTTTTTGCTTAGAGGGTTTGGCATCTGAAGTCATGGGGATGGTGTGTGAGCATATGTCCGGGTCAACACCTTTCAAATCCTTGTAACTCCAAGCGAATACATCTCTGTATTCTCTTAGCAAGGCAATTAATGCATGTTCTTCTTCCTCTGTTAGGTCATGGCCTATGTACGTGCATCTCTCCTCTCCTTCTTCTAGGGCCACTACTATTTTCTTGGTGGTTTCTTTGTTATCATAGGCCTCTCCCGATTGTGCCTCTCGTTTAGGCATTCTTATCATGACTCTCCTGTCATCTATCTCATACTTCTTAAAATTTTCTGGGACCTCAAACAAGGATTCTTCTTCTTCTGGTGAGACTTTTCTCTTGTTTCGTTTCTTTCCTTCTTCCTTCGGGGTCACATGTGTCGCTAATCTTACATCATTTGTAAGCTCTCCATGCCTCTGGGGTTGAAATTCTATTCCATGGAAGTATTCTTCATCTGATGCAAATGGTGGGTCCATAATGATTGACTCTAGATCGGAGTCACTTGCATCCTCAAATGCATCAGGGCTAGGTTCGCATTCTTCTAGAACTGCCTCTCCCATGATTGGCTCTATGGAGAAGACTGAAATGTCATAGCCATCCTCATCACAGTGAGGGGTCCATTGTTCTTCATTGATGGCTACGTCCATGGTTGCTAAAATTTCTGCCCAGCCATGGGGTTCGAATTCCTCATCTGGAAAGACTACAGGTGCATAGGCTGGGTCTTGAATGGGTCTATGAGTTTCGTTTGCACCTATTTCTCTGGCCTTTTCTCTCTTCTCTTCCTCTACTGCTACTTTGCACATCCATAAGTGGGTGTCTTCATGCATCCATGAGGATCCTGACCCTATGGAATGCACAGATTCCGTATCATCTTTGGCTCTATGGATGGAATTCCACTGGATAGGAGGTACATCTCTATGAGAGTAATCTTTGAGATTGACTTTGGTCGTAACACCTAAGTGTTGTAGGTACAAGGAATTGGTTCCCCAATCCTGTACCACTTGCAACTGTCGCATGAATGGTCTTCCCAAAATCATCTCATAGGCATGATTTTTGCTAAAGTCACATATAGCAAATGTATGCTCGAACTCGACACCACAAGTGGTGAGAGTTATTCCTTCTAGCAATCCTAAGGGTCTCTCAATGTGACCATCGGCCATCTGTAATTTCATTCTCGTTGGCCTGAGTGCTGGCTTGCCCCAACGCTTCCATAGGGAAGTAGTGGCAATTGCAACTCCTGCACCTGAGTCCAAAATTGCCTTGGTGGTGTACTCCTGGTAGGTGATGGGAAGATAGGTGTTCCCTTCTTCACCTTCACACATATCTCCTATCTTGTCCAAGGGAATTTCTGGCACTGTCCTATGGGATCCTACCCGGGAACGTGGTTTTGCAACTTCAGTTACTTGACTAGCTACATATTTCCGCGCTTTTGGTCTATCCTTAGGCAGTTCTTCCAAAGTGAGATCGCGCTGCTCCCTGGCGTTCTTTACTACCTCCGTGTTCCTAGGTATGACTGAGTCGTCGTTCCTTACCATGACTGTGGGTGCTCTCATACACGTGGACTTCGCTTCCCATGGGCCTGTGAAGTGGGGTAGCTCTTGTATGGAATTAGACTCAAAGTCCAATCTCTCGTGAGACTGAGTACTCTCATGTTCCCCGTAAATAGATGGGATGTCTTGTGGGAATTGGTCGTGTGCATCATCCACAAGTTCAAAGGGAGGGGCGACTTCACTTTCGTTATCCCATTTGTCTTCTTGAATCTCTCGTAGGAAGTCTGGTGCGAACCGATTCATAGAAGAAGAAGTGTCCGGCTCCGTAGAATTAGGCACATAAGCAACCTGGGAAGGAGGGCTTATTCCATCGTTGGCTCTCTCCTTGTTCTCATAGATGGCTGGAGCACAAGCTTCCTGGGGGGGATTACTTATTCTATTACTTTTCCGAACAGGCTCATACGCTCCCTGAGAAGGAATGTAGTCAACCTGTGGAGGTACGTAAGCTTTCGAGGGAGGCTCATCTGCCTTTTGGGGGGGAAGATAAGCTTCTTGAGGAGGCACATGGGCTTCCTGAAGAGGCTGGCTTATCTGTTCTCTTGCCCTTTCCTTTCTTTGAGGGGCAGGTTCCTTTTCTGATTGTGCAATTAGCCTCTCTATTCTTTCTAAGGAGGGGAAGTTGTCTGGTTTAGTGGAATTGGCCACATAAACTTCCGATGGGGGATGGTTCATGTTTTTGCTTGCTTTATCTTTTTCTTGATTTTTTTCTTCCTTGGCAGATCTTGCAATTATTCCCTCTAACTTCTCTAGGAGTCCATCCAAGTGTAATTGCGTCTTGGCTGAGCCCGAGTAATTGAAAAGGCGACTGGCTTCAAACATAGTCTGAGCCAATGCGACCATTTTCGCGCACAGCTTGGTTCTTTCTATCTCTAGGTCAGCTCTAGGATAGCACTTGTCATGATCCGTGACGTTTGGCCCTTCTTGGATTCTGGCCTGATATGCTTTAAGCATCATGTCTATGTCTTCAGGAGTGGGATCAGCTAATACTGATCCTGTTTGGGGTGGTGGGTGGGTTGCGTGGGGTGTCTTAGAGGGTGGAGGGATGGAGGGTGATGGGGATGGTAGCGGTGGGAATGTGTGAGAGTGCGGTTGAGATGTGATCTCTATGATTTTAGCCTTGGTTTCTCGTAGACTTTCCTCAAGTTCACTCATCTTCTTTGCCCATTGCCTTTTCATGCGTTCGCGGCTATCTCTCCAAGCTCTTGTTCTCTTTTTATTTTGGCTCTCAGTATCGCTAGCGTCTGGGCTCTTTTCCTTGCCTACCCCTTGGTTTTGCTGCACTGCTTGAGCTCTCGTGACTACCTGTACGGGTGCAGTGGAAGTAACACTTCCGCTGAAATCTACCACTAACTCAATAACATTGATAGGTGTGATTTTTGGCATATTATTGGGGTTCTTTGGGCAATCTCGTAAGAGATGCTCTTTTCCACAATCTTGGCAGAAGCCTTGGATCGTCACTGACTGGTTTTGTGTAAGTGGAGGTAAGGGGCAATCACGAATGAGGTGATCTCCTTGGCATCTGTAGCACGGTCCTCTTGGGAATGGAGGTCTTACTTGCCTAGGTTGAGGCCTAGGGTTGGGGTTTGCATACATGATGTTCGTGTAATCTGACTCCCAACTAGGTTCGTTTGTCTCTTCACTATAATAGGACTCACCATGCTCAGGAGACTGCATGTAGTAGGACTGGGGGCTATCAACATGTGTAGAATCAAAGCTATGGTCACTCGGGTCACTTTCAGAAAGCAAGGATGTTACAGGGACTATAGCTCTATTCAGGTTCTCTTCTGCAGCAGTATACTTTACCGGATTCACATTAGCTGGGGCTGGGGGTTGTTGTGCTAGCACAGGCTGAGGCCTTTGTTGGTTTTGATATTGAGGTTGGAAATTTTGTTGTGGCCTGCCATATGGTTGTGGAGGGTACGGGTTCTGGTATCTTCCCTGCTGAGGGTATGGCTGAGGGTGGGGTTGCCTAACTGCCTGCTTGTTGTATGGGCAATCTTGTGCGGTGTGATTGGTGTATCTCCGTTCTATGGTGCAGTACTGGCTACTAGGATTTACTTGGGGCTGAGCCATAATGGGGCAGACATTCGCCATGTGGTCACCACCACAAGTGTAGCACCTTTTCACAGGGGCAAACCTTGGGATTTGTTTACTAGTTACCCCTAATTTCTGAGCTACTTTCTCTGCGAGTTCCTCAATTGATGTGGATTGCGTGGAAGAGTGACTAGATGCACTATCTGAATCTTTGTAGATTTTGGAAAGCTCTAGTTCTTCCCCTAGGTTATCTTCAATGTCAATGCACATGCGTACACACTCTTCTATAGTCCTAGGGTCTTTCAGATACACATAGGATCTCAATTTCGTACTCAACAATCCATCAAGGAATAAGGCTACTTGTTTGGCAGATGTGGGTAGCTCCGAAACAAGACATCTTTCAAGGTATTGCCTAAATCTTCTTCCTGCAAGTCTCACAGTCTCTTGAGGGGTTTGCTTGAAGCTGTGAATCAGTGAGGAGGTATTGTGTCTTATGCCACTCTTGGAGAATTCAATAATAAATGCTTCTAGGAGTTGGTCTATGCTCCTGAACTGGCGCTCATCCAATGGCTGAAACCATGTAAGTGCTGTGTTCCTAAGGGTTAGACCGAAGGCATTGTACTGCGTGAATAGATCCTCCACTTGTTCAGCTCTCAAGACTTGCTTGAACTCCGCCACATGATCATAGGGATCTCCTGTGCCATCAAAGTAATTCTTCATGGACTTAACTAGCTGAGTCGGTCTCAGAGTTCTTGCGTGCTCTCTAGGTCTCGGCAGAGGGAATCCATCCACATTTCTTTGGTTCCTGTGAGCTCTAAGCACCTCAGGTTCTACCCTATTCGTCTCCGTCCTCGTTCTTTCTCTGCCCACTGGATTGGCAAAGCTTACTTCTGGTCTATCTCTACTTCTGTCTCTTTGCATTCCATGAGCTTGGGATGTTCGAGCTCCAGGGTGACCATAGGATACATTCGATCTTGGTTGAGGGAAAACGAATTCACCCTTCCAAGTGTAAGCATGCCTATCATTTTCTGTCACCACAAAGATCCTTTCCGAAGTGTGATCTAAGTAGGTCACTCTACCTGGGCTATCCGGATCCTTAAACTCATAGATCATGATAGTTTCTATATCAATTGGCTGATTAGATTTATACCTCCAGAAGGCTTCGTCAGTTTCTCGATTGAGGAACAACTCTATGCTCTTGTTGTCTTGGGGAACCCACTCAGGTGTGATAATCCTAGTGAGAACAGATTTGCCTCGGGGTGTTCTAGGTTCTACTCCCATGTTTCCTTGTTCCAAGTCACCTAAGTCCGCTTCTGAGATTACATTTCCAAATTCATCTGTCCTATCTGGGTGACTGGTGACTATGTATATGGTTCCTTCTTTGTCCAGGTATGCACCGTTTTCAAACTTGACAGCTGGGTGCTCTAGTCCTATGGATTGGTCAGGGTTTTTAATCTGGACCACGGATCTTCCTAGGCCGTCCTCATAGATGCTAGCACCTAATCGGTTGGTCCTAAGGTATTCCAACTGTGTTTTGTAAGGGCCTTCTACCCTGTGCAAGTAAGGCACTCCTGAACTTCCTGTAGGTCTGTCCATGCCTTGAGACATCTCTGACTCACTGGTCTCAGAGCTAGGGTAGTACGAGTGGTGGCTCAACTGTTGGGCCCAAGACTTAGCAGTGTGGCTAACACTAGCCTCTGAAGATCTGAGGCTTTGTCTCTCCCTTACTAGATGTCGTCCTGATCTAAGGTTCATATGCCTATCTAAGTAGCACAGTTCTTTGCCCAGAGTACAACCTCGTTGCTTGTTACTTTATATTAGTCGCTTGGTTCTTTTTAGTTATTTTATCGTGTTTAAGGTCTTGTCTGATATCACGTCGTCAGGAATATTTGAATGTTGTTTCGCACTTACAGTTGATCGTTCCACGTTAAGTTCTTTCCCTTTAAAATTCTCGACAGTACAAGGATTATGCCCTTAGCTTGAGCTTGAAAGTTTAGGTATGCTTCAACTTGATAGTTGCTTATCGTCGCCCTGACTTACTCCTACTTCTAATCGTTCTTAGCCTAAGCTAGGATTTGACGAAGAGGAGTTGAGAGTATTCCGACCTTTCTTGTTGAACCTTGCTCTTTAGTGCTCGAGAAGTTGATTCTCAAGCTTGCACAAAACCCTTGCTTGGACGCTCTCAATTGCTTCTCAATAGACCTGCATCAGTCTCAAGATTAGCTCCAAGTTGACCTTTCAATTGACAGACAATTTATTTCAGACACTTTTTTAATGACCCTTGTTCCCCCTTTTGTGTTGCTAGAAATTTCCTCTAGAGCTCCCTTGGTGTTTCTACCCCTCTGTGTGTCAACTTCCAAATATCCTATATGAAAATCAACGCGTTATTCTTATAAAAAACAGTTGAGGGGGTGTAGTATATGCCACGAGCTTTCCGACAAGCCCTAGAGCTCAAAAAATGGATTTCGTATGAAAAAGTTATGACCGTTCAGGGTTTAGGGGGTTAACTTAGACAAACAGAACCTTTCAGGGTTTTAATGCATTTTTCTAAGGCCTTTGCAAGTGTATGAGTATTTGAGAGTGCAACTATGCCCAAAGTTTAGCCTAAATTTCCAAAAAATTTACCCCTTAATTTTTGCCGAAAATGTCTGTCTGTTGCGATAGACGGTGTCTGTCGCGATAGACACAAACTATCGTGGGGGCTGTCTGTCGCGATAGACGGTGTCTGTCGCGATAGACGGTGTCTATCGTGGAATTTTGGTCTGTCGCGATAGACGGTGTCTGTCGCGATAGACACAAACTATCGTGGGGGCTGTCTGTCGCGATAGACGGTGTCTGTCGCGATAGACGGTGTCTATCGTGGAATTTTGGTCTGTCGCGATAGACGGTGTCTGTCGCGATAGACACAAACTATCGTGGGGGCTGTCTGTCGCGATAGACGGTGTCTGTCGCGATAGACGGTGTCTATCGTGGAATTTTGGTCTGTCGCGATAGATAGACTGGTCTATCGCGATAGACGGTGTCTGTCGCGATAGACGCTGTCTGTCGTCGATTTTTGGTATGTCGCGATAGACGGTGTCTGTCGCGATAGACCGGTCTGTCGCGATAGACGGTGTCTGTCGCGATAGACGCTGTTTGTCGTCTGTCGTGATTTGGTCTGTCGCGATAGACGGTGTCTGTCGCGATAGACGCTGTCTATCGTCGATTTTTGGTCTGTCGCGATAGACGGGGTCTATCGTGGGTCTCTGTCTGTCGTGATAGATGGTGTCTGTCGCGATAGATAGTGTCTGTCGCGATAGACGGTGTCTGTCGTGATAGACTGAAAAAACGCAAATTTTTGAGAAACTTCTAGTGATTTAGAGTGCCCTAATGGTGTAGGTTACTGTGCCAAACATGCATTCACAAAATTTTAAGTTTTTCTGTCTGTCGCGACAGACAGAGATCGTCGTCCCGGGACCTGTGCAGAGTCTGTCGTACCTGCGCACACTGCTGGAGGAGGTGGTACAGCAAGTTCCTGCAACAAAAGCTCAAAAACACACCAAAAACAGATAGCATGCAAGCTCTCTCTCGCTCTCTCTCACAATGAAATGAGGGAAATGAGGTGGGGGGTGTAATATGACCAAAAAACTGAAATTTTTTGTGGAGATGGAGATGGAGGTGGGAGATGGTGGAGATGATGATGGTGATGCGAAAGTAAGGAAAAAATGAAGAAAAATTAAGAGAAAGAAGGATATTACCTATAACTCCAATGTCTCAACTCGACGTCTTACCATCACACGCTCGTCCTCGAAGCTCTCTCCCCGGCAACGGCGCCAAATTTTGGTGTAGCTCAGTGATGAGTAGCACCTCCTTTAATGTCAATCCGGGAAGACGTGAGGATGGTATGAAGACCTCGAGCAAGTGGCGGCACAAGTGCGTGAGTGAGAAGCACACAAGCATGCACACACATACACACACACGTGCACACACGGCAAGACAAAGAGAGAGAATCAATGGAGTTCTTCGATTACTCTTCAAAAAGCTCTTACAAGTTTGTTTCTATTACAATCTAACCTCAAAAATGAGCTCTCTAGCTCCTTTTATAGTTTTTGACTAGCTTTGGCCCTGTTCAGACCTAGTGTCTGGCTTAGTTAAAAATTAGGTTCCAGGGCTTATTTGAGGGCTCAAACGAGATCTAAAAAATATGAAAATTGGTACGATGGTACTTCTAATACTCCTCAAGCTCGAGGACTCCTCGGCTTGAACAAAATGGAGTTACTAAAAATAGATAATGGTATTTACAATGGTTTTTAGTGATGAAAATCACTATTTTTGTAGGGGATTCTTCTGAAAATTTGACATACACTTCTTGGAGCTCCCTACTTGCTCCCTTTCCTTGTGTGTCCACCTTTTGATGTGCTTCCATGCTTTGTCCTTGACTTTGAGCTTCAACAACCTCCCACCTGATGGGCATGTTAAATAGTATACAAGTGACTCTGTAAGATCATGAATCAAGTAACCCCCATCAAGTGACAAGAGTGCTGAAAGTTATCCTGTGGTAGAGCTTTAGTCAAAACATCTATAGCACTATCTCGACTATGAACCTTCTTAAGAATAATGTGCTCAGTGGCTA
The DNA here is from genome assembly GCA_020310875.1 of Ceratopteris richardii. Taxonomy (NCBI): domain Eukaryota; kingdom Viridiplantae; phylum Streptophyta; class Polypodiopsida; order Polypodiales; family Pteridaceae; genus Ceratopteris; species Ceratopteris richardii. The sequence continues at coordinate 12,121,151 of CM035409.1, forward strand.
AGCAATCTCTCATCAAGTGATATCTCACCTCAATGTGCTTAGTCTTTGCATGATAGACCTGACTCTTATCCAAAGCAATGGCACTCAGACTATCACTGATCAAATGAGGTACATGTTGAGGTACACCCACATCACAAGCAAGATGAGAAAGCCACAATGCTTCCTTACATGCCTCGCTTGCTGCAACATACTCTACTTCTGTGGTAGAAACAACTTTACATTCTTGAAGATGAGATCTCCAAGAGATAGCACCTCCAGCAAAATGAAAAATGTACCCTCATGTAGACTTACGATTATCTACACAACTAGCATAGTCAAAATCTGCGTAACCAATAATGGATGCTTTCCCTCTACCTAAGCATAGAAACTTATCCTTAGTCCCACTCAAATATCTCAAAATCATCTTGACTGCTTCCCAATGTTTCTTGCCAGGCTTAGACATATATCTACTCAAACTCACACTGCAAATGCAATGTTTGGTCTTGTAGCTACCATACCATACATGAGACTACCAATAGTAGATTGATAAGGAATTTTGTTCATGAATTCCTTTTCCTCATCTGATTTGGGGAAATCATCCTTGCTCAATTTCACATATGTGGGTAAAGGTGTACTCGATGCCTTTCCACGTTGCATATTGAACTTGTGAAGTACTTTGGATATGTACTCACTTTGAGAGAAGTATATGCATCTTTTACTCCTATCATGAGTAATGTGCATGCCAAGAATATGTTTGGAATCCCCCAAATCCTTCATATGAAATGTCCGACTCACCTTCTTCTTGAGAATTGACCAGTCATAAGAGGACTTCCCATCAATCAACATATCATCGATATAAAGTATCAAGCATATTAAGTTGTCATCTGAGCATCTTTTTGTGTAGAGAAAATGATCCTCATTACTTAGAGAATAGCCTTGAGAGTTCATAAAAGCATCAAACTTTTGGTACCATTGTCTAGGGGACTATTTAATTCCATATAAGCTCTTCTTGAGCTTACAAACTAGACTTTCATTGCCAGGAACTACATAACCCTCTGGTTGTTCCATATAGATCTCATATGTAAGATCTCCATGCAAGAAGGAATTTTTCACATCCATTTGGACTAGCTCTAATTTGTCCATTGCAACGAATCCAAGAAACATGCATAGGGTAGTCATCTTGACCACTGGAGAGAAGATTTTCTCAAAATCAACACCATGTTGTTGCTTAAAACCCTTTGCAACAACACGTGCTTTATACTTTGGAGAAGCACTATCTAATGTGAATTTCAGTTTATATACATATTTACATGGTAAAGCTTTCCTGCCCTTTGGCAAAGGTATTAGATCCCAAGTACCATTCTTGTGAATAAAATCCATCTCACTCTTCATGGCACGCTCCCACTTGACATGATCCATTGTCTTCATAGCCTCTTTGTAGCAAGAAGGCTCACCAACATCTCTTAGCATAAAAAAATCCAAACCTGGAAAATATCTATCAGGTGGATGTGAGACACGTGTAGAGCATCTCAATGGTTGCTGAATTGGAACATTTGTAGACAGATTTAATTGGAAATTCTCTTGAACACCCCTATGTGCAGTGTTTTTATGCATAATTGGAGGACTAGTATCCTCAAACACCACTCTTCTCACTTCAACCTCATTAATGGGTTGTTTATGCATCTTAGACTCATTGAAAATGATATCACTACTTCTGATTACTGATCATGATTCAAGATCCCATAAGAGATATCCAAATTATCCTTCTCAACCATATCCAAGAAAAAATGCATTTCTTTGGCTTATGGTCCAACTTCTGTCTAAGATTCTTTGAACATATGTTTCACACCCAAAAACTCAAAGATGATCATAATATGGTGGTTTTCTTATCCATAAATCTTGTGCCACTTTTAGACCTTTGGCAGTACTAGGTGAATTGCAATCAATACTACTTCTGCCCAAAAGCCTTGTGAAAGGTTTGCATGATGCAACATAGAAACTACTCTATCCTGAATAATTCTATTCATCCTTTCATCTACACCATTCTGTACTGGGGTATAAGGAGCTGTAAACTCTCTACAAATTCCTCTAGACTCATAGAAAAGGTTGAATTCATGTGAGGTATACTCACCCCCATTATCTAAACATAAAGCCTTAAGCTTAGTTCCTTTTTTAGTCTCAAGTGAAGCAAGCCATTTTTTCACAGTAGGGAATACCTCATCCTTTTCTTTGATAGGATATACCCAGGCTTTTCTAGTAGCATCATCTATGAAAGTGACAACATAAAGAGAACCCCCGAATGACCATGTGGGCATAGGACCACACAAATCTGTATGAATGAGATCTAAAGGTTGAATTGAAGAGTCAATGTGCGTTTTGTGCACATTCCTAGTTTGCTTTCCATATTGACAATGCTCACAAAATGAAAAATTAGAGAAAGATAACATAGGTAAGTAGCCAGAACAAGAAAGATTTTCCATTCCACTACATGATATATGGCCCAAAGGGCCATGCCAAATAGAAGCCATGGATTGTTCATTAATAGCTAACAATTGTTCTTTTTGTGATACAAATAAATGATAAAGTGCCCCTTTTGCAATAACCATATTGTCCTTTGATATGCAAAAGGATTGAGCATGGAAGACCACCTTATAACCAATGTCATCAAGTTGACCAACTGACATCAAACTATGTGATAACTGAGGTACATGGTGTACATTATGCATAGTAAATTTTGAACCATCAATGTATTACACAACCACATCTCCAACCCCACGTCACACTGGTAAGAGTCACCAAGTCTCACAGTACCAAGAGACTTTGCTGCATAATTAGAGAATCATTCTTTGTGTGGTTTCACATGGAAAGAAGTACCAAAATCTAGCAGCCACGTGTGGGAAAGAGAATCAACCATAAGAGCCTCAGTTGGCACAATACTATCAAGTGTCAACACATCAGCATCATTAGAAATAGCATTAATTTCTTCAATCTTTACATTCAATGTAGATGGTGCAAGTAACTATTTAAGATGCCTATCAACATTCTGTCCTTCACCTTTAGCATTCTTTAATGCATAAAAATCTTTCTACATGTGTCCTTTCTTATTACAATAATGGCATTCAATATCCCTCTTCCTTGATTTACTTCTACTCTTATTCGCTTGACCGTTCTTTTCCTTGTTCTTGCTCCTGCCACATTGTTGATTCTTTCCTTGGTAAGAATCACGAACATTGTATGCATCTCCACTCTAAGTGCCAACCATAGATTTTCTATGAATCTCCTCACTCAAGAGTGCTCCACATATGTCATCATAGTCCAGTTTACCACCAAGTACACTATTCCTAATAGCTATGCAAAACGTATCCCATGATGATGGCAAGGTGCATGACAATAAGATTGCTTTCATTTCATTATTCATATCCATTTTTTGAGCCTGTAACTAGGAGAATATAGCATCAAACTCATTTAGATGAGCAGCAACACTATCTATGTCCTTCATGCGAAGGTCATATAACTTTCTCATCAGATACACTTTATTTGATGCCATCTCTTTTTCATATGTATTGCATAACTTCTTCCAAAGTTCCTCAGCACTTTCAAAGTCTAATATTGTAAATTAAACATTATCTTCCAGGTGCAATCAAATGGTAGACCTGGCCATTTCATCTTAATCATCTCAATCATCCTCATCCATGTTAGTAGGCTTCTTTGAGATTCCATTTACTAGCTTCCATTGCCTCATTTGAATCAGCACATCTTTAATCTGATTCTTCCATACAACAAAGTTTGTGCCATAAAATTTCTGGATCTCAAAATGGTCTTTTCCCCGCAAGTTATAGCTCCTCCTCGGAACACTGGCATTAGACCTTGATCCACCTTGATACCATGATGGTAGACAAGTGAATAGAATGATAATAGAGCTAGAAGAGTTCAAACACCACTAAGGCTCAAAGAAGCATGATCAAGTGTTAGATTCTAGGAGAAAACTCAAAAATCTTCCCAGAAAAATGAATTAATCAATAGGAATTTTGCAACCAAATGGATTATGTGAGAATAAATGTGATCACAACATAAGTGTATCGAGGAGTAAATTGACCACTATACAGTTGAAAAAACCAAAAAATCTGAAAAACCTTTGCAAGAGTATCCTCTTCCAAATGAGCATATGACTAGTGTCAAAATCTCATAAAACTGCAAGTACTAACATGTTTACCAGTGTAGTGAATCACTAACTCCACTACATATAATCGGTTACCCAAAAGAAGCCAACTAGGCTTATCAAGCACCTATGAACAACTATCATACATCTCCTATGGTGAGGTTGGGTAAGTCTTCCACCTACATCATTGAGGAGACCCCGACATCTGGGTGTCTCCTAGTTGAGAAAACCTCACCACAACCCTCTTTATCAAACATAATAGGCTTTATGCAAAAACACAATCGCTATATCAATGACCACATGGACATACATAAGCGATATCCACAGAAGCATACATAGTGTGTATGTGCTCAATATATGCAGTAAAATGGCACTAAAAGGTTGAATTCATTGCCCAAACATTGGCCAACAACACCTGCAAGTGTCTGTCAACTCTATTATTTAGGCTCAAAAAACCTACAAAGACTTGTGGTGGTTGCTCCCACCACAACTAAAACCTTTCAAGAAACATGTAGATTAACTAGTGTGGATGGAAACATAGCCCCAAAAGGTGGGCTTTCGTTTTCAAAGAAGTACAAAGAACACTCTTCTTGATGTTCTTGGACATCTATGAAGAGGACTATGCACGAAAATACTCCAAAAGTCAGCCCAAAAAATGCTTTAAAAATAAGCTTTGAAAGCAAAGAATGAATCTTTGAGGGCTCAAAACTTGTTGAAGGTAGTGAACCTTAGTCTTTCCCCTTCTTCAAGCACCAAAAGAGTGCAGCTTAGTGGCAAGAGATCTCCACTGTTAAGCAAGCTTGGGGGGGAACAATATTAGGATGGGTGACCTCTTGGGAAGTACCGGGAACCTCTGTCTTCCTTGATCATTGAGGTCCTCCCTTGTGTGTAGCTAACGGTGCCAATGGTGACTTCGATGAATCGGATGAAAAAGTATGCCAAGGTCTATGCCTTGGTTGCCACCTTACTCATAAGCCTTGGAGAAAACCTCAAGTTGGTGGGCATGTGCTTGCTTCACTCGCACAAAAGCAACAAAGCTTCTACATTGAAAAGATCTCATAATACTGAAGTATTTCCATGGTGATGCACCGTAAGTCGCTCTCCTTCTGGAGATCTCCACGACCATATCCATAGATTAGAAAAATAATATTTGTATTATTTTTCTCTCATATGATGATATGTTGTGTGAGCAATCTGATCAACTATTTTGACTTTTTACACTCTTTGAGTCTCTATTCCACCACTTGAGCTTGCATGAAGCACCCTGCTTGCACCATTGGACTTAGCGGTTGAATTGATCCACCAATTGTACGTCATCTTCTTGACAACGGAATCATTGCACTCCATAGGATCAGGATCCTCTTTGATGCATGAAGATACCCACTTATGGATGTGTAGAGTTGCAATGGACCAAGTGAAAAGAATATTTGATCGATAAATAGGTGCTAAGGAGAATCAAAGATCATCTCATGACCCATCCTATACACGTATGATTTTTCCTAACAAAGAATTTGAACCTCATGGTTGGGCCAAAATTCTAGCCACAATAGATGTAGCAGTGAATGAGGAACATTGGACCTCCCTCCATTGTGATGAAGATGGCTATGACATTTCAATATTCAAGATAGAACTAATCGTGTATAATTCAGTTATTGAAGAATGTGAACCTTGTATGAGTGAATCGAAGGAGGATAGTGATGACAATGAAGTCCATCCTTATGGAGCCTTTCTATACTCTCAAGGAAGAATATCTTTATTTAATAGAATTCAAAACTCAGAAAGAGGAAAGATGGAAGAATGAAGAGACATTAAGCTTGACTAAGAAGAAAGAAGAGAAAACTGTAACCACGTTATTAAAGGAAGAAAACCTCTTTGAAGTTCTAGAAAACTTCAAGACATATGAAAAAGAAGATCAAAAGGTCATGATTCAAATGCCTAATAGAGAAGCTCTTGTGGGCATGGCATATGATAACAAAGAAAAGTCTAAGAAAATTTGTTGTGACCTTAGAACAGGGTGAGGAACCATGTATGTACATAGGACATGATTTGACAGAGGATAAGGAGGAAGATTTAATAGCATTGTTAAGAGAATACAGAGAGTGTTTGCATGGAGCTACAAAGACTTGAAAGGAGTATAGCTAGATATCTGTTCATATAGAATTCCCATGTCTTCAGAAGCCAAGCCAACAAAGCAAAAACCATACACACAATGATAATTATGTAGCACAGATCAAAGAGGAAATAGATTGTTTGATAGAAGCTAGATTTATCTATGAAATTGAGCATACCAAATGGGTATTACCCATTGTGGAAGTGCCCAAAAAGAATGGAAAGCTACGAGTTTGCATTAACTTAAAGAAAGCTAACACCACCACCATTAGAGGCATGTTGGGAAACAATGTCCCATTGGTTGGAAATTGGTCAAAGCTGGTCAATCTTGCTCAGAGAATACAACAACTATTTAGTCCCTAAGACTTCCTCTACAAACAAATGATGACGGGCGCGTGGCTACACCATTTGCTTCCCATCATTGTGACCTGAGATTGATTCCTCCATCGAGCAGCGACGCCGATCGTGTGAGCTTTCTTTTGATATAGCTTTTGCTTTAATTCAGATGATGGCGGAGTGATTTTTGTAAGCGATCGCAAGTGCTTTATTAGGTGCTTTATTGGGTGCTTTTGAGAGTACACAATCTACTATATGAGAGACTATTTGGGTCACTTCTATGTATCCTTCACCTAACTTTCAACACAAGCCTTGAGCTTGGACCTCAATAGAGGTGGTGTTTCTTCTAGCACATGGGGCAGCCATGGCGCTAACTTGAAGCATGTTGAGGAGCGACTATGGAGTTCTTCTTGGAGATTATTCTTGGAGAAGATGAAGGTGAGCTCACACTCTAGCTCATGGAGAGGAGGTTATCTCTTGTTCATGGAAAGAAGACTTGGTCATTAGCAGCTTGATGGTGAGGAAGATTGTCTTCTACATGAAGATTTCGGGCTACTTAAAAGACATTGGATGGTGTTTAACATAAGATTTACATCTTATGTTAAGTATTCAGGTACATATTCTCTTTATGCACACAGGTACTACTTGCAGTTTATGGAGGTAGTGGCATCCATATCAGAAGGAGACCTATATAGCATAGGTACAAGAGAATGAGTACGTATATGCTTTATGCATATTTGGATGAGGTGTTTGAGAAGGTGTGTTCACATGAATTTGAGGATTTCTTGCAGCAAACTTGTTAGCATTCATTGCTACTTTTTAAGTATGTGATCTTTTCACAGACGTATCTGACTTAGGGTCTTCCATAGCCTAAGGTTAGATGATGGTTTGTTGATTATCAATTTCACATTGATCCTTCCTCTTTCAGTCACTCATATTCACTCTTCTATAACCTATTAGGTCACACATCTCATGTATATTCAGATTTCTGCCCATACATCTGAATATGTTTGTTACATTTGTACATTCACTCTTCCATATATTTCTCATCACATAGAGTGGCTGAGAGTTTTTCTCCACATTGTACATTGAACATTGGTATATATGATACTATGAGTAAGTGATGGCTTACGTAACACCTTACACATGTCGTCTATTCTTTCTCTATCTTTGTCTCATCATTTGTATGATTAAGTGTGGCATGTTCATGTTTTGTCAATATAAGAAGATTGCTAGATTCTATGTTGTATATGCTGGACCTATGGAACCGTGGATCTGTGATATGAGCCAAGGGCCTACCTCATTTCCAACATTTGGTATCAGAGCACTAAGGTTTTGGTTTTAGAACTTTAGATCTTTGGCATCAATGCATTAAGGCTCATTCAGAATCCTAGGTTTCCAAAATTCCAAGTTTACAACATATGATTTAAGGGCATCTTCTAACATTTGACATTTGACATTTGACATACACACTTAATCTAGATGAGTAGAGATTTGAGAATTAGACAATTCAGTTACATGTGTATTCATCAGTGTGGAGTATTGATGATCTGTTAGCAGTCGAATATTTTTGGAAGAGTATGCAAATACTTAACAAAATTATTATTTGAAGACCCAGACTTGATGAAGAGAAGACTACTTCAAATTCAAGGAAGAACAATGGTTTAGAGAAGATGAAGGAATCAGATCAACATCAAATCACAGGTATCAATTTCTACTATTAGATTATCATTTGCAGGTCATGTCTTAGAAGAGCAGTTATGAAGAGATTTGAAGGTTTCAAGGAGTGATTTTATACGCTTTCATCATTTGAAAGTTAAAGGCTACATCAAAAAAGATATCTAGAGGTTTTTCTAGAGAGTTTTGAGAAATCTCTTTCATGGAAAGAAAGTTCATCTAAGAAGACAAATGTGAATATGGGACAAGTTTTGCTTTCAACCAATTTTCTGTTGTAAGTTGGTTGGATATCCACGTATAGAATGTAATCTAGGTATCTAGAGAGGTAACTCTAGAAAGGTAAATTCATCATTCAAACAAAAAGGTTGGTGAATAAGAGTTTTTTGTAGCAGATGTTGAAGACTTAGGTTGAGGTTTTATGTTTGGAAAAGGTTACCTCATATTCAATATTTTCAGAAACTTCAAAAAATTTAGATTGTTGATGTACAAGTCAATGGAGAATCTACTTTCTATGATTGTCTAGACTTTTGGATACATGCTTGTATTCAAAAAGGTGTTCCATCAGATCCTATCACTTGATTGAGAAGTGGATTTAGCCAAAAGAAAGTCAAGTAGGTACTGTCACATTTCACTCGAGTAGAATATGAAAAGATGAAGTATCAACTTGCAGCTTTTGGAGTTCTCAAGGTGAGAAGTTTTGTCCACTTATGTTTCAAGTAGGAATTGCAGATTCCTGGAAGGATTTGTTTGAAGAAAAGTTTTACAACTTTTTGAGAAGCATGGACACTTGGAGACATTCAGGTAATAAATCAAACATTCAGTCATGAAGGTTTGATGAGAGCAGATTCTACATAGGAGAGATCATTGATCTTGAATGATCTTGAATGATCATGAAAGATCTTGAGTATTTATGAGTCAATTGTCTATTCTTTGTTTGATAAGGTTCTTAGCATTGGAAGAAGTAAGTCGAAGATTCAGATTCTATCAGATTTGTGTTGCAGAGAAAAAGAAGATACTTGTTATGTTAGAAAAGATTATGGATCCTAAACTTTTGTTTCAAATACAGGAATGGATTACTGAAGATCAGATTTATTGAAAGAAGGAAGACGTTCGAGATTTCATAAAGTCTGATATAATTTGAAGAATTCTGGATACTAGTGTTAAGTCATCCAGGGGGGTGATGAAACATGAAGACTTATTTTCAACCATATGAGAAAGAATACAGAGTCATACCTATAGGTATTCCTATTACATGTATTCCTATTTTTCATTTGTCAGGTTCTCTTTATGTTCCAGCTTTGAAAGAAGAAGGAAGAAGAAGAATGTTTGGAGAAAGTTCCTGTTAGGATGTTCCTGTTCAGGAGAAGGTTCCAGAGTTCTATTGAAGAGAAGCTTGATATTTCAGAGAGGTATGTTTTAAAAGTGCACACATATATGTTTATACCAAGTTCTGAAGGAAAGAGGTATGAAAGGTTTACAGATGAACAAGGATGATGACATGATGACATCATAGATATGATCTTTTGATGAGACTCATATTTTAGTTGATTTCCCAGCTAAGTTGAGTTGATTTGACTTGAGTACAGTCAGAGATGAACCAATAGTGTTCATAATACACTAAGTTGTGAGTTGACAATCACAGGTTCCAGAATTCACTTCCTGATTTTGTTTAGTGTATTTACATGACGCAGCAGAAGTACGTTGAGAAACCTTTTTGTAAGGAAAATGCAAATATATGGATCCTAGTGTATGTTTTCAGGTTTTTGAAGACATGAGATAGCAGGTTCAGATTCAATACATGCTACATTTGTTGTCAAGCAGTAATTACTTGATGTGTACACTATTGGATATCTAGTTTGCATATTTTCTCAAGTATTATGGTTCATATTCAGCAAGTTCAGATTTTTTGAAGGAAAGTCAAATTCAGTTTTGAAGAAGACTTTTGAAGAAAAGATTTGAAGGACGATCGAGAGTACAAGCTTCAAGCTTTGATAGTTTGCAGATCCGGTTCAGTTTGTACCAATATGACATTGCAGGGGGGATTGTTGGGAAACAATGTCCCATTGGTTGGAAATTGGTCAAAGCTGGTGAATCTTGCTGAGAGAATACAGCAACTATTTAGTCCCTTAGGACTTCCTCTACAAAAAAATGAGGACGAGCGCGTGGCTACGCCGTTTGTTTCCCATCGTTGTGACCTGAGATCGATTCCTCCGTCTAGCAATGATGCCGATCGCGTGAGCTTTCTTTTGATATAGCTTTTGCTTTAATTCAGATGATGGTGGAGTGATTTTTGTAAGCGATCGCAAGTGCTTTATTACGTGCTTTATTGGGTGCTTTTGAGAGTACACAATCTACTATATCAGAGACTATTTGGGTCACTTCTATGTATCCTTCACCTAACTTTCAACACAAGCCTTGAGCTTGGACCTCAATAGAGGTGGTGTTTCTTCTAGCACATGGGGCAGCCATGGTGCTAACTTGAAGCATGTTGAGGAGCGGCTATGGAGTTATTCTTGGAGATTCTTCTTGGAGAAGATGAAGGGTGTGCTCACACTCTAGCTCATGGAGAGGAGGTTATCTCTTGTTCATGGAAAGAAGACTTAGTCATTAGTAGCTTGATGGTGAGGATCGGCCATCTACATGGTGTATTTGAAGATTGTCTTCTACATGAAGATTTCGGGCTACTTCAAAGACATTGGATGGTGTTTAAAATAAGATTTACATCTTATGTTAAGTATTCAGGTACATATTCTCTTTATGCACACAGGTACTACTTGCAGTTTATGGAGGTAGTGGCATCCATATCAGAAGGAGTCCTATATGGCATAGGTACAAGAGAATTAGTACGTATATGCTTTATGCATATTTGGATGAGGTGTTTGAGAAGGTGTGTTCACATGAGTTTGAGGATTTCTGGCAGCAAACTTGTTAGCATTCATTGCTACTTTTTAAGTACATGATCTTTTCACACACGTATCTGACTCAGGGTCTTCCATAGCCTAAGGTTAGATGAGGGTTTGTTGATTATCAGTTTCACACTGGTCCTTTCTCTTTCAGTCACTCATATTCACTCTTCTATAACCTATTAGGTCAAACATCTCATGTATATACAGATTTCTGCCCATACATCTAAATATGTTTGTTACATTTGTACATTCACTCTTTCATCTATTTCTCATCACATAGAGTGGCTGAGAGTTTTGCTCCCACATTGTACATTGAACATTGGTATATATGATACTATGAGTAAGCAATGGCTTACGTAACACCTTACAAATGTCATCTATTCTTTCTCTATCTTTGTCTCATCATTTGTATGATTAAGTGTGGTATGTTCATGTTTTGTCAATATAAGAAGATTGCTAGATTCTATTTTGTATATGTTGGACCTATGGAACCGTGGATCTGTGATATGAGCCAAGGGCCTACCTCATTTCTATTAAGATAGCTATCCACTTCCTATCACAAATCACTTATTGGAACGAGTAGTAAGCAAGGAAGCCTACAACTTCCTCGATGGATTTTGTGGTTACAATCAAGAAGTTATTGCCCCAAAAGACTAGCATAAGATGGCTATTACCACTGATTGGGGAAATTTTTCATTTTGCATGATGACTTTCGGGCTCACCAATGCCCCTGCTACATTTCAAAGGCTGATGTGTCATGTGTTCACGGAATTCTTATGAAAAACTTTAGAGGTCTATGTTGATGATTTATGTGCTCATTCAAATGTTCAACAAACATACATCCGTAAATTGAAATCAATCTTTGACAAATTTAGGGAATATAAAGTTTTCTTGAACCCAAAAAAATGCATTTTGATCTTGCAAAGGTAAGATTTTCAGGACACAAAGTGTCAAAGAATGGTATATCAATGGATGAGGACAAAGTAGAGCCATTGCCGAGTTACCTAGAACCCAAGAATGTCAAGGATGTACAAGCTTTCATGGGACAAGGTGGTTTTTATTGACATTATCTCCACATGTATGCAATCATTCCGAAGCCAATATACAACCTTTTGACTAATTTTGAGTGGACCCACGAGTGTGAAAACTCTTTCAATAAGCTCAAGCAATTATTTTGTTCAACATCTATCTTGATTAGACTAGAGCGGAATAAGCCATTACATGGTCATGTAGATGCATCCAATTATGCTATTGGATGTTGTTGGAGCAAGTCTATGACAAGCCTAAGTATTGGCTTGAGTCTCACAAAGTCTTAGAAGAAGCTTTAAAAAGAAGACTATGTAAAGTTCACTTGTGAACTACCTCTTGTAACTTTTGAAGAGTTTACTTAATGTAAAAGTAAGAGAATCTTAAGTGGTTGAGTCCACTTGATCAAGAATGGAAAGAGGAGCCACGAATTCGTGATTTGTGGTAGGTAGAGAATCAAATCAATCATTGATTGATTGGAGAGTGATTGAGGGAAGTTAGCCTCCCAAACTCAACTATAAATAGATGGCAGTTTTAGTCGTGGTTAGAGAGACCTATGTGAAGACCTCCAAGAGCTGAGCTTTATGCCATATCAAGGTGTGATTACAAGGCACACATATATATCAGTAAGTCATTGTATTGTACAAGAAATATACTTTCATTTTCATGATTATTTGGTTTCATCTTTCCATGTTCTTGTGAAGTGTACTACTCACTACCATTACTCTCAGTTTTCTCAGTCAGCTTGCAGAGATGTTTTCTCTGAGCTTGGTGCATCATTTTCAATGATTTAACTTGGTAAAGTTAGCTCTATAAGTCTAGTATATGCTCATAAATTTTCATGTCATTTGGATGTTGCAATCTTCAGTTATGTTCATTTGAAGTCAACAGGGTCTGTTCATCTTCACCTCTCTGTCAGGTACCCGACTTTTTCACTCATCTTGTCAGAGGTGTTTCTCAGTGGTTACTTATCCAAATTCAGTGATTTAATGCTTGTTGGATTCAGCTTACTGTCTAGTATAACCATACAAATTTTCATAATCATTAGATTTCTACACTTTGAGTTATGGTGATTTTTCTGCTCACTGGTCTATTTTTGTAGCAGCCCGTGAAAATCGGGATGATGTCATCACTTGTTAAAACTCATTCTCAGTGTGTGCTTTGTTATTTTTGATGCGATTACTCTTGAAAGTTAGCTCTTTAAGCTATCTAGACTTCCCCAAGAGGAATTAAGCTAATTGCTGCTGTGCTCAGAGAATTATGTAAAACACTGGACAGGTGTATGAACCAAGAATAGCAAGTTTTCACCTCTGAGCTAACTCCAACTTATCTGTTTTGATCTATCTTTTTGAGAGTGATCTTCCAAGGTACATAGGGTGTCTAATACATCCATTGGCAAGCTAAAAGGGCCCACCATCTACTCCTAGAGTTCATTTGGCTGGTGTAGATCAAGGATTTTGCAACACCTCTTCATCTTCAAACACATACTTATTCATCTCTTCACAGTGGTATCAGAGCAAGGTTGGACAACATGGCAGATGGATTTCCTTCATCAATTGATAAATTGGACAGAGGTAACTACTCAGCTTGGTCATTAAGGATGGAAGCTTATCTCCAAGGTAGAAGTTTATATGGTTATGTGGCTGGAGATGAAGTTATGCCAAGTTTCAGGAACAAAAGTCAACCAACACAAGAAGAGCAAGAAAGATTGAGCACATGGTGCTCCAAGGATGCACTTGCAAGGTCTTATCTCCTCAACTCTATCTCAGATTTTTTGTTGCCTCACATTAGAAGTTGTAAGACATCTTAGTAAGTGTGGGATGCACTTGAAGCTTTCTTTTCTTCAAGTACCAAAGCTAGGAAGCATCAACTATGGCTGGATTTCAGAACTCTCAAGAAGGCTCCCAAACAAAATGTGACTGATTTTGTCACAAAGCTCAAGGACATACCGGATCAGTTGGGAAGCATTGGAGAGGTAATAGATGAAGAGCAAATTGTAAGGCAGGTCATCAATGGCTTGAAGGCAGATGATATGTGGGAAGCATTCACCACAGCTATGGATTTGTACATGGACATGCATGTACCTGATTTCAACACACTCATTGGACAACTACTTACTCAAGAGGCAAAGCTTATCAAAAATGGAGAAAGCTCTAAAGGTAATCAATCTTCAGCTTTATACACGGATAAAAGCAAGTCTAAAGATAACAAAGGAAAGACAAAGAAAGTGGATGATGAAGCAGGTACATATCAAGCTAACTATGCAGGTAGAGGAAGACATGGCAGAGGTAGAGGAAGAGGAGGTAGACAAGGCAGGGGGAGATTCCAAGACTCCAACTCATGTTCTATTTGTGGATTAACTAATCATACAACTGAAAATTGCTTTAGGAATTCCAGGAATCAAAGAGGCAGAGGATACAATAGAGGAAGTTATGGCTACTCAAGAGGAAGGTTCAACAACTACCATGGCAACTACAACAACTACAATCATTCAAACTATCAAGGAGGCTACAAAGGAAGGAGAGACTACAATAACTACACAGAAGACTCAAACAAAGAGGATTCATTATTGATCATGAACATGGCTATGCCACAAGGTAAATCTGATGAGCATGTTTTCTACATAGATTCAGGTTGTTCAAATCATGTGGCAGGAAATGTGGCACTCCTATCAGATTTAGAAGATCCAAGGAATAAGCATGAGGTACAAATAGGAGATGATACAAAACATCCTGTGGAGAAAATAGGCAATGTCAAAGCACCTGATGGAAACATCAACCTACTCAGTAAGGTACTCTATGTCCCTACCATTACAAAGAATTTGATAAGTGTTGGGCAGATAGTAGAGAAAGGGTTGCAAGTCAGGTTCACAAAAGCAGGAGCATTTGTTGAAGATCCAAGTCAAGGATTCAGAAGAATTGCAAAAGGTGAAAAGACAGGTAGATTGTTCACATTTGAATTCCTTCACAGGTTAGAGGCAAGATGGATCCAAAGGCAGAAAGGTGTGTATTTATTGGATATGACAACAATCAAAAGGGCTACAGGTTATACAACCCTACCAACAAAGGATTCTTGGTAAGCAGAGATGTAGTTTTTGATGAGAACAATTCATGGTATGAAGATTCATGCAGGAAGATCAATTTACCATATGATCTTGAAGAAGATTTTCCAAAGCTTGGTAGAGAACAATCAAAGATTGAAGAACAAGACACCTCAGAGGATGATGAAGAATCTCACATGGAAAAGATCAAAGCATGGAAGTCTAAAGGTAAAGCAAAATTGCAGGAACTTGGACATGAAGCAGAATCATCACATCATGGCCTAAGAAGATCTATGAGGGAAAAGAAAAAACCAGAAAGGTATGGGTTTGACACCTCATTAGTAACTAAACATTCTATCTACATAGCACAGGACATAAACCAAGAGGAGCCATCATCATTTGAAGAGGCCAAAGCAAAAACAGAATGGAAGCATGCAATGAAGGAAGAGATTGAAGCACTTGAGGAAAACAACACTTGGGATTTGGTGCGCAAGACTTCATCCATGAAGGTAATAGGCTCAAGATGGGTCTATAAACTCAAGAAGAATTCTGATGGTTCAATTAACAGGTATAAGGCAAGGCTTGTGGCAAAAGGCTTTGCACAAACTCAGGGAATTGATTATGAGGAGACTTTCTCTCCTGTGGCAAAGATGCCTACTATTAGGGTTTTGCTTAGTATTGCCTCTTCCAAGAATTGGAAGATACTTCAACTAGATGTAAAGAATGCATTCTTGAATGGTTGGATAACAGAAGAGGTATATATGGCACAACCACCTGGTTTTGAGAATCAAGTTTATCCTGATTATGTGTGTAAACTTAACAAAGCATTGTATGGTCTCAAGCAAGCTCCAAGAGCTTGGAATTTCAGGCTTGTTTCATTCTTGCAGGACAAAGGCTTTCAACCAAGCAAGGCAGATCCTTCACTCTTTATTAAAAAGAGTAATTCTGAGGTCATCTATCTATGTGTATATGTAGATGATATTATATTGAGAGGAAATGATGCAGATGGTATGAAGAAGATCAAAGATCAGATGAGAGAAGAGTTCAAGATAAGTGATTTGGGTTCACTTACCTACTTCGTAGGTTTGGAAGTTGTCTACAAAGATCATGGTTTGTTTCTCACTCAAAGGAAGTACATTAAGGACATGTTGGAAAAATTCAAGATGCAAGATTGTAAGATTGTAGGTACTCCAATGGAGGTCAATCACAAATTGAGCTCACATGAAGGTGAACTCATAGAGGACATCACATCATATCAAAGTCTAGTGGGTAGTCTCAACTATGCCACATTGACAACAGTAGATATATGTTACAGTGTGAGTGTGCTAAGCCAATTTATGCACACACCAAGGAAACCACATATGGATGCTGCCAAAAGGATTCTCAAGTATCTCAAAGGAACCATAAATGAAGGACTTTATTATCCTTATGTATCTGATTTAGGTTTGAAGCTATTTTCTGATGCAGATTGGGCTGGCTCCAAGGAAGATAGAAGGAGCACTTCAGGTTATCTTACCTTTGTAGGTTCAAAGCTAATTTCATGGTCATCCAAGAAGCAACCCACAGTTGCTCTCTCTTCTACTGAAGCTGAATATAGAGGTCTTGCCATAGCTACACAAGAAGCTATGTGGATGAAGACATTGTTCAAAGATCTTGGATTGGAGTTTGGAACTCCAACTATTTTTGGTGACAATATGAGTTCTATTCATTTGGCTGCTAATCCTATTTTTCATGCAAGGACTAAACACATTGAAGTTCATTATCACTATGTACGAGAGAAGGTTCTAAGCAAAGAGATTCAAATATCATATGTGTCCACTCATCAACAATGTGCAGATATTCTAACCAAAGCATTGGATGGTACAAAGCTTTGCAAATTCAAGGCTATGATAGGTTTGCAGGTAATCTTGGAAGCTTGAAGACCTCAAGCATACTTGGCTTGAGGGGGAGCTGTTGGAGCAAGTCTATGACAAGCCTAAGTATTGGCTTGAGTCTCACAAAGTCTTACAGGAAGCTTTAAAAAGAAGACTATGTAAAGTTCACTTGTGAACTACCTCTTGTAACTTTTGAAGAGTTTACTTAATGTAAAAGTAAGAGAATCTTAAGTGGTTGAGTCCACTTGATCAAGAATGGAAAGAGGAGCCACGAATTCGTGATTTGTGGTAGGTAGAGAATCAAATAAATCATTGATTGATTGGAGAGTGATTGAGGGAAGTTAGCCTCCCAAACTCAACTATAAATAGATGGCAGTTTTAGTCGTGGTTAGAGAGACCTATGTGAAGACCTCCAAGAGCTGAGCTTTATGACATATCAAGGTGTAATTACAAGGCACACATATGTATCAGTAAGTCATTGTATTGTACACGAAATATACTTTCATTTTCATGATTATTTGGTTTCATCTTTCCATGTTCTTGTGAAGTGTACTACTCACTACCATTACTCTCAGTTTCCTCAGTCAGCTTGCAGAGATGTTTTCTCTGAGCTTGGTGCATCATTTTCAGTGATTTAACTTGGTAAAGTTAGCTCTATAAGTCTACTATATGCTCATAAATTTTCATGTCATTTCAATGTTGCAATCTTCAGTTATGTTCATTTGAAGTCAATAGGGTCTGTTCATCTTCACCTCTCTGTCAGGTACCCGACTTTTTGACTCATCTTGTCAGAGGTTTTTCTCAGTGGTTACTTATCCAAATTCCGTGCTTTAACGCTTGTTGGATTCAACTTACTGTCTAGTATAACCATACAAATTTTTATAATCATTGGATTTCTACACTTTGAGTTATGGTGATTTTTCTACTCACTAGTCTATTTTTGTAGCAGCCCGTGAAAATCGGGATGATGTCATCACTTGTTAAAACTCATTCTCAGTGTGTGCTTTGTTATTTTTGATGAGATTACTCTTGAAAGTTAGCTCTTTAAGCTATCTAGACTTCCCCAAGAGGAATTAAGCTAATTGCTGCTGTGCTCAGAGAATTATGTAAAACACTGGACAGGTGTATGAACCAAGAATAGCAAGTTTTCACCTCTGAGCTAACTCCAACTTATCTGTTTTGATCTATCTTTTTGAGAGTGATCTTCCAAGGTACATAGGGTGTCTAATACATCCTTTGGCAAGCTAAAAAGGCCCACCATCTACTCCTGGAGTTCATTTGGCTGGTGTAGATCAAGGATTTTGCAACACCTCTTCATCTTCAAACACATACTTATTCATCTCTTCACAGATGTGTGCTAGCACAATCCATAGTTGAAGGTAACATTGATCTTCCAATAGCATATGCAAGCAAGTAGTTGAATGCAGTGGAGCAAAACCACACCATGATCAAAAGAGAAGAATTAGGCATGGTGTATGTGGTTAAAAATTTTAGGTATTATTTTCTTACAAATAAGTTTAAATTTTTTATAGACCATCAGGCTTTAATCTATCTGGTGAACAATGTGAAGAGATGGATATGTATGTGCTTCAAGATGAAGAGGTGTTGCAAAATCCTTGATCTACACCAGCCAAATGAACTCCAAGAGTATGTGGTGGGCCCTTTTAGCTTGCCAATGGATTTATTAGACACCCTATGTACCTTGGAAGATCACTCTCAAAAAGATAGATCAAAATAGATAAGTTGGAGTTAGCTCAGAGGTGAAGACTTGCTATTCTTGGTTCATACACCTGTGCAGTGTTTTGCATAATTCTCTAAGCACAGCAGCAATTAACTTAATTCCTCTTGGGTAAGTCTAGATAACTTAAAGAGCTAACTTTCAAGAGTAATATCATCAAAAATAACAAACCACACACTGATAATGAGTTTTAACAAGTGATGACATCATCCCGATTTTCACGGGTTGCTACAGTTTGAGACTAGTGGGCAGAAACATGAACATAACTCAAAATATAGGAATCCAATGGTTATACTAGACAGTAAGTTGAATCCAAAAAGCTTTAAATCACTGAATTTGGATAAGTAACCACTGAAAAATGGCTCTGACAAGGTGAGTGAAAAAATCGGGTACCTGACACAGAAGTGAAGATGAACAAACCCTGTTGACTTCAAATGCACATACATGAAGATTGCAACATCCAAATGACATGAAAATTTGTGAGCATATAGTAGACTTATAGAGCTAACTTTACCAAAAAAAATCATTGAAAATGATGCACCAAGCTCAGAGAAACCATCTCTGCAATCTGACTGAGAAAACTGAGAGTAATGGCAGTGAGTAGTACACTTCACAAGAACATGGACATATGAAATCAAATAATCATGAAAATGAAAGTATATTGCTTGTACAATACAATGGACTTACTGATACATATGTGTGCCTTGTAATCACACCTTGATATGGCATAAAGCTCAGCTCTTGGAGGTCTTCACATAGGTCACTCTAACCAGGACTAAAACTGCCATCTATTTATAGTTGAGTTTGGGAGGCTAACTTCCCTCAATCACTCTCCAATCAATCAATGATTGATTTGATTCTCTACCTACCACAAATCACGAATTCGTGGCTCCTCTTTCCCTTTTTGTTCATGTGGACTCAACCACTTAAGATTCTCTTACTTTTACATTAAGTAAACTCTTCAAAAAATTACAAGAGGTAGTTCACAAGTGAACTTTACATAGTCTTCATTTTAAAGCTTTTTTCATGACTTTGTGGGACTCAAGCCAATACTTAGGCTTGTCATAGACTTGCTCCAACAGCTCCCCCTCAAGCCAAGTATGCTTGAGGTCTTCAATCTTCCAAGATTACCTGCAAACCTATCATAGCCTTGAATTTGCAAAGCTTTGTAGCATCCAATGCTTTGGTTAGAATATCTGCACATTGTTGATGAGTGGACACATATGATATTTGAATCTCTTTGCTTAGAACCTTCTCTCGTACATAGTGGTAATGAAATTCAATATGTTTAGTCCTTGCATGAAAAATAGGATTAGCAGCTAAGTGAATAGAACTCATATTGTCACCATAAATAGTTGGAGTTCCAAACTCCAATCCAAGATCTTCGAATAATATCTTCATCCACATAGCTTCCTGAGTAGCTATGGCAAGACCTCTGTATTCAGCTTCAGTAGAAGAGAGAGCAATTGTGGGTTGCTTCTTGGATGACCATGAAATAATCTTTGAACCTGCAAGGGTAAGATAACCTGAAGTGCTCCTTCTATCATCTTTGGAGCCAGCCCAATCTGCATCAGAAAATAGCTTCAAACCTAAATCAGATACATAAGGATAATAAAGTCCTTCATTTATGGTTCCTTTGAGATACTTGAGAATCCTTTTGGCAGCATCCATATGTGGTTTCCTTGGTGTGTGCATGAATTGAATTAGCACACTCACACTGTAACATATATCTACTCTTGTCAATGTGGCATAGTTGAGACTACCCACTAGACTTTGATATGATGTGATGTCCTCTATGAGTTCACCTTCATGTGAGCTCAATTTGTGATTGACCTCCATTGGAGTACCTGCAATCTTACAATCTTGCATCTTGAATTTTGCCAACATGTCCTTAATGTACTTTCTTTGAGTGAGAAACAAACCATGATCTTTGTAGACAACTTCCAAACCTAGGAAGTAGGTAAGTGAACCCAGATCACTTATCTTGAACTCTTCTCTCATCTGATCTTTAACCTTCTTCATACCATCTGCATCATTTCCTGTCAATATAATATCATCTACATATACACATAAGTAGATGACCTCAGAATTACTCTTTTTAATAAAGAGTGAAGGATCTTCCTTGCTTGGTTGAAAGCCTTTGTCCTGCAAGAATGAAACAAGCCTGAAATTCCAAGCCCTTGGGGCTTGCTTGAGACCATACACTGCTTTGTTAAGTTTACACACATAATCAGGATAAACTTGATTCTCAAAACCAGGTGGTTGTGCCATACATACCTCTTCTATTATCCAACCATTCAAGAATGCATTCTTTACATCTAGTTGAAGTATCTTCCAATTCTTGGAAGAGGCAATACTAAGCAAAACCCTAATAGTAGGCATCTTTGCCACAGGAGAGAAAGTCTCCTCATAATCAATTCCCTGAGTTTGTGCAAAGCCTTTTGCTACAAGCCTTGCCTTATACTTGTTAATGGAACCATCAAAATTCTTCTTGAGTTTATAGACCCATCTTGAGCCTATTACCTTCATGGATGAAGTCTTGGGCACCAAATCCCAAGTGTTGTTTTCCTCAAGTGCTTCAATCTCTTCCTTCATTGCATGCTTCCATTCTGATTTTGCTTTGGCCTCTTCAAAGGATGATGACTCCTCTTGGTTTATGTCCTGTGCTATGTAGATAGAATGTTTAGTTACTAATGAGGTGTCAAACCCATACCTTTCTGGTTTTTTCTTTTCCCTCATAGATCTTCTTAGGCCATGATGTGATGATTCTGCCTCATGTCCAAGTTCGTGCAATTTTGCTTTACCTTTAGACTTCCATGCTTTGATCTTTTCAATATGAGATTCTTCATCATCCTCTGAGGTGTCTTGTTCTTCAATCTTTGGTTGTTCTCTACCAAGCTTTGGAAAGTCTTCTTCACGATCATATGGTAAATTGACCTTCCTGCATGAATCTTCATACCATGAATTGTTCTCATCAAAAACTACATCTTTGCTTACCAAGATTCCTTTGTTGGTAGGGTTGTATAACCTGTAGCCCTTTTGATTGTTGTCATATCCAATAAATACACACCTTTCTACCTTTGGATCCATCTTGCCTCTAACCTATGAAGGAACATGAGCAAAAGCAATACATCCAAAAATTTTACAATGATCTAAGCTTGGTCTTCTTCCATTCCAAGCCTCATATGGAGTCATCCCATCAAGGGATTTTGAAGGCAACCTGTTAATCAAGTAAGTGGTTGTAGAAACAACCTCAGCCCATAAGTAATTAGGTAAATGCTTTTCATTTAACATAGACCTTGCAGCTTCAACAATTGTCCTATTCCTCCTTTTTGCCACTCCATTTTGCTCAGGAGTGTACCTTGTAGTTACCTCTCTTTTGATTCCTCTTTCTTGAAGAAAAGAATCAAACTCATGGGAGAAGTATTCTCCCCCTCCATCTGACCTTAGCCTTTTTAGTGATTTACCTGTTTGATTCTCCACAAGAGCCAAATATCTTTTGAAACATGAAAAAACTTCATCTTTGTGTTTCATAAAGAATAGGATAGTCCATCTGCTGCAATCATCAATAAAGGAGACATAATACCTTGATCCAGATATTGAAGCTTCCTTGCTAGGTCCCCATACATCTGTATGAACCAACTCCTAGAGATCTCCATGTATACCTTTCTTCGTGAATGGTAACCTGTGAGACTTTCCAAATTGGCATGCACTACACTTATAAATCATATGTTGTTTTGACAAATTAGGGAGTCCAAGTACACTTTGGTCCCTGCAAATTTGCTTTAATGACCTTTCACCAATATGTGCTAACCTTTTGTGCCATACTTCCAATTCTGTGAGTGTCTGACTACCATAATTAAAGAGAGCAATGTTTCTAGTGTCCTGTAATTCAAATGTGAACAATCTACCTATCTTTTCACCTTTTGCAATTTTTCTGAATCCTTGACTTGGATCTTCAACAAATGCTCCTGCTTTTGTGAACTTGACTTGCAACCCTTTCTCTACTATCTGCCCAACACTTATCAAATTCTTTGTAATGGTAGGGACATAGAGTACCTTACTGAGTAGGTAGATGTTTCCATCAGGTGCTTTGACATTGCCTATTTTCTCCACTGGATGTTTTGTATCATCTCCTATTTGTACCTCATGCTTATTCCTTTGATCTTCTAAATCTGATAGGAGTGCCACATTTCCTGCCACATGATTTGAACAACCTGAATCTATGTAGAAAACATGCTCATCAGATTTACCTTGTGGCATAGCCATGTTCATGATCAATAATGAATCCTCTTTGTTTGAGTCTTCTATGTAGTTATTGTAGTCTCTCCTTCCTTTGTAGCCTCCTTGATAGTTTGAATGATTGTAGTTGTTGTAGTTGCCATGGTAGTTGTTGAACCTTCCTCTTGAGTAGCCATAACTTCCTCTATTGTATCCTCTGCCTCTTTGATTCTTGGAATTCCTAAAGCAATTTTCAGTTGTATGATTAGTTAATCCACAAATAGAACATGAGTTGGAGTCTTGGGATCTCCGCCTGCCTTGTCTACCTCCTCTTCCTCTACCTCTACCATGTCTTCCTCTACCTACATAGTTATATATATATATGTACCTGCTTCATCATCCACTTTCTTTGCCTTTCCTTTGTTATCTTTGGACTTGCTTTTATCAGTGTATAAAGCTGAAGATTGATTACCTTTAGATCTTTCTCCATTTTTGATAAGCTTTGCCTCTTGAGTAAGTAGTTGTCCAATGAGTGTATTGAAATCAGGTACATGCATGTCCATGTACAAATCCATAGCTGTGTTGAATGCTTCCCACTTGTCATCTGCCTTCAGGCCATTGATGACTTGCCTTACAATTTTCTCTTCATCTATTACCTCTCCAATGCATCCCAACTGATCTGCTATGTCCTTGAGCTTTGTGACAAAATCAGTCACATTTTGTTTGGGAGCCTTCTTGAGAGTTGTGAAATCCAGCCATAGTTGATGCTTCCTAGCTTTAGTACTTGAAGAAAAGAAGGCTTCAAGTGCATCCCACACTTCCTGAGATGTCTTACAACTTCTAATGTGAGGCAACAAAAAATCTGAGATAGAGTTGAGGAGATAAGACCGTGCAAGTGCATCCTTGGAGCACCATGTGCTCAATCTTTCTTGCTCTTCTTGTGTTGGTTGACTTTTGTTCCTGAAACTTGGCATAACTTCATCTCCAGCCACATAACCATATAAACTTCTACCTTGGAGATAAGCTTCCATTCTTAATGACCAAGCTGAGTAGTTACCTCTGTCCAATTTGTCAATTGATGAAGGAAATCCATCTGCCATGTTGTCCAACCTTGCTCTGATACCACTGTGAAGAGATGGATAGGTATGTGCTTGAAGATGAAGAGGTGTTGCAAAATCCTTGATCTACACCAGCCAAATGAACTCCAAGAGTATGTGGTGGGCCCTTTTAGCTTGCCAATGGATGTATTAGACACCCTATGTACCTTGGAAGATCACTCTCAAAAAGATAGATCAAAACAGATAAGTTGGAGTTAGCTCAGAGGTGAAAGCTTGCTATTCTTGGTTCATACACCTATCCAGTGTTTTGCATAATTCTCTAAGCACAGAAGCAGTTAACTTAATTACTCTTGGGGAAGTCTAGATAACTTAAGGAGCTAACTTTCAAGAGTAATCTCATCAAAAATAACAAACCACACACTGAGAATGAGTTTTAACAAGTGATGATATCATCCCAATTTTCACGGGCTGCTACAATTTGAGACCAGTCGGCAGAAAAATGAACATAACTCAAAATATATGAATCCAATGATTATGCAAATTTGTATGGTTTTACTAGACAGTAAGCTAAATCCAAAAAGCTTTAAATCACTGAATTTGGATAAGCAACCATGGAGAAATGACTCTGACAAGGTGAGTGAAAAAATCGGGTACCTGACAGAGAAGTGAAGATGAACAGACCCTGTTGACTTCAAATGAACATAACTGAAGATTGCAACATCCAAATGACATGACACTTTGTGAGCATATAGTAGACTTATAGAGCTAACTTTATCAAGTTAAATCACTAAAAATGATGCACCAAGCTTAGAGAAACCATCTCTGCAATCTGACTGAGAAAACTGAGAGTAATGGCAGTGAGTAGTACACTTCACAAGAACATGGACATATGAACTCAAATAATCATGAAATGAAAGTATATTGCTTGTACAATACAATGGACTTACTGATACATATGTGTGCCTTGTAATCACACCTTGATATGGCATAAAGCTCAGCTCTTGGAGGTCTTCACATAGGTCACTCTAACCAGGACTAAAACTACCATCTATTTATAGTTGAGTTTGGGAGGCTAACTTCCCTCAATCACTCTCCAATCAATCAATGATTGATTTGATTCTCTACCTACCAAAAATCACGAATTCGTGGCTCCTCTTTCTCTTTTTGATCATGTGGACTCAACCACTTAAGATTCTCTTACTTTTACATTAAGTAAACTCTTCAAAAAATTACAAGAGGTAGTTCACAAGTGAACTTTACATTCATTTTAAAGCTTTTTTCATGACTTTGTGGGA
Organism: Ceratopteris richardii; assembly: GCA_020310875.1. Lineage (NCBI taxonomy): Eukaryota > Viridiplantae > Streptophyta > Polypodiopsida > Polypodiales > Pteridaceae > Ceratopteris > Ceratopteris richardii. The sequence continues at coordinate 12,146,569 of CM035409.1, forward strand.
CTCAAGCCAATACTTAGGCTTGTCATAGACTTGCTCCAACAAAAAAACCTTGCAATACTAGCAGATTAGTAAGATGTTCCTCTTGCTAATGGAATATGACTTTGAAGTAGTTTTTAGGAAAGATAAGAACCACATGAGGGCAGATCACCTTTCTAGACTCACTTATGGAGAGTCCTCGCAAGGGGTGTTAGATGAACTTCCTAATGCTTACTTGGTCAACCTAGAAATTGTACCTAATTGGGCCATAACAATTGTGCCTAGTCTAACCTTTGGACCTAAGCATCATGTGTTGAAGGCCAAAGATAAAGAAGTGGTGAGATCCCAAAAATATCACATATTGGTAGGTAGTGTGCGTAAGCACACTAAACAAGGCATATTGGCATGCTGTGTATAAGAAAATGAGTAGAAGTGGTTGCAATTGGCACATGTAGGTGCACTAAAACAACATCATTCTAAGCATCAAACCATTCAGACTGTATGAAGATTAGGTTCATATTGACCACCAATGGAACATGCCACATTGTATAAAATATCCTTAGTACCAGATTGGACCAAAACTTTCGAAAGTTTTTTGAGGATGAAAACGTTCCCTCAAGAGATGACCTTGGCCAAATGAAAGAGCTTAGAGCAGGAGGCCCTAGACTATGTGCTTATTGGAAATAATTTATACAAGCATGGAAGAGACAAATACCTAAGTCTCTTTGTCCATGAAAGTGAATATCTAAATATCTTAGAAACTTCTCACCAAGGTGTAGCAAGAGGATGTTTTTTACGAGATAGGGTGATCAAAGCTATACTATTGCAAGATTTTGGTGGCCAATCCTTCATATGGATGCTCATGCCTATGTGAAGTAGTGTGATATTTGTTAGCGAACTCATGGAAGTATGGTATGCCCAAAGAACAGATAGAAAAATTTGATCTCGGCATTCTAGGAACTCCAATACAAGTTTATGTAACATAGTTAATAACACTGTATTTGTGTCCCAGCCAGTCCATTTACCTGAGGGTAGTGGGGAGTACTAAACTTATGCATAATATCATACTGGTGCATTGAGGCCATAATAAGTTGATTAGCAAAATGAATGCCCTGATCAAAAACAATTTCCAAGGGAATGCAAAACTAAGGGAATAGTTCTTGAGATAATAATTGTGCAACCATCATAGTAGTGGCTCATTTAATATACAAGGCTTTGGTCCATGTAGTGGCATAATTAGTACAATTCATAATATAGCAATGATTAGTAGATAGTTTTGGTGGGTAAATTGGACCAATGAAATATAAGCACCACTTTTGAAAGGGATCTAATGGAATTATACGTTGTAGAGGAAAATGATTCACATGAACAGGTTGTCACATTTGCTAACATGGATCATAGGTATGGACATAACACCTTGGCAATCTTTATGTAAATTGGGCCACCACAATTTCGGATCGTAATACTTTACACGAGGTTAAGTCTCTAGATAAATGACCACATGTCCGACGGGTATGTGCCATATGTAAAATGAAAGGAAATTCATGAGATAGTACCCACCATAGCCAAGCACCAGAAACATCCTTGTAGTATAATTATCCCATGATAATTGTAAACCTTTGACTGTACTAAGCTAGTTTCTTTCCACCCACCATAGATAAGGATTTAGGAGGAATACTAGTGCTAAGAAAACATAACAAAGTTTCATAATATGATCAGTCTAAATCCCATCAAGTTTATGGTTCACCAATATTGGTTGTAAAGAAAGGAAAGAGTCATCAACACTAGGACTCACATCTTCATCTAAGTTGAGATAGGTAGAAAATCAACAATAACATGGGACGAATCGAGTCTATGAATAACATCATAGTCAAATTCTTGCAATATTAGAACCCAATGGGCAAGTTGGCCTACTATATTTTACTGCTTGAACAGATAGATTAAAGCCAAATGATCCACACGGAAGTTGAATTTGCAGCCCAAGAGATAGTGGCATAATTTCTTTATTGAGTAAATAAGGACTAAGCATTCTTTCTTGGTGACTAAATAATTTTGTGGTATTATTAGTCCAGTGGCCGAATGGCCACTGGACACTTTGGTATATGTTCTTTCATAAAACATATAGTGGTCTGGTCAGCCACAGATTCTAAGTTTGACCGCATTTGTATGACCTAAAGAAATCACATGCCAGCCCACCCAAGGCTTATGACTAAGGCAACAAACAAGGGCATACCTTGTCATCCGAGTCACCGAAGTCACTGTTGGCACCATTGGCTGCACGCGAGGGAGGACCTCAATTATCAAAGAAGCCAAAGGTTCTCGATACTTCTCGAGAGGTCACACCCATCCTAGTTTGTTCCCCCTAAAGCTCACTTAACTGAAAATCTCTTGTCACTAAGCTACACTCTTGTGGTGCTTGAGAAAGGGGAAAGACTAAGGTTCACATTACCTTGAACATGTTTTGGGCTCTCAAAGCTTCATTCTTTGCTTTCAAAGCCTTTCTCGAAGCATTTTTTAGGTGATTTTTGGAGTCATTTTGGAAAAATTTCATGCATATTTCTCATTACACAGGTTCAAGAACATCACAAAGAGTGATCTTTTGAACTTCTTTGATAATGAATGTTCACCTTTGGGGCTATGTTTTCAGCCACACTAATAAATCTATAGGTTTCTAAAAAGGTTTTCAGTTGTGGTGGGAGTAGCCATCGCAAGTTTATGGAGGTTTTTCGAGCCTAAGAACATAGTTGATAGACACTTACAAGTGTTGTTGGCTAATGCTTGGGCTATGAGTTCAGCCCTTCAATGCCATCTTACTATACATATTCAACACATACACACTATGTACACTTTTATGGATATCACTTATGTACGTCCATGTGATCATTGATATGGTGGTTACATCTTTTTGCATAAAGCCTTTTATGTTTGATAAAGAGGGTCGTGGTGAGGTTTTCTTAACTATGAGACACCTAGATGTCAAGGTCTCTTTGGTGATGCAGGTGGAAGACTTACCTAGCCTCGCCATAGGAGATGTATGCTAGTTGTTCATAGGTGCTCAATAAGCCTAGTTGGCTTCTTTCAGGTAACTAATTATATGGAGTCGATTCAATGATTCACTATGCAAGTTTCCATGTCAATACTTGGAATTTTATGAGATTTTGACACTAGTTATATTTTTGCAGAGTTGGAAATTTTTTTTCCAAATTTCTTTTTAGTTTTTCAAACCATAGAGTGGTTGATTTTCTCCTTGATACACTTATTAATGTGAGCACATTCACTCTCACATTAATAAGTGAGACTATTGATCCATTTACTATTATTACTATTATTAATCCATTTATTTGGAGAGACTATTGATTTTTTCCTAGAATCTGACACTTAGTCATCCTTTCTTGAGCCTTAGTGGTGTTTGAACTATTCTAACTCCATTTTCATTCTAGTCAGTTCTCTATCATCATGGCATAAGAAATCTCAAGCACATCTAGTGGATCTAGGTCAGTGCTAGTGTTCACAAGAGGAGCTATAACTTGCAAGGAAGAGACCATCTTAAGATACAAAACTTTGCTCTATGGAAGAATCAGATCAAAGATGTGTTGATTCAAAGGAGACAATGGAAGCCAGTAAATGGAATCTCAAAGAAGCCTGTTGATATGGATGATGATGATGATTGGGATGAGTTGGATGAAATGGCCAGGTCTACCATTTGATTGCACCTGGTAGATAATTTTTACTTTACATTATTGGACTCTTAAAGTGCAGAGGAGCTTTGAAAGAAATTATGCAATACATCTGAATAAGAAACAACATCAAATAAAGTGTATCTGATGAGAATGTTATATGACCTTTGCATAAAGAACACAGATAGTGTTGTTGCTCATCTAAATGAGATGATGCTATATTCTCCCAGTTACAGGCTCAAAAATGGAGATGGATAATGAAATGAAAGGAGTCTTATTGGTATGCACCTTGCCATCATCATGGGATACGTTTTGCATAGCTATTAGCAATAGTGCACTTGGTGGTAAATTATTCTATGATGACATATGCGGAGAACCATTGAGTAAGGAGATTCGTATAAAATCTATGGTTGGCACTCAGAGCGAGATGCATATAATGTTCATGATTCTAATCAAGGAAAGAATCAAGAACGTGGCAGGAGCAAGAACAAGGAAAAGAATGGTCAATGGAATAAGAGTAGAAGTAAATCAAGGAAGAGGGGTATCAAATGCCATTATTTTCATAAGAAAGGACACATGAAGAAAGACTACTATGCATTAAAGAATGCTAAAGGTAGAGGGCAGAATGTTGATGGGCATGTTAAACAACTACTTGCACCATCTACTTTGACTATGAAGATTGAAGAAATCAATGCTATTTTTGATGATGTTAATGTGTTGACACTTAACAGTACTATGCCTATTGAGGCTCTTATGGCTAATTCTCTTTTGCACACATGGCTGCTAGATTCTAGTGCTTCTTTCCATGTGACACCACATAGAGAATGGTTCTCTACTTATGTAGCAAGGTCTCTTGGTACTGTGAGAATTGGTGACTCTTACCAATATGATGTTGTTGGGATTGGAGATGTGCTTGTGTAGTTCATTGATGGTTAAAAATTTACAATGCATAATGTATGCCATGTACCTCAATTATCATGTAGTTTGATTTCAGTTGATCAACTTGATGACCTTGGTTACAAGGTGGTTTTCTATGCTCAGTCCTTAAAAGGAAGCAAAGTTGGCTCACTTTATACTTTATTTGTATCATAGAAAGAACACTTGTTAACTGTTACTGAACACCCTATGGCTTGTATTTTCCATAGTTGTTTGGTCCATATATCTTGTAGCAGAATGGAAAGTCTTTCTCATTCTCACTACTTACCTATGTTATCTTTCTTTGATTTTTCTTTTTGTGAGCATTGCCAATATGGAAAACAAACTAGGAATGTGCATAAAACACAAATTGACTCTTTGATTTAGCCTTAAGAGCTCATTCATACAAATGTATGTGGTCTTATGCCCGCAAGCTCATTAGCTAGTTCTCTTTACTTTGTCACTTTCATAGATGATGTTACTAGAAAATTTTGGGTATATCCTATTAAATCGAAGGATGAGCTATTCCCTATTTTCAAAAAGTGGGTTGCTTCAGTTGAGACTAAAAAAGGAACCAAGCTTAAGGCTTTACATTCAGATAATGGGGGTGAGTGTACCTCACATGAGTTCAGTCTTTTCTATCAATCTAGAGGAATTCATAGAGATTTTATAGCTCCTTATACTCTAGTATAGAATGGTGTAGCTGAAAGGATGAATAGAACTATTGAGGATAGAGTAAGTTTATATGTTACATCATGCAAACCTTTCACAAGGTTTTTAGATAGAAGTAGTATTGACTGTAGTTCACATGATTAAGCTTTCACCTAGTACTACCAAAGGTCTGAAAGTGGCAGAAGAGCTATGGACAAGGGAGCCACCATATTATGATCATCTTTCAGTTTTTGGGTGTGAATCATATCTTCATATACCCAAAATCTTAGAAAATGTTGGACCATAAGTCAAAGAAATGCATTTTTCTTGGATTTGAGAAGGAAAATTTGGATATTAGTTATGGGATCTTGAAACATGATTAATGATCAAAAGTAGTGATGTCATTTTCAATCATTCTATGATGCATAAATAGCTCATTAAGGAGTGTTGAAGCTGAAGTTCAAGGACAAAGCACATGAGCACATCAAAGAGGTGGACACCCAAGAAGAAGGAGCAAGTAGGGAGCTCCAAGAAGTGTATGTCAAATTTTCAGAAGAAATCCCTATAAAAATAGTGATTTTCATCACTAAAAACCATTGTAAATACCATTTTCTATTTTTTTAACTCCACTTTGTTCAAGCCGAGGAGTCCTTGAGCTTGAGGAGTATTAGAACTACCATCCTACCGATTTTCATAATTTTTAGACTTCATTTGAGCCCTCAAATAAGCCCTGAAACCTAATTTTTAACTAAGCCAGACACTAGGTTTGGACAGGGCCAAAACTAGTCAAAAAACTATAAAAAGAGCTAGAGAGCTCATTTTTGAGGTTAGCTTGTTAGAGAATAGAGCTTTTGTAAGAGAACTCTTTTGCAATCAAAGCTTTCCATTGTTCCTCTCTTTGATCTTACCTTGTTCGCGTGTGTGTATGTGTGTGCATGTTTGTGTGCTTTCACTCACGCACTTGTGCCTTCACTTGCTCGTGGTCTTCATACCGGTCCTCACGTCTCCACGGATTGACAAGTAAAGGAGGTGGTGCTTACGCTTGAGCTACACCAAATTTTGGCACCATTGCCGGGGAGAGAGCTTCGAGGACGAGCGTTGTGATGGTAAGATCGTAGATTTGCGACGTTGGAAGGTAAAAAAACTATCATTTTTGTTCATTTTCTGATTTTTCTTCTTCATCTTCATCATCATCACCATCTCCATCTTCTTCCATCTTCTTCTTCATAGAAATTTCTTGTTTTTTAGTGCATTTTCACCATTTTCATACCATCTTTCATGCATTATTGTGCGAGGAGGAGCTAGGAAGTGCAAGAGAGAGCAAGCGCTTGTGTTTTTTCATGATTTTTTGCACATATGGAGCTCGCCATTGCTCGGCGCTCAGAAATTTGAATTTCCTGTCAAAAAACACGATTCTGTGATGAAAATCGTGATTCTGTGAAAAATTCAAAATTTTTTTTAAAATCATGATTTTCTATTTCCTGCCTAAAAGCTCTCTAAAGGAAACACAATTCTGAGATCATTCTCAGAATCGCGATTCCCTAGTTGTGCTCAGAATCACGATTCTCTAAGTTTTTCAAAAACACGATTCTCTGGTCACCCTTATAAGCGTGATTTTTTTTGGCGATTCTCAAAAAATATGATTCTGAGCAAGGACACGATTCTGGGGTCATTCTTAGAATCGCGATTCTGTGGTAGTGCTCAAAATTGCGATTCTCACAAATCACGATTTTCAGCCAAAAACACGATTGTGATCAAACACGATTCTCTGTTGGAAATCGCAATTTTCAAAAACACGATTTTCATCCAAGGTACAAAATCGTGATTTTGAGAACACGATTTTCAAAAACACGATTCTCTGTTGGCAATCGTGTTCTATTTTTACACTTGACAACACCATTTTGGTGAGGTGTATATGACACCGCAAAAACACGATTCTCTGTTGGCAATCGTGATTTTCAAAAACACGATTCTCTGAAAACACGATTTTCACTAAGGTACAAAATCACGATTTTCAAAACACAATTTTCAAGCTCGACTCAGCATCGCGATTGTCTCACAACATCACGATTGTCCAGTCTTTAGAATCACGATTTTCATTGGTGCTTAGCATCGCGATTCTCTTGAGATTCACAGCATCACGATTCTCTTGAGATTCACAGCATCGCGATTCTCTTGAGATTCACAGCATCACGATGCTCTTGAGATTCACAGCATCGCGATTCTCTTGAGATTCACAACATCGCGATTTCTTGAGATTCACAGCATCGCAATTCTCTTGAGATTCACAGCATCGCGATTCTCGAGATTCACAACATCGCGATTCTCTTGAGATTCACAGCATCGCAATTCTCTTGAGATTCATAGCATTGTGATTCTCTTGAGATTCACAGTATCGTGATTCTCTTGAGATTCAGAGCATTGCAATTCTCTTGGGTTCACAGCATCGCGATTCTCATGATTTCACAAAATCGCGATTTTCACACAAAATTGTGAATTTTCCATAAGTGCCTATTTCCGTTTTGACCCCCAAGAGCCTGATTTGATATAACGTTTTCATCCAAAGTCTATTTTTTGAGCTCTGTAGCTCGTTGGAAAGCTCGTTTTGGAGAGACTAATTTGAAGTTGACCCTCAAGAGGGACTAGGGAACCAAGGGGACTCCAAAGGATTTTGAACCATACCAAGGGGAAATTTTGGACTCTTAACCAAAGCTTATGAACCTGAGATCTGGTAGACACCTAGGCAAGGATAGACAAAGCATTAGATCTTCTCAGTCTAGTGTCAGCCATACAGCTAAGGCTTGGGCACAACAACTAAGTGGTTGTCCTTACGTACTAAACTCTGACACAAGTGACTCAGAAATGTCTTTTAGCATGGGGAAACTTGGAGGTGGCTCAGGAACTACCCATCTACAAACACCAGAAGGTCCCTATAAGACACAATTGGAATATATTCGGACCAACCGATTAGGTGCTCGCATCTATGAGGATGGCCTGAGGCGATCAGTGGTCCAACTCAAAAATCCAAATCAACCCTTTGGACTTGAACACCCGGTGGTCAAGTTCGAAGAGGGTTCATACATTGGAAGGAACCATGTATGTGGTCACCAACCTACCAAATAGGATTGATGAGTTTAGAAATGTCATTCCTGAGAATGAGATAGGCGACCTAGAACAAGGAAATGTAAGACAAGGATCCCAGACTCCTAGAAGTAAGTTAGTTTTGACTAGAGTGATCACTCTAGACTGGATCCCTCAAGACAACAAAAGCATAGAACTATTCTTGAATAGAGAAACAGAGGAAGCCTTTTGGAGATTCAAGCTAGATCAACCTAGCCAATTGGGCATAGTCATCATCTACGAGTTCAAGGATCCAGAGACACCAGGCAAAGTTGTCTACTTGGATAACACATCAGAGAAAATGTTCTTGGTAACAGAACATGATAGACATGCATATACTTGGAAGAGTGAATTGATTTTCCCTCCACCAAGATCCAATGTGCCCCATGGCCTCCAAGGAGTAGGATCATCCCAAGCTCATGAAGCCCAGAGAGAAAGAAATAGAGAGAGACCTCAGGTTAGTTTTGCACACATTGTGGGCATAAATAGATCAGGATTTGAAAATGAAAGACTTCAAAGAGAGAGACATCAAGCACATAGGCAACAAAGAGATGAGCATGATTTTCCATTGCCTAGACCCCGAGAGCACACAAGAACCCTTAGACCCACTCAAGTGATCAAGGCAATGAAGAACTATTTTGACAGGACAGGAGATCCTTATGATCATGTAGCCGAGTTCAAACAAGTGTTAAGAGCTGAGCAGGTTGAGGATTTGTTCACCCAGTACGAGGCATTTGGTTTGACTCTTAAGGGCACTACCTTAGCTTGGTTTCAACCATTGAGTAGTCGCAACTATCGCGATATAGATCAGCTGCTAGATGAATTCATTGTAGAATTTTCCAAGAGTGGTATCAGGCATAACACATCATCTTTGATCCACAGTTTCAAGCAGACACCCCAAGAAACAGTGCGACTGGCAGGTAGAAGGTTCAGACAGTACCTAGAAAGATGCCCTGCTCCAGAGTTACCCACACCAGCCAAACAAGTGGCTTTGTTCTTAGATGGCTTACTGAGCACAAAGTTAAGGTCATATGTGTAGTTGAAAGAGCCTAGATCCATAGAAGAATGTGTGCGAACGTGCATTGACATAGAAGATAACTTGGGTGAGGAGTTAGGATTGTCCAAACTCTATAAGGATTCTGATAGTTCTACTAGTCATACTTCCAAAGTCTCCACAGAAATAGATGAGATAGCTGAGCAAGTTGCCAAGAAGCTAGGAGTTCAAAATAGACAAATACCAAGAGTCACCTCATTGAATCGGTGTTATACTTGCGGAGGCGACCACATGGCTAATGTATGTCCATTGCACAACCAGAACATGAGAGAAAGGAATGCTCCATATTGCACTATTGAGAGAAAATACACAAACCATACGGCTCAAGATTGTCCATACAATAGACATGCTGTTAGACAGAACTATCCGCAACCTTACCAACAAGGTAGGTATCAGAACCAATACCAACAGCCATATTATAGACCACAACAACAGTATTAGGCACCATATAGGCCACAACCAGTCCTAGGAAACCAACCACCAGCACCTGCCAATGTAATTCTAGTTAAGTATGCAGTGGCAGAAGAGAGCCTTAATAGAGCATTGGTGCCAGTGACCCCACTAATCTTAGAGAATCACTCTCATGCTCATAGTTCAGACTACTCCCATGAAGGTAGTCCACATGCTTATTACATAGAGTTGCCTGAGCATAGTGAGATTTACTCGTATCAATATGAGACACCACCTATGGAACAAAATTGGGAGCCAAAATACTCCAATGTCATGTATACAAATCCCAACCCCTGGCCCCAATTGAGACAAGTAAGACCACAAGCCCCTAGAGGACCATGTTTTAGATGCCAGGGTGACCATTTCCTTCGTGATTGTCCCCACCCACCATCTCCGAGTCGAGGACAGGCTATCACAATACAAGCTTTTTGTCCTGATTGTGGCAAAGACCATCTCCTTAGAGATTGTCCAAGAAACCCCTCTAGTGCACCCAAGATTACACCCATTAATGTGGTAGGCTTAGTGGCAGATTCAAGTTCAAGTAGTACTAATGTGGCTCCTATACAAGCTGTCACTAGAGCACAAGCCTTAAAACAGGATAAACCAGCAGAGCAATCAGAGTCGAGTGAATCGGGAGAACCTAGTAAGAGAAAAACAAGAACATGGAAGGCTACTAGAGAGAAGGCCGATCGCAAGTGGAATACAAAGTTATCAGAATTGGAAGAAAGCCTGAAAGAAGCAAAAACAAAAATAGATGACATTGCATCTCAAAGCCCCTCGCATGCCCAAACTCCATCTACTCCACCTCATCCGATCCCACCACCCATTGTAAATAGCTGCAACCAGGGTCTGTTCTTGCAGATCCAACACCAGAAGGCTTGGACATGATGTTCAAGGCCTACCAAGCTCGACTTCAAGAAGGGCCAACAGCTGCAAACCTAGACAAGAGTTACCCTAGAGCGGATTTAGAGATTGAACGGATGAGAATGTGCATGAAAATGGTAGAACAAGCTTAAGCTATACTCGAGACTAGTCAAAAGTTCAATCAGACAAACTCTGTCAAACTGGATTTGCATTTCTAGGGTTTACTAGAAAGATTAGAGCAGTTGGTAAACAAACCACAAGGTTCTTTACCTCCATAGGCTCAACCAGTTATTGAAAGAGGAAGCTCACCACCAATGGGAGCTTATGTTCCTAATTCCATGGATGCTAGAATACCTCCTTCAATTCAACAGTACTCTCAAGAGTTCTTGCTGGAAATACAAGAAGAGAAATGGGCCAAGGAGAAGGGTAATTCCCCTCCTATTCCCGAGATTGATGATCTTCATGATCAATTTCCCCAAGACATTCCATCCATTTATGGAGATCAAGTCCAGCAACAAGAAGATGAAAGGATAGATTTTGAATCTAATACCTTAGAAGAACTGCCTCAATTTCCAGGCCCATGGGAATCTGAATCTCTTGAGATTAGAGCTCCCACAATACTCGTCAAACATGAAGACTCAGTGGTCCCAAGGAACACTGATGTCATGAAGAACACTAAGGTTCAATGTCATCTCACGGTAAAAGAGTTGTTAAAAGCAAAACCTGAACTATGGGATCATGTCAAGGATCAAGTTCCAGAACTTGATTCCAAAATGCCAAAAGCAGGCGCTAAGCAAAAAGTACCAGAGATACCTCTAGACAAAATAGGGGACATGTGTGAGGGTGAAGAAGGTAATACTTATCTTCCAATCACCTACCAAGGTTACACAACCAAAGCAATCATAGATTCAGGTGCTGGTGTTGCTATTGCGACCACCTCCTTGTGGAAGCAATGGGGCAAACCCACATTAAGACCAACTAGAATGAAGGTTCAAATGACCGACGGTCATTTTGAAAGACTTCTAGGATTGCTCGAAGGGATAACTCTAACCACTTGTGGTGTAGAGTTTGAGCACACATTTGCTATATGTGACTTTGAGAAAAATAATGTTTATGAGATGATCCTAGGAAGACCCTTCCTACGACAATTGCAAATAGTATAGGATTGGGGAACCAACTCCTTGTAGTTACAACACTTAGGGGTCACCACCAAGGTCAATTTGAAGGATTACGCCTTCAAAGATGTACCACCCCTACAGTGGAACCCTATTCATAAAGCAAAAGAAGATTCAATCTCTGTGCATTCTGGAAGTTCTCCTGACCCATCTTGATTGCATGAAGATACTCATTTGTGGATGTGCAAGGTCGCAGAGGAAGAGTAAAAGCTCTTAAAGGCGAGAGAAGAAGGAACTTCACCAGGAGATAGACTAGTTAGAGACCCAGCCTACACACTGATGATTTTTCCGGATGAGGAATTTGAGCCTCATGGCTAGCCAGAAATCTTAGCCACCATGGAAATTGTTGTCAATGAAGAAGAAATGGACACCTCATTGTGATGAGGAGGGTTATGGCAGTATTCATGTGCCAGCCCTTGCTAGAAGATTGTGACCCTAGTGATGTCATAGAAGAAGAAGAGAATGACGATGATATAGAGTCCATTGTGATGGATAGTTGCTTTAACTCAGAGCAGCACTATCTAGAAGATATAGGAGTGTTCACCCAGAAAGAAGAAGAACCTCTCACAAGTATTAAAACGGTAAATTCAAAGGATGGAAGTGAGAGAAGCCAAAAGAAAAAGAAAAGAAAAGTAGTGAAACAAGAAGAGAAGGAATCATTGTTTGAAGTACCAAAAAACTTCAAGAAATATGAAGTTGACGACCGCAAAATTTTGGTACGAGTGCCTAAGAGAGAGGCCATCATAGGGGAATCATATGATAATAAAGAAAAGACCAAGATAATTGTAGTGACCATTGAAGAGAACGAAGATAGATACACATACATAGGAGATGACCTAAGTGCAAGAGAAGAAATGGAGCTCGTAGCTCTATTAAGGGAATATAGGGATGTGTTTGCGTGGCAGTATAGAGACTTGAAAGGGGTAGATCCAAGAATTTGCTCTCATACTATCCCCATGACCGCTGATGCCAAGCCCACCAAACAGAAGCCCTACACATATAATGATACATATGCAACCAAAATAAAAGAAGAAATTGATAGGCTGATTGAAGCTGGATTCATCTATGAGATTGAGCATACTGAATGGGTGTCCCCCATTGTAGTGGTGTCCAAGAAGAATGGGAAGTTGCGAGTGTGTATTAACCTTAAAAAAGTTAATGCCGCTACGATCAGAGATAGTTATCCACTTCCAATCATGGAACACCTATTGGAGCGTGTTGCAGGCAAGGAAGTTTATAGCTTCCTTGATGGATTTTTAGGTTACAATCAAGTAGCCATTGCCCCAGAAGATCAACACAAAATAGCTTTCACCACAGAGTGGGGAATCTTTGCATTTCATGTGATGCCATTTGGGCTCACCAATGCACCTGCAACATTCAAAAGGCTCATGTGTCATGTCTTCAAAGAGTTCTTGCGAAAGAGCTTAGAAGTGTATGTGGATGATTTATGTGCTCATTCCCAAGAAAGAAGATTTCACATCCCTGAGGTCAAACAAATCTTCAACAAATGTAGAGAATATTGAGTGTGTCTGAACCCAGAAAAGTGTGTGTTCATGGTGCATCAAGGAAAAATCTTAGGTCATATTGTTTCTAAGAATGGAATCTCAACAGATGAAGATAAGGTATGAGCCATAGCGGAGTTGCCAAGGCCAAGGAATGTTAAAGAGGTACAAGCCTTTATGGGCCATTGTGGATATTACCGTAGGTTTATCCACATGTACGCGATCATAGCTAGACCCCTTTATGCCTTGTTGTCTAATTTTGAGTGGAACGACGAATGCAAGAATTCTTTCAATGAACTGAAGAAATGTTTGTGCACAGCACCAATACTGACCACTCCTGATTGGAATAAGCCATTCCATGTCCATGTGGATGCATCCAATCATGCCATAGGATGTGTGCTAGCACAACCCACAGGTGAAGGAAATTTTGATTTACCCATAGGATATGCTAGTAGACAGCTAACTATAGCTGAACGAAACTATACCACCACCGAGTGAGAGGGTTTAGGCATGGTTTATGCTGTGAAGACGTTTAGACACTATGTATTGGCCAACAAGTTCAAGTTTTTCACTGATCATCAAGCTTTGTTATATTTGGTCAATAAACCTTGCAATACATGACACTTAGTAAGATGGTTCCTCTTACTAATGGAATATGACTTTGAAGTTGTTGTCAAGAAAGGTAGAACCCACCTTCGGGCAGATCACCTTTCTCACATTACTTCAAGAGAGTCACCGCAAGGAGTGTCTGATGAACTACCTGATGCTTATCTGTTCAATTTGTAAGTTGTTCCTAAATGGGCAAATAAGTTGGTACCAGTCCTCACCTTCAGACCCGCAAATAAGAATGTGAAAACCTTGCAAGAAGAAATTGTAAAATCACAAAAATATCACATATTGGCAGGAAGCATGTACAAACAAGATACGGAGGGTGTACTCGCTTGTTGTGTCGAGGATGATGAACATACTAGCTGGTTGCAACAAGCCCGTGAAGGATTTCTAGGAAATCACTATTCTAAACAACGAACATTGCAGAATCTAAAACGTTTAGCAGTGTATTGGCCTAGCATGGACAAAGAAATACATGAGTGGATTAAGAATTGTCCAATGTGCAGAGAGAGACCACCAGTGGAGCATGCCACCATTTATCAAGTGTCATTAATTCCTGATTGGAGTGCTCCATTGGTAGAGTTTATGAGATCGAGAACCTTACCCAAAAACGCTAGTCTAGCAAGAAGACGAAGCATGGAGCAAGAGGCTCAGGACTATGCTTTAGTTGGAGACAACTTATATCGAAGAGGCAAGGATGGTTATCTAAGATTGTGTGTTCACGAATCAGACTATTTGAAAGTCTTAGAAACTGCACACAGGGGTGTTGCAGGTGGACACTTCGATCCTGATCGAGTAATCAAGACCATTCTATTCTCAGGACTTTGGTGGCCCACTCTTCATATGAATGCTCATACCTATATGAAGAAATGTGACACATGCCAATGTGCACAATATCCAGTTAGAAAAGACGAGATGCCTTTGAGACCAATGATGGGAGGGTATGCATTTTTGAAGTGGGGCATAGATTTCATAGGTCCTATTAACCCCCCAGCTAGAAACTCCCATGCAGAATATATTATTGTAGCCACAGATTACCTTACGAAGTGGGTAGAAGTGAAAGCCACAACAAAGAATGATGCTCTGACTACGGCTAAGTTCTTATTCGAGAATGTGTTCACGAGATATAGGCTACCAATAGAGTTAGTGAGCGATAGAGGCACACACTTCTTGAATGAAGTCATTAAAAATCTTCTCCAAGCATTCTTGGTGACACATAAGAAGTCTGCCCCCTATCATCCACAAGCTAACGGACAAGCTGTTACCGTTAGTGTCAATGTGAAAGGCCAAATGGCCACCGGACACTTCTTTATATATGTTCTGTAATAAAACATATAGTGGCTTGGTCAGTCACAGACTGTAAGTTCGACCGCATTTGTAAGACCTAAGAAGTCTGTGTTCGTGCTCCCTGTGTACTGTGTTTTCTGCATATTCTATAGCCTCAGTTCGCGAGTACTGAGTGGGGCGTCAGGAGCTCGGTTTTCTACTCCGAGCATATCGTCGTGGAGCTCTCGAGAAGAAGAGCACAATGTGGTGCATCAACATCGAAATACTTCACTGGTATCAGAGCAGTTCGATGCAAAAAGCTTTGTTCCTTTTGTGCGAGCGAAGCGAGGAACCCCCCCCCCCCCAAGCTTTCTCCAAGGCTTACGACTAGGCGGCGACCAAGGCATAGACCTTGGCATACCTTGTCATCCGAGTCACCGAAGTCACCATTGGCGCCGTTGGCTGCACGCGAGGGAGGACCTCAACGATCAAGGAATATAGAGGTTCTCGGTACTTCCCGGGAGGTCACCCATCCCAGTACTGTTCCCCCCAGAGCTCGCTTAACCGTGGCAATCTCTTGCCACTAAGCTACACTCTTGTGGTGTTTGAAGAAGGGGAAAGACTAAGGTTGACATTACCTTGAACAAGTTTTGGTCCCTAAAAGCTTCATTTTTTGCTTTTAAAGCCTATTTCTGAAGCAATTTTGGGGTGTTTTGGAGCCATTTCAGAGTACTTTCGCACGTAGTTCTCTTCACACACGTCCAAGAACATCAAGAAGAGTGTTCCTTGTACTTCTCAGACAATAAATATCAACCTTTGGGGCTGTATTTTCAGCCACACTCGTAAAACTACAGGTTTCTCGAGGGGTTTTTAGTTTTGGTGGGAGCAGTCGCTGCAAATTTATGCAGGTTTTTAAAGCCTAAAACATCAGAGTTGACAAACACTTGCAGGTGTTATTGGTTAGTTTTTGGGCTGTGTATTCAGCCTTTTTAGTGTCATTTTACTGCATATATTGAGCACATACACACCATGTATGCTTCTGTGGATACCACTTATGTACGTCCATGTGGGCATTGATATAGCGGTTATGTTCTTTGCATAAAGCCTTTTACGTTTGATAAAGAGGGTCGTGGTGAGGTTTTCTTAACTGGGAGACACCCAGATGTCGGGGCCTCTTCGGTGATGTAGGTGGAAGACTTACCCAGCCTCGCCATAGGAGATGTATGATAGTTGTTCATAGGTGCTCGATAAGCCTAGTTGGCTTCTATTGGGTAACTGATTATATGCAGTGGAGTCAGTGATTCACTATGCAGGTAGACATGTTAGTACTTGCAGTTTTATGATACTTTGACACTGGTCATATGCTAATTTTGCAGAGGATACTCTGGCAAAAATTTTCCAGATTTCTGGTTTAGTCAACTATATAGTGGTCGATTTACTCCTTGATACACTTATTTGTTGGTGTTTGGACTCTTCTAGCTCCATTATCATTCTATTCAGTTCTCTACGATCATGGCATCAGAGGTCTCAGGCACATCCGGTGGATCAGGGTCTAGTGCTAGCGTTCCGAGGAGGAGCTATAACTTGCAGGGCAAAGACCATTTTGAGATCCGAAAATTTGATGGCACAAACTTTGCTCTATGGAAGAATCAGATTAAAGATGTGCTGATTCAAAGAAGGCAATGGAAGCCAGTAAATGGGATTTCAAAGAAGCCTGCTGACATGGATGAAGATGATTGGGATGAGTTAGATGAAATGGCCAGGTCTACCATTCGCTTGCACCTGGCAGATAATGTTTACTTTACAGTATTAGACTGTGAAAGTGCAGAGGAGCTTTGGAAGAAGTTATGCAATACATATGAAAAAGAGACGGCATCAAATAAAGTATATCTGATGAGAAAATTATACGACCTTCGTATGAAGGACACATATAGTGTTGCTGCTCATCTAAATGAGTTTGATGCCATATTCTCCCAGTTACAAGCTCAGAAAATGGATATGGACAATGAAATGAAAGCAGTATTGCTGTTATGCACCCTGCCATCATCATGGGATACATTTTGCACAGCTATTAGCAATAGTGCACCAGGTGGTAAACTCGTCTATGATGACATATGTGGAGCACTCTTGAGTGAGGAGATTCGTAGAAAATCTATGGTTGGCACTCAGAGTGGAGATGCATATAATGTTCGTGATTCTTACCAAGGAAAGAATCAACAACGTGGCAGGAGCAAGAACAAGGAAAAGAATGGTCAACGGAATAAGAGCAGAAGTAAATCAAGGAAGAGGGATATTGAATGCCATTATTTTCATAAGAAAGGACACATGAAGAAAGACTGTTATGCATTAAAGAATGCTAAAGGTAAAGGACAGAATGTTGATGGGCATGTTAAACAGTTACCTGCACCATCTACTTCGACTGTGAAGATTGAAGAAATTAATGCTATTTCTGATGATGCTGATGTGTTGACACTTGATAGTACTGTGCCATCTGAGGCACTTATGGCTGATTCTCTTTCCCACACCTGGCTGCTAGATTCTGGTGCTTCTTTCCATGTGACACCACATAGAGAATGGTTCTCTAATTATGCAGCAAAGTCTCTTGGTACCGTGAGACTTGGTGACTCTTACCAGTGTGATGTTGTGGGGATTGGAGATGTGGTTGTGCAGTTCATTGACGGTTCAAAATTTACTATGCATAATGTACGCCATGTACCTCACCTATCACGCAGTTTGATGTCAGTTGGTCAACTTGATGACCTTGGTTACAAGGTGGTCTTCTATGCTCAGTCCTTTCGTATATCAAAGGGCAATATGGTTATTGCAAAAGGAAGGAAAGTTGGCTCACTTTACCCTTTATTTGTATCACAGAAAGAACACTTGTTAGCTGTTCCTGAACAACCTATGGCTTGTATTTGGCATGGTTTGGGCCATATATCTCGTAGTGGAATGGAAAATCTTTCTCGTTCTGGCTACTTACCTGTGTTATCTTTCTCTGATTTTTCATTTTGTGAGCATTGTCAATATGGAAAGCAAACCAGAAATGTGCATAAAACGCACATTGACTCTTCAATTCAGCCTTTAGATCTTGTTCATACAGATGTGTGTGGTCCTATGCCCACTAGGTCCTTAGGTGGTTCTCTTTACTTTGTCACTTTCATAGATGATGCTACTAGAAAAGTCTGGGTATATCCAATCAAATCGAAGGATGATGTATTCCCTACTTTCAAAAAATGGCTTGCTTCAATTGAGACTGAAAAAGGAACTAAGCTTAAGGCTTTACGTTCAGATAAATGGGGTGAGTATACCTCACATGAATTCAGCCTTTTCTGTCAGTGTAGAGGGATTCGTAGAGAGTTTACAGCTCCTTATACCCCAGTACAGAATGGTGTAGCTGAGAGGATGAATAGAACTATTCAAGATAGAGTAGTCTCTATGTTGCATCATGCAAACCTCTCACAAGGTTTTTGGGCAGAAGCAGTATTGACTGTAGTTCATGTGATTAACCTTTCACCTAGTACTGCCAAAGGTCTGAAAGTGGCACAAGAGTTATGGACAGGGAAACCACCATATTATGATCATCTTCGAGTTTTTGGGTGTGAAGCATATGTTCATATACCCAAGAATCTTAGACAGAAGTTGGACCATAAGTCAAAGAAATGCATTTTTCTTGGATATGGTCGAGAAGGACAATTTGGATATCGCTTATGGGATCCTGAAACACGATCAGTGATCAGAAGTAGTGATGTCATTTTTAATGAGTCTAAGATGCATAAACAGCCGATCAAGGAGGTTGAAGTGAGAAGAGTGGTGTTTGAGGATACTAGTCCTCCGGTTAGCATGCATAAAAATGCTGCACATAGGGATGTTCAAGAGAATGTCCATTCAGATCAGTCTGCACATGTTCCTATTCAGAAACCATTGAGACGTTCTGCACGTGTCTCATATCCACCTGATAGATATGTTCCAGGTTTAGATTTTGTTATGCTAACAGATGCCGGTGAGCCCTCTTGCTACAAAGAGGCTATGCAGATAGAGGATCATGTCAAGTGGGAGCGTGCCATGAAGAGTGAGTTGGATTCTATTCACAAGAATGGTACTTGGGACTTAGTACCTTTGCCAAAGGGTAGGAAAGCTTTACCATGTAAATGGGTATATAAGCTGAAGTTCACATCAGATAATGCTTCTCCGAAATATAAAGCACGACTTGTTGCAAAGGGTTTTAAGCAACAACATGGTGTTGATTTTGAGGAAATCTTCTCTCCAGTGGTCAAGATGACTACTTTGCGCATGTTTCTTGGATTCGTTGCAATGGAGGACTTAGAGCTAGTTCAAATGGATGTGAAAACAGCTTTCTTGCATGGAGATCTTACAGATGAGATCTATATGGAACAACCAGAGGGTTATGTAGTTCCTGGCAAGGAAAGTCTAGTTTGTAAGCTCAAGAAGAGCTTGTATGGACTTAAACAGTCTCCTAGACAATGGTACCAAAAGTTTGATGCTTTTATGAAGTCCCAAGGCTATTCTCGGAGCAATGAGGATCATTGTCTCTACACAAAGAGATGTTCTGATGGCAGCTTGATATGCTTGATACTTTACGTCGATGATATGTTGATTGCTGGGAAGTCCTCTTATGATTTGTCAATTCTCAAAAAGAAGTTGAGTCAGACATTTGATATGAAAGATTTGGGGGATGCCAAACATATTCTTGGCATGCGCATTACTCGTGATAGGAGTAAAAGATGCATATACTTGTCTCAAAGTGAGTACATATCCAAAGTACTTCACCGATTCAATATGCAGGGTGGAAAGGCATTGAGTACACCTTTACCCACATATGTGAAATTGAGCAAGGATGACTGCCCCAAATCAGATGAGGAAAAGGAATTCATGACCAAAATTCCCTATCAGTCTGCTGTTGGTAGTCTCATGTATGCTATGGTAGCTACGAGACCAGACATTGCATTTGCAGTGGGAGTTGTGAGTAGATATATGTCTAATCCTGGCAAGAAACATTGGGAGGCGGTCAAAATGATTTTGAGATATCTGAGTGGCACTAAGGACAAGTGTCTATGCTTAGGTAGAGGGAAAGCATCCATTATTGGTTACACAGATTCTGACTATGCTGGTTGTGTAGACAATCGTAAGTCTACATCAGGGTACATTTTTCATTTTGCTGGAGGTGCTATCTCTTGGAGATCTCGTCTTCAAGAATGTACAGCTGTTTCCACCACAGAAGGAGAGTATGTTGCAACAAGTGAGGCATGTAAGGAAGCATTGTGGCTTTCTCGTCTTGCTTGTGATATGGGTTTGCCTCAGCATGTACCTCACTTGCTCAGTGATAGTCACAGTGCCATTGCTTTGGCTAAGAATCCGGTCTATCATGCAAAGACCAAGCACATTGAGGTGAGGTATCACTTCATTAGAGATTGCTTAGCCACTGAGAGCATTATTCTTGAGAAGGTTCACACTCGAGATAATGCTGTAGATGCTTTGACTAAAGCTCTACCACATGATAGCTTTCGACACTGTTGTCACTTGATGGGGGTTACTTGATTCTTGATCTTACGCAGTCACTTGTATACTGTGTAACATGCCCATCAGGTGGGAGGTATAGTTTGTATACTTACACTCACGTATTCTTTATCATTCTTTCTTTTTTCTCCCATAGTTACTCTAGCCATATTGGCCTTTAGTGGGAGATTGTTACCGTTAGTGTCCATGTGAAAGGCCAAATGGCCACCGGACACTTCTTTGTATATGTTCTTTAATAAAACATATAGTGGCCTGGTCAGTCACAGACTATAAGTTCGACCGCATTTGTAAGACCTAAGAAGTCTGTGTTCGTGCTCCCTGTGTACTGTGTTTTCTGCGTATTCTATAGCCTCAGTTCGCGAGTACTGAGTGGGGCGTCAGGAGCTCGGTTTTCTACTCCGAGCATATCGTCGTGGAGCTCTCGAGAAGAAGAGCGCAGTGCGGTGCATCGACATCGAAATACTTCACAAGCCGAGAGCACCAATAAGATCCTCTGTAACGTATTGACAAAACTGGTAAATAATAAACGCTCTGATTGGGACAAACAACTTCATCATGCTGTTTGGGCTTATCGAGTTGCCTACAAAACGGTACTCAACGCCATGCCATTTCAGATGGTCTTTGGGCATAATGTTGTTCTACCATTGGACTTCCTCATCCCAGCCTTAAAAGTAGCACAAGAGCATGAGTGGAATGGACATGAATTGTCCTCTAGGATCTTTGATCTAGAACACTTAGGTGAGACAAGGCTACGCGTGGTGGCAGGCATCTATGCTGCAAAGAAAAGACAAAAGGCTTACTTTGATGCACACATCAAAGATAAAGGATTGAAAGAGGGAGACCTAGTGTTGGTGTACACACTAAAACAACATGCCCATAAGTTGTAAAAAAGAGGATACGGACCCATGATCATTAATAGAATTTCCACTAGCGGTGCAGTTCAGTTGGCCACTCTAGAAGGAGATATCTTGCCAAACTATATTAGTGGATGTAGAGTCAAGCTATATCAAGAACCTCTTACTGAGGATATGCTAATGAGACTCAACACTGCTAAGACGCAAAAAGAAGAAGAGTTAAGGGTGAGAGAAGAAGCACAGGCAAAAGCGAGAGAGCATATTAGGCGAAATAAGTTACGGCTCAAACGCACTCTCAGACATCACCTCCACCACCATCATCATTGAATCAACCTCATGCAATCCCACAACCACCTAGAATAGGATCAGTCTTAGCATATTCCACTCCCAAAGACCTAGACATGATGCTTAAAGCATATCAAAACAGAATCCAAGAGGGGCCAAATGTGATAGAACATGAAAAGTGTTACCCTAGGGCTGACCTTGAAATTGGAAGGACAAAGCTTTGTGCAAAGATGGTAGAATTGGCTCAAACTATGTTTGATGTGAGTCGCCTCTTCAATTTCACCAACTCATCCAAAACACAATTACACTTTGACGGGTTATTAGAAAGATTGGAAAAGATGATAGCTGACTTGGGGAAACAAGCTAGATCAAAAGTGAGTAACCACAGAAGTGAAAGGATAAGCCTTCCTCCCAAGTAGCTTACATTCCCAACTCTAGCGAGTCAGGAACCTCCACTTCTATAAATCAATACTCAAGAGTTTCTAAGGGAAATTCAAGAAGAGAAATGGGCAAAAGAAAGTGAAAACCCTCCTCCCATTGAGCTCGTGGATGACCTACATGATCAATTCTCATAAGATATTCCTTATGTATGGAGAACAAGAGGATACCCAATCAAGTGAATGGTTAGACTTCGAGTCTAACTCCATACAAGAATTGCCTCATTTCACAGGTCCATGGGAAGTAAATTCTCCATGTATGAGAGCACCTAGAGTCATGGTAAGAAATGAAGACTGTCACACCTAGGAATATAGAGGTAATAAAGAATAATAAAGTGCAGTGCAATCTCACCTTAGAGAAGCTACTCAAGGTTGAGCTAGAGTTGTGGAAACACATAGCTAATCAAGTGCCTGAAGTAGTTAAAACTCATTCCCAAGCATGATCACATCAAACAGTGCTAAAAATAACATTGGATAATATAGGAGACATGAGTGAAGGAGAAGAAGGAAACACCTGTCTTCCTATAACTCATCAGGGTTACACGACTAAGGCTATTTTGGGCTCCGGTGTAGGAGTTGCCATTGCTACCACTTCCCTATGGAAGAGTTGGGGCAAACCAGCACTTAGCCTAACAAGAATGAAATTACAGATGGCCAATGGTCACATAGAGAGACCTGTAGGACTGCTAGAAGGGATAACTCTCACTACTTGTGGTGTAGAGTTTGAGCACACTTTTGCCATATGTGACTTTAAATTAGCAAAAACCAGACCTATAAGATGATTTTGGGAAGACCATTCATGAGACAGTTGCAAGTAATGCACAATTAGGGAACCAAATCCTTGTATTTGCAACACTTAGGTGTTACGACTAAAGTCAATCTCAAAGATTACTATCATAGAGATGTACCCCCTATATAGTGAAATCGTATCCGTAGAGCCATAGACAATACGGAGTTGATGCATTCCATAGGATCTGGATCCTCATGGATGCATGAAGACACTCACTTATGGATGTGCAAAGTTGCAATAGAAGAAGAGAAAAGAGAAAATGCTAGAGAGGTAGGTGCAAAGGAAACTCATAGATCAATTCGAGACCCAACCTATGCACTTGTAGTATTTCCATACAAAGAGTTTGAACCTCATGTTTGGGTAGAAATCCTAGCAACAATGGACATAGCTATCAATGAAGAACAATGGACACGACACTGTGATGAAGAGGATTATGAAATTTTAGTCTTCACTATAGAACCAATCATGTGTGATTCAGTTATTTAAGAATGCAAGCCTAGTATGGACGAGATTGATCAATCAAGTGACTCAAATCTAGAATCAATTATTATGGACCCTTGTTGTGCATCAGAAGAGGAATACTTGTACGTAGTAGAAACTCACCCTCAAGGACGAGAAGAACTTACAAATGATGTGAGAGTAACCACACAAGGAACCACTAAGAGTGAAGGCAAGAAAAGAAAGAAGAGAGAACTCCAACCAGAAGAGGAAGCATCTTTATTTGAGGTCCGTGAAGACTTCAAGAAATATGAGATTGAGGATAGAAAAGTGGTGATAAGAATGCCTAAATGAGAAGCACTCATAGAAGTGGCCTATGACAACAAGCAAACAACTAAGAAAATAATTGTGACCATAGAAGAAGGTGAAGAACGATGTATGTACATAGGACATGATTTGAGAGAGGTCGAGGAGCAAGAGTTGATAGCCTTGCTAAGAGAATATAGGGATGTGTTTGCATGGAGTTATAAGGATCTAAGAGGTGTAGACCTTGATATATGCTCGCATTCAATTCTTATGACCTCAGAAGCCAAACCCTCCAAGCAAAATTCATACACATGTAATGACAATTATGCAACCAAGATTAAGGAAGAGATAGATCGGTTGGTAGAAGCTAGATTTATCTATGAAATTGTGGACACTGAATGGGTGTCACCCATCATAGTGGTGCCCAAGAAAAATGGCAAGATACGAGTTCAGACTAACTTGAAGAAGGTCAATGCAGCCACCATTAGAGATAGTTATCCACTTCCTATTATTGAACATCTATTAGAAAGAGTGGTAGGCAAGGAAGTCTACATCTGCCTTGATGGGTTCTCTGGCTATAATCAAGTGGCCATTGCCCCATAAGATCAACATAAGATAGCCTTTTCCATAGAGTGGGCCACAATCACATTCCAAAGAATGCCATTTGGACTTACCAATGTACCAACTACCTTTTAGAGGCTGATGTCTCATGTGTTTAAAGAGTTCTTGCATAAAAACTTGGAAGTCTATGTTGATGATCTATGTGCTCATTCCAACATTAGACAAACACATATACTTGAGCTCAAACAAATCTTTGACAAATGAAGAGAATATAATGTCTACCTGAACCAAAAAAGTGTGTTTTTATGGTTAAGAAAGGCAACATTCTAGGACACATAGTGGCAAAGAATGGAATATCCATAGACGAGGAGAAAGTTAGAGCAATTTCAGAGCCACCTATGCCAAAGAATGTCAAGGAAGTGCAAACTTTCATGGGGCATTGTGGCTATTATCGATGTTTCATTCATATGTATGCAATCATTGAAAAGCCTCTGTACTCCCTTTTTGACTAACTTTGAGTGGGTAGAAGTAAGATTTTTGTGAGGGTGGCATCTGCTTCTTGTGGACGTGTAGGAATTCTATCGAACTCCTTTTGGCAGCACAAAACAAGAGATTCAATAGATGCAATTATCAAAATAAAGGTAGTTACTACTTTAGTCACCTAGCGGACAAGAACCCATGACTTGTGCATAGAGTATGCGCTCTCCTGTCCATGAGAGAAATTCCGTCACGTGATCTCTATTTGCAAAGTTACATTCATATCCATTGAATTGTGCTCTAGAAGCACATAAGCATAAACAAAAGGAGTTTTTAGCTGGCACGAGAATCGAACCCCCGACCCTACACTTCTATAGTTGCGTTCTACCCGTGAGAGGAGGCATTTTTGATAATCGTACCTATGCAAGTTTTTATTTGTCCTGTTCTAACTTGTTCTCCAAGAGACAAAATGAAATCGTTGTCAACTGCAGAAGTTAGCAGCCAAGAGTCGAACCCATAACCTGCTGATCAGGAAGGATATCTCCTATTGAGAGCATCAATTCCATCACGTGATTTTTGTTCTACAGAACTAAAAAAATACGGTTTCTGGACGTGTTGTAGAAGCCCATAGATCAGAGGCAAAAGTACAATAGATCGGGATCGTACACAGAACCTTCGGATTCAGTCTCACGCGCCATATCCACTACATCAAGGTGCCTCTTGGTAATGCTTTCTCTGCATATATAATCTTGTTCTAATT
Source organism: Ceratopteris richardii (assembly GCA_020310875.1). NCBI lineage: Eukaryota > Viridiplantae > Streptophyta > Polypodiopsida > Polypodiales > Pteridaceae > Ceratopteris > Ceratopteris richardii. The sequence goes on from CM035409.1 coordinate 12,172,271, forward strand.
TTGTCTAATCTTTGCTAATCTTGAGCTGAGATCATTTCGTTTTGTGCATTCTCTTGACCTTGCTATCATCCCCAACCCAATCCGATTGCATATTCGTGGTGATTAAAGTCAAAGATAGTTAAAGTCTTTGGAGAAGATCGAAGGAAGGACAAGCGAAGACCTGGAAGATCAAGCTTCATCATTATTCTAGCACTTTTTTCTAGAATCAAGTCCACTTCAAAGCACAAAATCAAATGGGGAAGTTTTCTTGTGAATTTTGTGCATCGTACCTTCAAATTTTATCATACACACCACTTACCTTAGGGAATCTAAGTAAATCTGTATACGGACTGTGTGTGATGGAAGGGACTTCGAGCCACACTGCTTTGACGAGTAGTACTAGCACATTGATGTATGTTTCAATTCATATTTTAGTAACATCCTCACTCATGACTAGACCACCAATAGTGTCACATGCATTGCATACATCTACACAAACCGTTTCAATTCCTAGTCATGTATCTGATGCATCGAACATAGAAAAGACGATGTTAAATTTAGATGTTGAGGGAACCACGTTGCGAGGGGATATCAACACCACCTTAAACGAGAGGAAAGATCTTGAAGGTAGGATGTTGAGAGTAGAGTAGGACCTTGGATGTTTGTCCAATGTCCCAGCGGAAGTTGTGAAACTTCCTCAATCTTTTGATGGAATTCAAAGTCACTTTAGGGCTATTCTGGACTTTGAGAAGCTAAAGGAGGTAGGTAGGGCTACTCTTGGTAGCCATACTGACACGATAGCAATTTCACCGATATCCATTTTGACAGAGAAGGAGAAGGATCCAGTTATGTCCATTTCCCAAGCAGACATATTTCCCTTGACTGGTAGCATGAGTTGTCTTAGTTTGATAACTCCTAGTACTCCACTTTTTGCCAATATGTCGAGGCAAGTAGTAGGTCAAAGTCCTCTCGTAGATCTTTCCTTAAGAAAAGATCTGCATCCACCTTACTTCTCTAGCGAAGATAAGGATAGATAAGGACAGTGTTTTGACGTTCTTGGAGAAGTGGCATGATGTCCACCAGTGTAAGAACACCCCCGAGCATGTGAGAATGGTAGAGGCCAGTTTATCGCTGTGCCCTAAGGCTTATACATGGTGGATGAGTCTCTCTCAGACTCATAAAAAACCTTCAACCTTGGTTGAGTTCATGTGTCTCTTTAAGAAAGAGTTTCTCCCCGAGAATGAGGAGGAATGTAATTGGAAGGCATGGGATAGAATTCAATAGAAAGGAAGACCATTATTGGTTTACATTTTAGAATACAGAGATGTTATTCTGAAATTGAAAAACTTGGATGACTTCCATCGGCTTTGTGGTTTTGTTACAGGACTTAATTAACAAATCCGATGTCCTCGAGATTTTCTCTCCTCTCTCACTCATGAAGGCCTACAGGAAACACATTCGGTGAAGGTAGCCAGAATTCCCTGAGAAGTCCCAGATGCATCAAGGATGTCAAAGGGAGTTCACATGCAAACTTTGGAAGAAATCAAGCAAATCTAGGGTAGCGGTCAAAGCTGATCAAACTTTGGAAATTAGGGCAAAAATTTCAATATCTCCAAATCACATGAAAATTCATCTACTTGTAAAGCCTATCAAACGCAGTGTATAGCCCGAATTTCACATGTAAATGGATTTTCTAGCACATTGATATGCCATGTGCATTTTGTAAAAAATGTAATTTTTCCACTTAGACCCTACAAAATCTTGTATAGGAATTTTTGTTAGCCATATGGTTTGGTATGTATAAAGATCATATGTGGCTACATATTTTGAGCAAAGTTTCAAGGCTATCAGAGTTTCCTAGACACCTTAATGCCACCTTGCAAGCTTCCAAATGTAATCAAACTTGTATAAGGGAGATTTAGATAAAAGTTTTTTCTGTATATTCGTGAAGGAGATCTTTGGAAACATAGTCCTACAAAGTTTCATCTTTATCAAAGCCTTTTTGGAGGGTCAAAGAGCACAAAGTCCAGTTTTCAAGGTCACCATAGTTTTCTAGTTTAAGCAAATTGAAGGGTTGAAGGGCTGCCACATGGTGAAAGCTGATTGAGCCATGTTGTACGATCAAGATGAGCTCATATTCAAGGGTGGAGATGAACTTATGATTAAAGCAAGGAGAATCCACGAGTTTTTTTCATCAAAGAAGACTTTTTTGACAGTTAAAGATCAATAATGCAACTTTTCTCTAAAAATAGTGGCACATCTTATCCGAATTGATGTCAACACTGATCGGACGGTCTAGATCATCCCTAGATCCAATGGTGGAGAATGAAGGTGCCTAAACTTCACTCCTTTACACTAGATTTGAAAGAAAGAATAATTCCAAGCCATTGATTTGATTAATCAAACGGTTGTAATCGAAAGTAGTAATCCTAGAGTTGAGAGTTGATTTCTCTAGATCGAAGGATCCAAATTCATTCAAAAAACTATATAAACCCCCCTCCAAACTCCTAAAGCATCATTGTTAGGCATCCAAAGGGCTCTTGCTAGCTTAAGGTTTCCTTGAGACGGTCACCCTCCGTTGAGCGAGTGAGGATCCAAGGTGGGCTAGTATGAGTATAGTACCTAGTTTCAAATTTAAGTTAGAACTCCAATCTAGGATAGGCTCTTGAAACAAGCATCTCTATCTTGACTCACCCTCGCTGGAGCATGTGAGTGAGTTAGAGCTGGTTTTAATGAGTCTTAGACTTCTTTAGTTAGACGTTAGGAGCCTAGACATACATAGGGTCAATGAAGTGGAACTCATCTTCTTACATGTGACATTCGATTGAACTGTCATGGTTTGAGGGTTGGAAAAGCCTTTGATCAGTAGACTGCTTAGCTTGACGTATCACGACGATCTTATACATGTATCTTAATTCAAATCCTTTTAATTCATGTCACTTGTCACTTGTCTCTTGTCTCTTGTCTCTTGTCTCTTGTCTCTTGTCTCTTGTCTCTCAGTCTCTTAAGTATTTCTACATGTCTTCTATTTTCTTCTATGTGTGAGAAGGCTCCGTAGTATTGCGTTGAACCAGTGAGGATGTTTCATTGAGATTGTGATTAAACTCTATCATCGTAATTCACTTGCATGCATATAATCCATACATACCCATACATATTGATTAGTTTCTGAAAGTGTATAAGAAGCTCCAATGTTGGACCATTCTTCCTTTCGAAACTGATTTATGTGTAAGGATTCCATCTATTCTCGTCATGCATACATATCATCCAAAGAAGACTATGCATATGGATTATAATTAGGAAGTGTTTAAGAAGATCCTACAATGGACCATTCTTCCTTCCAAATTCGATTCGTGTGTATGGTTCTCTTTCATTCGTATCATTCATGTTCATAAATCCAACTTGCACTCCTACATTCCCATTCCCATAATCATTTCAACATCTCTCTCTTCTCCATACTCAACATTAATTTCACTTTCACGTCCTTAAACCTTCCAATATTCATTAGCTTCATACACCCTGTGTGTGTCACGACCAGACCCGATCTACTCAGATTGCGATCACCTCCACATTTGAACCCGATGTGAATCGCTTCGTGGCATTTGCTTCTGATCTTGTTGGGAGGTTGTGATCCATATTTTTTGCTTCATATTTTTCATCCTCATCATATCATCATCATGATTCTTGATTGTTGCACTGGATTTGTCACAATACTGTGCACATCTTCGTCGTGAAGTAAATGCATTTGTGAGAGATCTAGAACATCGTGCATCATCACTCACTTATTCACATAAGATGGAGGAAGGATTCAAATCCCTTATTGCTGAGAAACAAGGCCAAAGAATAGTCTCTTCTATGTTGAGAGAGAAGGGAAAATTCAATGGCATCAACATAACAAGCTACTTAGATTTGTTTGAAGAGCAAGCTATGATAATTGGTCTTCCGGAAGATCTTTTGATATCATTCCCTGAACGAATTGTTGATAGATCTATCATAAACCATGTCACTCAATATGATACTCTTCCTTGGAGTGATTTTAGAAAGGAGATGCTCAAAGAATTCTATCTTGAAGATTATAGCCAACATAGTCGGGATGGATTCTTACGATGGGTCAATTCCCCAAAGCCTAGTAGCTCTATTACTCACTTACAAAATGAGTATATTAGACGCTATGAACAACTTCCTGATGAGGATAAGATAACTTTGGAACCTGATCTTGTGATCAATTTTCTTAAGCTTCTTCATCCTGAAACTCGTAGGGAAGTTGAACGGCAATTAGAAGAGCCGGATAAGCGCTATGGTCTTACTGACAATTGGCAAAAAGTGCATAAAGTAGTAGAGGCTATAGCCCATAGACATCAAAGACAATCCATGCTTTATGAGCAAACTAGTCTTCCTCAAGCTAGCCTTCCACAAAATAAGGAGCAAGTTAGAGAACAATCCCATGCTATGCTTCTTGACTCCACTCCTATTCCTCAAATGATGGAGCCTACTCAAGGTTTTAAAGTAGAGCCAAATAAAAGTGTAGTTGAACAATCTCAAGTGGAAATTCTCACTAAGCAAATGGAAAGTCTTATTGCTACACAATCCAATTTGGCCAAGACTATAGATGCTTTACAATCTAATTACACCAAAACTTTCCAAAATCAAATGAACCCAATGTCTTTTCAAGAGCCTAATCAACATGTTATAGCTACCAATCAAAATCCACAAGTAGCTCCTACTCAAGCATATCAAGTTCCTCCAATGCATAATCCTTCAATGCAAAATCCTCATCCTCATGTGCAAAATCCTCAAATGTATCAAAACATGTATCCTCAAGCTTCTCAAATAGCTTTTCAAAATCCTCAAAATCAAAATTTTCAAAATCATCAACCGTATACTATGGAAGCTCCTCTTACACCTTCAGTACCACATGTTGCTCCCCAAGCTCCTCAAATACATCAATTACCTTATCGAAATCCTAATCCTGTTCAAGCAATATCTTATCAACAAAATCCTCAATTTCAAAATTTCCCACCACAAGTTAATCAAAATCCTCAAAATCAAAATGGTTTTGTGTGTGGCCCTTGTAGGTGTCCTTGCTGTGATTCATTAGAGCACTTTTTGAGAGATTGTGAACTATTGAAGGCTGCTAAGGAGCAACGGCTAGTAATAGACATAGACAAGAAAGTCTGTGACTATCGATCTAGGCTACCTTTGCAAGGAAGTTATGGTAAGGGAGGAATGAAAAGACAATATGAAAATATAACCATAATGAACGTAGGAACTAGAGGAGTGAAACTAGAAGCTCTTGATGAACAACAAGTAGAATCCAGTAAACCCACAAAGGAAGGTGACTTTTCCATAGAGGCTTTAGTAAGAGCACGAGATGAGATTAGGAGAATAACGACTTTGGATTCACCGATAGAAGATCAATCTCTTATTTCTCACATATCCAATGTAGAAGAAAAATGAAAAAGAGACGAAGTTGAGCCTAGTGAAAGAAGAGTGACTCGAAAACAAACCTCAGAGGGAATAGAAACAATCATAGAGAAGGGAGAAACATCACAATCCAAAGATAAAAAACAAGAATCACAACCCAATGAACAAAAACAAGAGGAGAAACAAAAAAGGGAAGAAGACAAAGCAAAGAAAAACAGAACCAAAGCCTTTAGATAAACAAGAACAATCAAAACAAATTGAAGACCAAACATTAGAACATGAACAAAAACAAGATCCTGAGCAAAAACAAAAGAAACCAAAGAGAAAACCTAAAGTCATCTTGATTTCAGAAATTGAGAGAAAAATAGATCCTATGGAGATTTTAGATGACATTTTGCTTAAGAGTCAAGTGACTATGTCTTTAGAACAAGTTTTCTCTATTGCAAAGCCTGTTTTTAAAGATAACTTTATCGGCCTAATTAAAAGGAAGATGTTTTCGCTTAATCTAGATACTGAGATGCAAGATTCTCTAGATCAAGATCAAGCTATGAATGAAGTCTTAAACTTTGATGAATCTGATGAAGAGGGCTTTGATGATGATGAAGTAAATGTTAATAAAAATTTCTTCGGACCTATTCAACGTGACCATGAAAATCATGAAAACAATCCTGAAAGTCACTTTAAAAGAAAATTTTGGTCTAGAGGTACATCAGAGATGCATGTTAAAATAGGAAATGATAAGAACACTATCATTGTAAATGCATTAGTAGATTTTGGCTCCGAAATCAATGTGATTTCAAGAGAAGTCTATGATGAGTTTCGATGGCCCATAGATAAAGATTGTGGATGGTGTATGAGAACTGCAGATAATGGTGTAGGTACACTGTATCGAGCTTGTGCTAGTGTGCTCATATCCATAGGAGGAATCACAGAAGAGTTTCACTTTTTTATTCAAGATAATTGCTCGTATGAAGTTCTCTTAGGTCAACCCTTTATTTGTGAGAGTCGTATGGAAACTAAAGCCATGGATGATGGGTCTACCTATGCTAGATTTAAGTCTAAGGATGGAATGCAATCACTTCAAGTCATGACGGTAGGAGTGAATCATCCTAGGAATCGATTGTCAATTAGAAAGAAACCTATTGTTACTCAGGGACATGATCATGCTCGTGGTGATTGTGCACCTCGATTCATGTTTGGAGCTACATATGATCAAAATTTCGGATAGAATCCATTGTTGAGCGGGACAACAATGGACATTGGTTTGAAATCTCGCATCCAACCAACATGTACAATAGTTTTTCACTTTGTTTTCCACATTTTAGATTAGATTTTCTTCATAAGAGTCAATTGTCCAAGTCTTTTATCCAGAAAACCCAAAAAAATTATAAAAACAACAAAATCATGGAACATGATGAGAACATTGAGCATGTGATTGAAACATCTCATTGTTTCTCTACTCTTGAGGAGTTAGAGTTATGTCTTCAACAAAATTCTAATTCCCATATTATTCTCCTTTCTTCCCTTGATGAGTATGCTCTAATCCAAGAGTATGCTCTCAATGTTGACAAGTGCTCAAAATTTAACCACACACATAATGCCTTATTTGAAACAAAGTACAAAACTGTAGACAAAAAAATCAAACCCATAGCTCAACCATTACCTCAAGGAAGTAATGAAAAAATTATTGATGTGAAAATGATCCAACTCTTCGGGATAAGAAAAACATAGGACATATATTCACGGATGAGACAATCAAAAGGTGAAAATTGGTAGAGATGATGACTTTCTTTTGCCAGCAGAGAGAGATAAATTTGAGAGAGTCATACGTAGCCATGGAAAATCCTTTACTATGTATCCTCATGAGATTGGTTGTGTAGATCCTAAGTTAGTTGCACCCATGATAATCTTTACTATTCCACATATTCCATGGAATCTTCGTCCTATACCAGTTCCAAAGGCTCACTTACCTGAGCTAATGAAACTACTTAAGGAGAAGATAAACATGAGAATTTTAGAGCCATCTTTTGCACCTTACACAAACAGATGGTTCACTGTGCCTAAAAGAATGGGAAACTACGTTTTATTCAAGATCTCCAACCTCTCAATAAAGTCACCATAAGGAATGTAGGAACAGGACCCATTGTAGATGAGTTTGCTGAATCATTTTCAAGACATTCTATCTATTCAATGGGTGATTTATATTTGGGATATGAACAATTCCAATTAGCAATTGACAGTCGTGACATAACCACAATGAAAACTCCTTTAGGCTTAGTGCGAATGTGTACTTTACCTCAAGGAGCGGCCAATTATGTGGCTCATACGATGAGTGCTATGAATATGGCCTTACATGATTTTATCCCTCATATAACTATGCCATTCATTGATGATATTCCAATTAAAGGGAGTGAGGAACGTGTAAAGGACATTACTTTAGACTCATCTGGATGTCGTAAATTTGTTCTTGACCATATCTCTGATTGTGAAAGAATATTTCAACGATTTGAAGAGGTAGGTCTCACATTTTCCACAGACAAATCTGTTTTTGGTGTCAACGAGGTTCTTATTGTTGGACATTTATGTGGCCATTATGATCGAAAGCCATACCCACAAAAAGTTGATGCCATTAGCAAGATTTCTAAAACATGTAACAACGTGAGTGAGGTACGTAGATTTCTTGGTGCTTGCATCTTTTATGTTATTTGGATCCTACACTTTGCTCATGTTGCTGATTGTCTCTATGACTTGTTGAGGAAGAAACAAAAATTTATTTGGACTGACAAACACACTCAAGCTATGCATAAATTGAAGAAATTATTTCTTGAAGCTCCCATCCTTAAGTGTGTAGACTATTTTGCTAACAAACCTATTATATTGACTGTTGATACTAGTCCTATTGGTATAGGTTGGGTCATAAGTCAAGATGATAGTGAAGGGAATAGATATGCAATCAGGTTTGGTAACAAAATTTTACATGAAACACAACGAAAATATCCACAGATCAAACGAGAACTATGGGGTATGGTAACAACTTTGAAAACAGACAAAGAATATTTCATTGGTGCCAATGTCAAAGTTGAGACTGATTGTTTACCTCTCATTGGAATGATAGCCAATTGTTCATCTTCTGATATAGCCATGCTTAGATGGATCTCATATATTAAGTTCATAAATCCTGAGTTAGTTCATATTTCAGGTAAGTCAAATTGAGTTGCTGATATGTTATCGAGAGCTAGATTTGATGATCTTGAAAGTGATCTAATAAAGAATGTGAACTTAATTAATTATGTTCCACATATATACGAGTATGAGCAATTTCATGAGTCTGAGTACGAAGATGAATGGAGAGACATAGGAAAGTATCTGAGTATAGTACAACCATTACCTAGCTGTACTACGAATAGATTCCGTAACATTAGGAAACGAGCTTATCATTTTTTCCTATGTAATGGTTATCTTTGGAGACATGCTAAGGGTAAGGTTAAGAATCCACGAGTCCTAGGAAAACGAGGTCTTCAGTTGCAAGTAATGAAGGAAATGCATGAGACATTATGGGCAGGTCATAAAGGATTTTTTGGAACATATGAAAAAACTAGAAGTACCTATTATTGGCCTAGGATGTATGTTGACATTAGTAGCTATGTTTCTACATGTTCTACTTATCAACTTCATCCATTAGTCAAACATAGAGATCCATTGCATCCTACTTATCCACCCTGTATTCACTACACATGGGTATTAGATCTTGTAACTATGCCTAAAGGTATTGAAAAAATGCGTTACATTGTACTTGCAAGAGAAGACTTAACTAATCATGTAGAGGGATGTGCACTACAATCTAAGACCACTTACAATGTTTGCAAATTCTTGCTTGAAGATATCATAAGTCGCTTTGGGTACATAGAGAAAGTAGTTGCCAATCGTGGAGAGTTAAATGCGAGAGAAGCTAGAGAGTTCTTTGAAAATCACAGTATTCGTTTGTCTCTCACTACTGCATATAATCCAGAGGCCAATGGTAAAATAGAGAGAGGGCATCCACCTATTGTGAAAGCCATATCTAAAGCATGTAATGGTGACATCAAACAATGGCCTAGATTCTTACCTTTTGCACTTTGGGCAGATAGAATGACGTGCACACATACTACCAGATATATGCCTGCTGAACTCATGTACTGTCAAAAACCATTGTTTCCAATTCAGTCTCATATTTCTGCATGGTCAAATTTTCCTTGGTCTGAAAACATGTCTACTGATGATTTTTTTGAGTTTGTGTATTAAATAGTTAGAACAAGGTAAATTAAGACTTGATCATGCTGTTGAAAAATTAAGAGAATCTAGAATGAAAAATAAGCATTATTTTGATAAAACTCATTGATTGCGTCCTAAGCCAATTGAAGTAGGAGATTGGGTGCTCATTTATGATAGTACATTTGACTCTCAATATGATGCACGCAAAAAGCTCACTCAACGGTGGTTTGGGCCATACATTGTATCAAAAGTCAACAACAATGGTATGTATGCTCTTTGTGAATTAAATGGTGTTGCACTAAAAACCTTGATTGCAGGTAAAAAGATAAAGCTATTCAAGAAACGTGATAATGACGAGTACATTTTGGATGATGACATTGAAGAAGATGACAACAATGAGGCCGATTCATAAACAGGAGTATCCATGTTATAAAAATAACAAAATTAAAAAAAAAGAAAAAAATATATAAAAAACATATCATTAATTTTTCAAGTTCATGTTGCTTTGTTTTTTTTTTTCAAGTTCATTCTACTTTTTTCCCATTCTTGTTTTATGCATGTTTATTTTCAGTCTTTGCATTGCATTGCATATCCACATCACTTGAGTCAAAAGGGCAAATGATGATTTCTCTACTTGTGTAAAATTGTATCTTAAGTAATAATTTATCTACTAAGAAATCAGTTATAAACTTGGATTATGGAAAGATAGGACATGTAGACTTAGAGGTTTATTTTGGTGACATGACTTTCATATATAAACATGCATATGTATCCTATATCGAAAGCATAATTGTTGAAATCCTAGCTCTTGCTACTGCATGTTTCTACATCCTTAGTCCATCTCACAGCACTTGTATCGGAGTTTAAACGATTGTTCTCCATCATCAAAAATGATTGTACCTTGTATCGGGGTTTAATTTTTCCCCGTCTTCAAAACAAAAAGTTGCTACATGTTACCAGGAAGTTTACACTTTCTTCTACCCCAAAAAAGTGATTTTAACCATACAATTGCCGAATCATCATCATCATAAAAAAAAAAGTAAGCCAAAGGAAGATAAAGAGGCATAGTAGAATAAATCACGGACTATATAGGCAGATTTATGCATTAGTGGAGTTTAGTCAGATTTCCTTGCATGTTATTAGAGAAAGAGCATATTCATATTTATGTAGGAAATAAGTTGATCTAAAATAAGCTAAAGATGAAAGATGTCTCTTAAAAATCCTAAATCTTTATTTATAATTGTATTTAAGGTAGATTACTTTATGAAAAAGGTATAAATTTTTCTTCAAGTTTAGAGGAAGTGATGCTTAAAATGACTCAATACATCCACTTCCACTTCATATTGATGCTTGATTGTTTTCTTTTTTGTTTTCAATGTTGCTTCTTCATTTGCATATATGTTGCCTATTTGTTCATGCATATTCATGTTGCATGTTTCAATTCTTTCTTTCATGCAAATTTTGCTTCATGGCACGTTACCTACTCATTCATGCATATAATCAATTTTCCTTCCATGTTTCTTATGTTGCCTATAAAAGAATTTGATGTCTCGAACATTTTGTTTTTCACAGATGCTAGAGTGGCGCTTCTAGAGGAATCGCAGGTTTAGTGGGGGCGAATGTCGTCGAGATTTTCTCTCCTCTCTCACTCATGAAGGCCTACATGAAACACATTCGGTGAAGGTAGCCAGAATTCCCTGAGAAGTTCAAGATTCATCAAGGATGTCAAAGGGAGTTCACATGCAAACTTTGGAAGAAATCGAACAAATCTAGGGTAGCGGTCAAGAGGAACAAGCAATGAGTTTTCAAGAACTTAAACTTGCTTTAGCTTCGGCCCCGGTTCTACAAATCATAGATCCAAACAAGCCTTTCCAATTAGAAACAGATGCAAGTTCATCTATGGTAGGAGTAGTACTAAGCCAAGATGGTTGACCAATAGCTTTCGAGAGTAGAAAGCTAAGTCCTACTCAACAAAACTACTCTGCCTATGAGCAAGAGATGTTGTCTATTATAAATGCTCTGAAGAAATGGCACCATTACCTGTATGGATCAATGTTAACCATAGCCTTTGATCAAGAGAGCATCAAGTGGTTTGCAAACCAACCAGATCTGAGAGGTAGAAAAGCAAGATGGGCCGAGCAGTTACAAGAGTTTGATTATGAACTAAGGTACAAAAAGGGAAAATTCAATGTAGTGGTAGACGCCTTAAGTCGGATTCCTATGTTGAACAACCTAAGTTTTGCACAAATTCAAAGTGAATTTATTTCAACTTTGAAAGGAAGCTGCAAAGAAGATCCAAGCTACAGTCAAGCATGGAAAGTAGCTGAACAAGCTCAACAGAATGAAACACATAATTCTGAGAGAAATTTTAAACACTATTCTCTCCAAGATGAATATTTTCTTTATAAAGGTAATGTTTGAGTCCCTCAAAGCGAAAACCAATGTACAAGAGAAGAGCAAGAGAGACTAGCTGCATGGTGTGCAAAGGATGCTCTAGCCAGGTCTTATATACTCAATTCAATATTAGTTTTTTTATTTTTTACCTCATATTAGGAATTGTAAGACTTCCCAAGAGACTTAGGAAGTACTATCTTCATACTTTTCATCAAATACAAGGGCCACAAAGAACTAACTTTCGAAGGAGTTCACAACCTTGAAGAAGCAACCAAAACAAAGTGTAGCTGACTATGTGACAAAGATGAAGGATGTAGCTGATCAACTTGGCAATATTGGAGAAGAAATAGAAGAGGAGCAGATAGTAAGGCAGATCATAAATGGCATCAAATCTGATGACAAATGTGAGTCTTTTACCACAACAATGGAGCTATATATGGACATACAGACACGACCTCAATACATTGATGGGTCAACTCTTCACACATGAGACAAAGATCAACAAGAATGGAGAAACTTCTAGAGGTAATCAATCTTTTTCCCTTTACACAAATAAGAATAAGATTAAAGATAAAGGCAAAGGTAAGAAGAGTGAAGAAGATGCAAGTACCTCTCAAGTGAATTTCACAGGTAGAGAAAGAGGTACTAGAGGAAGGGGTAGAGGAGGAAAGCAAGGCAGGGGAAGATCATACAATTCTTCACCTTGCAACATTTTTGGCTTGACCAAGCATACCACAAATGAGTGCTTCAAGAACACAAAGAATCAGAGAGGAAGGGGCTTCCACATAGGAGGCTATGGACAATCAAGAGGCAGGTTCAATAATGGAGGAAACAACTACCATCACAATTACAACCAAGGCTACTACAACAATTATCAAGGAGGCTTCAGAGGAATGAGAGACTACAAAAACTATACAGATGATCAAGAGGATTTTCCATTACTCATGAATATGATAGACAAGCAGGGTAAAGATAATGAGTACCTATTTTATATTGATTATGGTTGTTCCAATCATGTAGGAGGCAATGTAGCATTATTTTCTAGCCTTGAAGAATCCTAAGGAAAGCATGAAGTTCAGATAGGTGATGACACTAGGCACTCAATAAAGAAGATTGAAACCGTTAAAGCATGTGATGGTAACATGAATCTTCTAAGCAAGGTATTATATGTGCAAACAACAACCATGAATGTAATCAGTGTTGGACAGATTGTTGAGAAGGGTTTACAGGTTAGATTCACAAGGCATGGAGCATATGTGGAGGACCCTCAAGAAGGCTTCAAGAGGATTGCAAAAGGTGAGAAATCTGGTAGACTTTTTACATTTGAAGTTGACGATACAAGAAATATTGCTCTCTTCAATTATAAGGACCAAACACTATCTGCATTGGAGATATGGCATAAGAGACTAGGACATATAGGTGAAAGGACATTGAAACAAATATGCAGGGATCAAAGTGTACCTGACATCCCAAATGTATCCAAGAAACACATGATTTAAAAATGTGGAGCATGTCAATTTGGCAAGTCACATAGGCAACCATTCAACAAAAGAGGATACATGTATGAAGACTACTTGGAGCTTGTACACACAGATGTGTGGGGTCCTAGCAGAAAGCCATCAATTTCAGGGTGAAGGTATTATGTTTCCTTCATAGATGACTATAGTAGGTGGGCAATACTTTACTTTATGAACCATAAAGATGAAGTCTTCACTTGTTTCAAGATGTATTTGGCATTGGTTGAGAATCAAACAGGTAGAAGTTTGAGGAGGCTCACATCTGATGGAGGTGGTTAGTATTTCTCATATAATTTTGACTCCTTACGAGACAGAGGCATAAAGAGAGAGATTACAACAAGGTACACTCCTGAACAAAATGGAGTTGCAGAAAGAAGAAATTGATTAATAGTAGAGGTTGCAAGATCAATGTTGAATGAGAAAAAAATCCCTAACTATCTATGGGTAGAAGCTGTTTCCACAACCATTTTTGTAATCAATAGGCTTCCATCCAAGTCTCTAGATGGGATGACACCTTATGAGGCATGGAATGACAAGGTACCTTCTTTAGATCATTGTAAGATCTTTGGGTGCATTGCTTTTGCACACATACCCTCATAGATTAGGGGAAAGCTTAATCCAAAAGCTAAAAGATGCATATTCATTGGCTATGATTAGAATTAGAAGGTTACATAATCCCACTAACAAAGGATTTACACTTACTAGGGATGTGGTATTTGATGAAAAAAACTCTTGATTTGAGGATGATTACAAGAAAATAAAGCTACCCTATGATTTGGAAAATGATTTTCCAAATCTGACCAAGGAAGAACCACATACATCAGAGGATGTCAACTCAGAAGATGAAGAACATATTGATTTTAAAGCTTTGAAGTCTAAGGGAAAAGTAAAATTCAAACAATTGGAAGACATTGCAAAGTCATCCAATCAAGCACTTAGAAGATCTAAAAGAGAAAGCAAGAAACCTATAAGATATGGCTATGACATCATTAGTCACCAAGCATTCCATATACATGACTAAAGATTCTATGTTAGAGGAACCTTATTCATTTCAAGAAGCCAACAAGAAGGAAGAGTGGAGAGAAGCTATGCAAGAGGAAATTGAAGTACTTTAAGAGAATAGTACTTGGGATTTGGTTGCCAAAAAACCATTCATGAAGGTAATAGGATCCAGGTGGATTTACAAAGTGAAAAAGAATTCAGATTGCACAACTAACAAGTATAAAGCAAGGATAGTAGTTAAGCGGTTCGCTCAAACCCATGGAGTGGATCATGAGGAGACCTTCTCACTTGTAGCCAAAATGCCAACGATCATAGTTTTAGTAAGTATTGCTGCTTCAAAGAATTGGAACTTGTACCAATTAGATGTTAAAAATTCATTCCTTAATGGATGGATCTCAGAAGAGGTCTACATGCCTCAACCACCAAGATATGAAGACAAAGACAAACTTGATTATGTATGTAAATTAAGGCAGGCACTCTGTGGTTTAAAGCAAGCTCTTAGAGCTTGGAACCATAGGCTAGTCACATACTTGCACGACCAAGGTTTTGTTGCAAGCAAGGGAGATTCTTCATTGTTCATTAAGAAGACTAATTCAGAGGTTATTTATCTATGTGTTTATGTGGATGACTTCAGTATTACAATGGGATGAAGATGAAACTCTAGATGAAGGAGGAGTTCAAGATCAATGACCTAGGATTGCTTACATATTTTCTTGGTTTAGAGATTGTTATTGAGATTCTAGTGTTTTCATTACTTAGAGAAAGTACATCCATGACATGCTAGTTAAATTCAAGATGAAAAATGCAAAAGTTGTAGGTACACCCATGGAATTGAACAACAAACTCAGTGCTCATGAAGGAGATTTGCTTGAAGACATTATAGGTTATCAAAGTCTTGTTGGGAGTCTCAATTATGCAACCCTAACAAGAGTGGATATATGTTATGGGGTGAGCACATTGAGATGCATACACCAAGAAAAACTCACATGGAAGCTATCAAAAAGATCTTAAAATATTTGAAGGGTACCATAAATGAAGGGCTATTTTATTCATTCACATCTAACTTGGATATCAAACTATACTCTAATGCAGATTGGGCTGGCTCAGAAGATGATAGAAGGAGCACCTCTGGCTACTTATCCTTTGCAAGATCTAAATTGATTTCATGGTCATCCAAGAAATAGCCAGCTATGGCATTGTCATCAACTGAAGTTGAATATAGGGGCCTAGCAAATGCAACACAAGAGGCAATGTGGTTAAAGCTACTCTAGTCAGACTTGGGGTTACATACATACACCAATGATTTTTGGAGATAATACTAGCTCATTACACTTGGCTGCTAATCTTGTATATCATGTAAGGACTAAGCACATTGAAGTGCATTATCATTATGTGAGAGAGAAGTTTCTTAGCAAGGACATACAATTGTCCTATGTATCAACAAACTTGCAATGTGCATATTATATGCTAACTAAAACTTTGGATGGAACTAAATTGAATAGGTTCAAGATGATGATTGGGTTGTAGGAAATAAAAAAGGATTGAAGTCCAAACATGTTAGGAGTGAGGAGGAGCTGTTGGTGCAATTATTCCAAGCCTAAATGCTTGATCACTTATCCTAAAAGTTCATGTTTTAGCACACGAATGAACTCTTGTAAAAGATTGATTTTTACTCCTTGTTAAAGTGCATATATGGAACCACTTCCAACTATAAGTTCTTAGGAGAATCTTTCCATAAATTGTTTGCTGAGGACTATGGAAAATCAAGTCCTAAGACCTTGGAGCACTTGCAGATAAAGATTTGAATTCAAAATTGAAGCTTGGCTCCAACAAAAGGCTATAAAAAAGGGACTACCTAGTCATGTGGAATGCATCTAGATATAGCAGAGATTTTAGAAGGATTTCATATAATTTTCTCATATCTCATATCTTCTACTCTATCATGTACCACTC
Organism: Ceratopteris richardii; assembly: GCA_020310875.1. Classification (NCBI taxonomy): domain Eukaryota; kingdom Viridiplantae; phylum Streptophyta; class Polypodiopsida; order Polypodiales; family Pteridaceae; genus Ceratopteris; species Ceratopteris richardii. Next base: position 12,188,791 of record CM035409.1, read on the forward strand.
AAAATAGTGAGATCCTCTGATTTGTTTCTCAGCTTTTGCTTGATAATTTTTAGTGATTTAAGTTGCTATAGATTCATTAGACTGTCTAGTTTCTTGCTACAAAGTTGCATTTCAATTGGCTCAGTCATTCTTGAGTAATGAGCAAAACCTTGCTCACTCGTCTACATACTTTCAGTACCCAAAAATATTAGGATGCATCTCTAATTTTCTAAGCATCATTCTCTGAGCATAGTTGATAATTTCAAGTGAAATAACTTGGAAAACTTAGATACTGAAGTTAATTAGATATGAAAGAAATGATTTTGTTTAATTGTTAGCAGAGAAGAGAACTGTCCATTTCTCTTAGTAGGTGTAGTGACCAAAATAACAAGTTTTTGATTCACAATGAAACCCCAACTAATCTGTTTTGATCCAATGATTTGCCGATCTTTTTCCAAAGTACTTGGGTGATTATTTGTGCTTATTCCAAAGCTCAAGAGGTATACTTTGAACTCCTTATCTAAGTTTTGGCTAGTGTGAAGGAAGAATTTGCGGCACCATCTCATCTGTCAAAGGTGTCCACCATCTCCTCCAAGAGTAGTATTAGAGCAACATCAAGGTAAAGTGGCAGGTGGATTTCCATCATTCATTGACAAATTTGACAGGGTAAATTCCAGCTTGGTTCCTAAGCATGAAGGCTTACCTCCAAGGAAGAAGCTTCTATGGATACATATATGGAGATGAAGAAATGCCAACATTTAGAAGCAAAAACCAACTGAAAAGAGAAGAGCAAAAGAGACTAGCTGCATGGTGTGCAAAGGATGCTCTAGCCGGGTCTTACATACTCAACCCAATATCTGTTTTCTTGTTACCTCATATTAGGAATCGTAAGACTTCCCAAGTGACTTGGGAAGTACTATCTTCATACTTCTCATGAAATACAAGGGCTAGAAAGAACTAGCTTTGGATGGAGTTCACAACCTTGAAGAAGCAACCAAAACAAAGTGTAGCTGACTATGTGACCAAGATGAATGATGTAGCTGATCAACTTGGGAGTATTGGAGAAGAAATAGAAGAGGAGCGGATAGTAAGGCAGATCATAAATGGCATCAAATCTGATGACAAATGGGAGTCTTTTACCACAACAATGGACCTATATATGGACATGAAGATACTTGACCTCAATACATTGATGGGACAACTCTTCACACATGAGACAAAGGTCAACAAGAATGGAGAAACTTCTACAGGTAATCAATCTTTTGCCCTTTACACAGATAAGAATAAGAGTAAAGATAAAGCAAAAGTTAAGAAGTTTGAAGAACTTGCAAGTACCTTTCAAGTGAATTTCACACATAGAGGAAGAGGTACTAGAGGAAGGGGCAGAGGAGGAAGGCAAGGCAAGGAGAGATCATACAATTCTTCACCTTGCAACATTTTTGCCTTGACCAAGCATACAATAGACGAGTGCTTCAGGAACACAAAGAATCAGAGAGGAAGATGCTTCCACAGAGGAGGCTATGGACAATCAAGAGGCAGGTTCAATAGTGGAGGAAACAACTACCATCACAATTACAACCAAGGCTACAACAACAACTATCAAGGAGGCTTCAGAGGAATGAGAGACTACAAAAACTATACAGATGATCAAGAGGATTCCCCATTAATCATGAATATGATAGACAAGCAGGGTAAAGATAATGAGTACCTATTTTATATTGATTATGGTTGTTCCAATTATGTAGGAGGCAATGTAGCATTATTGTCTAACCTTGAAGAACCCAAAGGAAAGCATGAAGTTTAGACAAGTGATGACACTAGGCAATCACTAAAGAAGATTGGAAATGTTAAAGCATATGATGGTAACATGAATCTTCTAAGCAAGGTATTATATGTGCCAACAATAACCAAGAATCTAATCAGTGTTGGATAGATTGTTGAGAAGGGTTTACAGGTTAGATTCACAAGGCATGGAGCACTCAAAATAGTGAGATCCTCTGATCTGTTTCTCAGCTTTTGCTTGATAATTTTTAGTGATTTAAGTTGCTATAGATTCATTAGACTGTCTAGTTTCTTGCTACAAAGTTGCATTTCAATTGGCTTAGTCATTCTTGAGTAATGAGCAAAACCTTGCTCACTGGTCTACATACTTTCAGTACCCGAAAATATCACGATGCATCTCTAATTTGCTAAGCATCATTCTCTGAGCATAGTTGATAATTTCAAGTGAAATAACTTGGAAAATTTAGATACTGAAGTTAATTAGATATGAAAGAAATGATTTTGTTTAATTGTTAGCAGAGAAGAGAACTGTCCATTTCTCTTAGTAGGTGTAGTGACCAAAATAACAAGTTTTTGATTCACAATGAAACCCCAACTAATCTGTTTTGATCCAATGATTTGCGGATCTTCTTCCAAAGTACTTGGGTGATTATTTGTGCTTATTCCAAAGCTCAAGAGGTATAATTTGAACTCCTTATCGAAGTTTTGGCTAGTGTGAAGGAAGAATTTACGGCACCATCTCATCTGTCGAAGGTGTCCACCATCTCCTCCAAGAGTGGTATTAGAGCAACATCAAGGTAAAATGGGAGATGGATTTCCGTCATTCATTGACAAATTTGACAGGGTAAATTATCCAGCTTGGTCCCTAAGCATGAAGGCTTACCTCCAAGGAAGAAGCTTCTATGGATACATATATGGAGATGAAGAAATGCCAACCTTTAGAAGCAAAAACCAACTGAAAAGAGAAGAGCAAAAGAGACTAGCTGCATGGTGTGCGAAGGATGCTCTAGCTGAGTCTTACATACTCAACCCAATATCTGTTTTCCTGTTACCTCATATTAGGAATCGTAAGACTTCCCAAGAGACTTGGGAAGTACTATCTTCATACTTCTCATGAAATACAAGGGCTAGAAAGAACTAGCTTTGGATAGAGTTCACAACCTTGAAGAAGCAACCAAAACAAAGTGTAGCTGACTATGTGACCAAGATGAATGATGTAGCTGATCAACTTGGGAGTATTGGAGACGAAATAGAAGAGGAGCGGATAGTAAGGTAGATCATAAATGGCATCAAATCTGATGACAAATGGGAGTCTTTTACCACAACAATGGACCTATATATGGACATGAAGATACTTGACCTCAATACATTGATGGGGCAACTCTTCACACATGATACAAAGGTCAACAAGAATGGAGAAACTTCTACAGGTAATCAATCTTTTGCCCTTTACACAGATAAGAATAAGAGTAAAGATAAAGCAAAAGTTAAGAAGATTGAAGAACTTGCAAGTACCTTTCAAGTGAATTTCACACATAGAGGAAGAGGTACTAGAGGAAGGGGCAGAGGAGGAAGGCAAGTCAAGGAGAGATCATACAATTCTTCACCTTGCAACATTTTTGGCTTGACCAAGCATACAATAGACGAGTGCTTCACGAACACAAAGAGTCAGAGAGGAAGACGCTTCCACAGAGGAGGCTATGGACAATCAAGAGGCAGGTTCAATAATGGAGGAAACAACTAACATCACAATTACAACCAAGGCTACAACAACAACTATCAAGGAGGCTTCAGAGGAATGAGAGACTACAAAAACTATACAGATGATCAAGAGGATTCCCCATTACTCATGAATATGATAGACAAGGAGGGTAAAGATAATGAGTACCTATTTTATATTGATTATGGTTGTTCCAATCATGTAGGAGGCAATGTAGCATTATTGTCTAACCTTGAAGAACCCAAAGGAAAGCATGAAGTTTAGACAAGTGATGACACTAGGCAATCAGTAAAGAAGATTGGAAATGTTAAAGCATCTGATGGTAACATGAATCTTCTAAGCAAGGTATTATATGTGCCAACAATAATCTAATCAGTGTTGGATAGATTGTTGAGAAGGGTTTACAGGTTAGATTCACAAGGCATGGAGCATATGTGGAGGACCCTCAACAAGGCTTCAAGAGGATTGCAAAAGGTGAGAAATTGTTTAGACTTTTTACCTTTGAAGTTGAAGATATAAGAAATATTGCTCTCTTCAATTATAATGACCAAAACCTATTTGAATTGGAGATATGGCATTAGAGACTAGGACATATAGGTGAAAGGACATTGAAGCAAATATGCAGGGATCAGAGTGTACCTGGCATCCCAAATGTATCCAAGAAACACATGATTTACAAATGTGGAGCATGTCAATTTGGCAAGTCACATAAGCAACCATTCAAAAATTTAAAGAGGATACATGTATGAAGACTACTTGGAGCTTGTACACATAGATGTGTGGGGTCCTAGCAGAGAGCCATCATTTTCAGGGTCAAGGTATTATGTTTCATTCATAGATGACTATAGTCGATGGACAATAATTTACTTTATGAAGCATAAAGATGAAGTCTTCTATTGTTTCAAGAAGTTTTTGACATTGATTGAGAATCAAACAGGTAGAAGTTTGAAGAGGCTCAGATCTGATGGAGGTTATGAGTGTTTCTCACATGATGTTGACTCCTTCTTACATGATATAGGCATAAAGAGAGAGATTTCAAGAAGGTACATGGATGAACAAAATGGAGTGGTAGAGAGAAGAAATGGATTAATAGTAGATTAACAAAATGACCTCCTCACCTATAGCCAAAATGCAAACTATCAGAGTTTTAGTAAGTATTGCTGCTTTAGAGAATTGCAACTTGTACCAATTAGACGTTCAAAATGCTTTGCTTAATGGATGGATCTCAGAAGAGGTGTACATGGCTCAATCACTAGGATATGAAGACAATGACAAAACTGATTATGTATATAAATTAAGGAAGGCACTGTGTGGTTTGAAGCAAGCTCTTAGAGCTTGGAACCATAGGCTAGTCACATTCTTGCAAGACCAAGATTTTGTTGCAAGCAAGGCAGATTCTTCATTGTTTATTAAGAAGTCTAATTCAGAGGTTATTTATCTTTGTGTTGATGATATCATTATTACAAGGGATGAATATCAAACTCTAGATGAAGGAGGAGTTGAAGATCAATGACCTTGGATTGTTTACATATTTTCTTGGTTTAGAGATTCTTTATGCAGATTCTGGTGTTTTCATTACTTAGAGAAAGTACATCCATGACATGCTAGTTAAGTTCAAGATGGAAAATGCAAAAATTGTAGGTACACCCATGGAAGTGAACCACAAACTCAGTGCTCATGAAGGAGAGCTACTTGAAGACATTACAGGTTATCAAAGTCTTGTTGGGAGTCTCAATTATGCAACCGTAACGAGAGTGGATATATGTTATGGGTTGAGCACATTGAGTCAATTCATGCATACACCACGAAAACCTCACATGGAAGCTATCAAAAGAATCTTAAAATATTTGAAGGGTACCATAAGTGAAGAGCTATTTTATTCATTCACATCTAACTTGGATATCAAGCTATACTATGATGTAGATTGGGCTGGCTCAAAAGATGATAGAAGAAGCACCTCTGGCTACTTATCCTTTGCAAGATCTAAATTGATTTCATGGTCATCCAAGAAATAGCCAAGTGTGGCATTGTCATCAACTCAAGCTGAATATAGGGGCCTAGCAAATGCAACACAAGAGGCAATGTGGTTAAAGCTACTCTAGTCAGACTTGGGGCTACATAAATACACACCAATGATTTTTGGAGATAATACTAGCTCATTACATTTGGCTGCTAATCTTGTATATCATGCAAGGACTAAGCAGATTGAAGTGCATTATCATTATGTGAGAGAGAAGACACTTAGCAAGGACATACAATTGTCCTATGTATCAACAAACTTGAAATGTGCAGATATGCTAACTAAATCTTTGGATGGAACTAAATCGAACAAGTTCAAGATGATGATTGGATTGCAGGAAATCAAAGAGAATTGAAGCCCAAACATTTTTGGCTTGAGGTGGAGCTATTGGTGCAATTATTCCAATCCTAAATGCTTGATCACTTATCCTAAAAGTTCATGTATTAGCATATGAATGAACTCTTGTAAAAGATTGATTTTTACTCCTTGTAAAAGTGCATATATGGAATCACTTTCAACTACGAGTTCTTAGGAGAATCTTTGCATAACTTATTTGGTGGGGACTTATGTCAAAACGTCCTAAAACCTTGGAACACTTTTTGTTAAAGATTTGAATTCAAATTTGAATCTTGGCTCCAACAAAAGGCTATAAAAATGGGACTATCTAGTTGCATGGAGTGCAGCCAGATATAACAGAGATTTCAGAAGGATTTCATATGGATATTGAGCTCACACTATAGCTCTACCATTTCCCTCACATTGTGAAATCATTCATTACCAATGTCAATGTAATTTATGTGCATTAATACATATAGTTTTCTCATATCTCATATCTTCTACTCTGTCATGTACCACTCAGAATAGTGAGCTTCTACAATCTATTTCTCAGCTTGTACTTCATCCTTTTCAGAGATTTAAGTTGTTATAGATTTTTTGGAGTGTCTATTTGGTTGCTACAAACGTTCGTTTTAATTGGCTCAGTTATGCACGAGTTATGATTAAAACATTGCTCACATACTGTTAGTACCCGAAAATGTCGGGATGCATCTCTGATTTGCTAAGCATCATTCTTTGAGCATAGTTCATCATTTCAAGTGAAATAACTTGCCAAATGTAGATACCCACGTTAATTAGATATGCCCAAAATGATTGTGTTCAGTTGTTAGCAAAGAAAGAGAAATTTCCATTTCTCTGAGCAGGTGTAGTGACCAAAATAGCAAGTTTTTGATTCATAGTGAAACCCCAACGTATCTGTTTTGATCCAATGATTTGAGGATCATCTTCCAAAGTACTTGGGTGATTATTTGTGATTGTTGGAAAGCTCAAGAGGTCTAGTTTTCACTCCTCAACTCTGTTTTGGCTGGTGTGATGCAAGAATTTGCAGCACCATCTCATCTCTAGAAGGTGTCCACCATCTCCTCCAACAAATCTCCCATATTCACATGCATATATACATTTATGGTCTCTCTGATTGTTTGATTGTATTTGGCCTCACTCTCTTTCCTCTCTTGATGGTCTCATAGAGCAAATTGAACAATTTTATTTGTTCTATGAATATTGGCACCATTGTTATATCTAATGAAAAATATGTTCCCACTTTTACTATTTGTCAGAATATCTAAATGAGCTCTTTGATCATATCATTACGTACATTCCAACCACGATGAGATCCAAGTGTACAAATGCTATGAATAGTGGTTATTTGGAATGTAGGAGAAAATATCTAATCAAAATTAATGTCTTTCCCTTGAGGCTAACCTTTGGCAACAAGCCTAGCATTTTACCTATCTTCTTCATAATAGCATCATATTCTGATTGCATAATGACCATCCATTTTTTTTTTTATTTTGTGCTTCATAAAAAGAAATAGGATATTTCTCAACATAGAGACTACAGACACCCATGGCTTGAAAATGTGATGCAAAGAAAATACTATGAGATCTTGAACAAGTATGATATGACAAAGACGCATATAATTTGCTATCTCTCAAAGTCTACACCAACCATTCAGCCATAGTTTTTGACTCTTTCATTTCAGCCCACTAATCAAAAAATGCATCTTGTAAACCTACATTAGATTTGGAATAATTTGTATCATCATTTGGAACCTATAAAGGTCGAGAAATTGCCTCATTTGGACTAGCACTTAACTATCCACTTGTAAAAAAAGGTAGCCAATTATCATACATAGCTTTCCAGCTAACTGATGTCTCCTTGGTACATGAAAGTAACGGATGAATTGCATCTTTCTCAAAAAACTAAAAGCATTTAGTATGTGGATGGTACATATGATAGCCTTTGCTTTCAAAATTGTACAAAGGAAAACCATTTCACTACTTTATCATCCAATTTCAAACATTGATTTTTAGGCACTAATGCATATGCCAAACAAACAAAGACATGCAAATGAGCATGATATGGCTTGCAGCTATGCAAAGCTTCATATGGATTGATCGATTTCATTACTTTGGTGGGAAACATGCTAAGTACATATGCTACACACATAACAATATCGGGCTAGAAGCTATGTGGTAAAGCTTGACTTTTGACCATAAACCTCGTCGTTTCCATGAGAGAACTGCTATTTATTTCAAAAGATCCATTTTGTTGAGGTGTATAGAAAACTATATAGTAATGTTTATCTCATGCTCAATGCGAATTGCATTAAAATTAAAAGACATATCCCCCCTTGATTAGAATAGGGTATGCCCATTTTATATGCTAATACATTTTCATACATGACCACGAAATTTTTAAATTACATGATCACTTCAAACTTAGCTTTCAATGGATAAAAACATTTATGCCTTGAAAACTCATCAATGAAAGCCACAAATTATAGGTAGTTCCCAAATGAAGGTGTCTATGTAGGATCACAAGCATCACCATGAACAAGTTGCAATTTTATGAAAAACTCTAACTGAATCATCTTCTGGCAAGGAGAAACACTACATTTTTCCAAAAACAAAACCTTCACAAATGTGCTTAGAGGTTTTGTTATATTTTGGGAAAAGAGGGAACCACTTCAGATTTTTGTAGGCGAAGAAAACTAGCAAAATTTGGATGACCAAAGTATGCATGCCAAAGCTTTGCATCTGCGATAGCCTAAGAATCATGAATTGCACATGTTGAATCATTCACAAATTTTGCATAGTCTATGAGCTTATACAACCCATGACTTAGAATGCCTAAAGCAATAAAGACATCACCATTCGAGAGATCAAGAACTATACTTTTATCATCGACTAATTCGTCAACCTATCAAGCTCTACTAAAAACCTCCTAAAGAGGGAAAAAAGAGCCTCAATGATGGATTTTGCATAGTCTATGAGGTTGTAAAACCTATGACATATAATTCTTGAAGCAATAATATCATCACCATTTGAGAGATCAAGAACTATAAATCTATCATCAACTAATTCGACAACCTAACAAGTTGTGCTAAAAACCTCCTAAAGAAGGAAAAAAGAGCCCGACGGTCCTAAGTGTGTTGAAACATATCAACCACCAAAATAAATCAACAATGAAGGCCTGACAAAAATCTCATATACCTACAAGAAAGAGAAGGATTTTAAGAACTTGCATAAGTACTTCCTTGATATTGAGTTGGAAGAAGGAGAAAAAAGCCTCCAAAAATGATTCCATCATGTTAAAGCCAATAAGAGCACCAAGAGATTTAAAAGGAAGAACTTGAATGCATAAAAAATGAGATGAAGGTTGTATCCTATCCTCAAGATCCTCCAGATGGAAGGCCAGAGAACTGAATCATCTCATTTTGGTAGCATGAAATGCTTGAAGCACATGAGGTCGACAAGAAAGTGGGTGCCCAATCTTTTTCATTTCTACACTCAAGCTTTGGTAAGATGTCATATACTTGAAGCTTTATTTCAAAGATCATTTTCTCATAAGTGAGAGAGGTAGTCTTTGAGTTCAGGCATGGATGATAGGTAGACCTTTCCAACTACATTCAATTTTAACTCAGGGCCAATATATTTCTTCTAGATAATAAATTTATTCAATGGTACAATATTCCTTACATTTTTGAAGTATTACATATGATTCTTAGTGTATATCAGTTCCAAGAAAGTTTGAACAAAACCATTCTCACGAAAAAGAATTTAATGCTTCAAATTTTTGGCTACCATCTACTTCACAAGGCGATTAGAACCAATTATATATTGAACTATGCAACTTGCATGTTGAGCTATAAAATAGAAACCACTAAAATGCTTGCAACATATGACAAAGAACATCTAACACATTTTGGCATGCCTTTGTTTGGATAATCTCAACCATCCATCCCCAAATCGATAAGAAAACCACAAATAAAGAAACAAGGCAAGCATAGTAGAAACACTAGAGAGAGAAAAGTTGTATACAAAGTATAGGTTCTCAAACAGTTGTAATTGTACATGGGTTAAAGAAAAGATATAATTTTCTTATGCGTTACATCTATATCCTTGCCATTTTTTATTGTCAAAAGTTTTTATCACCCTCCATTTTCCATGGCATTCCATGAAATTCAATTCAATGAATATTTATGTGTCTTTCCCTTCTTTTTCAATCGTTAGTTTTGTAAGATTCTTTTGTTAAAAAAGTTCTTCTAGATTTTGTACTTTTGATGTCTTGCCAAAATGTTTTGTGTATATATTCGCTCCAAGGTAGTGTTACTTATCAAGACCTTGGGTTGATCATATGGATGGTCAATTTTTAGTTGTAATGAGGAATGATAGTGGATTGTGTAGAATGTGTTGCAAGTCCATATTACAAAACATCTACAAAGATATTTACAATTAGAGTGGTAGAAGGATTAAGAAACTAAGTTAAGCAAGTACAAGAACATGGTTTACATCATATTCCATCTATGTTTCTACCATAGCATGCCCAAATATTTTGAGGCGATTCTCAATTGATAGGATATCTTGTTTTTTAATACTTTACCTTGTTACAATATCCAATTACAATGTTCAACGACTACCATACTTATATCTTTGCTACTCTTGAAAGGCCACTAGTTTATTGTTCCTTTATAGATTTTTTTGCTCTCTATTTTTACATGGGCTATAATTGCTTTAGAAGTAAATGAGAAGAATATATTTCCTTTACACCACCGATGGAAGGATTGCAAGCAATATCCCTAATGTTCATCGATAGTCTCTTCTTGCTTGTGATTCTAAAGTTTCCTCCGTGCACTTCAATTTCACTTAGTAATCTATGTAGTTTGTAGATAACAATGTTTCTACAAGATTCTAGTTTTGAGTTCCCAAATCAAATATAGGGCTATAAGATCTTCTCTACAATTCACCAAAGTGCATGTCATATATAAATGTGTATATTTGTCAAAGGGATGGTTCTAAATTCTAGATCTCATGCATCCTTCCACCACTCTAGATAGTTTTGATGCGTATATTGTACATAAATTTGAAGGTCTTTAGGCTAATTTCCAGATTACATAAGACTCAAAAACCACGTCTTTCCTATAGTAGATTGCAATGTAGTATGACTCAAGTGTTAGGAAAGTGTTTCTTTTGATGAATACACATTGAAATGTATCAAAATCCTCTTGTGTGACTTAAGTGTTAGGAAAGTTTATTTTAACTTGACTCTCTCAAGGCATGCTTAGTAAAAGAAGATACTACCTCAAACTTGTTGGAATTATAAACTTGTTGTGGTGTTGTTTCCTTTATCTCTAGCTATAATTTGAAATAGTACTTCTAAAAAAATTAGTTTGACATAAATTTTTTCACTTTTTTCTTGGAGATTGGGTCTCCATCGAAATAATTTGGCTCAATAGGTTGATTTACTAGTATTACAAAATTCATTCTTCTAAGATGTAGGATTCATTAATTAATTCTTCTGAGGATTAGGCTCTTGTAGGACTTGAAATTTCCCAAAATCTTAAATAGAATGAAAGTCGTAGGGAGTCTAGTGGAGGTACAGTTTTGTATTCATTTACAAAATAGATCCATTGCTTATTGAATCTTCTTAAGATCCACAAATGAATTAATTTTCTAAATGTAAATGCACCCTTCTATAGATGAGTTGGATCATCTCCACCAAGAAAAATTGAGGAGACAGGAAGAAATAGGAATTTAGTGACAAAAGTGGGAGGAGAACACTTAGAAGAGAAAAGTTGCGAACCCCTAGATACCACATAGCTATTTGCTAGTTGAGATGTAGCTAACAACCATGCATAGAAGATATATAACTATTCTTATAGGTAACCTTCATGCATAACACAAAAAGCATGTAAACATGGGCATTGATTGATTCAGGGCCATGAGGAATGCTATAAAACTATCATGTTGTCACGTGTTGGCCAGATCTATGGTACATTAGAGGCCTATATAATGATCTTACAAGGCTTGTAAACTCCCTCTATAGGATCTTCATCACAACAACCAAGCCCGTGTGTTATTCCAATTCAAATCCATTGGAAAGGAGTTGTGAAAGAATCAGAGATTCTATGTAAAGGCTCACAAACACTTTAGATTAGTGTTAGATCAATAAAGAATCATATTTGATCTTCAACTTGCTCTTATTCTTATTCCATTTCTTTGCATCATCATCTCCAATATTTGTTAACTTGTAGAGGCTGATTCTAACTCCTCTAAGATGTAATGTATGACTAAAGGCTCATTGGAAAGGTAATAGTGTCTTCTTTATGTGACACATTCTTAAAATATTTGGCTCACTAGATTGTGAGAAACAAGTGATCTATCTCTCCACATTCTTGAAAAGTGGAGATTACTGCTAATCAGAGTTAAGCTTATAATTAGCACCTTGATTGATGATAAATTCAAATCTTGTGCATATTAGTTACTCAACCATATATGTGATCTTCTTCTAAGACGAACTTAGCTAATTGCAATCATGCCAGCAATACTGAGCATTCTAAGGTGCATGAACCATAAAAAAAAAGAAAGTTTCTTGATCTAATCTTTGTGCAAATTATTCTATTTTGTATCAATCATTTCATAGTGATGATCCAAAGCACGTAGGATATTTTGTTGCACGAATCACAACCTCATAAAGTGTTTTTGACTCTTTTGTTGATTAGCTGGACCCAACTTCAACACTTCTGACCACACATTTGTACTACATCAACCTACTCCAAGTATTCACATTGTTATGATAGCTAAATCAATATGGGTGATGGTTTTCCCCTAATGGTTGAGAATCTGGATAGGAATAACTATGCTACTTGGAAAATAAAATGGAAATTTATTTTCAAGGTAGATATCTCAATGGATTCTTGTAGCATGTGATGAAGTTATGCCTACTCCAAGATCCAAAGGAGGGCCTACACAAGAGGAGAACAAGAAGCTCACACTTTGGTGTGCAAGAGATGCTGAAGCCAAGTCATATATCTTAAACTCTATCTATGATTTCTTGTTACCACATATTAGAGGATGCAAAACATCTCAAGGGACTTGGGATGCACTTGAGACCTTCTTCTCTGCGAGCACCAAAGCTAGGAAGTACCATTTGTAGAATAAGTTAAACAAATGAAGAAGTCATCAAAGAAAAATATCACAGAGTTTGTCAGCAAGGTGAGGTTGCAGATCAATTAGTTTCAATTGGAGGGCTGATTGAAGAAGAGGACATCATGAGGAAAATTCTAAATGGAATAAAAGATGACAAGCAATGGCAGTCCTTCGCAAGTGCCTATTATCTCAACATGGATTTTAAGACTTTTGATTTCAACATATTCCTTTGACAAATCTTCAATGATAAGGCCAACAACGATATGAAAGAAGGTAACTCTTATCAAGGTAATTCAATAAGTGCTCTTTACTCAGATAAGATAGATAAGCTGAACAAAGGAAAGAAGAAGGAAGGTGATGATGAGGAGATTTCTTGAGCCAACTATGCAAGTAAGAGCTAGTGGAAAGGGAAGAAGAAAGGAGCAAAACATGAAAAATCAAAAGGACAAGAGAGCCAACCTTCTACCATCTATAACAACACCAAGCACACCACTAAAAATTTATAGTTCAATGGAAGGACTTAGAAAAGACGTCATAGAGGTGGATTCGGAAACACTAGAGGTAGAAAAGGAAACAATTATAACTTGAAGATTGATTATGTCTAATGAACTTGAATCGCAAAGAAGGTAAAGAAGATGAACATCTATTATACATAGATCTAGATGTTCAAACCATGTTTCACGCAATGCTCCTCTTCAATCTAATTTGGAGAATCGCAAGCATAAGCATGAAGAACAAATAGGGGATGATACCAAGCACAATGTGGATATAATTGGTAATTTCAAAGCTTCCAATGGAAGGACACACTATAAGGAATATGGGGGAAAAGCAATGCACCCATTAAAAAAAATAGGTTTATGTGATGCTATTTCCACCCTGTGTTGCATAAGTGATGCCGAAGAGAAAGAAAAAAGAGTCAGTCATATAAGCAATGGTCACCATCACTTATGTGATGATTATAAATATTGTTGCTAGGAATGTCGCACACCAGGGATGCTCCAAGCGATGTGGGAAAATTGCTTGATATATAGAAGCATCACATAAGTGATGTCCTAGAAATACAAAAAAAAAAGGATTTCTCCCTACACATTTATGCCAAGATCTATTGAGAGAGAGGGAGCTTGAGAGTGAGAGAGAGAGAGAGAGGGAAAGAGACAACAAGAGCTAGAAGCACACTCCCACATACACACATTTAGGTATGTAAACATATGCATACATAGAGACATAGATACACTCATGTATACACACACATAGAGATACACACACATATATACATACATATAGACACACACACATATATACATACACATAGACACACACACATACACATATGCTTACACATACACTCACATAATACAAACACATACACATATACACACACACATACACTCACATACACACATATACACATAGATACACACACATACACTACACATACACATATATACACACATACACTCACATACATACACACATGCATACACACACATACACATACACATACACATACACATACACATACACATACACATACACATACACATACACATACACATACACATACACATACACATACACATACACATACACATACACTCACATACACACATACATAAAAATGCATACACACACATACACATGCATACACACACATAGATACATACACATAGACACACACACACACATACACATATGCACACACAAACACTCACATGCATACATATACACACATAAAAGACACACATACACTCACATGCACATACATACACTTGCATACACACATATATGCATACACACACATACACACACATACACACACATACACACACATATATACATACACACACATAGACACACACACATACACATATACACACACGGACACTCACATGCATACATACACACACATGGATACAAACACATAAACTCACATACACACATACATACAAATGCATACAAAACACACACAAACAAACACATATACATACACACACATATATATGCATACACACACATATATACATAAACACACATAGACACACACACATACACATATACACACACATACACTCACATGCATACACATACATATGCATGCTTACACATGCACATGCAATCATATATATACACATGCATATGCATACATACATACATACATACACACATGCATACACACGTATACAAACACACATATGCATACACACACAAACATACACACACATTCAGATATGCACACACATATAAATACACCCACAAAGGCACACATATAAATACACCCACAAAAATACACACACATTCACACATTCACACAGACATACACATACAAACACATATACATAGACATACATAAACACACATATACACACACATATACATACACACATAGAGACAAACACATACACATATACACACACACATACACTCACATGTATACAAAATGTATGTATACTCATGCTTATGCATACATAAATACACAAATGCATGCATACGTATACACACACACATATGCATACACACACATACACATATACACACATACAATCACATACACAAATATGCATACACATGCATACACACACATACAAATACACACACATACACATACATAAACATATATACACATGTACATGAACACACAAAGACACATGCATACACATATACACACATAGACACACACATACACACACATACACACACATACACACACATACACACACACACATACACACACATAGACACACACACATACACATATACACACACATACATACAATCACATGCGTAAATACACACATGAATATACAAGTATATGTGGACATACATAAACACATATACACATACACACACATAAACACACATACACACACACACATACACACACATACATACACACACATACACATATTCATACACATAAAGTCACGTACACACATATATATACACATGCATATACACATAAACATACACACACATAAACACACATACACACACACATAAAACATACACACATACACACATACACACATACACACATACACACATACACACATACACACATACACACATACACACATACACACATACACACATAAACACATACACACATACACATACAATCATAGATACATACACACATAGACACACACACACACACATATACATACACATATAGATACACACACATACACATATACACACACATATACACTCACATGCATACAAAACACATGTATACACATGCATATGCATACATACATACACACATACACACATGCATACACATATATACACATAGACACACATATGCATACACATACATATGCACACACACACACATACACATACACACACATAGAGTCACATGACCACATATACATACACACACATAGAGTCACATGACCACATATACATACACACACATACACACATACACACATACACACATACACACATACAAATACACACACACATACATACAGACACATACACATACACATACACACACATGTACATACACACACATAAACACACACATATACACATACACAGACATGTACATACACACACATAGACACACACATACACATATACACACACATACACATATACACACACATACACACATACACATATACACACACACATACAATCACATGCATATATACACACACACACACACACACATATGCATACACAAGTATACATGTACATACATACACACATATACACATACAAACGTATATACATATACACACACATACACATGTAAATACACATAAAGTCACATACACACATATACATATATACACATGCATACAAACACATACACATACACACATATACATATAGACACATGCACATACATACACACATACACATATACATGCATACACATACACACATACACATATACATACACATACACACACATAGACATAAACACATACACTCACATGCATACACATGCATACACATGCATACATAAACACACATGCATATGCATACATACATCCACACATGCATACATACATGCACACATGCATACATACATGCACACATGCATACACACACATACACATACACACACATACACACACATACACATACACATACACACATGCATACACATGCATACATACACACACATACACATATAAACACACACATACACACACACACACACTTACATACACATGCATGCACACATACGCACAAATACATATACACACATATACATACACACACATAGAGACACAGACATACATAGATACACACACATACACACACATGCATACACATGCATTTGCATACATACATACACACACATACATACACACCTAAATACACATAAACACACACACACACACACTCGCATACACATATACATACACATGCATAAACACGTATATACACATACATACACATATTACATACAAACACATACACACATACATACATATACATGTATACATATATACATATACACACACACATATACATACACACACTCGCATACACATATACATACACACACTCACATACACATATACATACATGCATAAAACACATATACACACATACATACACATATACATACAAACACATACACACATATACACATATACATATATACACATACATATATACACATATACATATATACACATATACATATATACACATATACATATATACACATATACATATATACACATACACACACATGTACCTACACACATATACACACACATACAATCACATAAATACATATACATACACACACATATACATACACACATACACACACATACATGCATACATACACACATGTAAACATACACATGCATACATACACGCACACATATACACACACATACATGCAAACACACATGCATACACACATGCATACACATACACACATATACATACACACACATACACACAAACACATGCATACACACATACACATGCATACACACATACACATGCATACGCACATACACATGCATAAACACATACACATGCATACACACATACATATGCATACACAAACATATGCATACACACACACACACACACACACACATATATATATATATATATATATATATATATATATATATATATATATAGAGAGAGAGAGAGAGAGAGAGAGAGAGAGAGAGAGAGAGAGAGAGAGAGAGAGAGAGAGAGAGAGGGAGAGGAGAGAGAGAGAGAGAGAGAGAGAGAGAGAGAGAGAGAGAGAGAGAGAGAGAGAGAGAGAGAAGAGAGAGAGAGAGAGAGAGAGAGAGAGAGAGAGAGAGAGAGAGAGAGAGAGAGAGAGAGAGAGAGAGAGAGAGAGAGAGAGAGAGAGAGAGAGAGAGAGAGAGAGAGAGAGAGAGAGAGAGAGAGAGAGAGAGAGAGAGAGAGAGAGAGAGAGAGAGGGAGGGAGGGAGGGAGGGAGGGGGGAGAGAGAGAGAGAGAGAGAGAGAGAGAGAGAGAGAGAGAGAGAGAGAGAGAGAGAGAGAGAGAGAGAGAGAGAGAGAGAGAGAGAGAGAGAGAGAGAGAGAGAGAGAGAGAGAGAGAGAGAGAGAGAGAGAGAGAGAGAGAGAGAGAGAGAGAGAGAGAGAGAGAGAGAGAGAGAGAGAGAGAGAGAGAGAGAGAGAGAAATAGAGTGATAGATTTCTAATCCATTTTGTTTTATATGTGCAAATATTATGCATCGAAATAGAGAGCAAAACATGAAACTTACTCTTATAAAGAATCTTATGAGAGAAAAAGTTCTGCATGATTTCTTAGGGGCTATCATGCATGAGTATGCAGACATATCCAATGAGGAATGAGACTTCTTGATCTAGATGCTTACCCAATGGCCAGAGGGATGCTCCTCTACTGATCCATTTGCAAAAAGAGAGCTATCTACACGTAGGTATGCTTTCATATTATAATTTACTATTTTTATTGATATTATAACACAAATGTTTTTATTTATTTTTATTTGTTTATTTTCAAGACACATATACAACCTTTAGCTCATGAGAGCACATCATAGGTACCTATGAAGACATGCATAGGTATCTTAGGGTTGAAGTGTGACATATTACCTAATGGTAGTATAATGGAGTTTGAAAAATAATGAGAGCTTTATATGACTCATATTTGTGTTTGATTCGCTTACAATGACTATAAGTATAGATTTTACGTGTAAACCAAAATATATAGTTTATGTTTTAATATATGATATTTTTCTTTGTAGTGAGGTTGATGAGAGAGACAAAAGATTCTTGTTGAGTTCTTGCGCGCTTATGGGTGCACACGGGGTGCCAAGAAAATTTAACTCAAACTTCTAATGATAGGCTCACTTGGTTTTCATACTCTCAAGACATCATATTGTTTCCTTACGTCTAGCTTCTAAATTACATTACATACATTGTCTCTAGTCATGCTCCTTGAGAATGACATCTCTCCATTAACATCACATTCTCCACACCTCTCTCTTTCTCTCTCTCTCTCACTCTCACACACTCTCTCACTTTCTCTCTCATACTCTCTCTCACTCTCTCTTACTCTCATATTTACTGTAGTGAAGTACGAGGATTAAACACTAGGGAAAACATATATAATGAAAAGGAATCAACTTCAAAAGTATTGATAACACAATTTCTTCAGCCCAAATATGTCTAGAATCAGCTTTAGTGCACATGATATGTACTTAATGAACACTCACTACTCTAACCATTTATATAGCTAAAGCATAATGCACCTCATATTAAAGTTAAATTTCATTCAGTAGTATACAACAAAGATTTACAACCAAATACCATAAGGGAATGAGGATGAAGAGTATACTATTTTATGTGCACAATAGGAAGTTTTGAACAGTACTTCACACGCGGACACTTCAACCATATTTTTCAGTAGGTTTTTGTCAAACATGGGTTTAGAAAGAGTGTTTGCTTCTACAGCTATACGACATATAAAATGCACTAATTTTGAAGCACAAGATCTATCTTCACATTTCTCAGCCACTCAACTTTATAGCAACAGGTGATATTGCATCCTCGAATGTCTCTCTGCACCCTTTCCTTGCTAAATTTCTTTAAATAGTGACTGTACACCATGAACAAAAGTCTAAGCTCAGTGATGACCTGCTTAGCATTGGATCCTTCTTAAAGGAACATGATATTCATGAAAAAATTAATCGTACTAGCTAAAAGTAACAAAAGCTTCCATCAAAAATCTCTGTCATTGCTGCCCTCAACAAATATCAAGCCTTGTGTGTTCTAGAAGTAATGTCTCTACAAATGTCGCATCTTATTTTGGCCTCCCACATCCCATACAATAAAGCAGATGGTTCTGAGATGTTGAATTTTGAATCAAAACTTTCAGCCTTCAAGAGGGAGAGATTTAAGTATGAAATCATGGAATTGATGTTCAAAACTAGAATTTAGATGATCATTCATGTGAAAAAAATCACTTGCCACCACTTTGGGATCCATCACCTGCATCATCATTTTAGAAGAGCTTGCAGAAGTCAAGAGAGGCTAAAATAACGGGCTCTATCAGAAGAGGGGTTAAGCCTCCAAGGAAACCCACATGGATGAATGTAGCTTCCAGCAGCTCAAAGAGTCACTAAAGAGGTGGCTCCACTTGCCCATGGCTACTCTTCTCTAGTGCGATTTCTCTCCAAATTTCATAGAGTACTGATTACCTTCACACAAATCCTTGAGCTCACAAACTCAATGGCCACTTACTGTACATGCTTTGACTCCATTCGTTGAACTCTCTCCTTTACATCTGACAAAACTAGAAAATTGATTAATAGTGACCCACATGAGCCCCTTCTAATGGATTTTTCCTCCTCCTCCCCTCTGAATCTCGTGATAGTGCAGCGATCAGCACCTAGAAACATTAGTAGAGTAGCTTCCCTACAAGGAGGGAACACATAAAATGGAAAGACATGGCCAATATAAAAGCAACGAACAAAAAAAGCTCTACTATAGGAGCCATGAATAGGGTTAAAAAAATGTAACTCCCCTCTAGATGGAAGAAAACCTCTCCTCTTCCTTGCTAAAGACACAGAGCCACATTGTATTGAGCATGAACATGGCTTAGTAAGGCTCCTTCATGCACTTGTGGCCAGTTCAAGATATACAAGAGCAAGACCACATTCATTTCCCCTCTATTGAAGATCATCAACTAATGAAGGCATGTAGAGAAATGTCAATCAAGTTCTCCCTTTGTAGTCCAATGCTTCTTTCATTCTATGCCTCTGTGCAAAAACAAGCAGTGCAGAGATCTCTCTTCCAATCATGCCCCGAGAGTGGTGTTCTCCTCTCCCTTGATATGATCCATGTAGTTACACTAAAGGATACCAAAAACACTAAGAGCCACCACAACATGCAAATCACATTTTCTTATGAGTCCACTTGGGAAGCATGTAAAGCCATGAAGCCGCCCATAATAACTCATCTACAAAGCCTGTAGAATTATAATATATTTGTTTTGATAGATAACTAGATGTGTAAAAGTCCCATGATGAATTGGCAAAAATGGAAGAGTTCCTTTGCATGCACTAAAAGTTGTTCAGAATAGGAGACATTGGCTTTGCAAAAGAACAATGAAGTTGAAGCCATAGCTACAACAATGCCAACAAGCATGATCAAGGACAGGATCTCTGACCTCATGGCAGTGATTAATCGTCTGTATCTTGACCAGAGAATTGGAAAGTCCCCAAATGATTCCAGTTTTTGCTGCTCTCTGTGTCCTTTGGCTCAACCAAACTCCTTTGATGCAACTCAACCCAAAGGTATGCGTATTGCCTGTAGATCTCCCTTGCACATGCTACTCAACTAGTTCTTTCTTCCCCTCTAAATAGTAGCCATGTGCATCAATTCATTGATCATATGCATAGCCTATTAAAACTCGTGATCTCACTCGCACCAAATCAATAAGGAACCCCCTTCAGCACTGAAAGTTCTACATCGTTTCCCCCTTTGGTAGAAGGAAACATCATTTATAAGGCGACGTTGATAATTAGTGAACCCTGAAATGAAGCGTAGTGTCCGAGATGATTAACTCATTAAGCTCTTACCATTAGAGACTTGTGCACTTTCTCATCACATCTCTCTCGTGAACTACATGCACGGTCCTCCGTTTGAGCCCTTCACTTTCTTTGCATAATGAATAGATATCTACTGCTCAAAGTTGTTAGATTTGCATTGTTCTCCCCATGGATTCATATGATGCCGAAAGAAAAAGTGATCGGCACACTCCATAGCCCCTAGCTTTGGCTCACTTTGCATACATTTCCCTCCTGCCGTCTCCTCTCTCACATTGTATATGCTCTCTCATCCATAAAAAAAAAAAACATGATCTCCCTTCCGCACCACAACATCCCCATCATAGGAACCGATTTCTCTGCCACTAATGGCCTCCACTATATCTCGGAAAAACAACATCGTGGAGATTTTACCATTTGTTCCTCCAAAGCCCCATTTCTCTCCAAATCTCTCCATGAGGGCCATCGTGTCCCCTTTCGAGAGCTTGCCCACCTTTCTCGAAGATTTTCCATCCCATAAAACATATGGAACCCTTCCATATGGCCTTGTTTCCTCCTTTAACCCAATATGACCACCGAAGAATGATCATCTTTCAAGTTTCTTTTTTAAACAAAGAGCATCAACATGTAATGAAGATTTCCATACACATTACTTCCAAGTTCTCTTGAAGTTTTCCACCAAGGACATCCAGTGGAATCTGTACGACATCCACCCCCTCCAAACCTATGTGGCCTCCGGACACACCACCATTGATCTCTGTTTTTGCAAGTCATTATGGGGAATCAAATATGGTTAGAAAAGATTCATGTGCATGGGCATACAAAATCATTTATGTCTTTGCATGGCCATGTAGTGGGCACTATCACATGCATAGTCTAAGTGCATCAATAAACATCATGGTGCATAAACAAGGTATCGGCATTTGATGAAGAGGTTGTCCACTCAACTTTCGAATTCATTTAATTACAATTCAATTATTGTGCAATTGGATGTGCATCTATCTATGCACATACATTTCTAAGCATGCATACTCTAGATGCAAGCATTCACAATCTTGGTGCAATCATGGAAATGATTCTCATGGTTTCTACTAAAGGAACCTCTCCATTCATAACTCCACTCTCAAATGAAATCCCTCTTATCCTCACTCACAATTCCTCTCATTTTCACTCAAGGATTGACGTAATTTTATTTATAATATTTACATATATATCTTATGTGCAAATGAATGTGCTCCTACGAGAATTAAAACATGTTCTGTTCTCAACTTAAAATATGCACACTTTATATGCAATGGAGCTCAAAAATGGTGCAAAAGATTAGGTTTCAAGAAAGTTATCTATTGAAAAAGGTTTTTGGAACTTCATGCTTTGTTTGTCATCTCCATTGTCTTTACTTGATCATTTCCTGGACTCATAGAAACTAAACAAAAGTCCAAAAGCATCAAATTAGAATGGCACAAAATGTACATGCAATCCATGAAAGAATTTTTGAAAATCTTTCTGCAATAAAACATGAACTAGAAATTTGAAAGTAGTTGTCTTTTGCATAATCCATTGAAACTCAAGATCTTCAATCAACTCTAGATCAACACTTGTACTCATAAACTCATAAGAGATCTCAGAAACATCATATTCAATAGCATTATTTGAAAAACATTCATTCCTTTGAACACTAAGTGCATTTGTTCGATTTGAATTAAATTCAAAATTTTCATCCAACATACATTCACTTTGTGAAGACAATTCATTCAATTCATCTAACTGCTCATACTCAAAATCATGCAAATCCAAACTCGAATACATCAAGTCAACAATATCATCTTGAGCTATAAAAGTTTCATACATTACCATTGAAAAGAACTCTCCACAATCAATCAAACTCAAACATTCATCATACTCATCATCATTGTATACTTTTTCACATATATTCAACTCTTCATTATGCAAAAGATTATGCTCCAGAGAAAATTCATCATTTTCATTCTCCTCTAAATCAATCTCATTTCTCTCACCCCCTCCTACTTCCTGAGGAGTACTTGCGAGAATATCCTCAACTCATGAAGTGTTAGTGACCAATGCCCCATCTTCCTCATTGCGGGGAGCCTTGACATCTGCTTCACTAACTACGTCAAAATTCAAGTCACTAAATTTGATGCATGCACACCAAAACCACATCATCAAACTTGCTTTGTAGTTTTTTAGCATCTTCACTAATCTCACCATGATATAACTCTTCGTCTCTAGAAATGGAAATGTTTTCTTCATACAGCTCCTCACACAACTCCTCTTTAATCTTTTCATCCTCAACTCTTTTATAATCTTAATCAACTCTAGATTGATGGGATTGATTAAGGGATATAGGGTTGATTCCATGTTCATGATTTTGCCTTTCGAATCTCATTCATATAAGCTAAAGGTATTGGAGTAGGCATTTGGAGAATATGAGTATCTTCAACTCTATCTTGCACTACATGTGATCTCCATCTCTTGCATCTCAAGAGCATCGATATGGCCTTATGCACACTAGTCCATTCTGTGGTCAATATGAATGCCTCTGTCAAGTCTTCCAACATGTCACCTAACTCTAAGGCCAAATCAGGGTCTACACTCTTAATGAAGAGCTCTACTTTCTTGTGTTCCAAAGTATCTCGATCATTATGGCTCAATCGGTAAAACCACTCTTCAAATTCTCGAAGTAGCTCAATCATACCAAGACCTTTATTTGGAGTAGCCACCCACTCTCTAAATGCATGTGGTGTGGGCACGGCTAAGTCCTCTAGGTAATACTCTTCTCTAAGAAGATTCTTAAATTCACTCCATGTATATGATTTCTCTTGAAGAGTATGAATGCTAGGTTTGACACTAGACATTAGAATCCTTGCAAACTCAGTGAGCTTCATAGATGCAGACACACCATAGAGGTCCATTTTAGGTTCATAAATTTGCAAGAACTTGGTTAAGTCTCAGCCATTAAAGAGTCCATGCTCTTAAGAAATGGCCTCCAGGGCTTTCATCACTCCATCATTGCTTGTGGCAATCCTCTGAGATTCAGCCAACACTTGAAGTAAGCCTCTCAAGATTCCTGGATATAGTCCCAAGGCCTCCATCATGGTCAATTCTTGGTCAAAATCAAAGTCCTAGTCAAACTCGACACTCAAGCCCTCAAACTCTCATCCTCAAGTCACTCACTCTAATGGTCAACTCAAGTCATCTGATGATCAATCTCAAAGTAAGCTCGAAATACAATTCAATCCCCCTATGTGATTTCACTTCGGGTTCACGTATGTTGTCGCGTTCTTGTGCACTTAGGGGTGCACATGGGGTGCCAAGAAAATTTAACTCAAACTTGTAATGATAGGCTCACTTGATTTTCATACTCTCAAGACATCATATTGTTTCCTTATGTATGGCTTCTAAATTACATTACATACATTGTCTCTAGTCATGCTCCTTGAGAATGATATCTCTCCATTAACATCACATTCTCCATTCCTCTCTCTTTCTCCCTCTCTCTCTCTCACTCAAAAACTCTCTCACTTTCTCTCTCACACTCTCTCTCCCTATCTCCTACTCTCATATTTAATGTAGTGGACTACAAGGATTAAACACTAGGGAAAACATATGTAACGAAAAGGAACCAACTTCAAAAGTATTGATGACACAATTTTTTCAGCTGAACTATGTCTAGCATCAGCTTCAGTGCACGTGATATGTACCTATCAAACACTTGCTACTCTAACCATTTATATAGCTTAAGTATAATGCACCTCATATTAAAATTAATTTGTAATAGCAGTATACAACATAGATTTACAACCAAATACCATAAGGGAATGAGGATGAAGCATGTACTATTTTTATGTGCGCAGTAGGAAGTTTGTGAATAGTAATTCACACTCGGATGCTTCAGCCATGTTTTTCAGTAGGTTTTTCTTAGACATGGGCACCTCAATATGTTTAGAAGGAGTGTTTTCTTCTACAGCTGTGCGACATATAATAGGCACAAAGTCTGAAGCACAAGATTTATCTTCACATTTCTCAACCACTCAACTTGATATCAGTAGGGGATATTGCATCCTTCGACATCTCGTTGCACCCTTTCCTTGCTAAACTTCCCTCAAAAGTGACTACACACCATGACTAGAAGTCTAAGCTTAGGGATGACCTTCTCTACATTGGATCCTTCTTAAAGGAGCATGATATTCATGAAGAAGCTATTAAGTGCACCAGCTAAAAGTAGCAAAAGCTTCCATCAAAAATCTCTGTTATTGCTGCCCTCAACAAATATCAAGCCTTGTGTGCTATGGAAGTTATGTCTCTATAGATGTTGCATCTTATTTTGGCCTCCCACATCCCATATAGTAAAGCAGATATTTTTATACCTGACAGGTTGAATTTTGAATCACAATTTTCAGTCTTCAAGAGGGAAAGAATTAAGTACGAAATCAAAACTGAATTGATATTCAAAACTAGAATTTAGATGATCATTCATGCAAAAAAAATCAGCTGCCACCACTTTGGGATCCATCACCTACATCATCATTTTAGAAGAGTTGACAAAAGAGCTTATAAAAGTCAAGAGAGGCTAAAATAACCTTTAAAGGCTCCACCAAAAGAGCGGTTTAGCCTCCAAGGAAGCCTACATGGATGAACCTAGGTTCCAGCAGCTCAAAGAGTCACAAACATCGACAAAGAGGTGGCTCTATTTGCCCATCGCTACTCTACTATAGTGCAATTTCTCCCCAAATTCATAGAGTACTGATTTTGTTGGAGTTAGACGTCTGCGGAAGCACGCGAACAGCACAAGGAGGAAGAAGAAGCTTGGAGCACCAACACACAATACTGAATGTATTACTAGAGAATGTACAAAGATAAGTAGCCCATTAGGGCAATAGGCGTATATATAAGCTGAGGGAAAAACACCTCCTCAAGAGGGAAAAAAGTGCTCCGACGGTCCTAGTGTGTTCACACACATCACTACCTAAACATATCAACAAATCCCCCCTGGGAGTGATGCGGTGAACAAGGAGCTGGCACTCATGTATAAGGAATTGCCAAGCTATGTGGAAATCACTCCACAAAAGTAAGTAAGCCCAAAGCTTTGCGGAAAGCTTCAAACTTCTCCCTAGGCAGAGCCTTCATGAAAAGGTCTGCAATGTTCTCCTACGTGGGCACATATGCCAAGCTGATCTCCCCAGCAGACAACCTCTCCCTGACATAGTGATAATGCACCTCAATGTGCTTAGTGGGAGCATGGAACACAGGGTTCCTTGCAACTGCCAATGTGCTCTGACTGTCAGTGAAGATGGTGGTGGCAGAAGATTGGCCAACACCCAAATCAGCCATAAGGCGTATGAGCCACACACACTCAACAGTCGCTGTGAAAGCTGCCCTATACTCAGCCTCACAACTAGAAGTGGCCACAGTAGGCTGCTTCTTGCTCAACCAAGATATACATGAGGTACCAAGCATGAAGCAAAAATCACTGGTGGACACACGAGTGTCATAGCAACCAGCCCAATCTGAGTCAAAAAAAGCATGCAAATCTGGCGGTAGTGATCCCCCCTTGGGATAAAACAACCCAAGTAGCCGAGTACCACCCAAGTAGCGAAAGATGCGCTTAACCGCCTTCCAATGCGTGACTCATGGGCAATGCATAAACCTGCTCATCTGTGAGACAATAAACTGAATATATGGCCGAGTAATGCATAAGTAAATGAAGCATCCAACAGCCTGCTGATAAAGAACAGCATCAAATGCATCTCCAGCATCATGAAGACTCAATCGTAAACCTGTCTCCATAGGAGTGGCAATAGGCTTACAGTCTTCAAGGCCAAAACGATGCAATAATGTGTCAATATATTTGGTTTGACACAAAGCCATTCCACCATCAACTTGCATAAATTGAATGCCCAAATAGTGATGCAAATGCCCCAAATCAGACATCTCAAATGAGGCATGCAAATCAGCCTTGAAATCAGCAATATGCTTCTCAATAGGACCAGTGAGTAGCATGTCATCAACATAGACA
Organism: Ceratopteris richardii; assembly: GCA_020310875.1. Classification (NCBI taxonomy): domain Eukaryota; kingdom Viridiplantae; phylum Streptophyta; class Polypodiopsida; order Polypodiales; family Pteridaceae; genus Ceratopteris; species Ceratopteris richardii. The sequence goes on from CM035409.1 coordinate 12,216,853, forward strand.
ACAATGATCAGAAGCACATCATTAGCACGCTTAACATATAAGGTGCTTTTAGTTGGACTGTTCACAAAACCATGTGCAACCAGATAGGCATGTATTTTCTCATACCAAGCACATGGTGCTTGCTTTAAACCATATAATGCCTTCTTTAACGTGCACACCTGGTTTTCATGCCCTTTCTGCACAAAGCCACGGGGCTGAAAAACATACACTTCTTCATGCAAGTCACCATTTAGAAATGCTGTTTTAATGTCCAACTGATGTACATTCCAACCATGATGGGCTGCAAGTGCACAAATGCTCCGAACAGTAGTCATACGGCATGTAGGTGCAAAGGTCTCATCAAAATCAATGCCTCTTTCCTGCGCATAACCCTTTGCAACAAGCCTAGCCTTATACGTGTCAACTATACCATCAGGTTTACGCTTCAGCTTGTATACCCACTTAGTGCCAATGGCCTTCTTGCCAGTAGGCAAGTCACATAAAGACCATGTACCATTCTTCATTATAGCATCATATTCAGATTGCATGGCAGCCATCCAATTTTTTGAATTCTGTGCTTCATCAAAAGAAACAGGCTCATTCTCATCACAGAGACTAGACGCAGCCATAGCATAGCAATCTGATGCAAAGGAGACACTATGAGAGCCTGAACGAGTACGATATGACAAAGGTGCATCTAATTTGCTGTCACGCAAAGTCTGCACCAGCCATTTTGGCATAGTTTTTGCCTGATCAATATCAGCTCTCTCATCAACAAGTGCATCATGTAAATCTGCATCAGAAATAGAATGATCTGCATCATCATATGAAACCTGCAAAGGCTGAGAAGTTGCCTCATTAGGACCAGGACTAGACTGTCCACCTGTAAAAGGAGGCATCAACGTATCATACATGTCTTTGGAGCTAACATATGTCTCCTTAGTACATGAAAGCAATGGTTGAATAGCATCTTCCACAAAGACAACATCACGGCTAACCTGAATGCGTTTAGTCTGTGGATGATACAGACGATAGCCTTTACTTTCAGAACTGTACCCAACAAAAATACATTTTACTCCTTTATCATCCAATTTTCTGCGATGTTGTTCAGGCACTAATGCATATGCCAAACAACCAAAAACATGCAGATGAGCAACAGATGGCTTGTGATCATGCCAAGCCTCATATGGAGTGATAGACTGTAGCGCTTTAGTGGGACACCTGTTCAGTACATATGCTGCACACATGACAGCCTCAAGCCAGAAACTATGTGGTAAAGCCTGACTCTTGACCATGCACCTCGCCATCTCCATGAGTGACCTGTTCTTTCGTTCAACAACTCCATTCTGTTGAGGTGTATACGGCACTGTACACTGGTGTTTTATCCCATGTTCAGCCACAAATGCATTAAAATCAGAAGACATATATTCCCCCCCTCGATCAGAACGGAGGGTGCCCATTTTACATGCTGACAGATTTTTCAGCCAAAACCAAAAACTGTTTAAAGCACATGAATACTTCGGACTTTGCTTTGAGTGGATATACCCATGCATGCTTGGAAAAATCATCAATGAAAGTCACGAAGTAAAGGTAATTCCCAAAAGAGGGTGTCTGCATAGGACCACAGACATCACTATGTACAAGCTGCAATTTCTACGTAGCCCGAAGTGAACCATCTTTTGGAAAGGAGGAACGCTGCATTTTGCCCAAAATACAGCCTTCACATACATGTTTTCTAGGTGCCTCAAGCTTGGGCAAAGAAGACACCATATCAGATTTCTGTAGGCGTAGCAAACTAGCAAAATTCAGATGCCCAAAGCGTGCATGCCAAAGCTTTGCATCTGACATAGCCTGAGAATCATGAACTTCACATGCCGAATCATTCACAGATCTTTCATAGTCTATGAGCTTATATAGCCCACGACATAAAATGCCAGAAGCAATAATAACATCGCCATTTGACAGATCATGAACTGTACATCTGTCATCAACAAATTTCACAACCAAGCCAATCTTGGCTAATGCAGAAACTGATAACAGATTCTTCTTGATCCCTGGCACAAATAAAGCATTTGACAAGGTGAAAGAACTACCATCAGCAGTAGTCAGAAAATCTTATCAACTCCCATAACAGGATAAGAGGAGTTGTTGGCGCATGTGACAGTATTCCCTGTAGGGGCAGGCTCGAGTGAAGAGAAGAAACTGCGCTGCGAGGTAATATGTTTGGTCGCCCCACTGTCAAAGTACCAAACATCTGAGTCCACTGTAGACATGCACTACTCATGAGAAGATGGGTCAAAACTGCAAACAGTAGTAAACGCCCATTCTTCTTCCTGCACAAGATTAGCAGACTCTGTTTTTGGTGTAGAGGCTTCTGCAACAACCATTCCAGCCTCTTTTTTCTTTGCCTCTTTTGTAGCCAGTTTTGGACAGTTCTTTATGATATGATCATTCCCTTTACAGTACTTGCAAAAAGATTTTTGCTTATCTGATTTCTTCTCATCTTTATCCTGGTTCTTCGAATGTGCAGCATTTGCAGATTTCTGCTTACTAGTAGAAGAGCTCCATTTTCCTTTGCCCTTCTGACTAGCCAGGAAAGCTTGATCCGCAATACGCATAATGGACCTGTTCTGCCAAGGACTGATCTTCCTGCAGCAGAACAGAGACTAACTCCTCAAATAATAAGGCATTCGGATTGCCTTTCATCATCAACCGAAGAGTAGAAGCAAAACTCTGATATGAATCAGGAAGACCATTCAAAACGGTCTGCACAAGTGAACTATCTGGTATAACCTCATCAACAGAAATCAACTGTTCCTTCAAATCTTTGATCTTCGTTAGGAAACTGTCCATAGAATCACCTTCATTCATGTGCTCACTCTCCAACTGTTTTCGGAGGTAAGCAACACGAGCCTCATTCCTAGCTTGGTACAATGTGGTAAGTGTATCCCAAGCATCCCTAGCTGTTCTGCAAGAGCGAATATGAGGAATAAGGGCACGTTTGACAAACAAAGCTATCAATGCATGTGCCTGGGCATCTCTGCCATCCCAACGAATCTGCTCTGCAGTAGGTGCAACAGAAACAACAGCACGAACAGGAATCTGCGGAATATCATCTTCGACACCATCTTCATCGGCTCCAGCAGCTGTATTTGTAGTACCTGTCGTTACAGGTGTAACATGACGTCTTTCAACACCCTGCACAATGTTCCACAATCCTTTTGCAACCAAAACATGTCGCATCATATAAGCCCATAATGGGTGGTTGGTACCATCCAACTTATCCTCAACAGCCAACATACGGAATACATCACTGCTTTCAGCCATGGCCGGTGACTAAAATACCTTGATGCAGAAAATTGACTGTATCTCAAAAAGTTGAACATAACTGCCTAGACAAGTTCTGCTAGACCTGTAGCAGACTTTGAGACGCTTAAATTGGCGAACAGAAAGTAGTATATACCTTTGGCACAAAAAGACAAAATAGCCTGCACAAGCACTGTGATAGTGCGTTTGGAGGCCGAAACGAGCTCAGATCACGATTTCGGCACCACCGAGCTAAGCGGTTTTGATCTCGAAAACACGCTGAGTATGCTCACCAAAATTCGTGCGATTCTGAGACTGCAAATGGAGCAGTGTCGACGGCACCCTAGATGAAGCGACGACCTGCTCTGATACCATGTGTTGGAGTTAGACGTCTGTGGAAGCACGCGAACAGCACAAGGAGGAAGAAGAAGCTTGGAGCACCAACACACAATACTGAATGTATTACTAGAGAATGTACAAAGATAAGTAGCCCATTAGGGCAATAGGCGTATATATAAGCCGGGGGAAAAAAACCTCCTAAAGAGGGAAAAAAGTGCCCCGACGGTCCTAGTGTGTTCACACACATCACTACCTAAATATATCAACAGATTTTCTACACACAAATCCCTGAGCTCATAAGGAAATCTCCTAACTCAGTAGCCAGTTACTGTACGTACTCTACTCCATTCAACTAGCTTCAGAAACTTGCTCTTGCCGTCGGCAAACAAGAATCTGCTGTTGAACTCTATCCTTTACATCTGATGAAAAACTAGAAAATTTATTAACAGTGATCCACATGAGCCCCTTCTAATGGCTTTTTCCTCCTCCTCTCCTCTAAATCTCCCGATAATGCAGTGAAGAGCACCTACAAATATTAGCGGAGAAGTTTCCCTACAAGGAGGGAACACATAAAATCAAAAGCCATGTCCCATGTAAAAGCAACAAAAGGAGACAGGAGTCATGAACAGAATAAAAAAAATATAACTCCCCTCTCGATGGAACAAAACCCCCCTCTTCCTTGTTGAAGACACAGAGCCATACTATATTGAGCATGAACATGGCCTGCTAAGGATCCTTCATGCACGTGTGGCTAGTTCAAGAAATATAAGAGCAAGAACACCTTCATTTCCCCTTTGTTGAAGATCATCAACTAATGAAGGCATGTAAACAAACGTCAATCAAGTTATCCCTTGGTAGTCCAATGCTTCTTTCCTTCTATGCCTCTACGCAAAAACAAGCACTACAGAGATCTCTCTTTCAATCATGCCCCGAGAGGTGGTGTTCTCCTCTCCCTCGATATGATAGGTGTAGTTACACTAAAGGAAACTAAGGACACCGAGAGCCACCATAGCACGTAGATCCCCTTTTTTTCTAAATCCACTTGAGAAGCATGTAAAGCCATGAACTAGCCCATAATAACTCATCTACAAAGCTTGTTGAATTATAATATATTTGTTTTGACAAATAACTAGATGTGTAAAAGTCCTGTGATGATTTGGAAAAAATGGAAGAGTTCCTTTGCATGCACTAAAAGCTGTTCAGAGTAGGAGGCATTGTCTTTGCAAAATACCAATGAAGTTGAAGCCATAGCTACAACAACTTGAGCTGCAACATCTGAGCTTGGTAATGAGGAGTTGAGTTGCAACATCTGACTCAATATTGATGCTTACTTCATAGTAGTATGTGTTAGTGTATGTGCACATGATTGATAATTTAGAATCTATTGTGATTGTGTGAATCAATGTTTATTCTCAGTTCACAATAGTATGTATAAGTGTATGTGCATTTGATTGAGAATTTAAAATCTATTGTGATTGTCTCACTCAACATTGATTCTTACTTCACATTAGTATGTGTAAGTGTATGTGCATATGATTGAGAATTGAAAATCTATTGTGATTGTTTGACTCAACATTGATTCTTACTTCACAACAGCATGTGTAAATGTATGTGTGTGTACGATTGAGAATTAAACTATTTTAATTTTTGGAATCAACAATGATTTTTACTTCACAATAGTATGCGTAATTGTATGTGGGTGTATGATTGAGAATTAAAGTGTATTATTATTGTTTGCCCTCTGGCAAGAGGTGCTTCAGTTTGGTGCGCTTCCTACATGTCTCAACAATGGCATCATCAAGTTAATCCACAAAAAGGGGAAAAGAATAGAATCGAGAACTGGCATCTAGTTACGATGCTTCATTGGAATATAATATCATTTCTAAAGTCATAGCCAATAGAATTTCCAGCCACCTGAGAGCATGGTTAAGCGAGGACCAAAAAGGTTTCATCGAAGACAGATCAATATTGGAAGCCATTATAGATATTTGGGAAGGTCTCGACTTCGCGGACGAGTCAAGAAAAGATGTGGTCTTCCTCAAGATTGACTTTGACAAAGCTTACAACAGGCTAGAATGGGACTATATTTTGTAGTCTTTTAAAGATCTCAGATGCAGTTAGAAATTCACCGAGATGATCTCGATCCTTCTAGGAAACACATCAACCCAAATTAATGTTAATGGCCAACTTTTGAAGGTGATCAAACTAAAAAGATCAATTAGACAAGGGTGCCCATTGGCTCCCCTTCTATTTTCCATTGCCACGGAAGGGCTTAGTCGGCTAGTGGAACAACACGTGGAAGCAGGTAAAATCAAAGGCCTCCAATTGCCTCGTGACCATGGTCAGATCACCATGAGACTCTTTGGGGATGATATGAACATGTTTGTCCACAATGATAGTACCAGCTTGGAGACGTTTTGGAGGTGCCTAGATACTTTTTGCGAAGCCTCTAGATCCAAAATCAACCACTCAAAGACCGCTTTCAGAGCTATTGTTAGGATCCAACCTGGCCTCCTCTTTGAGCATGTCTGTCAGAAAATTCCTCCAGGCCAAATTTTTTAGCTTCTTGGGATTCCCTTGGGCTTTGGTATCTCATTGGAGCAGCGGTGGAATTGGGTCTTGGCTAGTCTCGAAAGCAAGTTAAACTATTGGAGAGGTATGAAAATCGCTGGTCATGCAATGTTTATCAAATCCTTCCTCATTTCGTCGATGATTTACTTCCTCTCTTGTTGTAGACCAAAAGAGCAAGAGCTATCCAAACTCGAAAGTATCTGCGGAAACTTCCTTTGTACGGGGACCACAAAAGGAGGGGAGTGCCAAAAATCAAGTGGTCCATCTACACTAGCCAAAGGGATAGCAGGGTCCTTGACATTCTGGACATTGGATGCATGGCTAACAAACTTGCGACAAAATGGATGATTAAGGCATGGTGCAATAGGGAGGCCTCGTGGCCCAATCTGATCTTTAGAAATAAGAATGCGTTGACTTTTGTGGGATTCTCGAATTGGAAGAGTCTTGAAATTCTCACCCTTTTGTTCTCCCAAATCCCGATTTTCCCCAAAGGCTCCAATCTTGTGTGCTTCCTATGGAAGAGTTGGAATAAAGTCAAAAGCTTCATAAGGATCAATGAAGATTAAAAGTGGGCAGCCGATGTCAGAAAAAATGACTCTATCTGGTTTTTGGCATCCGAAACATGGAATCTTGGAACATTCAAAACGCCAAGAGGCTTTGAAACAAAGGCTTCAAAAAAAAGGAAACATATCTAGAAGCAAGACAACAACCAGTGGATCAACTTCGAGGATATTGACCCTAGCATCAGCATTACCTATGAAGAATGGAATACTTTACAAAGCAAATATCTTGCTTGGGACCGCTCTAGAATCCGTCTTCTCATGGGGCACGACCCGCCATGCCCACTCGGTCTCAAATGGCACAATGGTAATTGCCTAACAAAAGTCCCAAACATCAAAGAAAACATTGATTATCAGGTCAACCTCAACAAGAAGTGATGTCTGTCGTGGATGTGGCTGTAGTGGGATATGAAGTTCATGGCTATCTAGCACCCTCTCATAGAAATGAAAACGTATGTCCTCTTATGCCAAATTCTTCATCGGGGAATCTGGTCCAACTTAAAGACTAACAAAATTTGTGGGGTGCCTCCCTGGTGCAAGCACTGCTACCAGTCCATTGAAGATGTTGCTCACATCTTCTTTACTTGCCCCAACTTCAACAGGCATAGGCTGATTGTCGAAAAGAAAATTAAACTTCAAAAACATATTAGTTGGAAATAAGCACTACTGGGAGAAGCGATCAGTTGCTCGGCTACTCTTTGGAATGCCATCAGGGGCAAGGTCCTTTGAAAGATATGGTGGGAAAGATGTGCTTATAACTTTGGAAAAACTCCCCCAAAGAGTGGTCGATTGAGAAATCATTGTTCCTCCTCAGCAAAAGAATCACTAATAATAAGAATCCCCCCCCCTTCAGGCATCATCAAGTGCTCCTTCTGATAAAAAAAGCTTAAACCCAAGTGGGCCCTGCATGAGGGTGATGAGAGGGTGATTAACCTTCTTTGTAATGCCATCTAAACTCTGTAAAACTACCCCTGCTCTGTGGGAGTTGGGGGGTCCCATGGGCACTAGTTCCCTTCACTTGTACTTTTCTTTTTCTTTATGTAATACAAGTCCGGGAGAGTAGGCTAAGGCCAAAAATCCTTTATTGAAAAACAAACATTGATTCTTAGTTCAAAATAGCATGTGTAACTATATGTGTATAATTGAGAACTAAAATCTATTGTGATTGTTTGATGCAGTATTGATTCTTACTTCACAATAGTATGTGTATAATTGAGAACTAAAATCTATTGTGATTGTTTGATGCAATATTGATTCTTGTTTCACCATGGTATGTCTAATTGTATGTGTGTGTGATTGAGAATTAAATCTATTGTGATTCTTTGACTCGACATTGATTCTTACTTCACAATAGTATGCCTGTGTATGATTGAGAACTTTAATAGATAGAACATGTAAATGCATAAATTAATAGATTTAAAAACTTTAAGAGAGATTTAGAGTAGTTTGTATATATTTTAAGATATATATCTAGTGTAATGTATAACTTATTTGATATTTATTTATGTTATCTTTTTTGTAGGTATTTTTCATAAAGCAAGCCCTATGGGAAAGTGAAAAGAATGGTCACATGTGATTTTTCATTGAGAGGGTAAAACAGTCTCCACGATGCAATGCAAATGTTGTGGACATCGTTATATAGGAAATGCAAGTTGAATAAAAGAGCATCTTTTTAGTATAGGTAATAATCTGGCAGGATGCTCTAATTGAGATAGTGATATATGGGTACACTTTCGAAGTTATGCAAACAAATGTAAATCTCAAAGTATCACATCAAAAATATTTAAAAGCATGAGTAGATCACAACACTTTTGAAGTAATCCAAGTGTAGAGAAAGAATGAGTAGATGCATAAATGACAACAAAGGATCCTCATGATATTTCAACTCAAGTATCTCAAACAATTTTCAAGAATAATCAAGATACATGTAATCCATTTTCTCCAGCTATGTCAAAAAAAAGTGGACTTGGTGAATGTATTAAAAATGGTGGATCTAATAATGTGTCATCATGCTCTGTCCATACTAAATTAGAGAATACAATATCTATAGCTTTTGAAAAGAGAGATTGTTTTCAGCGTCATCTTGCATGGACTCAAACATTTTTAGCATGTGGGATCCCTTTCAATGTTATTTGTAATCCTATTTCAAAGATGCTTTCATGTCAATTGCACGGAAAGGATTCACCATGCCACATTACAATAAGGTGCAAACGTAGTATGTAGATAAAGTGAAATAAAATTATGGAAGCTATTTTAAAGCAAACAATGCTTGATTCTGTACGCATGTATTGATGTACAATAGCATTGGATGGATGGACAAGTTGTAAAAAAAAGCCATTGATTAATTTTCAAGGTTATATGTCCAAAGGGAAGCATGTTTTTGGAAGTTGTTGATACTTCCCTTAAAGAGAAAATTTCATATTTTCTTATTAAGATATATGAACATGCTATTTCTTGCGTGGGTGGTCCGAAGAATGTGATTGTGATAATGACTAATAATGCATCTACTTTTCAAAGTGCTAGAACTGCATTTCAAAACAAGTATGAAGGCATTACTTGGGACCCATGTGGATCTCATATACTAAATCTATTATTGAAAGATATAGGTAGATTGTCTTTAATTAAACAAAGTTTGTTAGATGCAAATCATGTGGTAAAATTTATCAAAGAGCATCAATTTTCATATTTGCTCTTTCGTTCAAAATCTCCCAATAAAGCATTTCATATCTTTTGTGCTACACGATTTGCAACTGCCTATATTGTGCTCAGTGGATTATTGGAAGTCAAGCGAGCTCTTATAGAAATGATTGCTGATAAAATATGGGAGGCATGGCTAGAGAAGTATCCTTCTTATCGAGTTGGAGCTTTAAAGCGTACATCTCTAATACAATCACAAAATTTTTGGCATAATCTTGAAAAAATCATTGGTATAACTAAACCTTTTGTGGAACTTCTAAAAATTGGTCATACTAATAAGTTTGTGATAGGAAAAGTTATTTTGATTATGTCAGAAGCTATTCAAAAAGTGAAAGACTTGAATCAATTTTCATTACAAGAAAAAACACAGTTTGTATCATTAGCAGAGAAAAGATGGATACAAATGCAGACTCATTTACATGGAACATCCTTTGTCTTGGATCCAACATTTCAACTCAATGGTCAAGCGTCAAACAAAGATGTCATGAAAAATTTCAAAACCACATGTCAATTATTACTTCTAGGTACAGATGGTCGAGAGCATTCCACTAGAGAGTAGCTTATGTGATTTGAGAAGGATTTTTTGGAGATTTATAGCACATTGAAGCGATTCAAAAGCATCCACCTCCTATATGGTGGAAAGAGTACGCAGGTGAAGGAGTGGAGTTGCAACATATAGCTATGAGAGTGCTTTCACTAAAAAATTCAAGCCGTAGTTGTGAACCTAATTGGAGTGCATATGTTGCATTAAAAAAAAAATGAAGATATCACCAAAGTGTATCATGTGCCAATGATTTGGTATATGTCTTTTGTAATATGCATTTGTTACATGCTCCAACATCCAAGATATCTTCTACAACAACACAACAAACTTTTTCAGAATTTCAAACTCATGAAAGTTTAAGAAATGATTCATGGATTGATCATGATTTAGATGTAGATCACAAGGATGGTTTTAACATGGAGAAATTGATGACATGGTACCTGTAATAAATGATGATATTCAAAATGAAGAAAATGATGTACTTTGAATACTTTGATGAGATTCAATTGAAAAATCGATGGATTTATAATATAGTGATGTCTTTGATTACAAAAAGAATCTGTTCTTTTAGTGTTCTGTTGATTGAATAATTCATCAACATTAACCCATCAAAAGATGATGATGCCTCTAAGAGTCTTCCATATCTCTTCTCATATGCATTGAGAGATATTTGTAAAATTTTCACTTGATTTTCTAAATCATCAATGCTCTTCTAATGATCATCAACTATTCTTTGTAATCTAGGAATTGTTAATCCTTCATTGTATAATTCTGCTCTCAATGATGATAAATCATGGATTAGGTTATGTTCTTTAGGTAGTAGAAAATAGGGCTGCTTTTGAGGAAGATGGCATTCGTCTCCTTGACTACAAAATTCTGCTCGATTTTGAGGACGACCCAAACATATACCTGCAATATTCGAGTGATCATCCCAATCTACACATTGATGAAGAATATCTTGTACAAAAACTTTTTGAATGAAATATAGTGCTATTTGATTATTATTTGGTAATGATCTCTCAACTTGCACAAAACATCGAAGTAGAATTTTTGCTAATCCTTTTTGTTATCAAAAATATTTAAGGGTTGTTGATATATTTAGGTAGTGATGTGTGTGAACACACTAGAACCACCGGGGCACTTTTTTCCCTCTTTAGGAGGTTTTTTCCCCCGGCTTGTATATACGCCTATTGCCCTAATGGGCTACTCATCTTTGTACATTCTCTAGTAATACATTCAGTATTGTGTGTTGTGCTCCAAGCTTCTTCTTCTTCCTTGTGCTGTTCGGGTGCTTCTACAGATGTCTAACTCATATAATTGGTATCAGAGGAGGTCGTCGCTTCATCTAGGGCACCGTCGACACTCCTCCGATTGTAGTCTTAGAATCGCACGAATTTTGGTGAGCATACTCAACGTGTTTTCGAGATCAAAACCGCTTCACTTTGTAGTGCCAAAATTGCGATCTGAGCTTTTTTCGGCCTCCGAACGCACTATCACAGCGCTTATGTAGGCTATTTCATCTTTTTGTGCCAGAGGTATATACCAGTTTCTGTTCGCCAGTTTAAGCGTCTTGAAGTCTGATACAAGTCTAGTAGAACTTGTCTAGACAGTTCCGTTCAACTTTTTGAGATACAATCGATTTTCTACATCAAGATATTTTAGTCATTGGCCATGGCTGAAAGCAGTGATGTATTTCATATGTTGGCTGTTGAGGATAAGTTGGATGGTACCTAATATCCGTTGTGGGCTTATATGATGCGACATGTATTAGTTGCAAAAGGATTGTGGAACATTGTGTAGGGTGTTGAAAAACATCGTATCACACCTGCAACTGTTATAACAGAAGGTACTGAAGCTAATGTAGAAGGTGTCGAAGATGGTGATATTCTGCATATTCCTATTCGTGCTACGATTTTTGCTGCACCTACTGTAGAGCAGATTTGTTGGGATGGCAGAGATGCCCAGGCACATGCATTGATAGCTTTGTTTGTCAAACGTGCCATTATTCCTCATATTCGCTCTTGCAGAACAACTAAGGATGCTTGGGATACACTTACCACATTGTACCAAGCTAGGAATGAGGCTCATGTTGCTTACCTCCGAAAACAGTTGTAGAGTGAGCACATGAATGAAGGTGATTCTATGGACAGTTTCCTAACAAAGATCAAAGACTTGAAGGAATAGTTGATTTTCGCTGATGAGGTTATACCAGATAGCTCACTTGTGCAAACCATTTTGAATGGTCTTCCTGATGCATATCAGAGTTTTGCTTCTACTCTTTGGTTGATGATGAAAGGCAATCCAAATGCCTTATCATTTGAGGAGTTAGTCTCTATTCTGTTGCAGGAAGATCAGTCCAGGCAGAACATGTCCATTATGCGTGTTGGAGATCAAGCTTTCCTGGCTAGTCAGAAGGGCAAAGGAAACTGGAGCTCTTCTACTAGTAAGCAGAAATCTGCAAATGCTGCACATTCGAAGAACCAAGACAAAGATGAGAAAAAATCAAAAAAGCAGAAATTGTTTTGTAAGTACTATAAAGAGAATGATCATATCATAAAGAACTGTCCAAAACTGGTTGCAAAAGAGGCAAAGAAGAAAGAGGCTGGAATGGTTGTTGCAGAAGCCTCTACACCAAAAACGGAGTCTGCTAATCTTGTGGAGGAAGAAGAATGGGAGCCCAGTTTCTTCTCTTCACTCGAGCCTGCCCCTACACGGAATACCGTTACATGTGCCAACAACTCCTCTTATCATGTTATGGGAGTTGGCAAGATCATTTTGACTACTGCTAATGGTAGTTCTTTCACTTTGTCAGATGCTTTATTTGTGCGAGGGATCAAGAAGAACCTATTATCAGTTTCTGCATTAGCCAAGATTGGCTCGGTTGTGAAATTTGTTGATGACAGGTGTACAGTTCATGATCTGTCAAATGGCGATGTGATTATTGCTTCTGGCATTTTATGTCATGGGCTGTATAAGCTCATAGACTATGAAAGATCTATAAATGATTTGGCATGTGCAATAAATGATTCTTAGGCTATGTTAGATGCAAAGCTTTGGCATGCACGCTTTGGTCATCTGAATTTTGCTAGTTTGCTATGCCTGCAGAAATCTGAAATGGTGTCCTCTTTGCCCAAACTTGAGGCACCTGGAAAACATGTTTGTGAAGGCTATATTTTGGGCAAAATGCAGCGTTCATCCTTTCCAAAAGATGGTTCAATTCAGGATAGTGAGAAATTGCAACTTGTACATAGTGATGTTTGTGGTCCTATGCAGACACCTTCTTTTGGGAATTATCTTTACTTCATGACTTTCATCGATGATTTTTCTAGGCATGCATGGGTATATGCATTGAAGGCAAAGTCTGAAGTGTTCATGTGCTTCAAAGAGTTTTTGGTTTTGGCTGAAAATCTGTCAGCATTTAAAATGGGCACCCTCTATTCTGATCGAGGGGGGGGGATATATGTCTTCTGATTTTAATGCATTTCTGGCTGAACGTGGGATAAAACACCAATGTACAGTGTCGTATACACCTCAAGAGAATGGAGTTGCTGAACAAAAGAACATGTCTCTCATGGAGATGGCGAGGTGTATGGTCAAGAGTCAGGCTTTACCACATAGTTTCTGGCTTGAGGCTGTCATGTGTGCAACATATGTACTGAACTGGTGTCCGAAAAAAGCACTGTAGCCTATCACTCCATATGAGGCTTGCCATGATTGCGAGCCATCTGTTGCTCATCTACGTGTTTTTGGTTGTTTGGAATATGCATTAGTGCCTGAACAACATCGCATAAAATTGGATGATAAAGCAGTAAAATGTATTTTTGTTGGGTACAGTTTTGAAAGTAAAGGCTATCGTCTGTATCATCCACAGACTAAACGCATTATCGTTAGCCGTGATGTTGTTTTTGTGGAAGATGCTATTCAGCCATAGCTTTCATGTACTAAGGAGACATATGTTAGCTCCAAAGACATGTATGATACTTTGTTGCCTCTTTTTACAGGTGGACAGACTACTGTTGGTCCTAATGAGGCAACTTCTCAGCCTTTGCAGGTTTCATGTGATGATGCAAATAATTCCATTTCTGATGCAGATGTACATGATGCACTTATTGATGAGAGAGATGATATTGAGCAGGCAAGAACTATGCCAAAATGGCTGGTGCGGACCTTGTGTGACAGCAAATTAGATGCACCTCTATCATATTGTACTCGTTCAGGCTCTCATCAGATTTCCATGCTATGACTGCATCTAGTCTCTGTGATGAGAATGAGCCTGTGTCGTTTGATGAAGCACAAAATTCAGAAAAATGGATGGCTTCTATGCAATGTGAATATGATGCTATAATGAAGAATGGTACTTGGTCTTTATGTGACTTGCCTCCTGGCAAGAAGGCCATTGGCACTAAGTGGGTATACAAGTTGAAGCATAAATCGGATGGTACAATTGACAGATATAAGGTTAGGCTTATTGCAAAGCGTTATGTAGAGGAAAGAGGCATTGATTTTGATGAGACCTTTGCACCTACATGTCGTATGACTACTGTTCGGAGCATCTGTGCACTTGCAGCTCATCATGGTTGAAATGTACATCAGTTGGATATTAAAACAACATTTCTGAATGGTGACTTGCATGAAGAAGTGTATGTTTTTCAGCCCCGTGGCTTTGTGCAGAGAGGGCATGAAAACCAGGTGTGCAGGTTAAAGAAGGCATTATATGGTTTAAAGCAAGCACCACATCCTTGGTATGAGAAGATACATGCCTATCTAATTGCACATGTTTTTGAGAACAGTCCAACTGAAAGCACCTTATATGTTAAGCGTGCTAATGATGTGCTTCTGATCATTGTTGTCTATGTTGACGACATGCTGCTCACTGGTCCTATTGAGAAGCATATTGCTGATTTTAAGGCTGATTTGCATGCCTCATTTGAGATGTTTGATTTGGGGCATTTCCATCACTATTTGGGCATTCAGTTTATGCAAGTTGATCGTGGAATGGCATTGTGTCAAACGAAATATACTGACACATTAATGCATTGTTTTGGCCTTGAAGAATGTAAGCCTATTGCCACTCCTATGGAGACATGTTTACGATTGAGTCATCATGATGCTGATGCATTTGATGTTGTTCTCTATCAGCAGGCTGTTGGATGCTTGATTTACTTATGCATTACTCCACAAGATATTCAGTTTGCTGTCTCAGAGATGAGCAGGTTTATGCATTGCCTAGGAGTCAAGCATTGGCAGGCGGTTAAGCGTATCTTTCACTACGTGAGTGGTACTCGGATACTTGGGTTGTTTTATCCCAAGGGGGGATCACTACTGCTAGATTTGCATGCTTTTTCTGACTCTGATTGGCCTGGTTGCTATGACACTCATGTGTCCACTAGTGGCTTTTGCTTCATGCTTGGTAGCTCATGTATATCTTGGTTGAGCAAGAAGCAGCCTACTGTGGCCACTTCCAGTTGTGAGGCTCAGTATAGGGAAGCTTTCACAACTATTGTTGAGTGTGTGTGGCTCAGACGCCTTATGACTGATTTGGGTGTTGGTCAGACTTCTGCCACCACCATCTTCACTGACAGTCAAAGCGCATTGGCAGTTGCGAGGAACCCTGTGTTCCATGCTCACACCAAGCACATTGAGGTGCATTATCAGTATGTCAGGGAGAGGTTCTCTGCTGGGGAGATCAGCTTGGCATATGTGCCCATGCAGGAGAACATTGCGGACCTTTTCACGAAGGCTCTGCCTAGGGAGACGTTTGAAGCTTTCAGCAAAGCTTTGGGCTTACTTACTTTTGTGGAGTGATTTCCACATAGCTTGGCACTTCCTTATACATGAGTGCCAGCTCCTTGTTCACCGCATCACTCCCAGGGGGGATTTGTTGATATATTTAGGCAGTGATGTGTGTGAACACACTAGGACCACCGGGGCACTTTTTTCCCTCTTTAGGAGGTTTTTTTCCCCCGGCTTGTATATATGCCTATTGCCCTAATGGGCTACTCATCTTTGTACATTCTCTAGTAATACATTCAGTATTGTGTGTTGTGCTCCAAGCTTCTTCTTCTTCCTTGTGCTATTCGTGTGCTTCTGCAGACGTCTAACTCCAACAAGGGTATTATTTCTTTTGCCCTTCCTTTAACTGGAAAGAGAACACCACGAAGAAAATGATTTGCACATAGCTTTTGTACTTCTTTCATTGATAATGGTTCTCCTTCTAATCCCTATGGCTCTAAATCTTGGTGGAAAAAAATGTTAATCCCTATTGGACAAATTGAGCATTCTGCTTAGACAAAATCTGTGGGATTTGAACTCATGACCTACCAGCTAGGAGTATGATGGGCTAACCACTTGCCCCAAAAGCCATGGTTGAGGATTACTTCCTAATCCTCCCTCTTAGGGTGCGTTCAACCATCTCCTGCTGGTTATATCTTGAGTGTAAGACTCTCTTCCCCTTCTAGAGATCCTTTTCCTCAATGATCAATCCTTGCTCTCCCCTTGGATTGATGTCCTCACCCTCGTAGAGTCTCTTGAACCATCTTGTCCTCAACCTTGGTCTCTTGAGCCTTGCATTTCCGCTTCTTGGATGCTTTTCCTACAGACTTGCCTTGCTCTCAACCTTGGTGTCTTGAGCCTTGCCTTTTCACTTCTTGGCCACTTGCCTATGGACTTGCCTTGCTCTCAACCTTGGTATCATGAACCTTGCCTTTCCGGTTCTTGGCAACTAGCCTACGAACTTGCCTTGCTCTCAACCTCGGTTTCTTGAACCTGGTTCTCACCCATGCTAGGTATCTTGGATCCCTAATCTAGTTTCTCCATTGGAATGCTCGTTTTGAGAGCTTTCCAACGGTATATTACACGTCGAAATCTGACCTACGAATTGGGAGATACACTCAAATCTTTGTTAAGCTTACCTTTGAAATCGATGCGCGCGCCTTCCATCCGCCTTGCCCAAGTCTACTTCCTTTAGCTCTGATACCAATTGTGGGATTTGAACTCATGACCTACCGGGTAGGAGTATGATGGGCTAACCACTTGCCCCAAAATCCATGGTTGAGGATTACTTCCTAATCCTTCTCTTAGGGTGTGGTTCAACCATCTCCTACCTATCATTTCTTGAGTCTAACAAAATCCTTGGAGATTCAACATGATCAAGGTCATTATTCACATGTGGCATTCTTGCAATGTTTTACTTTCAAATCTACAAAACAAAAACACTAATTTTACCTTAGAAGAATCCACATATTTCAAATGAATCCACATCATTTAATCCTCGTAATTCAATACCAATCTTTATATATGTTGCCACTTATAATCACATTGATCCTTAAGTGGGAGATTGTTGGGGAAGTAAGTGTCATGTGACACAACCCATACATTTTTATACATACATCTTTTATAGAGCATTGCCTCATAACATCATCATGTGAGTTTTGAGGCTTCCACACATGTGTGCACATCTCTCCTATCCTCTATATTCCTCCATCTCTTCCTTGTTCCTCTTGGCTAGGCCACCAAATGCCTTCAATATAGAATGTATATCTCAAGCTCTCCTTATTAATTATTAATCACTACCATCATATTGATCGATTATCATTCAATATTTTCCTCATAAAAATCAATATGTCTAACCTACATACAAAGGTTGAAGAGGATTGAGGAATCAGAGGTGGAAGCCATATTAGATTTTTGAGGGAAAACAATCATCAAAGTGCAAATCCACCTTCTCTTCAAGCATGATCATCAAGTTTAGTAAGGCATCATATCAACACTTGGAAAGTCATGAAGGCTATATTTCATTCAGACTTTGTACATATCAATCTATATACATACAATAAGCCATAATGATTAGTAATATTATGAATAGTACAATGAGCAATAGATCTTAGAAACCATCCATACTACATAATCTATAAAACTTCACAATCGATAGGAGAACTTGTCGACATAAGAGCCTTCAACCTTGCCTTACAAAAGCATGTCATCTATAACAAAAATCTTCCTTGAAATCTCCAAGCTACCATGACTAGTAGAGTTGGGGAGCCTCATGATACGAGTAGTGGACAAATGCATTAATCATTTGCATAAACCCTAGGCCATGTAAATCTTAATTAACACATGAACGCTATGCAAGGAATTAAGATCCAAGGAGGATTAAATGTCAACTATTGTGTGATCAAAGTTCCTTAAAGGACTTATTTCAAATTCATCTATACCCACTTATCCAAGTTACACCAAGTTCAACAAGAGTTCCAAAAAAATATGGAGGTAACCATGTTTGGTTTGTCGATTATTTCTTGCATTAATCTGAAATAGGATCACTAGATCCCAAACTAAATCTATTGATACAATGCTCTAAATGTGCAAAGAAAGATATCATCGCCATTTTCTAACTAAAACAAACGTTATATTGTCTATAGAAGGACCATTTGGTAATAGCTTAGAGGAAAAAACTTTACTTTCCTCTACATTCTTTCTTCCCTAATATTAATTGCTAACAAGACTTTTTATCTCTTCACAAAACCTTCTTTCAAACTTCAGGATACATAAAGAACCTCTCACACTAGAACATAGGTTTTGAAGCAACATGATCTGTCTCAATGACACATTCTCCATCCCTACTCACACAATAATTTTATCAAAAGAAACTTTTGCTTCTCATCAAAACCTCTTTCCATTGTTCTCCTTGATCTTAAAGGATGAAGCATGAACAACTACTTTAGTTGGTATAGTCTATCTTTACCAAATAACTAATAGTGAATAAGTTTCAAAAGAAAATGCAATATTTAGAGGATATGAATGTATTTCCTCTTTTGTATCTGTGCATATGTGTACGGGTATCCAACAATTTAGCCGAAAAATAGAATGAGTTTACTAAGTGGGCATCTATGTTTACTTAAGCTAATGTTGAATATAATTGTCCAATTGGTGTGCAAGCTTCCTTAATGTGCCTAGATAGTGATGAGAAGTTTATAAAGGAGATACCTATTCCAAATTGTAGACTAGAACATGTGTATATATGTATATATGTAAATATATGACTTACCCATAAGTCCTCAATTTAAAGGGACGTTTGAGATATGAATATATTGAAACTGATCAAATTCATATTACTTAATATGTATATATGCATGTATTTATTTATTTATGTATGTATGAATGTATGTATATATATATATATATATATATATATATATATATATATATATATATATATATATATATATATATATATATATATATATATATATATATATGTGTGTGTGTGTGTGTGTGTGTGTATGTATGTATGCAAGCATGTATATATGTATGCATTCATGCAAGAGAGTAAGTAAGTATGTGTGTGTATATGTATACATGCATGCATATATGTGTATATACATATGTGTGTATCTATGTGTGCATGCATGTACACATACATTTATGTGAACACACATGTATGTTTATGTGTGCAGGTATCTATGTATGCAGGAATATAAGTATGTATGTGTATGAATGTATTATATGGAAAGTTGTGGTGATCAATATTCTAATACTTATATAATTTTCATAGTAACTATATATAATTTTCATACTAACTATACACATGGTTAAAATAGATAAATATTAACTATGAACATTACAGTTTCAACTTCTCGTCTTTTTCAGTGATGATTGTGAGCAAGATGACATTCATATTTGTTCTTTGCGTAGGGAGCTCCTTTGTGGATACACACTCTCATTAATTGTCTTCACCCTCTTGTTGTCTGATTCTCTACTACTTTCAATTCGTCGCCGTTCGAAAAGTTAGTTTCTCCTTCTCGTTCACGTCTCACAGAACTGATAGCTTAACAAACAGAAGGATAGTGCGTGATTTATGGAAAGCTCTTTGCGAAAAGCTTGATGTTCTTCGACATGGGTGTAATGGCGACTCTGCTCGCACATTCTTCGAGTTGACGGTGTTCCTCTTACTGTTTCTAAAGAGCGAGCTCAACAGACTTGAAAGGACGATGAAAGCCTGTTAAGAAAGCATCATCTGTATGTCAAGATCTCCGAAATCTGGTGATATGGGTCCATGAACAGCCGTTCGTGCTTCAGATTCGCATGGGATATCATATCAGCTTTCTTCCACCGGCGTCGTTATAACGCAAACCATATAATCTTGTTCCTGTCACGAATTATGCCATGTCTTAACTACGATGAAGATTATTTATTGATGACCGTTCTTCTACTTCGGGCTTTCTTTCTATCGTCCGATACGGAAGCGCAACTTCATAATCGCACCTCTGTACTCAGATGGACCATCTTCAGCTCCGCCAGCGATAAGACAGCTTGTACATATAAGGGCCCATCAAAAGCAGATTACAAGTATGCCGTGAACACTCGATCTTTTCACGCCATAGAAGCTAGAAAAGCAGCGTGCATCAAACATTCGAGCTTTCTTTTACACGGAAGACATGCTTCAACTGAAAGAAAACAGCACAGAAACTACAGACAAATGTTGAGACAACAGACAATAGACAAAGCATGTGGCGCAATCATGTAGAGAATGATTTTTAAGATTCTGGTACACAAATGTGTTCAACTACACTCTATAGTTTAAGATCGTGAAAAATCTGTGCCCATCATCGTTTCAAGGTTATCTAGCAAGGGTGCAACTTTTTTCTCCCCATTATATTCTTTAAGTAGTTATTTGTTTACCTTCATAAGACTTTTGTCTAGTGGGTTTATAACATTTTCAGCTCCCTGTGGAGACCATTTATTTTTAACCTTGTTGCTCTTTACGATGAACACTATATGGTGCCTAAAGGGGGGTAAAATTATGCAATTATGGATCCTTCTACTAGACTACTTAGGGATTTCTCTATTGTTATTCTCTCGAACTGTTTTCTACCTTTCTCTCTTTTATAAAGTAGAGCACACATTTGCAGAAAAACAAAAGAAAAATGAATTATGTGTAGTGACAACAAGTTTCGAACCTCGAGGTGTGATATGATGTAATAGTTCTAGAAAGCGGGGGACAAAGGGGTTCCCTAGGGTTGTGCGAGTGTTATTTCAATCTTTAAAAGCTTAAATGGAAGAGTAATTTGACCACCAAACTTGCAAAAAAAGAAAAGATTTTATGATGAGAATAACTATTAAAGAGCATCCCATGACAAAATATTTGAGGTTCTAAGGCAAAGGAAATGAGACCTAAGTATTCTATGCATGTAAAGGAACAGAATAAGCTAGAAGCAAAGCAAGGCATGGAGGAGGCCGTGAAGGTGAATCAAGTAGAGAGCAAGGGCGCCAACCTCCATATGAAAGAGGAAAAGGAGGACAAAGAGGAAGACGAAGAAGGTACAAAAAAATCAAGAGAAAACAACAATCCATAGGGATGGTACAGATGTGGCAAGTATGGCTACTATGCAAAGGATTGATACCAATAGGAAAAGAGAAATTCAACATACAAAATTCAAGGTAAATATGCTTCATTCTCCTCAACAGATGATATAGTGAAAATATCTTAGCACTGATGGAGATGAAAGATTACAAATCTCAAGGAGAAAACATGTGGTATATAGATAGTGGCTTCAACAACCATTTGCGCTACAACAAGGAATTGTCTTCAAATATACAAATATGATCCACCAAGGGGAATGCAAAAATAGGTGAAGATGCTACCCATGTTATCACTCACCTTGGCAATGCGATGCTAGATGGATCTAAGAAGATTAAGTTTTTGAAAGATGTGTTGCATGTTCCCACTATAATTAGAAATCTATTTTATGTGGGAGAAATGGTTAAGAGAAGTTTTTATATTCAAATTCAATGAGAAAGGATGTCTTTTGGAGAATCCAAAGAGAAAGGACTCCATCATTTGATATACGATAGAGAGTTGAAGGAAATATGAAGCTTCATCTTCGCTTCCATCATAGGAGGCTCGAATTTCAATGGGATATCGTGAAGGATTCCAGTGAAGCTGCTTCTAATAGGCTACCAAAGAGAGTAAGCACCATCAAGATAGAGAGGTGGACTTCCACCACTACTTTGCCATACTTTGCTATCAAGCGGCAGCCATGGCAAGTATCTCCAGAGTACAACAATCGAAAGATTTTTAGAGGGTGGTAACAATTGCATTGGTAAGTCTTAACTTCCATGGTGCTATAGACAATCGGTTCATCTCTCTATTTCATGTGGAATAGCCAGAGAATGAAGAAAAGAAGAGCTTGAGTGTTTGAATCTAGTAAGAGTGACCCGCCATCGGTGGACAAGGTGAATTGTCTTCTCGAAGTGGTCACCAAGCAGCACTGTTTATCACAACCAGATGCTACATATGTTGCTCGAGAGATGACGAAAGCATGCTGCTTCGCTACTATAAAAATCACATTCTTCTATAGGAAGCAGAGGATACTATGTTGTTCTTGCACCCCTTCTGTCTGTGTGTGTGTGTGTGTGTGTGTGTGTGAGAGAGAGAGAGAGAGAGAGAGAGAGAGAGAGAGAGAGAGAGAGAGAGAGAGAGATTGCACCAATATGGAGTCCACCAAATTAGGACGCATAGAGAAATCAGAAAAGAGATGTGTGTGATTACTTGCAATTTTCCAAACTTGTTTTTTGAATGTCAGATGACGTGTAGTATTTCATATGATTATTGCACAATCCATGATGTCAAACTTGTGTTTGAATCCCCATGTAGCAAAGAAGGAGACTATTCATGGTGAGGTCCCTAATCACTATTCATGGTAAGGTCCCTGAACTTATGCAGGTAGTGACGAAAGTTTGAAATCGAATCTCCAAACCAAACTTAGCTTGGCTGCCACTTGCTATTTGCGGGAAGAGAGAGACATATTCTCATTGTTGAGTACCTTCACATGTGGATGTTGCAACTTCAATCTCCTTAAATTTAGGAGACTTCTTGATGATGTTCTATTATGGTGCGTTCTAAGGAAGACGTATTGCTCACTACCAACTCTCAATATAGGAAAATAACTTTGTCAATTGTGCATAGGCATCACGTGAATCATAAAGTGCGACACACTTTTAGAATGATATGTGTTAGCAGCTCGTGTGTACGACCAATTTCTTTGTAACAAAAAATATCATCCAATGTAATAGGAATGGAGTTTACAGAGGTGCTAAGAGTTTTCGGGGATATGTTTATCTTCGATAACTTTATATTTTGGAAGTATGGAATGATGCGAAACTCTTACAAAGTAGTACGGTGTTGTATCTTATTGACAAATTTTGGAAGTGGCGAATACGCAAAGTACAGATACCCAGAGATCCGAACGTGATGAAGTCTATAATTTCCAAAGTTACGATTGTAAAGGCGATACTATCATGTAACCGCATTCATATTTTGTAAACAAGAAACTACCAACTGTGTGGAAGCTATGATTCTATGTATAACTGTGTGGTATGACTTATCTCTGTATAACCAATATTATTGAAAGTGGTGTGGAATAGAAACACATGTTTACGAGTATCCTATATTCGTTCATCCCCATTCCCGAACCTGTTAATTGGGATAGTGTTAGACTATGTGAACAGTATGCCCAACATTATGATGACCACGATGGGATGGGGTAACAGAACACAATACAAATTGGAATATTGATGCTGGTACGAAATGGTAAGGACTACTTATAAAAGACTCATTATCATGGATATCTAGACAAATTCATGCAACATACACTCGCAACATTGAAGGTTGAAGACATTCCTCTCAAAGATGCAATCACCATCCTAGAGGAAGTGTAGTTTTGGGTTGAAACCGGAGTTTTACCACCCAAGTATTGAGGGATTTACTCTTTGAGTGGAAGGACAGTGAGCTAACTAGAGTATTGTGGCAAGGAGAATTCAGTGGGACCGATCAACAAAGCCACCTGTAGGAAGAAAAATACCCTGTTGAAATAGGCCAAAGTGGCGGCAGCGAACCCCTCCCAAAATTGCAGTTAGCTCTAATACCCTCACCTCAAAGAGCGACCTTATAAATGCTTGGTAATTCGATGGCGAAGAAACACCCATTACCAGTGTTAAATTGCACTTGTTTTCATGGGTTAGTGGATGAGGATTCAAATGTGCACGTACAAACATTTGAGAATCAATACTTATGTAATCATCACATTTTGAATGACAATTGCCACAAGCTCCAGGTATTCCAAACCGTGTTAGTCGGCGACGCAGTAGAATGGCTTATTGAGTACCCTCCTGATTAATTTTCAATGTATGATGAGTTGAAGGTGCATTTTTAGAGCGATTTCAGACTGCTAAGAGTGTTTCGGAGTTAGATTCTTCACTTCCGTATATGATGCAGAAAGGGATGGTTAAGCAGTATGCATCGAATTTTAGCTCTATGTTGCAACAGTTCCTGGCAGGCAAATGTCCTGTTGAAGAAATGTTTGCAAAATTCTTTGTAAACGTACTTCAGCCACCATTCAAAGAAAAATATTTATATGTATACACTTGACCAATCCCATACGCTTGATCAAATTATTGACTTAGCGATAAGGATGGATCGGAAGATGCAGTTTGCCAATTTGGGCTCCGAGAAGACTAATTTGGTGTTCAAGAAAGGCGCGACCCCAGAGAAGCAACTGCATTGCCTATGGTGGAGGAATGCGGGCCACATAACAACAAATTTTGTGTGTAACGAGGTATTTTGCCCAATTTGCAACAAGACTAATCACAATTATGCTGCTTTAATGCAAGAAATACCTTGGTCGCTACTACACAAGTAGAGGTACCTTCATGGAAAGGGAATTTGACTAGATATAAGCCCCAAGTTTCTATCGAACAATGGTAGAATTTTCAGGATGCTAGACTTCCAAGACCATCCCAATATCCGGATTCATAGCCAGTACCTGAGCAGCGACATGGTTTCTGACAAAACAGACAAGATCTTGGCAGAGGAAGGAGATTCTAGCAACCTGGGCTAGGCAACTTGGGTACTTGACCAATTCACTGTGAGGTTTTTCTACAATATGGTCATAGATGGTGGGAATGTGAGAAGGCCAAGGAATATGATCAGAGGAAGCATGAAGCTAAACTCAAGGCACCCATGGCCAATGTGGTTACCATGGAGTATTTGGAGCCATTAGCATCAGTAGTCACGAGGTCCCAGAAAGAGTATTCAAGTGAACAAAAATTGGATTATTTAACACTTGTGGAGCAAAAAAAAACTCTTCCATTAATCCCAATAGAATCTCCTAGAAAGAAGCAACACAACACAGTTGGCACATCACCTAAGAAAATCATTCAAGAGCCAAAGAGGACTACTGGATCATCTACGGGTCTAGAAGTATCTGAAAGGATGTAGGCTATCCCTACAGATCAGGTGACAATTAGTAGATTTCAGAATCAGTAGGCTTGAAGGCATCAAAAACTAGGGTATATAGACCATGAATAACCAGTGAATGTGTATTGTGAGTTCTTATAGGAATCAAATATCAAACTATCATTGGGGGCGTTACTAGAACTAGTTCCAGCATTCCAAAAATAGTTACTACAGCAACTATAGGAAAAATATGCACCTTTCGAAAATCTAGAACCCTCGGTTTCAATGGTAAGGCATGTGTTGGACAAGATAGTGGACTATGTGGTCACTACGATCACAGTGTAGTATAAAAATAAAGCCATTCCAAAGGTTTCGATTGATGGGGGTTCTAGTATCAACATTGCACCTACCACCACATGTAAGCAAATGGGATGAAAATTGAACTAGCTCCCTTCTTTGTTTGGATGGTAGACCAATCACAGGTACAACTAGTGGGGTTGGTCAAGGACATCCCTATCTGTATTGCACATGTTCCATTTAATATTACGTTTGTTGTATTGGAATTGAAGGGGAAAAATCTAGATTATAACTTGTTATTGGGCCGGTCGTGGTTGCGAAATGCTAAAGTTTTACAAAATTGGGAGGAAAAGACAATTACTTTCTGAAGAGGCCATGCCAAGTTTTCTGTTCCCTTAAACAAAGATCAACATTGCCTTCTGGAGCATAAACGAGTATTAGCAGAGCCTTCGCATATGCTCGATGGACTCGAAGAGGATGAGCAACAACAACTTTTGGAAGCAAACAAGGATTTGCTCTCTTTCAGTGTAGTTGATGTGAATTAAGTCATCAGCTTAGAATGGGACAATATGAAAAGATAGGAGTGGAAAAAGATTCTTTAGAAGTGGTCAATTTGGGATCTACAGAAGAGCCTAAGCCAATCCGAATTTGTTTGGAGCTTACTCCAGAATTCCACATGGCCTTGATCGCTTTATTGCGACAGTAAAAGGATGTTTTTGCTTGGACATATTCAGACATGAAAGGACTAAATTTGAAGCTTTATCATCACCTGATTTTGCTTAAGCCAGATGCTACCCCAGTGATGTAGCAGAGGTACAAAATGAATGCTAGTTTTGCAGAACAGGTCAAACATCATTTGGACAGACTGATAAAAGTGGGCTACATTGTGCTTATTGAAAATCTAGAATGGGTCTCACCCATAGTGATTGTTCCGAAGAAAAATAAATAGTTACAGATCTGTGTTGATTACAGGAAGTTAAATGCGGCTACTATACCGGATCTATTTCCCTTACCATTTTTGGACAACATGCTTGATGAGTTGGCAGGCAGGAAAATGTATTTGTTACATGTAGAGGGAGGGAACGAACACGAGCAAAGCTATCATTTAAATGAAACAAATGATTAACAAGATGGGTTTTGTGCATCAATCTTTACAAACAAAAGGATATCTACACAATACTGATCAAATAGCTATAAACTTCATAGAGAAAGCTCTTGTACAAGGTACCTTTCTTCTATGTGTGTACTATTAGTGATATTGTATCATTTTTTGAGATTTGAGTGATTCTATGCAAGCAAGTGAAGTATAATTTTCTCATAGTTACATAGGTAAATAATGATATCCCAATTCAAAACTACACGAATAGATTATTGACATCAGCCATGTGGATAGGAACAATTATCAAAGCGAGAAAAGAATATGCCACTAATTAGAGAGTTCAAGGATACTTAAGGCAACATAGACATTTTGAAGAACAATGCATGACAAATTATAAACTACCTATTATGAACCTTTTTTTTTCTTGTATTCAAGGATACTAAAGCCAGCATAGAGAGAGAGAGAGAGAGATTGTACACAATCTTTCTGTGGACACATAGAAATCCTTAACAATGGATTGAAGTAACATATTGTTGACCGTTTATGAGCTTATTCCTCTTGAATGATAGAAAGACATAAAAACTACCACTCTCTCTCTATATATATATAGAGAGAGTAGCAATATATAGTAAATTGATACTCTCTCTCTCTCTCTCTCTCTCTATATATATATATATATATATAGAGAGAGAGAGAGAGAGTAGCTATACACACACACACATACACACACACACACACACATATATATATATATATATATATATATATATATATATATATAGAGAGAGAGAGAGAGAGAGAGAGAGAGAGAGATTGTACACAATGTAGCTTTGGACACATGGAAACCCATAACAATGGATTGAAAAAACATACTGTTGACCATTTATGAGCTTATTCCTCTTGAATGATTAAAGAAACGTAGTACCTACTAAGGGTTTCTGTGGGTATAGAAATTTTTATCACTTGTATTATCTCGTGTTGGAAATGTTGGGAAAGATGGATGGACACTCCAAGAGATTGAGTATGTACTGCCAAAACCTGCTTTGTACCAGCCGTTTGATGCTTTAAAGTTGATACGTAGACCTCCTTAGCTTTCCAATGACACCATAAAATGGCCTATGCACTTTGGAAGTGATGTGTGTAATGATTGAATCAAAACAGATAACTTGGCAACTCACAATCTCAAGAAAACCTTCTATTTATGTCTTGACACCTGCTGGATATTTTGCTCAGTATGACCAGCACAATAGGAATTGGAAAAATTACTTTTAGGGGTATTTAATTAGCTTAGCAAGCTAATTATTCCAAGTGTAATGATGTAAAAAGATAAACTATGCTAAGAGAAATCAATTTAGTAAGTAAAGCTATACCCCGGATTTTTTAGGACTGTAGCATACAATAACCAGTGATCACCTTGATGCGTATTTCTCTGAATTGGCTGAATAGAATCTTCTCAAATTTTGCGACCATGTAGACAACTTCAAGCTGAATCCAACAAGCTTTAGATCATTGAATGTGGTGAAGATTTGACCGAGATATGCACTCCACAAATTGACAGACTTATAAGTAGTATAACAGAGGACTCAGAAATGAACAATGTGAATGTATGTATTAATGAACACTTGTATACAAATCCATTGGCATGAAAATCATTGCGTAATGGTGTAGATAGGTGTGGGCTAGAGTGTAGGCCTCACACACACTCAGAACCAGTAATGAGAAGCTCGGAAATGATGAGTTCTACCTGCGACTTTTCTATGACCATTCTTATAGAGAATGAGTAAAAATTTGAAAAATTAAAATTCAAACTTTTGGCTCCCTATGATCAAGATCCTATATCCTAGGAGATATTCCTTCAATCAAAGAGCTAACTTTTTCCACGAATCCTTTTGGTAGGTGATTACAAAAGATTCCAAGTCAATTTGACTTTTACAAGGAGATAAAGTGGTAATTAACCACTAGCACTAGTTCCTATGCTTCTTCACATATGTAGGTTCTTCAAGATATCTTCCAAGCCAAATGTGTAGGCTTGTGATTTACACCAACAGCTCCCCCTCAAGCCAAACATTTTGGCTTGGTCTTCATTCTTCATTCTTCATGTATATCCTGCAATCCAATCATTGCTTTGAATCTGCAAACTTTGGTTCCATCCAAAGCTTTAGTCAACAAAACTGCACATTGCATTTTGGTTGATACATAGGTTAGTTGAATGTCCTTGCTTAAAAACTTCTCTCTCACATAATGGTAATGGACCTCTATATGTTTGGTCCTAGCATGATAGATAGGATTAGCTGCAAGGTGAAGTGAGCTTGTATTATCTCCAAAGATTATTGGTGACCTAGTATATAAACCCAATTCTGTATACAAAAGCTTAATCCAAATGGCTTCTTGTGTGGCATTAGCCAGTCCTCTATACTCTGCCTCTGTAGAAGACAATGCAACAGTTGGTTGCTTCTTTGCAGACCATGAAATTGGTTTGTCACCTGCAAAAGAAATATATCCAGAAGTGCTCCTCCTATCATCCTTGCATCCTGCCCAATCTGCATCTGAGTAGATCTTGATATCAATGTCAGAAGTGTAAGGGAAATACAAACCATGATGTTGTGTACCCTTGAGATGCTTCAAGATTCTCTTGGCAGCCTCTAAGTGAGGTATCCTTGGCTTGTGCATAAACTGACTTAGCACACTAACTCCATATGCAATATCTATCCTTGTTAAGGTAGCATAGTTCAAGCTACCCACCATACTTTGATAACGTGTAATGTCATTAACTTCATCACCTTCATGGGCACTTAATTTTAAGTTTACCTCCATTGGAGTACTTGCTACTTTGGCTTCCTGCAAGTGAAACTTCTTCAACATATCCTGTATATATATTTTCTGAGTAATGTATATTCCTGAGTTAGTATAGACTAACACAAGCCCAAGAAAATACTTCAATAGACCAAGATCATTGATCTTGAACTCCTTCATGATATGGCTATTGATTTGTCTGATTCCATTGACATCATTACCTGTAAGTATGATATCATCAACATAAAGACATAGGTATATTACCTCTGAATTACTTCTCTTGATGAATAGAGACGTATCTGCCTTGCTCATGACAAACCCTTGGTCTTGAAGATAAGTGGTTAACATGTAATTCCATGCCCTAGGTGCCTGCTTCAATCCATATAAAGCCTTTTTCAATTTGCAAACATATGTTACCTTCTTAGGGTCATCATAGCCACGAGGTTGTGACATATATACCTCCTCTGAAATCCATCCATTCAAGAAAGCATTCTTGACATCCAATTGGTACATATTCCAATTTTTTGATGCAGCCACACTTACCAATACTCTAATGGTTGGCATCTTGGCCACAGGAGAGAATGTCTCTTCATAATCAATGCCTTGGGTTTGTGCAAAACCCTTGGCTACCAATCTGGCTTTGTACCTATTAATTGTGCCATCAGAATTTCTTTTAAGCTTATAGATCCATCTGGATCCTATTACCTTCATGGAGTCCTTCTTGGGTACTAACTCCCATGTATCACTCTCCTTGAGTGCTTCAATCTCCTCATCCATAGCTTCCTTCCATTTTTTCTTGGTTATGGCTTCTTCATATGATCCTGGTTCTTCAATTGAAAAATCTTTGGCAAGATAAACAGAATGTTTAGTAACAAGAGATGTATCATACCCATATCTGATAGGTTTTTTGCTTTCTCTTTGTGATCTTCTGATTGATTGAGTTGAAGATTCAGGTATGTCTTCAAGCTTCTTCATCTTCATTTTGCCCTTGTACTTCCATGCCTTGAACTCTTCAAGGTTGATAGTATCTTCATCATCTAAACTTAAGTCTTCATTCTGAGTAGGTTCCTCCTTTGCAAGACTTGGAAACTCCTCTTCCAAATCATAGGGTAGTTTAACCTTCCTGCATTCATTCTCATACCAAGAATCATTTTCATCAAAAACAACATCTCTACTCACCATGAATCCCTTATTGGAAGGGTTATAAAACCTGTATCCATCATATCCAATAAAGATGCACTTCTCAGCCTTAGGGTCTAGCTTACCTCTTATCTGAGAAGGAATGTGTACATATGCTACACATCCAAATATTTTGCAATGTTCTAGTGATGGTCTCTTACCATGCCATGCTTCATAGGGTGTCATCCCATCAAGGGACTTAGATGGTAACTTGTTTATGAGATAAGTGGCAGTGGAAACACTTTCTACCCATAGGTAATTAGGTAACTTTTTCTCATTCAACATAGAGCTAGCTATCTCAACAATCAACCTATTTCTTCTCTCAGCTACCCCATTCTGTTTAGGAGAATACCTTGTGGTGATTTCTCTTTTGATGCCTCTGTCCTGCAAGAAGTTTTCAAACTCATTGGAGAAGTACTCACCTCCTCCATCTGACCTTAGTCTCTTCAAGTTCTTTCCTGTCTGATTCTCAACAAGTGCAAGATATTTTTTAAATCAATTAAACACCTCATCCTTGTGCTTCATGAAGTACAATACAGTCCACCTGCTATAATCATCAATAAAAGACACATAGTACCTTGATCCTGAGACTGAGAGGTCTTTTCTTGGTCCCCATACATCTGTATGAACAAGCTCTAGGTAGTCTTCATGCATGTAACCTTTCCTTGAGAAGGGTAACTTATGATACTTCCCAAATTGACAAGCACTACATTTGTATATCCTATGTTGTTTGGAAACATTGGGTATTCCAACAACACATTGATCCCTGCATTTCTTGTTCAAGGTTCTTTCTCCTATATGCCCTAATCTTTTGTGCCACATCTCAAGCTCTGAAAGTGTTTGATCTTTGTAACTGTATAATGCAATGTTCTTTGTGTCTTCTAACTCAAAAGTAAAAAGTCTACCTAATTTTTCTCCTTTGGCAATCCTCTTGGACCCATGCCTTGGATCCTCCACAAATGCTCCATATTGGTTGAATCTAACCTGCAAAACTTTCTCCACAATCTGTCCAACACTCCTCAAATTTTTGGTAATGGTTGGTACATAGAGTACCCTGCTCAACAAATTCTGATTTCCATCACAAGTCTTAACATTTCCAACTTTAACTACTGAGTGCTTGGTGTCATCACTTGTTTGAACTTGATGCTTACCTTTTGGTTCCTCAAGATCAGAGACTAGTGCTACATTGCCAGCTACATGATTTGAGCACCCTGAATCAATGTAGAATAGGTGGTCATCATTAGTACCTAGTTTTGAAGTTATGTTCATGATCAGAAGAGAGTCATCTTGCTCCTCTGTATAGTTGTTGTAGTCCTTTCTGGATTTGAAACCTCCTTGATAGTTGCCATTGTAGCTGTTGTTATAATTGTTGTTATAGTTGTTGTTGTAGCCTTGGTGATGGTTGAATCTACCCCTTGACTATGAGTATCCACCTCTTTGGTATCCTCTTCCTCTCTGATTCTTGTAATTCTTGAAACACTCATCTGTAGTATGATTTGATAAACCACAAATGTTGCATGGTGAGGAGTTATAGGATCTCCCCCTACCTTGCTTACCTCCTCTGCCCCTTCCTCTTGATGATCTACCTCTTCCTGCATAGTTGGCTTGGGAGGTAGAGCCTTCATCTTCCACCTTCTTGGTCTTGCCTTTATCTTTAGACTTTTTATCAGTATATAGAGCAGAAGAGTTATTACCTTTGGATGTGTCTCCATTCTTGTTGAGCTTTGCTTCATGAGTGAACAATTGTCCCATGAGAGTTGTAAGATCTGGAATTTGCATGTCCATGTAAAGGTCCATGGCAGTGGTGAAGCTTTCCCATTTGTCATCAGCCTTGATCCCATTGATCACTTGCCTTACAATCTGCTCTTCTTCAATCTCTTCTCCTATGCTTGCTAACTGATCTGCTACATCTTTAATCTTGGTCACAAATTCTGAAACAACTTGCTTAGGTTGCTTCCTTAATGTTGTGAATTCAATCCACAACTGATTTTTCCTAGCCCTTGTGTTGGAGGAAAAATATGATGACAAGGTTTCCCAAGTCTCTTGGGATGTCTTACAATTTCTAATGTGTGGCAAAAGAAAGTCAGAGATAGAGTTGAGTAAATAAGACCTTACCAATGCATCCTTAGCACACCATGTGTTGAGCTTTTCATGTTCTTCCTTTGTTGGTAATCCTCTTGTTTTGAATGAGGGAAATTCCTCATCTCCTGAGATGTATCCATAGAGACTCCTTCCCTGTAAGTAGGTCTTCATCATCAGAGACCATGCTTGATAGTTGTTCCTGTCCAATTTATCAATAAATGAAGAAAAACCATCTCCAATTTTACCTTAATTTGCTCTGATACCATTGTTGGGAAAGATGGATGGACACTCTAAGAGATTGAGTAGGTACTGCCAAAACCTGCTTTGTACCAGCCCTCTGATGCTTTAAAGTTGATAAGTAGACCTCCTTAGCTTTCCAATGACACCATAAAATGGCCTATGTACTTTGGAAGTGATCTATGTAATGATTGAATCAAAACAAATAACTTGGCAACTCACAATCTCAAGAAAACCTTCTATTTATGTCTTGACACCTGCTAGATATTTTGCTCAATATGACCAGCACAATAGGAATTGGAAAAATTCCTCTTAGAGGTATTTAATTAGCTTAGCAAGCTAACTATTCCAAGTGAAATGATGTAAAAAAATAAACTATGCTAAGAGAAATCAATTTAGTAAGTAAAGCTATACCCCCGATTTTTTTGGATTGTAGCAGACAATAACCAGTGCTCACCTCGATGCGTATTTCTCTTAATTGGATGAATAGAATCTCCTCAAATTTTGGTATCATGTAGAAAACTTCAAGCTGAATCCAACAAGCTTTAGATCATTGAATTTGGTGAAGATTTGACTGAGATATGCACTCCACAAGTTGATAGACTTATAAGTAGTATAACAGAGGACTCAGAAATGAACAATGTGAATGTATGTATTAATGAACACTTGTATACAAATCCATTGGCATGAAAATCATTTCCTAATGGTGTAGATTGGTGTGGGCTAGAGTGTAGGCCTCACACACACTCAGAATCAGTAATGAGAAGCTCGGAAATGATGAGTTCTGCCCCCGGCTTTTCCATGACCATTCTTATAGAGAATGAGTAAAAATTTGAGTTCAAATTCAAACTTTTGGCTCCCTATGATCAAGCTCCTATATCCTAGGAGATATTCCTTCAATTAAAGAGCTAACTTTTTCGACGAATCCTTTTGGTAGGTGATTACAAAAGATTCCAAGTCAATTTGACTTTTACAAGGAGATAAAGTGGTAATTAACCACTAGCACTAGTTCCTATGCTTCTTCACATATGTAGGGTCTTCAAGATATCTTCCAAGCCAAATGTGTAGGCTTGTGATTTACACCAACAGGAAAATATATTCAGTAATGCCCAGTGAACTGTTTAAAATATTTTTGGGTCCAATCCATGAATTATAAGATGTGATAATGGTTAATGAATGGTGTTAAAGATGAAGGCACTCAAACATTTAATTTATGAAGTGAAATGCTTTAGGATCTCATTTAATTTCATATACTCAAAATCTAATGCTACTATGTAGCCTATCTCTTCCTCTCGCTCAATAAACTAACAGATTCTTGTATTTTTCATTCCTTACAAGTTGATTCATCTTTTACAATGAACTTTTTTTTTGGCATACATACATACCTACGAGCATACATACAAACATACAGGCATACATACATCTATAAACACACATAATCACATACAAGCATTCATACATATGCTCATATACATAGATACATACATACAAACACAAGCACTTTGGGAAAGGGAAATATCCCTTGGGATAATCCGATGCACAACCATACATTCATTCATAGAGATACATCAATGTTTTGCAAGCATCCTAAGAGGTCTAAGGGCTCATTCCCACTTAAACTAATTTTTCTATAATACATTTGTCTATAAGTTTTTACCTTATTTTATTTTATTTGTTTTTACCTTATTTTATTTTATTTCTCCAAGTAGTTGAGGCTACCAATAGTTTAATTATTATAAGAAAATGAAACAAAACATGCGTTGATACGCCGTAAATTGGCTGAGACACCACAAATAATGGTTTTTATCGTATTTCTTTTGGCATTTAGATGGTATATATTCATATACCCATTAGGGAAAGTTTTGGGTCTTCAAGGGCCACTTTATTTTCCACATAGTTAAAAACTTTATTTACATTATCAACAGCGTTTGGAATGTTATCTAGTCTAGGAAAATTGGTCAAATTTAAAAAACATAGCTTTCTAACTCTTTTTTGGAGATGGTGACTTTTTTAAAGTTACATGCATTAAAAACCTCTTAGTCCTTTTAAGTCATTTTCTAAGACTTTTTGTACAATGTTTTTGAAAGTACCTTCAGCTCTAAGCTCTTGAGAAGTACTTTCTACTTCACTTTCTCTTTGGGAAATATCACTAGGAGTTTTTCCCTCTTCCTCTTCTCATATTTTTTTCTCTTTCCACTTTTAAGAGTTCCCTCTTACCCATTCTCCCTATAGCTTCCATTTTGTTTGTTTCAAGCTTTCATGTCCTTGGCATGTGGTCCATGTCAGACTCTGTGAAGTTAGAATGCATATCTTTTTAATATAAGATTCAATATTTTGTTTGGATCTTACTATTTAATAAGGAAGAGCATATGTCAAAAGATCTTCTTTGAGTTTCTTTGTCTTGGATCTTTCTTTTCTCTATATTTGGTGCACAACCAGTTTCTACGATTTTTTCTATGATTCTTGTCTTCTAGATTGGTAGAACTAAAGGTGTTAATCATTTTCATGGATGTCAGGGAAATAACTACTTTGGTGTAGAATTTCATAACAAAAACCCATAAGAACTTGCAACTATATGTTTTCCTCACATGCATCCCACATGTAATAGTATACATATAACAATATCATGATTCTATGTGAATTTAATAGGTGATAGGGTGGACATGCGTGGAAATAAAAACTATTATTTCAAGAAGAAACATAGAAGGGATACAACCCATGCAAAAAAAATTAAGTAAAAATGAAGAATTATCTCTGCTTTCTTGTGTGTGTGTGTGTGTGTGTGTGTATATATATATATATATATATATATATATATATATATATATATATATATATATATATATATATATATATATATATATATATATATATATAGAGAGAGAGAGAGAGAGAGAGAGAGAGAGAGAGAGAGAGAGAGAGAGAGAGAGAGAGAGAGACAGAGACAGAGAGAGATGAAATAAAAAATAAATATAAACTATAAAATCTAGTAGATAAACACATATTCTAGTGTAACCCTAGTACCAGGTTGATTGAAGGTACTAATAATAATTTTTGAAAATTGTGTACACTATACTTAGAATAACTCTATCTCGGTGAGTGATCATTGAGGGGTGAAAGCATGTTAATGTGTTCAACATGTTTTAGGATTATTTACCACTTTTAAGCACATCACGATTTACCTATTTCAAATTCTATATAAATAGTGAAAAACTAAATTCATAATATCCTCTATTTGGCATACAATTATTCATGTGAAAATGAGTTTTGAATATTTTCATTACTCACATGAAAGAAGGCGACCTGCGGGCTATCATGAGTTGAACATTGATAGTAATTGTCATTACTTATCATGTCCTACAAGAGGTGGTTATCCATGGAGTCTATGCTAGTGGAACATAGAAGGTTTGAGTGACTTTGTAGGTCGTGAGAGAAAAATACCATAAATGAAGTTGTTCCATCGGATGAAGGTGAAGCAAAAACAGTAGGAATGAGTGTGAGTAGGTATTAAAAAGTGAAACACATGGTTTTGTCTAGCATCACATGCATGCATGCATCATTTAGGTGCTCTCATGGCTAGGAGTATCCTTTTTGGTTCTAATGTAAGAGCCTCTGTTTTCGATAGAGGAGAGGCATCACCCATTAGGATTCTCTCGTTTAAGTAGGAGCAACGGAGGAGGTAAACCCCTCGTTGATTTGATTTATTCAGCTCATTAGTCAGCTTGCACCTTCCTAGTTGCATTTATGACCAATAACTTACCTTGTTGATGCTGACGGATATATCCAACATATCCAAAATTTCTAAACCACAATCTATTTTGCCAGAAAAAGAGGCATTCAACACCGTGTATGGTCTCTCTATCGCTAGCGCAGATCCAAGTATTACACCATAGCGAGGCAGATTGGTTGTGCATGTTTAAAGTAACTCGAATGAAGGGAAAAGTGAGAGTGAAACATGTCAAGGTAGAGTTCTATGATGCACTGATGGTGTTGCATGAGAAGGTCTATCACGAGATATCGAGAAACTACAAATTATCTCTACAGTTTGCTAGAGCCTTTGCATTTGAAAACGAAACCACTACTCAGACATTGATAAATCCAGCTATGTACCAAGTGACATGGGCTGTAGTTGTAGAGGCATTTGTTGAGAGATGTAGGAAGATGTGTACGTTGCAATGGAAGATGCAAAGGTTTTACAATTTCTTGAACGATGATGCTTCACCGGTTCTAGAGCCTCTAGATGCCAACTTGTAGGAATAGAAAGAAGATGTTGAGTTACATGTTCCACAAGGTACGGAAGTTGCTTCCATTAGGCAAGTGGGGGATACTAAGATTCTATATACCTTAGAATAGTGAAAAGATTAAGTTGGATAGGGTCAAACTTGCTTTGGATCAAGCCAAGCTATCCAAGGTAGTTGCCTCTATAGTGACTATATTAGTCATTGACATGAGGAAAAACTTACAAGAATCTCTAGAGGAATTGAAATGTGATGTGGGAACGTCTCCTAAGAGAAGGATTTAGTTGGAGATGAAAATTTAGATATATATTGTTAAAATTTGGAGCTATTAGGTTGAATACTTATCATATGGATTGTTACATACAAAGGCTGAATACAAGTTGCATGAGGATTGCCTCAAGAATGTGAATCAATATCTTCTATTATTAAATAGCTGGTTCTTGGTTAGTTAGTTCTAAATAGCTATTGTTTGGGATGTAAGGGTCACGTGACCTTACCCCCATATTCATATATATACATCATATATAGAGCATTGCCCCAAGAGAGATCATTATGTGGGTTTCGAGGCTCCCACGCATGTCCGCGTGTCTCTCCTCTCTTCTCTCTCCCTCCATCTCCTCCTTCCTCCTCTTGTTTTGCACACCAAAGCCCTTCATTGGTATCAAAGCTTGTTGAAGGCTTGTGCGCAAGAAGCTTCAATGGAAGCTTAGGTCAGAAGGGGTAAATATGCAGGTCGGCATCTCTTGACAGCAGTTCAGTATTTCGGTCATAACTCGAACTAGCAAGCTTGGATTGATGCATTTTAAAAATTTGTGCATAGCTAACACAGAAGGCTACAACTTCACAGATCGGCACAAAACCTGGTTCGGACTTTTATAGTGCTGAAAATTTGAAAAACGCAGACTACTATAGAAGGCGAATCTACATTCACTATGACAATAGTTCAATTTTTGGATCATAACTTGAGTTCTACAGGTCCGATTCATACGACTCAACTTGGTATGCATAGCTTGAAGTAGCCTCTACAACTTTGTAGAAGATTACAAGTCCATATTCTGAGTTTTAGGTCGCCAAAATTGCATAATATAGAGCAGCAGTGTTGTAGGTGATGGTGAAATTGACAGCTGATGTTTGTTTTGTGCATATCTTGAGCTACGCACCTCTGATTGAGGTGTTCTTTATCTCGTTACGTAGCCAAGAATCAGATCTTGAAGTTTGCTGAAGATTAAAAGTTCAGATTTAGAGGTTATCACCTCTGAAACAGCAAAACACAGAGCAGGAGATTTTTGCCATAAGAACCCTAATTGCTCTTGGAGGTTGAATTTACTTTGGAACTTCTTCAAGAGAGAATTTTTGGTGTGCAAGCTCTTATTTTTAGAGCTTCAAGGCATTGTACATGTATGATCACTATGGTAGCTCCTCCATATGAGAGTAGAGCATGATCTTGTCATGTGTTTGGCATGTAAGATGACATTGTGGTATACTCTTTTTCGAGGTTTATGTCATCATGAGTTCGATCATGGATGTATAGTGGCATTGTGGTTTATATCTTGCTTATGCCACTTGGTTATGGATTTACTTTCCAGTTGCACATACTTTTGTGAGAGTTGATTTTGGATCTTAGTTGGTACTTGTATCTTTTGTTTTCTTTTGCAGGTACATGATCCATATTGGAGCCTCAGTTGCATACTTGTTTGTCACCTTGATTTGCTATTCTATTAGCAAATGTTCATTCATTTGATATTGTGGATGGTGATTCCCACATGGTTGTTTTGGTTCTAGAGTCCATTTTACAGAGGAGATGCTGTCGAAATTTTGACAGCTTTTATGCTAGAAGGAGCTCTAGTGGATCTTGAAGCTTGTGCGATAGCTTTGGATCATTGATTATCTCCATTCACTTAAACTTGGTCACACATTGTTTGTGACAGGTTGGACCATCTTGCAGGATTTATTCTTGAGTGGAAGGTATATCGCCATTGTATTAGCATGTATTACTATCAGTTTTTTGGCATGTGTATTTGCCATTATCTTTGATTGGATCGGTGACAGGTGGTGACAAATTACTCATTGTTCTTTTGTTATTGGTTATCTTGTTTGATTGCTCAATTTACAAGGGATACTCTGCCAAAATTTTCCCAAGATTTTTTCACATCTACTTGGTCACTTTGGAGACTTGGTGAGCAGGCTTATGCTCATGGTTTTATGTGCATGCTAGATGCATGGTTATGTGACAGGTAGTTCACATGGTTCCTTCTCCATCGAGACATTTGTGATGTGAGTTATGCATATGGATATGCAGGCATGATCCTATTGAGGATAGAGTATTGTTTCTAGTCTCTTGTTACATTGCTACTCTCTTTGACTGCCAGCATGGTGTCTTCTCAGTTTGATGGCATTGACTTTCCGAGGTGGAAAGCTCAGATGTGGCATACATTGGTTCATGATGGGTTACATATATATGTGCATAGAGATGCACAGAGGCCTCATGACATGCCCGACCACGTATGGATGGAAATGGATGCATTGGCTAGCTCCACTATCCGATTACAGCTTGTGGATTCTATATATGAGTATGTGATGTATGAGGAGACCAGTAGTGTATTATGACAGAGACTACATGATATGTATGCGAGTCCATTGACTCATGTGAGACATAGATCACATCGACGACTTCGATGTTGGCATTGTGATCATGAGGGCCATATTCGACGATGTTGCTTCAGGCGGATGCGACGAGGACGTCAGAGATATGCATGTGATGCAGGTCAGTAGTGGTTTCAGGAGAGTCTATGGCAGTTGATTATGCTAGTGATGGTGATATCACTTTCTCCTATGGTTCATCTCAGGATTCCTCTTGTTCATTGGATAGCACACATATGGCTTGGTTGCTTGATGCATTAGCGAGTTTTCATATTACTCCATATCGTGAGTGGTTTTATCGATTCTCAGGTGAGAGTCGTGGATGTGTGCACTTGCCTGATGGTACGACATATGATATTGGGGGTGCAAGAGATGTATGCCTTATGCTACCTAGTGGAGCATCACTTATGCTCAGACATGTATGTTATGTGCCTTCATTCCCTATGAGCTTGATTTCAGTTAGCCAGTTACAGGAGAGCAGATGTTATGCACTCCTTGGTGAGCATCATTTTCAGTTGCAGTTGGGACAGCTTATGCTTGTCAGAGGTGCTAGTATTGGGCACATGTATCCACTGTAGGTACTTCATGTGAGAGACAGTCTCGTCTTAGTGGGAGTTCAACCTTATGTGCGATGTGAGACTCGCCATGTCTCATTTTGTCTACCTACACATAGGTCTACTGACATTCATTATGCACATGTATGGCAAGATTCAGATGCTCAGATGGATGCATATGTAGAGCATACTTTGGATGCTCATGATGCTTATATAGAGCATGATTTTATTGATCATATAGGTGCGCTTATGGAGCAAACTTCCGATGATCATTCGGATGCTTTAGAGCATGATGTGGATGCTCATGTAGAGCATTATGATGATACTCAGTTAGAGTGTGATCGTCAGTTTGACCTTGGTGTTGATGTTGTGCAGTTAGATCATGTGGAGCATGATCATACACTTGGTGTGGTAGAGCAGGATTGCTCTCATGGTACACAGTGTACGGTTGAGCATATTAGCTCTCAGGATGCACAACTAGGTACATCCTTGGTTGCGAGCATGGCTGATTTAGATGTTGAGGAGTCAGCAATTATGCAATCATTCTTGGATTCGCTCATGCCAGATGTTGACACAGATATGTCAGGACATATTGGTCTTGATGATGGTGCTTTGGATGCCTTAGATAGAGGCATGGCTGACATGCTTACATTAGCCAGGATAGCACATGTTTTGTCAGCATTCGGGAGTCTGATGTATGAGTTATTATGCTCGAGACCAGGCATTGCAGTTGCTATTGGGGCATTTGCGCTTGGACTTGTCAGTGGTTCGATGATTGACATAGGCATAGAGCGAGTGGGAGCTTTGCAAGAACTTCATCAGTTCTTGCACCAGTCAGATATGAGCTCGACTTCTGTCGATATGAGTCTAGATCAGTTTGAGGTGCATGGATACACCTTGTTCGAGGCGGTTGGTGTAGGCTGATCTGGTATGGGTAGAGATCCGGACTCTTCGTGTACATTATTGTATAGTCCTACATCATTCTTTGTATATGTTACCACTTATGGTCACATTGAGCCTTAAGTGGGAGATTGTTGGGGATGTAAGGGTCACGTGACCTTACCCCCATATTCATATATATACATCATATATAGAGCATTGCCTCAAGAGAGATCATTATGTGGGTTTCGAGGCTCCCACACATCTACGCGTGTCTCTCTCTTCTTCTCTCTCCCTCCATTGCCTCATTCCTCCCCTTGTTCTGCACACCAAAGCCCTTCAGCTATTACTAATTAGCTTGTTACTTTTTACCTATTACTAAGTAGCTGGTTCTTAGTTACTTGTTAGTAATTATCTATTACTAATTAGCTTATCACTAATGTTATTGTTAAGTTGTTGATTCTTGATTACTTGTTAATAATTAGTGATTAAGAATTAGCTAATTAGCAATTAGCTATTACTAAGTAGTTGGTCGTTAGTTAGTTGTTAGAAATTAGCTATTAATAATTAGCTTGTTACCAATTAGCTATTAATAATTATTTTGTTACCAATTATCTATTACTAAATAGTTGGTTGTTAGTTAGTTGTTAGTAATTAGTTATTACTAATTAGCTTGTTAGTGATTAGCTATTACTAATTAGCTTGTTACTAGCTATTACTAAGTAGATAATTCTTAGTTAATTGTTAGTAATTAATTATTACTAACTATCTTGTTACCAATGAGCTATTACTAAGTAGTTGATTCATAGTTCATTGTAATTAATTAGCTATTACTATATAACTTGTTACCAGTTTATAATTTCTAAGTAGCTAGTCCTTGGTAAGTTCTTTATAATTGGTTATTACTAACTAGCTATTACTAATTAGCTTGTTACCAATTAGCTATTACCAAGTAGCTCGTTTTAGTTAGTCATTAGTAATTAGCTATTACTAGGTAGCTTGTTACTAATTAGATACTTCTAAGCAGCTAGTTCTTGGTTAGTTGTTTCTAACTAATTAGTTATTACTAAGTTGTTGATACTTGGTTACTTATTAGTAATTAGCTATTACTATCTAGCTTGTTACCAATTAGTTATTACTAAGTAGTTAGTCCTTGGTTAGTTGTTTGTAATTAGTTACTACTAATTAGCTATTACTAATTAGTTTGTTACCACTTAGCTATTACAAAGTAGCTCATTGTTCGCTAGTTTTTAGTAATTAGCTTGTTACTAATTAGCTATTACTAAGTAGGTGGTTCTTGGTTAGTTGTTTGTAACTAAGTAGCTTCTTATTAGTTAGCTATTACTAAGTTGTTGATTCTAGGTTACTTGTTAGATATTAGCTATTAAATCTTATCTTGTTACCAATTAGCTATAACTAAGTAGTTGGTTGTTAGAAATTAGCTATTAATAATTATCTTGTTAGCAATTAACTATTAATGATTAGCTTGTTACCAATTAGCTATTACTAAGTAGCTCGTTCTTAGTTAGCTTTTTAGTAATTAGCTATTACTAAAAAGCTTGTTACTAATTCACTACTACTAATTTTCTCTTACCAATAAGCTATTACTAATTAGCTATTACAAATTAGCTATTATGAATTAACTTTTACTAATCAGCTCTTATAAATTAGCTATTATAGATTAGCTATTATGAATTAGCTATTACTATTAGCTATTACTAATTAGATATTACAAATTACCTATTATTAAATAGCTATTACTAATTAGCTATTACTAATTAGCTATTACTTTCTAACTATTACTAAATTACTTACTAGCTATTAGGAATTGGCTACTACTAGTTAGCTATTACTAATTAGCTATTACTAACTAGCTATTACTAACTAGCTATTACTGATTAGCTTTTACTAATTAGCTA
Source organism: Ceratopteris richardii (assembly GCA_020310875.1). NCBI lineage: Eukaryota > Viridiplantae > Streptophyta > Polypodiopsida > Polypodiales > Pteridaceae > Ceratopteris > Ceratopteris richardii. Next base: position 12,259,998 of record CM035409.1, read on the forward strand.
TTACAAATTAGGTATTAGGAATTGGCTATTACTAATTATCTATTGATAATAAGCTATTATGACGTAGCTATTACTAATTAATTATTACTAATTAGCTTGTTACTAATGAGCTATTACTAAGTAGCTAGTTTTTTATTGCTTGTTAGCAATTAGTGATTACTAATTATCTTGTTACAAATTAGCTATTACTTAGTAGCTGATTCTTTGATAGTTGTTAGTAATTACTTATTACTAATTAGTTACTAATTAGCTATTACTAAGGAGAAAGTTTTTGGTTAGTTTTCTGTAATAATTTATTCAACTAATTATTTGTATGTATCTAAAATCCAAGCATCCATCAACTATCTATCTCTTTCTTACTCTCTAACCCTCTACCAAAACACTTATTTAGCTGGTTTCATTCTGCTAAGCATTTGCTCGTACCTCAATTGGAATAAGTTCCAAGAATGTTGATGCTCCATACAATATGGATCCTGGGACAAGTAAGAATGTTGGACGTACAACATTTTCTAAAAGTAAGGCTTATGCCCAATCTTCAACATCAAAACAGAGAGAGGCAATATTCTCTCCTTCCTCCAAGACGAGTCTACAATGGATTTCAATCTTGATCCTTGTACAGTTGACCATATGCATGATGTGGAGTCCACACGCATTGACTTTGATAGTGGTCTAGACCAAATGATGGAGAATGTTCTTGATCGAGTTAGCAACTTAGATATTCATCTAGATAGTCACGACTCTGTAGTTGATAAAGAAGTTCCTCTTTCTATCCACATGTGTGTTGCTTGTGAGTTTGAATCTAGTCTAGGGTCTGGCTTTAACCTTGATGACATCCCCCAATAGGATCTTCATCCCGGTCAAATCTAGATACTCATCCAAATCAAGTTCTTCCTTCAAATACTGATCTTTCAAAGCAAGTTCCTCTACCAACTAATGATCCTATTGTTTGTTCAAACAAAGATCATCTATAAAATCCAACTCTTGATCTTAATCAGAGTCCAAATAGAGACGTTCTTCAAATGAATGTTGCGAATGAAACCTCCTTGAAGCAAAGCTATTGTAAGCCAGCCTTAGTTTCTGACATGTGTGGATCCCCAACAAAAGTTATAGGTGTTGATGTACAAGAAGATGCCAATCTAGCACAGTTTATGGAAAATGCAAAAAGAATTTGCAAGCACCTTTGAAACGATAGCATTTGCACCCAATTACAAGGCGACATACTACTTGATCACACTTGAACGGAGACATTGTACCTGATATAGAGGATCTTTTGAAAGAATAGTACTAGTGTCCATCCCCTTAGATCACTCTCCTCTATATCGGGTACTATCCCCACATGTGGCATCATCAAAATCTATTAGCTATCATTGCATTTTGTAATTAGCCCATTTTGTATCAATGTTATTAAAATATTTTGTTGTCTATCCTTCATATTATATAGCCTGCACATATTTGATAGCTCAACTATGTCATTCATTGTAACAATGTTTGGCTTTAGGTTGGATGAAGAATGAAATTCCATGCACAACTTTTGCAAAAGACAATTCTCCAAATCAATGCCAGGCTAAGTTTAGTTTTGGTGTTCACCTTCTTACAACACCTCTTTGTAAAGGTTACTATCCACACATGTGACATTGTCCAAATCGATTAGCTCTCATAGGATTTTATATTTAGCCTATTTTTTAACGACGTTATTAAAATATTTTTCATATTATAGACCTCTGTACAATTTTCGATAGATTAACAGTGTCATTGATTGTAAGTTGTAACAGTGTTTGGCTTGTAGGTCAGATACAGAACAAAGCTCCATCCATAGGTGCCACAAAAGATAACGCTCCATCCTTAGCAAGTCGATGTCAGACTCCAATAGAAGTTGAGTAGAAAGTATCTGTTTTAACTCAAACTGATCCTATTTCAACTCGAACATGTCCTATTTCAACTCAAACTGAGCCTATTGCAACATAATATGAGTAGAAAGTATCATTTCAACTCAAAATGATCGTATTTCAACTTGAACATGTCCTATCTCAACTCAAACTAATCCTATTGGAATAGAAGTTGAGTAGAAAGTATCAGTTTCAACTCAAACTAATCATGTAATAGTGCTTATAGCACAAGGGTATCCAGAGCCTTAACAAATACCATGCAAGTCAAAAAAATGAAAGAGGTTGAATCATGTGGTAATGGAGCCTAAATTTATTGAGATAGAAAGGGACCCCCCAAAGATTAGATATGGCCTGACAGAGGAGGAGATATGAGAATCAAAACTTATTTACAAGGACGTACAACTTCGGGCTCTAGTTCTGGAAGTTGATGCATTTACAAACATCCAAAGTAAGCCAAATTTTCTTGATAGTAAGCCTTGTCAACAATGGTGCCTTGAAAGTTTCAATGTCTATATTTTGAGTGTCTATGATCTTGATGAGGTCAAAAATTATATTGAGACATTCTTCCCAAGTTCACGAAGAAATTTATGGGTATTTGGGTGAGGGATCTATGTTTATACAATTTTTCAATCCATTTCAAGAGATTGGCTCATTTTTGGGACAAGAATGGGGAGTAGAGGCTTGGGAATACATTAATAATTGATACTCTTGCTTACATGTTATTTTACAACATTAGAAGATGTTGTCTCATGCTACTAGTGTTGACAATCAGTGAAAGATGTAACTATCTATTAGGAACTCTTTGTGGTCAACTTTGGAAATGGTAAATAGACCCAAATCGTACTGAGTATGCAAAACTATTTCTAGAGCTATTCCTCTTGATGAAGAGAGCTTAGCTATATATCATGGAATACATCGATAGCATTGTCGATATCATAGGCAAAAATACTCAGTATGCAAATAAAAAAACATTGTGTACAATCATTCTTTGATTTTAAAAGATCATTAGCTATGTTGATCCAAATGTTAGCTATATCGTTCAACTATTAACTATTTATATGTTAACTACTTTAAGTCTATGCGTGCATGCAAACTATTCTGGTGGTACATAGATGATATTTCCTTCCAAACTCGTGCTTCCACCCTCTTTACTAACACTTGTTACACTCAAACTCAAATTCTAAATTATGTTGATCATTGGATTTGAAGAAAAAACATTTACAACCATCAATTTCATCTGTCCAAGGGTGTGTGTTTTGTTCCAAGGGGTGAGCTATCACACTTTGTTTTTAGAGAACAAAGAAATTGAATGCTAATATAGAAGGGTTACAAACTATGTTAGGGGCAAGCCCTCACCAAATACAAATAAGCACTCCACCACTTGATTGAACTTCTCAGCATAGAAATGGTTACTTAAGCAACCAACTTCTAGCTATCTAGTACTCAATTTGTGTACTACATACTGCCAAACAGAAAAGTTTCTATCATCAGATGGGTAGTACAAATTCCAAGGCATACTATTGTAAACGGCATCATAGACATCACCGTTAATGGTAAACATGTATATACAATCGTGGATTGGTGACATGGGTATTTTAATGCATCTTTGAATATGGAAATACATATAAGCTGGTGGTCTTGTTTCTAAAAACCTATATACATTTTTCTTCTAGTCTCTCATAAAACAAACCCACCACCAAATATGTTCCTGAAGCTATCAGGTTGTTCCAAACATCCATTACACTCTTCTAAGTGAACTATTTACCTTGTGTGCACTTTAATAAATAGAAATTTGCACCTTCATCATTGTCCTCTTTTGTGTTGATTTCAAAGTTGTCATCCACTACCAATGCATCTGATAGATACTTGCCATCACCTTCAAATCTAAAATTGGAAAAGAATGAGTCTTTTGCTTCATCTGATTCATTGATAGGATTCAAAGTATGGTAAGCCCAATTTTGAACGTGGTGTTTGTTGATGCATCTTTTCCACTGATCTTGGATACAATGAAAGCAATAACATGTTAGTCCTTTGACACCAATGCAATGTCCATCTAGCCTTGAATACCCATAATTTGAATGCAAGGATCAAAGTTGAGATATCCCCTCATAATCGCAAGCCTTCTCCTTGTTCACTTCCTCAATCTTCACTTCCCAAAAGACTCGTGTGACATCCCTCCCTTTTGAGCCTGACACGTCCCCTACAAAATTCCACAACATCTGCGACACACTTCAGCATTGCACCGTGAGGTTTTAGTTGTTCATGGGTTAGCGCCCTTTTCACAATTGAACGTGCACCATCATGTTCTCCCTTATGATGCCCTAATTCAAAGAAGTTCCATATCATAGTCATGTTTGTTAGCCGTGAATATCTTCCTACAAAGTAAAATGGATGTTTCGCTTTAAATTGAGAAGCTACACCATCTAATCATACCCTATTGGCAATCATACCCTGTTGGCTTAAGTCAAGGTTTAGCTCTCTCAACCATTGTCAATGTAAGTGTGAACAATGTTGCACAAAAAGGGTGTCATGCTTCTTGTCATCAGATATGAAGAAGTGGATTACCTTTTTAGGAATGCCCTCCAAACGAAAGCATGTGATATGCACAAAAATAGTTATCTTTACAGATCACCAATGCATACATTGTATTTCATTTTTCTCATGGAATGTATATTTTTTTGCAAAATCAACCACTGAAACCACAACATTGCTTGGGAATTCAGAGACACACACCTTAAACTAGTTCATTTTCTATAAATAAATGAAATTGTGCTTGATAAATATCTTTAGAATTTTCTTAAATAATCTTGTAACAACTTTAGGAATCATCTCCCTCTTTATCAATTCTTTCCTTTTACGAGCTTGTCCTTCATTCATTGACTCGACATCTTCAAAGAGCTTTACAGGAATATGATATTCCTCAATGCTATCCTCTCTCAAACACCACTTAAAATGTCCTACTCCACAATCAGAGCACTCACCCATCACATATTTGTACTGGTGGAATACAATATCATTCTGACATGGACATATAATACTCTCTAAAATGTTGCTGATTGATCAAAATGTAGTTGTTGAAGCATTGCACCTTAATCTCTTCCCTATTTACAAATAGAATAATCGCAATTACAAAGACATCTATGCATGACATAGCTTCATTGACATAGGAGATTGATTGCATCCTTAAGTTATGACATTTGGACATGATAAATGAACCAACATGTGAATCTATCTTTCAATCTCTCAACAAAATATGGCTTCAATGATTTGAACCTTTGAAGCTCGATACTTATCATTGGATGGCATTCTTTGAAGTGTATAAATAGCTTCATATACATTACACAAACAAGTGGCTATTAGTAGTCATTTATTAGCTTGTTATCAGTTTGCTATTACTAAGTACTTGGTTCTTGGTTAGTTATTACAAGGTGTTAACTTGTTACTAGTTAGCTATTACTAAGTAGCTGGTTCTTAGTTAGTTGATAGTAATTAGGTATTACTATTTAGCTTGTTAACAATTAGTTATTACTAAGTAGCTAGTCTTGGTTAGTTGTTTGTAATTAGTTATTACTAAATAGCTATTACTAATTAGCTTGTTACTAGTAAGCTATTACAAATTAGCTAGTTCTTAGTTAGTTTTTCATAATGAGCTATTACTAATAAGCTTGTTATTAATTAGCTATAACTAAGTAGCTGGCTCTTGGTTAGTTGTTTGTAATTAGCTATTACTAATCATCTTGTTACTAGTTAGCTACAACTAAGTACTTGGTTCTTAGTTACTTGTTAGTAATTATCTATCACTAATGAGCTTATTACTAGTTAGCTATTACTAAGTTGTTGATTCTAGCTTACTTGTTAGTAATTAGCTACTAATAATTATCTTGTTACCAATTAGCTATAACTAAGTAGATGCTCATTATTTACTTGTTAGAAATTAGCTATTAATAATTAGCTTGTTAGCAATTAGCTATTAATAAGTAGCTGGTTCTTAATTAGCTTGTTAGTAGTTAGCTATTACTAATTCTTTCGTTAATAATTATCTATTATTAAGTATCTATTACTATTTAGCAATTACTAAGTAGCTATTACTAAGTAACTATTACTAATTATCTTTTACTAATTAGCTATTAGAAATTAGCTATTACGAATTAGCTATTATGAATCAGCTATTACAAATTAACTATTACTAATTAGGTATTACCAATTAGCTATTATGAATTAGCTATAAAGAATAGCTATTATGAATAAGCTATTACTAATTAGCTATTTCTTATTCACTATTACTAACTAGCTATTACAAATTAGCTATTAATATTTATCTATTACTAACTATCTATTACTAATTAGCCATTACTAATTAGCTAATACTAATTAGCTATTACTAATTAACTATTACTAATAAGCTATTACTAACTAGCTATTATGAATCACCTATTATGAATTAGCTATTATGAAATAGCTATTATGAATTATCTATTACTAATTAGCTATTTTTTATTAGCTATTACTAATTAGCTATTATTAATTAGCTATTACTAATTAGCTATTACTAGTTAGCTATTATTGATTAGCTATTGCTGAATTAGATATTATGAATGAGCTATTATGAATTAGCTATTATGAGTTAGGTGTTGCTAAATAGCTATTAATAGTTAGCTACTACGATTTAATTATTACTAATTAGCTAGTACTAATTAGTTTGTTGCAAATTAGCTGTTGCTAAGTAGCTACTTCTTGGTTAGTTGTTAGTAATTAGTTATTACTAATTATCTTGTTACCAATTAGCTATTACTAAGTAGTTGGTTCTTGGATAGTTATCAGTAATCAGCTATTACAAATTAGCATGTTACTAATTAGCTATTACTAAGGAGCACATTTTTTTGGTAAGTTTTTTATAATAAGCTATTAATAAATAGCTTGTTACTAGATATTTATTATTAAGTAGCTAGTTCTTGGTATCTTGTTAGAAATTATCTATTACCAGTTAGCTTGTTAGAAGTTCACCACTACTAAGTAGCTCGTTTTGGGTTACTTGTTAGTAATTAGCTATTACTTATTAGCTTGTTACCAGTTAGCTATTTCTAAGTAGATGGTCCTTGGTTAGTTGTTTATATTTAGCTATTATTAGCTTGTTACTAGTTAGCTATTGTTAAGTGGCTCGTTCTTGGTTAGTTGTTTGTAATTAGCTATTACTAATTAGCTTGTTATCAGTTAGATACTACTAAGTAGCTAGTTCTTGGTTAGTCATTAATAACTAGCTATTAGTAGTTAGTTTTTTACTAATTAGCTATTACGAAGCACTTGGTTCCTGGTTAGGTTTTTTGTAATTAGCTATTACTAGATAGTTTGTTACTATTTATCTACTAAGCTAAGTAGCTACTATAATTAACTTCATCTTATGTATTTTTTATTAATTAGCTATTATTAAATAGCTTGTTCTCAATCAACTATTGGTAATTTTCTTTTTACTAGATAGTTAGGTATACATAGCTTTGACTCTTACTTGTTATCTTGTTACTTGTTAACTGTTAATTTCTGCTGTTAAATTTTAGCTTGTCTCCATAGTAGATATTACTAACTAGCTTGTTACTAGTTAAATTCTATATTAGATAGTTTATGCTTAGTTGGATATTACTAGTTAACTTTTACTCTTATTAGCTAAAATCGTGAACTTACGACTCAAAATAGGATTACGTGAGATACATCAAGAAGGTAAATAGAGTGCTCCAAATTTTGATTTCTTCCAAGTAGGGTCATGCTTATCTCCTTATTATTATGTGACACCTTGCTCTCTGTTGTCCAAAACATGATAATTAGATCCTTGAACTCTTGTGTGATACATGTGGTACCTATTGATCTACCAGTTGTCTCCAAAAAGCTATGATCAGACTTAACTACACTTAATCCTCCAATCATATCATAAATGAATTTCCTACTTACTCCCAATACCCTAGAAAGTCTAGAAATATTTATCTAATTTGTTGATGAATATGCATTACTATGTAGAATCCATCATCAATGTTGATCTCTTCAACACAAGGTCATCACAATTCTTTCTCATACATTATAGTGTATTGAAAAGATTGGCAAAAAGTGCACATGTTACATGGTCTTTGGTTTGGACCATTGCATAAAAAAGTTGCCCAATACATGGACCTTGCAACATCCTATTTACTGCCTCGATTTTATCTTTACAACATAAGTTTCTAGTTTGATTGTTAAAATACTTGATGATCTTATCCACCTCCAAGTTGCTTGAACTAAGATTAGCAGTACCCTCCACATTAGTTCTTGACCTTCACGTGATTGTCTCTCTATTTCCTTTTCTTTTCCTTCCAAAAACATCTTAATGCTTCATGTCACTTACCATACCCAATGTTGGCTTAAGTCAAGGTTTAACTCTCTCAGCCATTGCCAATGTAATTGGAAACAATGCTGCATAAAAAGGGTGTCATGCCATTCTTGGTCGCGGAATGCCTTCCCTCGACACAAACATCCCCCCCCTCACACCCTCCCACCTTTTTAGAAATGACCTCCAAATGGAAATATGTGATATGCACAAAAATAGATATCTCTATAGATCATGAATGCATAGATTGTATTTCATTTTGCTCACGGAATGTATAGTTTTTTGCAAATCAGCCAGTGAAACCACAACATTGCTTAGGAATTCACAGACACATCTTAAAGTGGTTTGCTTGCAATAACTAAATGAAATTCCAAAATCTTTACCTAATCTATAGAGCTTCTCTCTCCTCCCTTTTCTTCCTCTCTTCAAAACTCTGACGTTTCTTCTCATCTTGGAAACTTTCTCCTTGAAAAACAATCTCTCTCAATATTCCCCACTCAAGACATAGCATGTAGAAAAACTACCAATAGTGATGGCGTCTGTCATGAATGCTTCTCCTTGAAAAATAATCTCTCTCAATGTTTCCCACTCAAGATGCGACACGTAGAACAACTCCCAATAGTGATGGTGCCCATCATGAATGCTCCACGGCACTCCAATGTATAACATGCATACCCTCGCCCCTGTTGAGATATCAAGCTCAACATGTGATGATCCAGGATGACACGTACCAATTTTTTGTTTCTCTGACATGTATAGTGGTCAAGCCGATATATGTCAGGGGTACTTCATTGAGATTTATTAGATTTATCTAGCGAGAGTGATGGCACATTTGTTTCTTGCTAGCTCACTCATTCGCGGACATTAGGTTTTTCCTTATGTACTGATCTTTATATATTGCACTTGTTGTATTCTTGTTTTTAGGTCATTCTTGTACGTTCCTTTTATGTAATAGAAGAAGAAGAAGAAGAAGAATATTATTCTTCCGTGCCTCAATCTGTGTGTGTGCTTCTCCATGAGAGTAAGAGTGTGTGTGTGTGAGCTCTCTTCCTTATTTCCTTCCTCGTGACATTGTATCAGAGCTAGCGTGGCTATAGAGAGCTCATGGAGAAGGCGACGGTGAAGACTACGCGGCAAGGCATGGAGAAAATGCGATTTCACAAACGGCCTCCGTTTGCTATGAGAATCAGCACAGATGTAGAAGAGCTCAAAAACCAGGTCATCTCGACCAAGCCAGATCAAAGTTTCAGAGCCATCTCGACCTCTGTTTCGAGCCTGCAAGGTGGGGCCCACAGAAAAACTAGGTGAGTTTCAGAAACTGTAACTTGCCTTGTGTTCGGTGACATTGATATATTCCAGATCCAGAATTTCAACTGATTTCGTGTACTGTTGATACACGAAAACTGTGTTTTTCTGAGATCGAATGGTCATCTCATAGTGCGACAGTGTTCAAGCAGAAGTGCTGCTTGTACTGTTTTACAATGTTATGAATTGTTGCAGAAATGGCAAACACAGATGGAATGAGTCAGCTTATGAGCGATAAGTTGGACAAGTACAACATCCATGCTTGGAGATTCTGAATGAAGAATTTCATGATGGGAAAAGGCGACTAGAAGTACATCGAAGGAGAGAATGAAAATGCTCCGCAGTTACCAGAAAGGAATCGGACTGCAGACCAGTTAAGAGCATATGAGGACTGAAATCAAGGAGCACGAAAGGTAATGTATTGGCTATCTGTTAGCATACAGGATAGCATGATTGGACACATACAGGATCCCAAGACTCCAAAAGAGGCTTGGAACAGTTTGGTCACTTTGTATGAGACTAATACAAAGGCACGGAAATTGCAACTCAAGAATGAGCTGCATACATTGGAAAAGAAGAGCATGCTGGTAAGTGACTACACTCTAAAAATCAAAAGCATATGTGAGTCACTTGCATCTATTGGCGTGAATGTAGATGATGATGATAAGGTGGAAGTGTGCCTTCGTGGTTTATGAGCTACATATAAGCAGTTCAGAACTTCCATATAGACCAGGGAAAATATTCCAAATTTTGTTGATCTAGTATCTATGCTGATTATTGAAGAAAAGAATCTTGGTGAGGATTCAAACTCCCAGGAAAACCCAGTTCTGAGCAGGTATTCTACTCTGGCAAAGGAAGAGGTAGAGGTAGAGGCTTTGGAAGTGGAAGAGGAAAAAGTAACCGAGACCAAGGTCAACAATAGAATCATGCAGGAGGAAGAGGACAGTTTCGAGGCAGGGGTATCCAAAGAGGTCGCAGAAATTTCCAAAGAAATGATTCAGGTAATGATAGTAAAGGATGTTGGAATTGTGGTAAACCTGGACACTTTGAACATGATTGCAGGTTGAAGAATCAAAATAACAAAAGGCAGCAAAACAACTATGCATCCACAAGTGCAGATGATTCTGAGAAGCTGTTTATGGTTCAACATCACATCATGAATACGATGTCTGCTGGTGTTTCAAAATCGAATGATAATGTTTGGTATGTTGATTAAGGTGCTTCAAATCACATGATCAAGTACATCGCATCCTATTGAGCATACAGGAAACATAGCATTGTCTATGGAGGAAGAGAAGGCAAAACATCTTGCTGATGTGTTGCATGTTCCAAATATAACAAAGAATCTCGTTTCTGTTGGACAAATGGTTGACCAGGGATTACAAGTCAGGTTCAATGCTGATGGATTATATGTAGAAGAGTACAAGCAGGATGGACGATTAGTTGCCAAAGGAAAAAAAGTGGGTTGGATGTTCACCTTAAATGTGAATATTCCTAAAATGAATGCAGCCATGTTTGCAAAAGGTGCAAGAGTTATTGCAGATATAAAGATATGGCACAAACGGATTGGACATGCAAACTTGCAAAGGTTGAAACTGATGCCGTCAAAGGAGATTTTCCATGGACTACCAAACTTCAAAGGTGCAGAAATGCAAAAGGTATGTGCAGCATGTCAATTTGGTAAACAACCAAGAGCATCATTTCCACATGACAAGCATGTTAGTGAGAATGTACTAGAAGTAGTACATACAGATGTTTGGGGTCCAACAAAGACCACATCTATGGGTGGTTGTAGGTTTTATGTTACTTTCATTGATGACCAATTAAGATCTGATGGAGGAGGTGAATACATGTCAAATGAGTTGAGCAGTTTTCTAAAAAATAATGGAATTTGGCGTCAATTTTCATGCAAGTACACATCACAACAGAATGGCATTGCTCAACACAAAAATAGACATATTGCGAAAATAGCAAGAGCCTTAATGGCTAAGAAGAATATGCCTCATTGTTATTGGGCAGGAGCTATGCATACTTCTGTATACATCATGAACATAACTCCGACTGCTGTTGTACATCAAGTTACACCTGAAGAGAAGTTTACAGGTAAAAAGCCAAACTTATCACATCTGAAAGTTTTTGGCTATATTGCATATGTACATGTCCCAGATGAATTGAGGATGAAGCTTGATCCGAAAGCAGAAAATTGTGTCTTCATTGGATACTCCCTTGAGCAAAAGGGATATAAATGTTATAACCCACTCACACGATAGGTAAAGGTGATCAAAGATGTGGTATTTGATGAAATGTCAAGCTTCTATGCAGATGCCAAAGAAGGCCTGAGTCTTGAACCAAATGACAAAGAAAATGCTGAAAAATAAAGTGCAGAATCTCAGGTTTTGAGTGGACTGGATGCATCACCAAGCAATAGTTCCAACTCAAATCCATGGAGTGGAAGATTACGTGGAAATTTCAGTCGAGAAAATTCATCAAATACATCCAAGAAAGGTAAAGAAAAGCTTTCTGCTGGTCATAAAACATGTGCAGGTTTTGAAGACATTGATGGAGATTCAAGCGGTTTAGAAAAGAGTCTTGATGAGGAACTTGGATTGCCCTCTGTGAAGACCCCAAGAGTTAGAAGTCCACATGCAGATGATACAAGGATAAGTGACCTAGGACCAAGAAGATCTTGGAGGATAAGGAATTTAGTGCAACGACTGACATATGATAGTTACATGGCTCGTCATTATGCCTACATGAAAAAGGTAATACAAGATGCTGAACCTTCTTGCTTTGAAGATGCAATTGGAATTGCAGATTGGGAAAAGGCTATGGATGAGGAGATGGGTGCACTTTATGGAAATGATACATGGAAGCTGGTTCCATTGCCGCAAGGAAAGAAACCCATAGGCTCTAAATGGGTTTACAAGGTAAAGCAAAATGCTAATGGTAGCATAAGCAGGTATAAAGCACGATTGGTAGCTAAAGGATATGCATAGACATATGGCATTGATTATGAGGAAACATTCAGCCTTATAGCTAAAATGTCTACTGTTAGGACACTTGTTGCATTAGTTACATCAAAAGGATGGACTTTGCATCAAATGGATGTGTGAAGAATGCTTTCCTACATGGTGAGTTACAGGAAGAAGTATATATGGACCGGCCACAAGGATATGAAGATTCAAAGCATCCAGAATATGTTTGCAGGTTGCAAAAGGCTTTGTATGGGTTGAAGCAGGCTCTGCGTGCATGGCATGCAAGGATTGCTGATTACTTAACCAGCATTGGGTTTTCTATGTGTGATGCAGATCATTCACTATATGCAAGGAAGGCTGATGATGGCATCACGATTGTGGCCATTTATGTTGATGACTTGATTGTAGGTGGTGATAATGAAGAAAGCATCAAAGAGGTAAAGCAACTTCTTATGCAAGAATTTGACATGAAAGATCTTGGTGTGCTGGGCTATTGCTTGGGCATTGAGTTCATACATACAGAAAGATGTATATGGATGTTGCAAAGGCAATATGCCTTGAATATGCTGCAGAAGTATGGTATGGCTGGTTGTAAGCCAATTTCTATGCCATTAGATAAAAATTTGAAGTTGGATACTACATGAGGTGAAGCATTGGAAAATGCTACTATGTACAGGAAAATTATGGGAAGTCTTATATATCTTACAATTACAAGGCATGATTTAAGCTATACTGTTGGACTTGAAAGTCAGTTTGTGCAGGTTCCCAGGAAGCCACGTTTGGATGCTCTGAGGCGCACTCTACATTATGTGAGTGCTACTTTGGATTATGCATTATTTTATGAAGCTGGTGTAGATTTGCAGGTTCATGGATACACCGATGCAGATTGGGCTGGTAGTACTCCAGATAGAAGGTCTACTAGTGGCTTTCTTTTCTCACTTGGAGGTGCAACTATTACATGGAGCAGTAAGAAGCAACCCACTATTGCTTTGTCGAGTACACAGGCTGAGTATAGAGGTGTTGCAATGGCAGCATGTGAGGCATCATGGCTGGAGATGTTACTTGCAGATTTAGGTGTGGAAGTGCAAAAGCGTATCACTATTTTTTGTGATAATCTTAGCAGCATACAGTTAGCACGAAACCCTGTTTTCCATGCTAGAACAAAGCATATCGAGGTACATTATCACTTCATCAGAGAGAAGGTATTCGCAGGTGATATTGATCTTGTTTATGTGAGAACAGATGAGCAGGTTGCCGATATTTTCACCAAAGCACTTGGAGCTGAGAAGTTGAAGAAGTTTTGGGAGATGCTTGGATTACAGCATATGGCATTGAGCTTGAGGGGGAGTGTTGAGATATCAATCCAGGATGACACGTACCAATTTTTCGTTTCTTTGACATGTATAGTGGTCACGCCGATATATGTCAAGGATACTTCATTGAGCTTTATTAGATTTATCTACCGAGAGTGGTGGCACATTTGTTTCTTGCGAGCTCACTCATTCACGGACATTAGGTTTTTCCTTATGTACTAATCTTTATATATTGCACTTGTTGTATTCTTGTTTTTAGGTCATTCTTGTACATTCCTTTTATGTAATAGAAGAAGAAGAAAAAGAATATCATTCTTCCTTGCCTCAATCTGTGTGTGTGCTTCTCCTTGAGAGTAAGAGTGTGTGTGAGAGCTCTCTTCCTTATCTCCTTCCTCGTGACAACCCCTGCCTCTAATGCATTTGATTTTCCCTTTCAATAGGTCATACACATATGCTTAACTAAGAAGGATTCACTTTTCCAAGCTAATTAACAATGCGGTGGACTTCACTTTTTTGTAAACATTAACATGCTTTCACCTGAGATTAAAATTCAAAGACATTTACCACCAAAGGTTTAGAACCTAAAATTACTTTTAATCCCTTCTATAATTTAATTATACTTTTTACTACATTATTGATTACAAAAAGTGCATCATTACTCTAGTTTTCCATCGCTAAAAAGTCTACATTTACTTTAATCATTGATCTACACATATGCCTATATAATTTGTGTAAACAAGAACTTTTCTATGTCAGTAAAAGAATCTATTTTCAATGATTCAAAGCTTCTTTGGAATCTCATGTACATATTTTGAGTGTGCAGAGTCCCATAAACGATCTTTGTGTGGATGTAGAGGTATTTTTGGCTTTCCATATTCTCCATTAGAAAAGAGTATCTGTTGAATTTCAAGCTCAACATGTGATGATCTAGGATGACACATATCACTTTTTCATTTCTCTGACATGTATAGTGGTCCCACTAGTATATGACAGGGATACTTCATTGAGATTTACTAGATTTATCTATCGAGAGTGATTCCCCATTTGTTTCTTGCCGAATCACTCATTCACAAACATTAGGATTTCCTTACGAATTGTTCTTTGTAAATTGTACTATTTGTATTGTTGGTTTAGGTCATTCTTATACATTCCTTTTATGTAATGAAAGAAGAAAAAGAAGCATAAAAAGAAGATCATTCTTCCTTACCTCAGTCTGTGTGTGCTTCTTTTGAGTGTGAGAGTGTGTGAGTGAGCTCTCTTCCTTATCTCCTTCCTCGTCACATGGTATTAGAGCTAGTGTGGTTGTAGAGAGCTCGTGGAGAAGGCTCATAGTGAAAAGTACATGAGAAGGCATGGAGAAAGCGTGACTCACAAGCAACCTCTGATTTCTATGAAAACTAGCATGGAGTTAGAAGGCGACAAAATATTTTCAAGTGTCACCCCTTTAAAACTATTTGTTTTTCTCAGATTTCTGTTTCGAAGCCGTCTCGATCTTTGTTTCAAGTTGTAAGATGGGGCTCATTGAAAAATCAGTTTACTTTGAAAAACTATAACTTGCATCTTTCTCGATAACACACATATTCCAAATTGCAAATTTCAAGTGATTCTGTGTATTGTTGATACACAAAACTATGTTTTTCTGAGATTGAACTATCACATCATAGTGCGAGAGCATTCAAGTAGAAGTACTATTTGTAGTGGTTTTGTAGTGTTGTGAATTGCTATAAAAATGGAACACATAGATGGAATGAGTCAAATTATGAGCAATAAGATGGAAAAGAACAACTTCCATGCTTGGAGATTTCAAATGAGGAATTTTTGGATGGGAAAAGGCTACTTGAAGTACATCGAAGGAGAGAACAACTTCATAGTTACCAAAGAGGAATCCAACTATGGACATGTTAAGGGCATATGAAAAATGGAATGAGGGAGCAGGAAGGGTAATGTATTGGCTATTTGTTAGCATACATGATAGCATGATTGGGCACATAGATGATGCTCAAACTCTGAAAGAGGCTTCGAACACTTTGGTCAAATTGTATGAGACCAATACAAACGCACGAAAACTACAACTCAAGAACAAGGTGCATACAATGGAGAAAAAGGGCATGTTGATAAGTGAATACACCCTAAAAATCCAAAGCATACGTGAGTCACTTGTATCTATTGGAGTGAATGTGGATGATGATGATGATGATAAGATAGAAGTGTGCCCTTTGTGGTTTAGGAGCCACATATAAGTAGTTCATAACTTCTATTGAGTCGAGGGAAAATATTTTGAATTTTGTTGATCTTATGTCCATGCTAATTATTGAAGAAAAAACTCCTAGTGAGGATTCAGAATCCAAAGGAAAATGTAGTTCTAAGTAGGTATTCTACTCTAGCAGAGGAAGAGCTAGAGGCTTTGGAAGTGGAAGGGGACACAATAACTAAGACCAAGATCAACAATAGAATCACATAAGAGGTAGATGACAATTTTAAAGGAGGAGCCAAAGAGGTCGTAGAAATTTCCAAAGAAATGATTCAAGTTATGACAGTAAAGGATGTTGGAATCGTAGTGAACGTGGATACTTTGAACATGATTGCCGGTTAAAGAATCAAAATAACAGAAGGTAGCTAAACAACTATGTATCCACAAGTGCATATGATTCTGAGAAGCTGTTCATGGTTCAACATCACATGATGAATACAATGTCTACCGATGTTTCAAAAACAAATGGTAATCTCTAGTATGTTGACTCGGGTGCTTCAAATCACATGACGAGTCATGAGGAATGGTTTAGTAGTTTTAAAAAATTATCAGTTCTTGGATATGTTGAAAGAGGCGATGACTCATCACATGCTATCGATCATACATGAACTACAACACTATCTATGGAGGACAAGAAGGTAAAACGTCTTGTTGATGTGTTGCATGCTCCAAATGTAACAAAGAATCTAATTTCTGTTGGACAAATGGTTGACCAAGGATTACAAGTTAGGTTCAATGTTGATGGATTATTTGTAGAAGAGTACAAACAAGATGGAGGATTGATTGCCAAAGAAAACAAAGTGGGTAGGATGTACACCTTAAATGTGAAAATTCTTGAAATGAATATAGCCATATTTGCAAATGGTGCAAGAGTTATTGCTGATATAGAGATCTCACATAAAAAAACTGGACAAGAAAATTTGTAGAGGCTGAAATTGATGTACTCAAACAAGATTGTCAATGGACTATCAAATTTCATGGTTGGAGATATGCAAAAGGTATGTGCAACATGTCAATTTGGTAAATATGTAAGAGTATCATTTTTGCATGTCAAACATGTTAGTGAGAATGTGCTAGAAATAGGACATAGAGATGTTTGATTTCCTCCAAAGACCACATCTATGGGTGGTTGTAGGTTGTATGTTACTTTAATTGATGACCATCCACGAAAAGTATGGGTATATTTGATGAAATAGAAGAGTGAGGTGTTCACTCACTTCCAGATTTGTAAGGTTATGGTGGAAAAGTAGATAGGGAAGTATATTGAGACATTAAGATCTAATAAAGGAGGTGAAATATATCAAATGAGCTTAGTATCTTTCTAAAAATTCATGGAATTTTCATGCAAGTACATACCAAAACATAATGGCATTACTGAACGCAAAAATAGACATATTGCAAAAATAGCAAGAGCCTTGATGGATGAGATGAGTATGCCTCATTGTTATTGGGCACAAGTTGTGCACACTATTGTATACATCATGATTAGGACTCTAACTCCTGTTGGACATCAAGTTACACCTGAAGAGAAGTTAATAGGTAAAAACCCAAACTTATCACATATGAAAGTATTTAATTGTATTGCATATCTACATGTTCCAAATGAGTTGAGAAAAAAGATTGATCCAAAGGTAGAAAAATGTATTTTCATTGGATACTCCCTTGATCAAAAGGGATATAAATCTTATAACCCACTCACACGATAGGTGAAGGTAAGGAGAGATGTGGTGTTTGATGAAATGTCAAGCCTCTATGCACATGCCAAAGAAGGACTTAATCTTCACTCAAATGCCAAATGAAATGCTAAAAAATTGTGTTGAATCTCAAGTTTTGGGTGGACGTGATGCATCACCAAGTAATAGTTCCAACTCAAATCCATGGAGTGGAAGATTGCGTGGAAATTTCAGTCCAACAAATTCATCAAGTACGTCTAAGAAAGGTAAAGAAAAGCTCTCTACTGGTAGTAAAACATCTACAAGATTTGAAGACATTGATGGAGATTCAAGTGGTTCAAACAAGAGCCTTGATGAGGAACTTGGATTGCCCTCTATGAAGAATCCATGAATAAGAAAGGCACATACAAATGATACAAGGACAAGTGACCCAGGACCAACGAGATCTGGGAAGATGCAAAATTCAGTGCAATAATTGACATATGATAGTTACATGGCTTGTCATTGTGCCTACATGACCAAGGTAATACAAGATGCTTAACCTTCTTGTTTTGAAGATGCAATTGGAAATGTAGATTGAGAGAAAGCTACGGATGAAGAGTTGGTTGCACTTTATGGAATTCAAACATGGGAGCTGGTTCCATTTATGCCAGGAAAGAAACCCATAAGCTACGACTGGGTTTACAAGGTAAAGCACAATGCTCGTGGCAACATAAGCAGGTATAAGGCACGATTGGTAGCAAACAGTATGCACAGACACATGGCATTGATTATGAGGAATCATTCAACCATGTAGCTAAAATGTCTACTGTTAGAGCACTTGTTGTAGTAGCTACAACAAAAAGATGACTTTGCATCAAATGGATGTGAAGAATGCTCTCTTACCTCATGAGTTATAGGAAGAAGTTAACATCAACCAGCCACAAGGATATGAAGATTCAAAGCACCCAGAATATGTTTGTGGGTTGCAAAAGGCTTGATATGGGCTTAAACAATCCCCTTGTGCTTGGCATGCAAGGATTGTTGATTACTTAACAACCATTGTATTTTCTATGTGTGATGCAGATTGTTCATTATATCCAAGGAAGTGTGATGATGGCATGATGATTGTGCCTATTTATGTTGATGACTTGTTTGTAGTTGGTGATAACAAAGAAATCATTAAAGGGGTAAAGCAACTCCTTATGTGGGAATTCAACATGAAAGATCTTGGTGTGCTACACTATTTCTTGGACATTGAGTTTATTCATACAAAAACACGTATATGGATGTCGCAAAGGCAATATGCCTTGAATATGTTGCAAAAGTATGCTATGGCTGATTGCAAGTCAATTGGTATGCCATTAGATCAAATTTTGACGTTGGATACTACATCCGGTGAAGCATTGGAAAGTGCTACTATGTATAGGAAAATTGTGGGAAGTTTGATATATCTCACAATGAGAAGGGCTGATCTAAGTACCCTTTTGGACTTGAAAGTCAATTTATGTAGATTCCCAAGAAACCACATTCAGATGCTTTGAGATGCACTCTATGATATATGAGTTCTACTTTGGATTATGCATTGTTTTGCGAAGGTGGTGTAGAATTGCAGGTTCATGGATTTATCGATGCAGATTGGGCCAATAGTATTCTAGCTAGGAGATCTACTAGTGGATTTCTATTCTCACTTGTAAGTGAAGCTATTACATGGAGCATTAAGAAGAAACCCACTATTGCTTTGTTGAGTACATAGGCTGAGTGTAGAGGTGCTACAATGGAGGCATGTGAAGCATCATGGCTAGAAATGCTAGTTGTATATTTATGTGTGGAAGTGCAAAGGCCTATCACCATCTATTTTGATAATCTTAGTAGCATATAGTTAGCATGGAACCCTATTTTTCATGCTAGAACAAAGCATATTGAGGTGCATTATCATTTCATCATCGAAAATGTATTAGAAAGTGATATTGACCTTGTTTATGTGAGGACAAATGAGCACGTTGTTGATATTTTCACAAAAGCACTTGGAGCTGAGAAGTTGAAGAAGTTTTGAAAGATGCTTGGATAAGAGGACATGATGCTAAGCTTGAGGGGGAGTGTCGACATATCAATCTGAACATGTGATAATCCAAGATGACACATATCACTTTTTGATTTCTCTGACGTGTATAGTGGTTAGGCCAGTATATGTCAGGGATACGTCATTGAGGTTTACTAGATTTATCTACTAAGAGTGATGGCACATTTGTTTCTTTCTAGCTCAATCATTCACGAATATTGGGATTTTCCTTATGTACTCTTCTTTATATATTGCACTAGTTGTATTGTCGTTTTAGGTCATTCTTGTATATTCCATTTATGTAATAGAAGAAGAAGAATTTTATTCTTTCTTGCCTCAGTCTATGTGTGCTCCTCTTTGAGTGTGAGAGTGTGTGAGTGAGCTCTCCACCTTATTTCCTTCCATGTGAGAGAATAGACATTAGTATTTTTAGGCTTTCCAGCATTTGATTGTGAAGAAACATGCACACATGAGAATCATTAAAGTTATTACTACATTTACCATAGAGGCATGTAAAGGATTCTACTCCCTCCATCGATCCCCTTTTCAATAGGAAAAGAGTAAGGAGTTCATATATAGGGGTCGGTTATTATCTGCAATGTGTAAAGGATGCAAAAGACCTGGTTATGAAGTCCATGGATACACTATCTCAGTTATGATCTAGAATATGTAAAGGATGCAAAAGAACTAGTGTCTTTATCCTTTCTCCTTTGTTTACTTGACACATAAAGCATTGTTGAACATAATTTTGGACATTTCTCGCTATCATGTCCACCAAAATGTTCTTCTAACAAGCTATATTGTCTTGTCAACACCTAGATGTCCTGTGCAAGGCACATCATGGTTATCATGCATGAATTTTCTTCTCAAATGTTGGGAATCTAGTATGCAAAACTTTCCTTTCCGTCTAAGTATTCCACTCTCTTGTGAGTAATTGGAATACAAAATGGACTTGTTCGCTCTGCTAGGGGAAGAAACAGTTGGAACTCTCCTATCTCCTATAATAGAGTCATCACTGATGGCTTGAATGTGGATCTTCCACATGTGCTTCCGTTATCTCTTGAAGCAATGAGCTTTCTAGAACTGCAAAGCTCATTTGATACATTATCCATGACAATGCATCAACATCTATATTCTCTTTGCTCTTCTATATAGGATTTCCATGTGAAACTCCTGCATGAGCTCAGCCCAACAATCCTTTCTACATCGAGGACCTCGCTGACTACAAAAATACTTAAGTGTATGGTGATCTTTGTATACCTTAAATTCTGCACCATAAAGATATTGTCTCTAGCCTTTACGTGCATACACCACTGCAAACAACTCCAGTTCATGCATAGGCCAATTGCACTGTGCATTACTCGATTTTTTGCTTTCAAAAGCTATTGGCTCTGATACCAATGTAAGGAATTGAGCTCACAACCTTTTGGTGAGGAATGTGATGGGCTAACCACTTGCCCCAAAAGCCATGGTTGAGTATTACTTCCTAATCCTCTCTCTTAGGGTGTAGTTCAACCATCTCCTATCTATGATGGGTGTGGTAAAAAAATAATTTGCAAATGTGTGTAAGTGCTGAAGGTGGTCCATACTCCGTTGAAATAGCATGGCAATTCACCTCCAAGAGTCGATGCTTCAAAACAATGCTTAGAAGAGGGTCATTGAGGGTGAAGGATCAAAGTTGTAGCTCTTTAAATAAGTGAGACTAGAATCCAATTAAGACTTGCAACCACTCTATAGAAAGAGCTCTGAGAGGGCATTCTATAGCAAGAAAGATCTCCAAATTTGGAGGAGATTTGCTCAAGATATGGCTAATAAAGTGGATATAAATGGGTGAGATCGGCTATGACAATAGAACTAAGTATGAAAAATAGAGAAAAGTTTATGTTCCCTCCTCTGGCCTCCCTTCAATGCCGATTACATGTGTCTGGCAATTAATCGCACATATCTAGTGAAAGGGGTGCTAACTACATATGTACCCGAGATTCACTACCAAAATAAACTTTCTCTCTAGCCTCTTCGGTGGGTGAAGAGTCACTCAGCTGTGTCTATAGAGGCATACATGCATCACCTTTAGGCTAAGGGAGCAAGCAACTGATGAGTATTATCCCACATATACTAGAGATGCCTTCATATAATAAGTTTGTATGAAGTCTTTTCAACATAAAAGATAAAAAAAATGATTTGCTCCCTCTGCTATGATCCACGTGCAAGCACATAGAGAGCCTAGAAATCCAAGAGATGGCAACTCGCGGCGTGGGTATGCAAAGGGGGCAGTGTTCAGTGACTTATGTGCGCATGTGGATTGGTGCCTTGCTCAGGATCACACTGCGCTTCGAAAGGAGGAATCCTATGGGCTCTCCCAAGGCCCCTTTTTATTACTTCTACGCTGGGCTCAATGACGATGCACCATGATAGAGATGTTCCCTAACAATGAAAATTATGATGAAATCATACAAGAAAACGCCAAATGCAAGATGCACATGAAAAACAAGTTATGCCTAAGAAAAACGGATGCTCTGAAACCAATTGTGAGAAAATAGGCTTGAATGATGTGTATGACACTCTCCCCCCATCCATATATACCCACTTGTACTCTAAAAATAGCAATGATGTTGTTGTGTGAAGACTACCAATGTTGTGTGAAGACTAACCATCAAGTAAACTAAACTAGTTCAGCCCACAAGGGGTGTGAGATGCCAGTATCCACCCAACCAACTCCACCCATATATATACCTCAAGGCCAAAGGGGGGAAATCTGAGGAGAGCTTGCCAAGTGTCCCCTCCACATGGACGCTAATCCAAGTCCTTCTAACTTTGGAAATCACATGGAATCACATGCCTCTCACATGGATTCTAAAAGGATTTCTCCCAAGCTTGTAGTACAAATCTCAAGGCTTGAGAGGCCTCCCTAAGGGTTAACTACCATACTCTTAGGAAATATCAATCCTAAGGGTCAAAACCCTTCAATTGGGAGCAAATAAATCCAAATAACGCAAGGCTCAAACCATACATTTGGAGACACTTTCCCAAGGGTTTCCCAATAAACTCCAAGGGTTCTCCAAGTGGTTTTGGACCCTGAAAACTCATGTCTTTGGCCACTTTGACCCATAGTTATACCCCCTTTAACATTTTTTTCCTCGAAAATGTGTGTAGGTATATTATGTGGAGTATTCCCCCGTGCCTCATGATCATTTCCATAGATCATGGTTTTTCATCTCCCTGATTCGCTTCTTCGTCAAAAGGAGATTCTATCTCATGCTGGATTTGAAAAAGAAGGAAATTCACTTGTGGGGCCTATCCCTACCCAAATCATTCTAATATTACTTAACTTAGCATGAGAAACACTAAATTAAATGCTAGGTATGGACAGAATGATAAGGGTGGATTAAAACATCCCTGCCTAATTCAATGTTTCCCTATGTGCGAACTCCGCATCCAATAGTACAAACATATGAAGTAGGTGGATTATAAGTCTCCAACTATTTTACTATGCTGATCCATTTCTATGCACCATTCGGGTGTAGACCTAGCAAAATAGATGGATCTCTTAGTAGTTCAAGGCTTTGAAAAGTCTCCTTAAATTGAGGTTGATCAAAACATCTAAATAAGATGTTTCTGACTATTTTCTACTTCTTAACCAACATCTACTCATCCTTTTTCCAAATATAGAACTACCATGTCCTATTGTACTTTAGAGTCAAGGTAGAATGCAGGAAGGAAGTGATTCCATTCTTTGGGCATCCAACCTCAAAATGATTTTCCCAAGACTTTCTCAAAAGCCTTGACTTGTTTGGAACTGTTAGAATCTATAAACGATTCCTAAGAGTTTTACTTCAAACTCTTTTAAGAGAACTTTTTAGATTCTTCATCCATTGATCTTAAAGCAATTTTAGATGGATGAATGAATTCTCTTAAGTGTCTTCTGAAATTGAAAGGGTTTGTTTACAAAACATCCATCTTTTGATGTTTAATTTGGTTATCCCTTCCATCTAGCTAAACCTGATCTAGGAGTGACTTTGAAGATTCCTTCCAAGTCAAATCCAAGGTCTGGAAAAGCGAGAAGGAAGAACCAAAACTTGATGTAACCGGTTCAACTTCTGAAACATTAAAATGATTTGAGTCAAATCAGATGAGACTCAAAACTTTAAGGATTTAATCTAGCTAGTGGTTTGAAGCATCATTTCTATCTTTATTAGATTGAATTTAAATTCTCAAGAAGATCCTTTGGGTAAGGTTAAATCATCATCCATTTACCAAACTCTAGTGGTATAAAACATCGGTGTCTCGAGCCATCGAGTTTTGATGATGTTCAACTTTACTATGATGCTTCAAATATCCTGATTAAGAAGTTAGCCCTTTTACAATCTCTTGAGACTCCTATAGACTGGAATACCAAGTCTAATATAAATCTCTTACTTTAAGAGACTGATCACCTTGTTGTACTATCAACAAGCTGTTTTGGACTAACTTAGTCTAGCTTTAATTACATAGATAACTAAGTCAATCTTTTCTTCAATATCACTTGATACATCTTTATTCTAAAAGATATTAACTCACTTAGTTGTATTTGTCAACTAAGTGTTTTATCCTAGATTAACTCAGTCAAACTTATCTTTCTTGAAAGGATCTTTCCAAGTTCTCTCTCTAGAAATCCATGTAGCATTTTTGATAAAGAATAAAGAGACTAAATTATTCTTATTGAAAATCTTTATGAAGATTTAGAAAGTGATTTCACTCCATGATCTTCATCTCAGTTACTTGATATTTGAAGTGCTTCATGGTCATATTCTTGATCATTTTGTACTTCATTTTTATCTATGAAGTTTTTGTTTCCATTGGGATGAAGTTTCACTCCAACTCATGAGCCCAAGACTAAAAGATACCTATCATATCAAGGTCTGATGTCCCATACCATCATTCCTACATTAATGTGAATATAAAGGATAGTGTCCCATACCACTATACTTTATATCCAACATTGATGTGTGGATGATATTTATCTTAAAGTCTAGAATCTTAATCTAACTATAGAGTACCCTTTACTTAGATTCTTCTCACTAGAATCTAAAGTCAAGGAATAACTTCCATGTTTTCCACCTTGCTTAGGCTTCAGACACAAGATCTCTCTATGATCTTAATTATCCTAATATTATATTGGAATCTCTAAAACCTTTTGATGAAATAAACATCCATCTTAATGGAATAAACATCCATCCTTTCCGTGATTCCAAGTGTCTTGAATCGTATTCAAGATCAAGTTAGTTTTTCCTTAACGAACTTGAAGTGTCAAGAGATTACTCTTGCTTTTTAGATTCCTTTAATTATCCAAAGCTTTCAAAAAGCTACCCTAGGGTTTTCTAGGAATCTCATTTACTACTTAAGTCTAAGCATCTTCTAATGCTTTTGGATTTCCATTGAAATCCCTTTAAGAATAGGTGAATACAAGTTTCACCTTCCCGAGACTTAAGTATCATTTACCAAAGTTGTAGGGTGTGTAATTTGTATATTCTCTCCTTCTTACTTCCCTTTAGAGAAGAATAAGATTTGGCATGCTTTATTTGAGCTCGTGGATACAACCACCTATTACAAAATCTTTTGTGATATTGTTGGGATCCCATGCTAAATTTAGCATGCCATGAAGTTGCTTTCTGAGCAACTCATTGTTTGACAAACATCTTATATATAAAAAGATGTTCTTTTAAGTTTCTCTTTATGGAATTAATTGTACCAGTTCTTGATAAGTTTTGGTGCTTTCTTCCCCCCTTTGAAGAGTTTTCGTCCTCAAAAACTGTGAAATCTATGGCTTCATTTACAACTAGAGAGTCAATACTCTAACTCCTCCAATATTGGACTATTCAACCCATCTTATACTTGTGTAGAACCTGAAAACTTTCTAGAAGATTTATTGGAAATAAATTCTAGTTTTGGTGTCTTTTAGAAAATTTTCTAGAGGTATCTCAATGACCACTTGTCCTAACTTGCTCATGAACTTCCTCTTGACTTTATGGGAGTGCTCATGAGATCTCATGTTTTATGCCTATCTGTGCTAGGACATGTGGCTTTAATTTTCAATGCTAATCAAAGCATACGAAGTTTGAAGGTACTATGAAATAAGAAAAATATTTCCATTTCCTCATTGAACCTAGAGAACTTTAAGTTCATTCCATTAAAAATTGTTGCATCTTCTAAATTAAACCTTACTTGACTTTGTTGAGATGCAAATCTATTGAATTAATGAAGCCTTCAATTGAATTGGAAATTTTTCCAAAAGGAAAGAGCTTTCAATTTTCATGATGCCTTGAATACTTTTCACCATTCATGTTGGTGAAAGTAATCTTTGCTCATAATTGGTTTCCATCAATGTCTTTGATGGCATCAAGTTAATAGAGCTTTATATCATGAGACTCTTGAATCCATTCTAGAGTGTCATCGTATTTAGGATATGTCATGAAGAACTCTTTTAGAACCTTTTTCAATTAACTATCTCTAAGTATGTCTTATACTTAGAGTAGTATTGTAGGTTCTATGAAGTAGTGTAAGAGTGTGCCACCAAAAACTTTTTTGAGATATCATCTTTGTTATTGATGACATTCAATGTCTTTCGGTGTCATCTTCTTAAGATATCTCATCAAAGTATTGTTTCGGAACCATCTCTAAGTATCTGTTATAGGTAGAATTAGCAGTGAGTATGCCAACTTCTCTAATATTTATGTATACATGCTATTTTGATCATGTTAAAGAAAGCTTCGCTTCGAAAACTAAGTTGTCAAGGAGCTTAGATATATTCATGCATACATTGCTTGAGGCTAATGTTTGCATTGAAAGAATTGAGCTTGAGAATTTTTCTAAGTTACTTAAGAACTTAGATGTGTTCGGGTACTGTTCATTTCATTTCTTCCTTGCCATTGACTTGGTAAGGGAATTTCTCCTTAGGTTTATTTCATTGATCAATAAGACATACTCATTACTTAATGTATAATTCTACATTAAGCATGGGTGTCAGTACTTTAGGAAGGAATCTCTAGGTATATTACTCGCAAGAATTTTGCTGACATAATTTTTGCAAATACCTTAAATTTCCTTTTTCCTAAAGTTCTTTCTCCTAATTAAACTTTCTATTGCTATTTGTTCACTTAATTATTTTCATTATGTAAGAAAATAAAAAGTGAATCCTAAAATAAAAAGTGAATCCTAAAGTTCATGCATATACCTACATGCAAATGCATGTATGACATACAAAATCCAAGCAACCTAATGATTCTATTATGCTAAGCATTCATGAAATCCATGACTATATGCTCCTTTTTATGCACAAACATGTGCTTGCTTTTCAAGCATCCTCATGTGAATGCACGTGTTGTCGTGCATTTGGAACATTTCTAAGAAAAAGAAGACTTGACATGTGTACCAAAGAAAACTTAAAATTTCTGCATTGAAACTATCTCTTTTCAAGAGAAAATGCACAAACAATCTTTCTTTTTAATGCATAGATGCATGTGAGTGTTTAAGGTGCTTCGAATTCCCTTCTGATCATGCATGTTTGCCTCTTGAAAGCTTAAAATACCTTTCCTTTGCATGTATACTGGGGCTAAATAATCAATAGCTCCTCTATTGTGCTTCAATTATGTATATATGCAAATATAATGGAAACTAAGGCAAACAAACATCATGTTTTTAAAAGAAAAACTTAGCTCTATAATAGCTTCGTCCATCCTTTTCCTTGGAGAAGAGCCATACTCCATTTGATTTCCAATTGCTTCATCCAATCTCATTCAATTAGTAGCTCCATTCTTTTTGAAAGTACAAGGGTAAAATCCTCCTCCAGGCAACAATGCGCTATTTATTTGATTCGTTACTTGAAATGGAAATATAGTAGCTTGCGTCCTCCCATAAGGTAAAGAGAGGCTAAATTCCTTTCAAATTAAACCTCAAAGAGGTTTGATCATAGTTGATGGTAGAATAATAAAATCAAAGAGTGTTAGAACCTCATGGGTTCACCTTAGCAGTCTACAATTAAGTACAAAATTTGAATTCACACCTCACAAAATTGAACATGGACACTAATACTTTTATGAAGGCACAAATTCTATGGCGCTAATCTCTCATGAGATATTACGGAGACAAGCAATAGTCCATTCGATAAATGCATGGGAACAACATGTTCCTATTCCAAGAGGGATGAAAATATAAAAACGCCTCACCAGGTTATAAGATTACAAAGTTTTAATACTGCTATGTGCACGTGGGTAGGTTGGGAGTATAATAAGCTCCTTTTTTGTTTTTGACCAAGAGTTTTGTTGCACGTCTTTGAATGCGAGCGTGTGTGATGGCACATATAATCCCACATATTACGTAAATCACTCAGGACTTGCCTAAATATACAGCGAACGTTCTGCCTTGAACATCCAACAGAACAAAGAGCTCTCCGTGAATTATGCAATCACGTTAGCCACGTGTGAAAGAATGAATACGTTCAGAGTCAATGCTAGATGTGTGGACACAAAGTGGTTATAGTAAATTATGAGGCGACCCCCGATGCACTATATAAAAGAGCTTCAGCTAGGCCGCCATACATAGATGGAGACACTTACCTCTAGAAAAGCTTCTGACCCATGGCTCTCTACCAATGTTGTGTGAAGACTAACCATCAAGTAAACTAAACTAGTTCAGCCCACAAGGGGTGAGAGATGCCATGTACCAATGTTGTGTGAAGACTACCAATGTTGTGTGAAGACTAACCATCAAGTAAACTAAACTAGTTTAGCCCACAAGGGGTGAGAGATGCCAGTATCCACCCAACCAACTCCACCCATATATATACCTCAAGGCCAAGGGGGGAAATGTGAGGAGAGCTTGCCAAGTGTCCTCTCCACATGGATGCTAATCCAAGGCCTTCTAACATTGGAAATCACATGGAATCACATGCCTCTCACATGGATTCTAAAAGGATTTCTCCCAAGCGGTACAATGTTGTGTGAAGACTACCAATGTTGTGTGAAGACTAACCATCAAGTAAACTAAACTAGTTCAGCCCACAAGGGGTGAGAGATGCCAATATCCACCCAACCAACTCCACCCATATATATACCTCAAGGCCAAGGGGGGAAATGTGAGGAGAGCTTGCCAAGTGTCCTCTCCACATGGATGCTAATCCAAGGCCTTCTAACATTGGAAATCACATGGAATCACATGCCTCTCACATGGATTCTAAAAGGATTTCTCTTGAGGTCAAGGGGGGAAATGTGAGGAGAGCTTGCCAAGTGTCCTCTCCACATGGATGCTAATCCAAGGCCTTCTAACATTGGAAATCACATGGAATCACATGCCTCTCACATGGATTCTAAAAGGATTTCTCCCAAGCTTGTACGTACAAATCTCAAGGCTTGAGAGGCCTCCCTAAGGGTTAACTACCATACCCTTAGGAAATATCAATCCTAAAGGTCAAAACCCTTCAATTGGGAGCAAATAAATCCAAATAACTCAAGGGTTCAAAACATACATTGGGAAGACACTTTCCCAAGGGTTTCCCAATAAACTCCAAGGTTCTCCAAGTGGTTTTGGACCCTCAAAACTCATGTCTTTGATCAAGGATTTGAAATAGGATTTCATTTCTACTAAGGAATTCTAGATAGATATTCACTTATGTAGATTATTCTTAGTCGTCTTCTAGATTCTCATCAAATTCTCCTTCTACTCTTCAATTGATTGTGAACAACAATCTAAATGCCTTAACCTTTGAGGATTCCATCTTTGTTTTTTTTGTAGGAAGATCAATGTAGGTGGAAAATGTCAAATACACATGTTCTAGATCAAGCTCTCTTAGCTAGTTAGAAGGGCAAAGGTAAATGGAGCTCATCTACTAGTAACAAGAAACCTGGCAATGTTGCACAATAAAAGAAGGAAGACAAAGATGAAAAGAAAACACAAAAGCAAAAAAAAAAGGCAAATATTGTAGGAAACTGACCATGACGTGTTCTCCTAAACAATTGCAAAAGAGGAAAATAAATCAAGGCTTAAAGGGAGATACAAAATATTCGATGCACAAGAAGAGAAAAGCTGCATCGTAGTCTTTGATTTCTTGAGGCAGAAGTGAATAAAAGGTAAGGGTCACCCATAGCTCATCCCCTTAAAATAAGAAGAACCTCAAATATGAAGAAGAAATCCAAAGAAAGTATCTTCAATTTTTCTTTTAAAATAATGGTGAGAAGGGAAAGCGAATAAACCGAGAAAATAAATGTGAAAATTCTTGAAGGAAGCCAACAAATGGAAGGTATTCCGTACATGATTGAAAACAAGGGAGTGGAATGCAATTTAATTGAGGAGAATATGGAATTTACTGCTACTCACTTCACACAACTATTGGGATCATCCTTCTCAAAGACATGAGATCATGGCTTCCATCTCTAACATCATGAGCAAGAAAGTTCTGCATAATTTGTGTTACATTCTTGGGTCCCTCGTTTTAGATACTGAGATTGGGGAGGTTATTGAATCCCTCCCCAGTGGTAAAAATTTGGGTCTGGATGGTCTCACTTAGGAGTTAAGGAGACACTTATTTAAACTAAACCAAAGTGTTTGCCATCAAATGATGAAATCATCACTTGCAAGGCTAATCAAAGAATTATATACCTTAAAAATATTCAATACAATCATGTGCAAGAGATGAGTCCAATTTCGCTAGCTTTATAACGTCAATCAAGGACCTCTCTATTGTAAATTATTGAGTTACAAATCTAGGAGTAGTCCTTGACAAGACCAATAGGTGATCACAATCAATGTGTGAATACAATTGATTGGGATGAACTTCATGTGGACACAATTGGGGGACAATATTTTTAGAGGCTATTATAAGTATCCATGTGAGGTGTCATGGACAAAGGAAACCATCCTAAACCTTAAATTGTGTGTGACTTTACATATCTCATGATTGGTTCATATTTTGGAGAAAGTAATCCCTCCATTGCATCCAAAACATGCCAAAACCCCAAGATGGACTATCCATTTGCTGAATTCTGATACCCAAAGTCTTCTTTCCAATTGATGACATCATCAATGACATCATCAATGACATCATCAACTCCTAACTGCCTTTGCACCACCCTTGGAAAAACTATATAAGGAGGGGTTGGCGAGATTCATACTCAGTCTTGCCAATACAAGTCTTGGGAGTCATGACTGCCAAGTAAGTACTCTCCAAGTTCGAGTTCCAATTCTTGACTTGTTCTTGGTTCTAGTCCTATCTAGTCTAGTTCTTGGACATCTAGCTTTGTCCTCTTGTAATCTCATAGTACAAGATCTTGTCTATTTATTTCTTGTATCTAGATCATCTCTCTGAAGGGAATTGGTGTAACCCAGAGATCTTGCTTCCAACCTATCAATCGCGGGTTGTGGGACATCTTGTATCATCTCTAGTCGAGTTATCCATACCTATCTATCTCGGGTTGTGGGACACCATGTATCAGTTATGTATTCTTTTATCATTTCCCCTACGTGGGCATTCTTGTAATCAGAAGTGTATTTACAAAATCTTGTCTACTATAGTCCGAGAGCAGAATAGTGCTCCCCTAACATTTTGGCAAGACTACCTTCATCAAGACTAGGCACAATGGAGATTATTCATGAAGATATATTTTTTGCACTTAAAGTTATTCAACAACAAGTCCATGAGATACGAGAAAACCAACAAAGGATTCCACAACAAAATATTCAAGATGTAATCACAGAACTTCAAAGGAAAATTCAAGAGCTGCAGATCATTGTAAATCAATCTTCTTCAAGTAACCCCACGACAACTAACATGAAGAAAAGTCCAAATGTGAGCATGCTAGAAAAATTTGATGGGACAAGATCAAAGTTCTGTGGATTTGTGCAACAAGTGAAGCTATTCATAAGGATGCAACCGGACACTTACCGAGATGATGCTTCTCAAGTAGGACTCATAGGAACTCTATTATGTGGCCCTGCTCTTTCATGGTTTGCACCTATCCTTGAGAAGGATATGGATTATTTTTAATTTGAGAAAGGTTTTTTCCGTGAAGTTAAAATTTTGATGTGTGATTGAAAGTTAAACTTTTTTATATGTGGTTTTCCATGGAGAAGAGCTGAGCATGATAGAAGTAACCCTTTTTTTTGCTGCTCCATAAAACATATAGAATCTTGTTCATTTCGGGGCATGAACCTGGGCAAAGAGCTTGGTAGCAGTAGCTCTACTTGGCATGCCTCCCACCTCTAGGTAGTCCGACAATGATCTTATTGATGGCCTGTACCGCCATTAGCCTTGTTAGCATGGGCACACATGCATACAAGAGTCCGTCATAGACTCCCATAGAGTAGATCTAGAGGATAGAGATCGAGACATATAATGTGAAAGAAGCACGGGTCGTGCGGGTTTCCATCCTACAATCTGTAGGTTTTCCTGTTGATCCTCGAGCTTCTTCATGATGTCGGATCGATGACCTGCAATGATACTAATACAGCCATTTCTCATGTACTCCCCATTGCAAATAAAGAGCAGCGATGATGAAATTGTAGCAAACGTCGTTTCTTGGGTCAGTGAATTTCTTTATGCAGGCATGCTCACCATAGGATGCGAGAAGGACGATGACGTACTGCAATCATTGCTTGATCGATAGCGTAGAGAGGCCAAAGTTGCATTTCCTGTGGATGCGTAGACCTGATCAGTATCATATTGCAGCTATGATGAGCGCAGCTTTCTACAGCTGTAAACTGTTGATTAGAACTGCAGACATGTCGATCCGAAAATCTTCAATCGTTGTCTTTTGTCTGGAGTTTCTATGCCTTTCCTCCAACTGAGGGCCGCTTTTCATGTGTAGAAAAGAATGTTCAATGGATGCTTTTGCTTCGGTATGTAGTTGAAAAACCAGAAGATTCAAGGCATGCGTGTGAGCTGCTTTTTGGTGGGTCCTTTGTACAAGCTGTCTGAGAGCTGGCGGACTGAAGATGGTCTGATTGAAGACAAGCGCAATCGTAAAGTCGAGGTTCCTTGTCAGGTAATTGCAGAAGAAGACCGATGGATGAGCAATCATCAAGAAAGAGTCCTGGTTATGGTTAAAAGATGGTGTAACTTCCAAAAAGGAAGATTATCTGGCTTGCATGAAGCAACCAGTGAATTTGCATACGAGATTTGGTTTCGAGGAATCTGAACTTGTTGCGCTGATTTGATATTTAAGATATCTCATGCAATTTTCAAGCGAACGAGGACGATCGTCCATGGACCCACATCACCAGCTTTCTGAAATTTCGAGATGGAGATGAAGCGAGTCTGAGAGGGCATTCGATGTCGTTTGATGTCTGTTGAGCTTTGAGTACTGTTAAAAGACAGTAACAGGAAGAGTCTCGACTTTCAATTCTCAGAATGGCCAAGGAGGTCGCCAACGAATCCACGTTAACGAATTTCAGACCCTTTGATTTGACGATTGGGCTGAAACTTTTCTGGAACAGCACTCATTAGGCTTTCCTGTTTGTTGACATATCAGCTTAAGAGGCGAACAGAAAAGATGGAATAACTCTCGGAATGAAGACCAAAGTCGTAGAGAATCATGCTGCAAGAAGACGAGGACAAAAGGCAGCACCGTGTGTCGACAAGAGTTGTTCCTATCAAGAGAAAACGTAGCATTGTCATTTTCTTAACTACCTAGGAACATTGAAAAATCTTTCAACATAGAATGGTGGACTTTTATGAAGTATCAATTAAAGAACGTAAGGGAAATTTGGAATTTGTAAGTGAAATACATGAGAGAAAAATATTATGAAGCACTATTATATCCAGAATAGGACATGTTCATTTTATACATTTACTAAGCTCATAGATCTCCTCTCTCCATTTGATTTCACCCAATTTCATCTTTAATTTCGCACTTAGGAAGAAGTAAAAGCACTTTAGAAATAGTTTAGAAGTCAATTATTTATCCATCAATCAAGAGCTTTGGATTTTGAGTGCACAAATACGTTCAAAACCCCAAAGACAATAAAAAAATAGATAAACTATCACGTAAATATGAGACTTGAAGCTATGAGTTTCTAAAAAGAAACAAAAAAGAAAAAGAAAACCTTTAAAAAAAGCAACATGTTTTTAACATGCACCTTCCTTCAGAAAAAAATATTAATAAATAAATAAAATTAGATTAAATAAATAAAATAAAATTTTCCACATCCTCTTCCATCCCCTCTCTTTGTTTCTATGTTGTGTGTGTGTGTCCCCACTTCTAAGCATTTTTGCATTAGTCCAAAAAAGTAAAAAAATTAAAGCTTTAAATTAACCATAAAGTTCTCAAATAAGATCCTAATCGGGAAAGTAAGCAATCAAGTTTACTATATTTAAAGTCCTCTACACATCGTAGTGAAGCCAAATCGTTCAAATTCTTCATGGTTTGGATGTTATAAATTTTAGAACAATATTCTACTTTATGGACATCAATTAAAGCTATAGCAAGAAGCGGGAGATAAGAACTAACATATTGTGTCATGGGGACGCGTTGAAGCTTAACTCTATGGTGTTTGCAGTCAGCCTGTGACGTGCATTGACATGAAGGCCATCGTCTGCCGGAGATAGAGCGTCGATGTGAAGGCCATCATTTGTCGGAGCTGAGGGTATGACGTGCGACATGGAGTGGCCATTGTTGATATATTTAGGTAGTGATGTGTGTGAACACTTTGGGACCACCGAGGCACTTTTTTCCCTCTTTAGGAAGTTTTTTCCCCCCGGCTTGTATATACGCCTATTGCCCTAATGGGCTACTTATCTTTGTACATTCTAGTGGTAATACATTCAGTATTGTGTGTTGAGCTCCAAGCTTCTTCTTCTTCCTTGTGTTGTTCACGTGCTTCTGTAGACGTCTAACTCCAACAATTGGTATGAGAGCAGGTTGCCACTTCACCTAGGGTGTCGTCTACACCTCTCCGGTTGCAGTCTCAGATTCGCACGAAATTTGCTGAGCATACTCAAGGTGTTTCAGAGATCAAAACATCTTCGCTTTGTGGTGCTCAAATCTAAGCTCGTTTCGGCCTCTGAATGCACTATCACAACGCTTGTGCAGGCTATTTCATATTTTTGTGCCAAAGGTATATACCAGTTTCGGTTTGCCAGTATAAGCATCTCGAAGTCTGCTATAGGTTTAGCAGAACTCGTCTGGGCAATTCCGTTCAACTTTTTGAGATACAGCCAATTTTTTGCATCAAGGTATTTTAGTCACCGGCCATGGCCAAAAGCAGTGATGTATTTCATATGTTGGATATTGAGGATAAGTTGGATGGTACCAACTACCCATTGTGGAGTTATATGATGTGACATGTATTGGTTGCAAAAGGATTGTGGAACATTGTGTAGGGTGTTGAAAAACGTCCTATCACACCTGCAACTCTTACAACTGCAGGTATTGAAGCTGATGCAGAAGGTGTCAAAGATGATGATATTCTGCATATCTCTATTCGTGTTGTGGTTTCTGCTGCACCTACTGCAGAGCAAATTCGTTGGGATGGCAAAAATGCCGAGGCACATACATTGATAGCTTTGTCTATCAAACGTGCCATTATTCCTCACATTCGCTCTTGCAGAATAGCGAAGGTTTCTTGGGATACACTTACCACATTTTACCAAGCTAAGAATGAGGCTCGTGTTGCTTACCTGAAAAATAAGTTGGCGAGTGAGCACATATGTTATGAATTATGGAATATGTTGAACAAGTAATTGTTGGAGTGTTAAGTTATTGATGTATTAATGTGTTTTTGATGTTTTTGATATAGAAGCTGAAGGTTCGTGAGGAGTGTGCAAAGAATGAAAGGGCGGATATCAATAATCCGAATAATTATTATTTAGCTTGTAAATAAACCGTCGTAGAAGGTTCTATTTTTAGAGACAGTTAGAAAAGTAATGGTTAGGATAAGGGTCGTTGTAGACCGCAGTTTCTGTTATTGAAAGCAATGGCTTTCTATAAAAGTTACCAACTTTCAGTTTCACGCCTGCTTTTCGAAGCCGCTCTCATGTAACCAATCTTTTCGACGTAATCAAAAGTTCCTATAAATACATGCTCTCTGTGGACTATCGAAACAGAGTGCATGGGGAGAGATTGCACCCAATCTGCATTCTGTCTCGTCTCTTGTTGCGTCTATTCTTCTGTGTGTTTTCAGCATCCGTAATCTCTGTATGCGCGTGAGCAAGATCCTGACAACAATGGTATCAGAGCTCTGCACGCGTCAATACGGAGGGTTCTGTTCTCTTTTCTCGATTCCGATTCCGATTCTGTCTTCATCTTCGGTTCCGGTTCCTATCCTGTTTCTGTTCTAGTTCCAGAACCAGAACCTATGTTTTCACCTACGTTTACACCTACGTTTACTCCTTTGGCTTACTCCAAGATGTCGACTAAGGCAAAGAACTTAAGCAATAACTTAGGCAATACATTGGCAACATTGGCACCCAAGGCTCCCTTGGTGACCGTTGGCTACGCGCGAGGCAATTTTAATTTTGAGTGGCAATAGAGTGGTTTAGAGTCCCTAAGGTAGGAGGATTTGAACCCACAACCTCCTACTTTCAAGGGAAGTACTTTAACCACTCCTCCATCTCTTGGTGTTGATACTCAAGTTCTTTCCTCATAAATTTAACATGACTTTTCTTACTTTTCAAGGCGGCATGGTGCGACGCGACGTGGCGCATCTCAGGGTACACTTCTGAGGGTACACCAGCGTACATCCAGACAGGGTACATCCTGTTAGGGTACATCAGGGTACATCCAGAGAGGGTACTTCTCTGCTAGGGTACATTTCCTTAGGGTACATCCCGTTAGATTAAGGGTCCAAGATAAGTTGCATGGGTGAGAATTAGTTTCAAGAGACTAAGGTTGAGAGCAAGGAAAGTTCATCACAAGAGGGTTTTGTTCTTTTCATACTCATGGACCCTAGACTATGTCAAGCATCACATGGTTAATCTTAATAATTTAATGACTCCATGAACATTTCCATGCATGTGTTTTTACATGGAACATGCTTATTTTTTTTCGTTCAATGATGAAACATGTGACTCGCTATCCATGTTTATTATTTTATTAACTGAGGTCAGTTGTCTTTTTAACTGAGGGGCATGTTATGAATTATGGAATATGTTGAACAAGTAATTGTTGGAGTGTTAACTTATTGATGTATTAATGTGTTTCTGATGTTTTTGATATAGCAGCTGAAGGTTCGTGAGGAGCGTGCAAAGCGTGAAAGGGCAGATATCAATAATCCGAATAATTATTATTTAGCTTGTAATTAAACCCTCGTAGAAGGTTCTATTGTTAGAGATAGTTAGAAAAGTAATGGTTAGGATAAGGGTCATTGTAGACCGCATTTTTTGTTATTGAAAGCAATGGCTTTCTGTAAAAGTTACCAACTTTCAGTTTCATGCTTGCTTTTCGAAGCCGCTCTCATGTAACTACTCTTTTCGACGTAATCAAAAGTTCCTATAAATACATGCACTCTATGGACTGTCGAAACAGAGTGCATGGGGGGAGATTGCACCCAATCTGTGTTCTGTCTCGTCTCTTGTTGCGTCTATTCTTCTGTGTGTTTTCAGCATCCGTAATCTCTGTATGCGCGTGAGCAAGATCTTGACAACAACATAAATGAAGATGATTCTATGGACAATTTTCTAACAAAGATCAAAGACTTGAAGGAACAATTGATTTCTGTTGATGAGGTTATACAAGATAGCTCACTTGTGCAGACCGTTCTAAAAGGTCTTCTAGACCGTTCTGAAAGGTCTTCCTGATTCATATCAGAGTTTTGCTTCTACTCTTCCGTTGATGATTAAAGGCAATCCAAATGCCTTGTCATTTGAGGAGTTAGTCTCTATTTTGTTGTAGGAGGATCAGTCCAGGCAGAAGAGGTCTGTTATGCATGTTGGAGATCAAGCTTTCTTGGCTAGTCAGAAGGGCCAAGGAAAATGGAGCTCTTCAGCTAGTAAGCAGAAATCTGCTAATTCTCCACAATCGAAGAGGGAAGACAAAGATGAAAAGAAATCAGAAAAGCAGCAATTGTTTTGCGAGTACTGTAAAGGAAAAGATCATATCATAAAGAGCTATCAAAAACTGGATGCTAATGAGGCAAAGAAGAAAGAGGCTAGAATGGTTGTTGCAGAAGCCTCTACACCAAAAACAAAGTTTGCTAATCTTGTGCAGGAAGAAGAATGGGCATTTACTATTGTTTGCAGTTTCGACCAATCTTCTCATGAGCAATGCATGTCTGCAGTAGACTCAGATGTTTGGTACTTTGCCAGTGGGGCGACCAAACATATTACCTCGCACCAGAGTTTCTTCTCTTCACTCGAGCCTGCCCCTATAGGGAATACTATTACATGCACCAAGAACTCCTCTTATCTTGTTATGGGAGTTGGTAAGATCATTTTGACTACTGCTGATGGTAGCTGTTTCACTTTGTGAGATGCTTTGCTTATGCCAGGGATTAAGAAAAATATGTTATCGGTTTCTACACTAGCGAAGATTGGCTTAGTTGTGAAATTTGAAGATGACAAATGTACAGTTCATGATCTGTCAAATGGCGATGTGATTATTTCTTTTGGCATTTTATGTCGGGGGCTGTATAAGCTCATAGACTATGAAAGATCTATAAATGATTTGGCATGTGCAGTACATGATTCTCAGGCTATGTTAGATGCAAAGCTTTTGGCATGCATGCTTTGGTCATCCGAATTTTGCTAGTTATCTACACTTGCAGAAATGTGAAATGGTGTCCTCTTTGCCCAAACTTGAGGCACCCAGAAAACATGTTTTGTGAAGGCTGTATTTTGGGAAAAAGGTAGCGTTCCTCCTTTCCAAAAGATGGTTCAGTTCGGGCTACTAAAAAATTGCAGCTTGTACATAGTGATGTCTGTGGTTCTATGCAGACACCTTCTTTTGGAGACTATCTTTACTTCGTGACCTTCATCGATGCTTTTTCTAGACATGCATGGGTATATCCATTGAAGGCAAAGTCCAAAGTGTTCATGTGCTTCAAACAGTTTTTGGTTTTGGCTGAACATTTATCATCATGTAAAATGGGCATCCTCCATTCTGATTGAGGGTGGGAATATATGTCTCCTAACTTTAATGCATTTCTGGATGAACGTGGGATAAAACACCAGTGTATAGTTCCGTATACACCTCAACAGAATGGAGTTGCTGAATGAAAGAACAAGTCACTCATGGAGATGGCGAGGTGTATGGTCAAGAGTCAGGCTTTACCACATAAGTTTCTAGCTTGAGGCTATCATGTGT
Source organism: Ceratopteris richardii (assembly GCA_020310875.1). Lineage (NCBI taxonomy): Eukaryota > Viridiplantae > Streptophyta > Polypodiopsida > Polypodiales > Pteridaceae > Ceratopteris > Ceratopteris richardii. Next base: position 12,299,056 of record CM035409.1, read on the forward strand.
GCAACATATGTACTTAACAGGTGTCCCACTAAAGCACTGTAGTCTATCACTCCATAAAAGACTTGGCATGATCGCAAGCCATCTGTTGCTCATCTGCGTGTTTTTGGTTGTTTGGCATATGCATTAGTGCCTGAACAACATTGTAGAAAATTGGATGATAAAGCAGTAAAATGTATATTTGTTGGGTACATGTCTAAAAGTAAAGGCTATCGTCTATATCATCCACAAACTTAACGCATTCTGGTTAGCCGTGATGTTGTTTTTGTGGAAGATGTTATTCAGCCATTGCTTTCATGTACTAAGGAGACATCTGTTAGCTCCAAAGACATGTATGATACTTTGCTACCTCTTTTTACAGGTGGACAGTCTAGTGCTAGTCCTAATGAGGCAACTTTTCAACCTTTACAGGCTTCATGTGATGATGCAGATCAACCCATTTCTAATGCAGATTTACATGATGCACTTGTTGATGAGAGATTTTACATTGAGGAGTTAAAAACTATGCCAAAATGGTTGGTGCAGACTTTGCGTGACAGCAAATTAAATGCACCTCTGTCATATGGTACTTGATCAGGCTCTCATAGTGCCTCTTTTGCATCAGATTGCTATGCTATGGCTGCCTCTAGTCTCTATGATAAGAATGATCTTGTTTCATTTGATGAACACGAAATTCAGAAAATTGGATGGCTGCTATGCAATCTGAATATGATGCTATAATGAAGAACGGTACTTGGTCTTTATGTGACTTGCCTCCTAGCAAGAAGGCGATTGGCACTAAGTGGGTTTACAAGATGAAGCATAACCCTGATGGAACAATTGACAGGTATAAGGCTAGGCTTTTTGCAAAGGGTTATGCACAGGAAAGAGGCATTGATTTTGATGAGACCTTTGCACCTACATGCCGTATGACTACTCTTCGGAGCATCTCTCCACTTGCAGCCCATCATGGTTGGAATGTACATCAGTTGGACATTCAAACTGCATTTCTGAATGGTGACTTGCATGAAGAAGTGTATGTTCTTCAGCTCCATGGCTTTGTGCAAAAAGGGCATGAAAACCAGGTGTGCAGGTTAAAGATGGCATTATATGGTTTAAAGCAAGCACCATGTGCTTGGTATGAGAAGATACATGCCTATCTAATTGCACATGGTTTTGAGAATAGCCCAATTGAAAGCACCTTATATGTTAAGCGTGCTAATGATGTGCTTCTGATCATTGTTGTCTATGTTGATGACATGCTGCTCACTGGTCCTATTGAGAAGCATATTACTGATTTTAAGGCTGATTTGCATGCCTCATTTGAGATGTCCGATTTGGGGCATTTGCATCACTATTTGGGCATTCAATTTATGCAAGTTGATGTTGGAATGGCTTTGCCTCAAACAAAATATATTGACACATTATTGTAGCGTTTTGGCCTTGAAGACTGTAAGCCTATTGCCACTCCTATGGAGACAAGGTTACGATTGAGTCTTCATGATGCTGGAGATGCATTTGATGCTGTCCTCTATCAGCAGGCTATTGGATGCTTGATTTACTTATGCATTACTTGGCGAGATATTCACTTTGCTATCTCACAGATGAGCAGGTTTATGCATTGCCCAAGTGTCAAGCATTGGCAGGCGGTTAAGCACATCTTTCACTACTTGAGTGGTACTCCACTACTTGGGTTGTTTTATCCCAAGGGGAATCACTACCGCCAGATTTGCATGCTTTTCTGACTGAGACTGGGCTGGTTGCTATGACACTCGTGTGTCCACTAGTATCTTTTGCTTCATGCTTGGTAGCTCATGTATATCTTGGTTGAGCAAGAAGCAGCCTACTGTGGCCACTTCTAGTTGTGAGGCTGAGTATAGGGTAGCTTTCACAGTGACTGTTGAGTGTGTGTGGCTCAGATGCCTTATGGCTGATTTGGGTGTTGATCACTCTTCTGCCACCACCACCTTCACTGATAGTCAGAGCGCATTGGCAGTTGCGAGGAACCCTGTGTTCCATGCTCGCACTAAGCACATTGAGGTGCATTACCATTATGTAAGGCAGAGGTTCTCTACTGAGGAAATCAGCCTGGCATATGTGCCCATGCAAGAGAACATTGCAAACCTTTTCACGAAGGCTCTACGTAGGGAGAAGTTTGAAGCTTTCCGCAAAGCTTTGGGCTTACTTCCTTTTGTGGAGTGATTTCCACATAACTTGGCACTTCCTTATAGATGAGTGCCAGCTCCTTGTTCACCACATCACTCCTAGGGGGGATTTGTTGATATATTTAGGTAGTGATGCGTGTGAACACTTTAGGACCGCCGAGGCACTTTTTTCCCTCTTTAGAAGGTTTTTTTCCCCCGCTTGTATATATGCCTATTGCCCTAATGGGCTAGTTATCTTTGTACATTCTAGTGGTAATACATTCAGTATTGTGTGTTGAGCTCTAAGCTTCTTCTTCTTCCTTGTGTTGTTCGCGTGCTTCCGTAGACGTCTAACTCCAACAGCCGTTGTCTGGCAGAGCTACATCAAGTTGATGTAGACGGTCGTGAAGATTGCCGGAGTTACAACAAGCAGACGTGCGACGTGAAGGTGACGTTGTCTTCTCGCTGTCGGAAGCATTTGTTTATTCTTCTGCCAGTGGAGTTTCTCTCGACTTGGGCCGTCTATCACGGGGAAGGCCGTCTATCGTGGGGAAGACCGTCTGTCTATCACGGGGAAGGCCATCTATCGCGATTTATCTTGGTTTCACGGTACCAAAACCGTTCATCACGGTGCATAAAGGGCTGTTTCTGATCAATCCGCCTCTCGTGGTACTCTCGTCTATCACAGGCATTCCCATCTATCGTCGCTTTTGGGGCAGTGTGTATATCGAACATATCGTAGTTCGGTGGGCATAACTCTGCGTGCGCCTCAATGTACTTGTTGAGGCACGATTGACAGTTTTTCTTATTTTTGAATTAGTAAAGATGGTCGATTGCTTGGCGGATCAGAGTGCGACATTGGACCCTTGTTTGATTCGTTATTTCATGAAGCAATTCAGTTTCGATTTGGATTTAAAGAGGAAGTTTTATTGTAAGTTTAAGGATCGAAAAAGAGTAAAAAAAAATCAAACAAACAAATTCAAAAACTTCTCTGCTTCAGGAACCTATTGTAAGAGAAATATGTATTTTGGGAATTGGCATGCTACGGGTTCCTTCTTGATTCTTCATGAAAATTGGGGGCAGCCGTTTGTGAAATGGAGGGCCCTTCTTGGTCCTTGTAGAGCGCGTTCGACTAAAAGGGGTGTTTCTTTTTTGACTTCAGCTTTTAAGGGGCTCTTTTGTTTTGCCCGTGGTCTTCCCGTTTTTTTTCTCTCTCCATCCCGCACGTCGGGTCCTTGTCATGGCTCTCGCGACCCCCTCCTTTGTGAGAAGCAACCTAGCCCTGCCTCCGGGGGAGATCGCTAATCTGGCCCTTATTTTGGAGGGGGGATCTTGTGTCGCCCTTGGGGCCTCCGAGGGTGTTGAGCCTCCCTTGGTCTCCCTCAGTAGATCCACAATTGTGTCAATGCAAGGTGATCTCAAGAAAGTCTCTCTCATTGGACAAGTGTTTGGCCCTAGGCCCCCACTCGAAATCGTGCACCGGTGGCTTCACAACGAGTGGTGCCCCCGAGGATTGATTGTTTGTAAGTGTCAGTTCTTACGGGCTAGTCATATGTTGCTAGTCTTTGAGAATGAAGATATGGCATTTCAGGCCCTCAGTGTCGGAACTTGGCATCTCGCACGGGCGATCCTGTGCCTGTTCAGATGGTCCCCTCATTTTATTCCCGACAAATGGAAGTCTCTCTGGTACCCTCTATGGGTTGAGCTCCCTAACCTACCATATTTCTTGTACAACTTGGTGTGGGACATTGTTTCTCCTATCGACAGGCTGTTGGTTTCACGGGAGGATGTTGGTAGTCTCATTTATGAAGGTGTGAGACATTCGTTCAATGCTCATTGGAACCCTCAAATCTGTGTCAAGGCTGACCTCAGCACGCCGCTTCCAACAAAGATCAAAGTGGACTTGGGCGAAGGGGATCTCTAGGATCAAGAGATTATTTACAAAAACCTTCTTAACACATGCTTTCATTGTGGCCAACAAGGTCACATGATTAAAGATTGCCCATTGAGACAAAAAAGCAAGCAAAATCAAGAAGCCCCTAGAAATGCTCAAGACAACAAAGGGACATTGAATCACCTGAGGAATGACGAGGAAATTAAAGGCCCCCATAACCCAGAAGCTGACGCAGATGGGTTCACAGAAGTCAGAAGAAGAAGGAAAAGAAGCCCTAGGGCAAGAGCTGAGCAAAACCATAAGCCAGTTACCTCCTCAAACAACTTGTATTGCAATCTGGAAAAGGAGATCAATGAGCTTGATTACCCCGGTAGAAACCTGTTTGAGGAGGACACTAGCGACAAAGCCCTAAAGATCCCTGACAATAAAGAAACCTACTAGGAGGGTTACACTACAAAGAAAGAAGATGGCTTTACAACTAGTAACGAAGATAACATGGATAGTGAAAGTTCCATCATTGGATCAACTATTCTGGAAACGGTCTCCAGGTCTTTCCAACAGGAGGCATCCTGCAAGGGGAAACAACCTACATGTGCTACCATGGAAAAGCCCCCACAAGAACATATTGCTAAATCGGGACTCCCTCTCGGTGAAAAAGAAAGATGAATCCAAGAAGAGAAACGATAAGGCCCCCTCCCGCAAATAGGGTATATTATGACAATGATCATCATCTCGCTAAATGCTAGAGGGCTAACCGATCCCTCTAGAGTGACCATCATTGTTCATTGGCTTCGCGACATTAGCCTAAACCCAGATTTTATCTGTATTCAAGAGACTAAAATTGATGGAGTAGACCTCCAAAAACAGCTTAGATAGGTCTCCTTGACCCATGTTTGGATTTCAACATTGCACCGACAAGCGTCCGATGGGATGGTAATCGGTATTAATAAATTCTTGTTTGAAAAGCTCGAGAATTCCATTGAAGATGCGAGCCATCGATGGATTGTCGTTTCTTTTGGTGCCCCCTTTCATTTTACTTTAGTTTCTATGTATGCCCCTAATGGGGAGTTGGAGAGACTCAACACCTGGGCCTCCTTGGATTCGCTCCCCCACAATGTGTTAATATGTGGTGACTTCAACATGGTTGAGGACCGTGAGGACAGATGGAATGGCAAGGGTAGGGTCATCGACACTCGGGAGAAAGAAATGTGGGACAAAACCAAACTGCACTTGGATTTGGTCAAATTCAAAGATTTGAATGGCTTTTCGTGGTCAAATCTCCAAGCGGGCGAGTACCTATGGAAAGCTAGACTGGATAGATGCTACATTGCTTAGAACATTATTCACTAGTGGAGCCATCCTTCCCTCTCGCAACGCACTGACCTTGCCATCTCTGATCACTACTTGATCCTTATCGCTTTCCAACCTTTCACCAATATCCGTAAGGCTCCCTGATTCCACGCCTGCATGACCTCCTTCTCTCTCCCCTCCGTCCATCAAGAAATTGTTGATGTTTGGAAGGAGGTGTTCGCCCCTGGCTCATTCCCAACCAAGTGCTAGAGTTGCAATAGATCATGATTAGATCTAGGAAGATGCTCAAGACTATTCGGCGGGCACATAGAGAAGCTCTTTATCATAGACTTTGGAGACTTGAGGAGGAAGTGAACAAACGAAAAGCTCAAACCCAGAAAGGTCTACGAAAGATCAGAGCACTACTGAGATATGAGGAAGAAATACAAAGGAAAAACCTGCAAATTTTCTTCAAGGAGTGATAGGTTGGCAAAGCTGACAAACCCACCAAAGAGATGTCCTGCATCCTTAAAAGGAAACAAAATAGAGAATGAATCCCCCTATTGCTAGACTCAAATGGAAACGTATGCAATACGAAAGAAGATAATTTCGAGATCATTGAAGACCACTTTAAAAGACTCCTCGAGACCTCGACCCTCCTCTCCCACCCTAGACAGGACTGGCGCATGGCAGCCATTTCTTGGCTATCCTCTCATAGGATCCCACTCAACCTTCTTTCCATATGAGATGCCCCAATCTCGGAAGCAGAAATCTTTGAAGTCATTGATGCCCTCCCTTGTGGTAAAAGCCCGAGCCCAGACGGGCTCACTAATGAGTTTTTTAAGTCCTTCAAGTTAGTGGTTGCCACCCCTCTTCATCTAGTTTGGCAAGAGGCACTCGAGTTTGGTACGCTTTCAACTTGTCTCAACAATGGCATTATCAAGTTAATACAGAAAAAAGGGGACAAGAATAGAATAGAGAATTGGAGTCTAATTATGATGCTCCAAACGAGATACAAGATGATTGCCAAAGTCATAGCCAATAGAATTTCTAGCCATCTGAGAGTGTGGTTAAGTGAGGACCAAAAAGGTTTCGTCAAAGGTCGGTCAATTTTGGAAACCATTATAGATATCTGGGAAGGTCTTGAACTTCGCAAATGAGTCAAGACAAGATGTGTTCTTCCTCAAGATCGACTTTGATAAAGCCTATGAGAGGCTAGAATGGGACTATATTATGTAGTCGCTTAAAGGTCTTGGATGTAGTTAGAAACTCACCAAGATGATCGCGACCCTTCTCGAAAACACGTCGACTCAAGTTAATGTTAAGGACAAACTTTGTCATTACCATGGAAGGACTTAGTCGTCTGGTGGAACATCAGGTGGAAGCTGGTAATATCAAAGGGCTCTGATTGCCTCAAGACCACGGCCATATCACCATGAAACTTTTTGCAAATGATATGAATGCGTTTGTCCACAATGATAGTACCAGCTTGGAGACGTTTTGGAGGTGTCTGGATACTTTCTATGAACCGTAGGGCCAAATTTTCCGGCTTCTTGGGATTCCCTTGGGGTTTGGTATCTCAATGAAGTAGCGGTAGAGCTGGGTGCTGGCCAGACTCCAAAACAAGATAAACTATTGGAGAGGTATGCAAATCAATCTTATTGGTTGTGCTATGGTTATCAACACGTTCCTCATATCATCGACCATTTACTTCCTCTCTTGTTGGAGACCGAAAGAGCAAGATCTGTCCAAATTGGATAGCATTTCCCAGAAACTTCCTTTGGACGGGCAACCACAATAGGAGGGAGGTGCCTAAAATCAAGTGGTCCATCTGCACCAGCCAAAGAAATAGTGGGGGCCTTGGCATTCTGGACATTGGGTGCATGGCTAACAAACTTGCGGGAAAATGGATGATTGAGGCTTGGTGCAATGGGCAGGCCTCGTGGGCCAAGCTAATCTGCAAAAATAAGAATGAGCTGGCTCTCATAGAATTCCCAAATTGGAAACCATTGATTATCAAGTAAACTTCAACAAGAAGTGGTGCTTGTCATGGACGCAGCTTCGATGGGACATGAAGTTCATGGCTATTTGGCACCCCATCATAGAAATGAAAAAGTTTGTCCTCTTATGGCAAATTCTTCATTGTGGAATATCTGGACCAACCTTAAGGCTAGCAAACTTTGTGGAATATCTCCCTGGTGCAAACGCTGCTATCGCTCCATCAAAGATATTTCTCACATCTTCTTTACTTGTCCCAACTCCAACAGGCTCTGGCAGATTGTCGAAAAGAAAATTAAACTTCAAAAACATATCAGTTGGAAGGATGCTCTGCTTGGAGAAGCAATCGGCTGCTTTGCGACTCTCTGGAATTCCATCGGGGGGAGGTCCTATGGAAAATATGGCGGGAAAGATGTGCTTTTAACTTTTGCGACTCCCCCAAAGAGTGGTCAATTGAGAAATCACTGTTCCTCCTTGGTAATAGGATCGCTATATGTAACTCATCATTATGATTGTATTAAGAAGATATTTATCTTCTAATTCTTGATTTTATTCTTATTTTCTTATCCTATTGTTACAATTAGAGTTCACGTATTCCTTTGCATGTTTGGACAATACTTTTAACACATGGGAGTTACAAATGTTACAAGAGCCTCATCTCCATCATCTCCATGCTAGAGATATTGATCTATGACTCTCCACCCAATTGGCTATTATATAGATCCTCAAACTAAAAATGGCCTCTAGAATCATTGGAGTCTACATATGCATGTGTTATATCCACCACAACGTTTATACCTTCCATTGGAGTTCACTACTGATAGGTTTACTCACCAAATTGATTAATTCGCATAGAGCTCAAGCTAACTCATGTTAAGTTAAGTGGATACTTTTAAAAATCTCTAAGCTATAGGGGAAGAAATTTCTTCACCATGCTCTCAATGCTGTTTGAACCCATGACCTCCTTCATTCCATCCTTGAGAATTAACCACTAGGCTAAGCTTATGACGTGTCTAGTACTCCAAGAGGACCTAATGTTATCATTAACGTAAAACCTTGTCCAGGCTACTTTATGATAGGTTTTTTGATCTCCAATCACATGCTTGATTGATCAATGAATGCATGGTTGAAGTGAGAATGATTGCTTTGCTAGAGAAGGTTGTTATTATGATCCATCATGATCGTGGACTTTTTTTATCTTTTCCATGGTAGTTGATTGTGTGGGATCTTAATAATTACCTATCCATCACATTTTCTTACAACCTTCAACTGTAACTAGATTGGGTATAGTTTTCATACACTTTTGAATTAGAGGTGTATGTGAGTGTGATCATACTACAATGCCTACACATTTGGCATTTTTGCAAGTGAGAAGTGTCCACTTCTAAATAACTTCTGTTATGAATTATAAATGTGTACTTATGACGCTTTGTAGAAATTGTTGATTGCTTTTGATTTTCTTAATGCAATTGAAGTTCTTCCATTTAGCTAAAAAAGGCTTGTTACCATTAGTGTCCATGTCAAAGGATAAATGGCCACCAGACACTTGTTTATATGTTCTTTAATAAAACACATAGTGGCCTGCTGAGCCACAATCTGTAAGTTTGATTGCATTTGAAAAACCTAAGAACTCTATGTTCATGCTCCCTATGTACTATGTTTCTTATTGTTAGCTTTGCACGAGGGAGGACCTCAACAATCAAGGAAGACGGAGATTCTCGATATTTCCCGAGAGGTCACCCATCCTAGTACTGTTCCCCCCCGAAGCTCGCTTAACTGTGGCAATCTCTTGGCACTTAGCTACACCCTTATGTTGCTTGAATAAGGGGAAAGACTAAAGTTCACATTATCTCTAATAAGTTTTGGGCCCTCAAAGCTTCATTCTTTGCTTTCAAAGCCTATCTTTGAAGAGTTTTTGGGGTGATTTTTGGAGCCATTTTGGAGTGCTTTTGTGCATAGTTCTCCTTATAGAGGTCCAAGAACATCATAAAGAGTGTTCTTTGTACTTCTTGGATAACAAATGTTCACCTTTTGGGGCTGTGTTTTCAGCCACATTAGTTAATCCACAGGTTTCTTAAAAGGTTTTAGTTGAGGTGAGAGCAACCACCACAAGTCTATGCAAGTTTTTGAGCCTGAAGAACAGAGTTGTCAGACACTTGTAGGTGTTGTTGGCTAGTGTTTGGGTAGTGAATTCAGCATTTTTTTAGTGCCATTTTACTACATATATTGAGCACATACACACTCTGTATGCTTTTGTGGATACCCCTTATGTACGTCCATGTGGTCATTGATATAATGGTTATGTTTTTGCATAAAGCCTTTTATGTTTTATAAAGAGGGTTGTGGTGATGTTTTCTTAACTGGGAGACACCCTGATTTTGGGGTCTCTTTGATGATGCAAGTGGAAGCCTTACCCAGCATTGCCATATGATACGTATGATAGTTTCTCATAGGTGCTCAATAAGCCTAGTTGACTTCTTTTGGGGAACTAATTACATGATAGTTGACGCAAGTGCAAAACTTACCCAACATTGCCATAGGAGATGTATTATAGTTGCTCATAGGTGCTCAATAAGCTTAGTTGACTTCTTTTGGAGTCAATGGTTCACCATGCAGGTAAACATGTCACTGCTTGTAGTTTTATGAGATTTTGGCACTGGCCATATGCTCATTTTTTTTAGGATACTTTGGCAAAAGTTTTCCAGATTTTTGGTTTTGTCAGCTATACAGTGGTCGATTTACTCCTTGATACACTTATTGGTGTGAGCACATTTGTTCTTACATAATCCTTTTGGTTGTTCACTACGGTTTATTAATTCATTTTTCTAAGAAGACTAATGAATTCTCATCAAGAATTTGACAGTTGGTCATCCCTCTTTGAACCTTTGTGGTGTTTGGACTCTTCTAGCTCCATTATCATTCTAATCAGTTCTCTACCATCATGGCATCAGAGGTCTCATGCATGCCTAGTGGAGGAGGGTCTAGTGCCTGTGTTTCAAGGAGGAGCTATAACTTGTAGGCGAAAGTCCATTTTGAGATCCGAAAATTTGATGGCACAAACTTTGCTTTATGGAAGAGTCGGAATAAAGATGTGCTGATTCAAAGGATCCAATGGAAGCCAGTAAATGGAATCTCAAAGAAGCCTATTAATTGGATGATGATGATTGGCCCAGATGATTTGGATGAAATGGCTAGGTCTACCATTCAATTGCACTTGGCAAATAATGTTTACTTTACAATAATAGACTGTGAAAGTGTAGAGGAACTTTGAAAGATTTTATGCAATACATATGAGAAAGAGATGGCATCAAATAAAGTTTATCTGATGACAAAATTATATGACCTTCACATGAAGGACACAAATAGTGTTGTTGCTCATCTGAATGAGTTTGATGCTATATTTTCCCAATTATAGGCTAAAAAATTGGATATGGATAATGAAATGAAAGCGCTATTGTTGTTGTGCACCTTGCCATCATCATGGGATACGTTTTGCATAGGTATTAGCAATAGTGCACTTGGTGGTAAACTGGTCTGTGATGACATATGTGGAGCACTCTTGAGTGAGGAGATTCATAGAAAATCCATGGTTGGCACTTAGAGAGGAGATGCATATAATGTTTGTGATTCTTACCAAGGAAAGAATCAGCAATGTGGTAGGGGAAAGAATAAGGAAAACAATGGTCAATGGAATAAGAGTAGAATTAAATCAAGGAAGAGAGATATTCAATGCCATTATTGTCATAAGGAAGGACACATTAAGAAAAAATCTTATGCGTTAAAGAATGATAAAGGTAAGGGACATAATGTTGATGGGCATGTTAAACAGCTATTTGCACCATCTACTTTGATTGTGAAGATTGAAGAAATTAATGATATTTTTGATGATGTTGATGTGTTGACACTTGATAGCATTGAGAAAATAGAGGCTCTTATGGTTGATTCTCTTTCCCACATGTGGCTGCTAGATTTTGGTGCTTCTTTCCATGTGACACCACATAGAGAATGGTTTTCTAATTATGCAACAAAGTCTCTTTGTACCATGAGACTTGGTGACTCTTACTAGTGTGACGTTGGGGGAATGAAGATGGGGTTGTGCAGTTCATTAATGGTTCAAAATTTAATATGCATAATGTATGCCATGTACCTCAGTTATCATGCAATTTAATGTCAATTTTCAACTTGATGACCTTGGTTACAAGGTGGTCTTCTATGCTTAGTCCTTTTGCATATCAAACAACAATATGACTATTGCAAAAGGAAGCAAAGTTTTCTCACTTTATCGTTTATTTGTATCATATAAAGAACACTTGTTTGTTGTTACTAAATAGTCTATGGCTTGTATTTGGCATGGCTGTTTGGGCCATATATCATGTAATAGAATTGAAAATCTTTCTCATTCTCGGTATTTACTTGTGTTATCTTTCTTTGATTTTTCATTTTGTGAGCATTGTCAATATGGAAAGCAAACTAGGAATGTTCACAAGATGCACACTAACTCTTTAATTCAGCCTTTAGATCTCATTCATACAAATGTGTATGGTCCTATGCCCACAAGGTCATTAGGTGGTTCTCTTTATTTTATCACTTTCATAGATGATGCTACAAGAAGAGTCTCGGTATATCCTATGAAAGCAAAGGATGAGGTATTCCCTACTTTCAAAAAATGGCTTGCTTCAATTGAGACTAAAAAAGGAACTAACCTTAAGGTTTGGTATTCAGATAAGGGGGGTGAATATACCTCACATCAATTCAACCTTTTTTGTCAGTATAGAGGAATTAATAGAGAGTTTACAACAGGGAAATAACTAGGGGCGAATATTAGCCCAAAGGCGAATATTTAGAGTAATTCATAAGTTTTTGCTATATTTAGTGAGTAGGAAACCTTGAAAAATAGCCCTACTCTCGACAAACACTAGTTCTAAAATTTAGAACTTTAGCCCTTTCTGTTATACGTGCAGTGTTCTTCAGACCTTCAATTTCGCCAGGGGTCGCGAGTCGTTCTTTGGAGAGTCCACTCCACTATCGAATCAGTGTCGAATCGGTCGATCCTCTGCAGGCGCCTGTGGCTACAGTACAGGTACGAGAGAGAGAGAGACTTTCTGTTTCCATTTTACCTTCTGTTTCTTTGTTCTAGTGTCATTTTTCATGTCAATGTGACTTGATCTTATTTCCAACCTTCAACCTAGTGATATTTCTGAAGCGCATGCTGCTGTTTTAAGATTATCATATTTCTTAAAGCGTTCATTTCAGGGTTCAAACAAGATCAGAGCTATTAGCTACGCGATAAACTATATTTTGATCAACCATAGTCAGTAAGTTTTTTTGAGCAATGCTAGTTTGCTCGAGGACTTGATATTGTTGTAATTTTAGCTTTAATCTGTTCAGTTTTGTTCATTTATGGTACTCGTTCTTCCAGCTATAGTCCTTTGATTATGTCTTGCATTCACAAGGATGGCACTATTTTAGTTTAGTGCTCCACATCTCGAGTGTCACATAATGGGCGGATTTTATTTCTAGTTCCAGTTTAGGTTTTCTTTCTTTTGCCTGATGTAGATCTGTGTGGTTTGTTCTTGTGAAAGTGTATTACAGCCTTTTATGAAATTCATGAACTGGAATCTTAATCTCTAGCGTGTCTACATTTGTACTCTTATTTCATCAGTGATGTTATACATCCATGATTTTTTTTTGGAGCATTGATAATCTTTTTTGCATGTTCATCTTATCCTCGATTTATAAATACTAGGCTATCAAGCTCATATGAATCAGTTCTTTTCATAGAAATAGACAATTTTGTATGCTTTGTTGGAGCCATCGATTGTTATTATCTGGACCTCTATGTGATGGATGGAAGCCATTTAGTTTTTTTAGTAAGTTCAAGGTTGTGCGTTGATGGTTGTAAATGTGTAGTAGAAAACAGTGCCCTAATTAAATCATTTGCCCTCCCTTTATTCTTGCTTATCTCTCTCTTTTTGATCTGTATTGAACAACGTAGAAGATGATTTATGTAGTTGGTCTCTAGGACTTCACGCTTCCACCCTTTTTCGCTCTCTCTCCTCCCCTTCCCCTTCTCTTCCCCTCCCTTCACCCTCTTCTCCCCCTCCCTTCACCCTCTTCTTCCCCCCTCCCCCCTCTTCTCCCCCCTTCCCCTCCTTTCTCCCCACCCCCTCCCCTCCTACGTATTTACAACACACTTGGAGCTTGCATTTTTTTCTTCTCCTGATGCTGGGGATGTGCACCCTCATGATCGTATGTAGTCTCATATGTCAATTTGACTTCCAACATAAGTGAACCTCTTTCTCCTCCAACTTCATTCTGATGTATATAAATATTCTGATAGAACTTGAAGAACCACAGGAGATCTTATTAGCAGCATTCTTTGATATAGGATTTATTTTTGTGAGGGAACTACTCTACCCCCATATGATATTCAATGCCAATGGGCTGAATGAAAGATGAACTTAGAGGTATGCCAGAATGGTAAACTGTACATTGGAAGTGAATGCAAGGCTGCTGCACCGCAAAAGTTGTCTTGCATTTCATGGAGGTACTCAAACCTAGTATGTAGTAACCTTCCATACATTTATTTTGGGCAAGGTGTGGTATGTATTCTATATCTTACTGTTGTCTGCCTTAGAATGGCGAGCAAGATGGTTGATGAATCAAGGAACCTTTTAAGGAAAGAATTCATACACCTGGGAACTAATGTTGGGCAACATGTTTGCTTTTGGGTGTTCTTATTTTCTGGGTGGTTTTTTTTTAAAACAGTGCAGATGGCCAATCATGGCCAAAAAATTTAACAATTGGGAAAAGAAATCAAATTATTGATCAAAATGGAAATGTATTCTTGTAATGGTTTTGATGATGGTCATATGGGAGATACTCTTAGTAATCTGCTTGTCATGGACATTCTAAATGAGGTAGCATATGAATGTATGCTTGTATGGAGTTGCATTCTGGACTGTATGCAAACAATCACTTTTTATTTGTAGTCTCTTTTTTTTAAGTATCGACATGCTGGTATAGGAGATTGAAGATTTCTATAGGTGTACCAGAGCTCTGAAAGGTATACTTTCTCATTTTATCTTGCAACTTATCAATATATTGAACTTTATGCTGTAGGTCAAGACTGATAACAGCAAGGTACCTTGTATGTTGGTAGTTGAGGACAAGTTGGATGGTTTCAACCATCCATTATGGGCATATATAATGTGTTGGTATCCATATATAATGTATAATGTGTTGGTAGCAAAAGCTTATGGAACATTGATTAAGGTGTTGAAATATGTCTAAACTAGAACTATGAGGCTGATGCAAGTAATGTTGGGAATGCTGTGGGTTGTAGGTTTTGATAAAGTTTTTGTTGTGACCCTATCAAGTGCACCATTAACATCCATAGCCATTGCAAAATAACTTTTACTGGATGGTAAAGATGCAAAGGAACGTGCTTTACTTGCTTTGTTTGTTAAGTGTGCCATTGTCCCAAATAAATACTCATGCAAAACAACCAAGGATACTTGGACACTTTTGGCAAATCTCATGTTACTCTGAAAAATAGTTGTAGAGTGAACACATTGGTAAAAGTGATCCGATGGATTTTGACAAAGCTCAAGGATTTGAAAGATTATGATTGCAGCAAGTAATTTTTTTTTTTAATCGAGCTGTCGTATAGATTATGCTTAAAGGGGTATCTGATTTCTATCGAAGTTTTGCTTTTACCCTTTGCTTGATGATGAAGGGCGTTCCCAATGCCTTAACGTTTGAAGAGCTTGCTTTCACACTTTTAGAAGAGGATAGTGTGTTGGAGATTAAACCCTTATTGCTATTTAGAGGTATAAGGGTGAAGCTTGCTTTTCCTCTAATAATGAAGAAGTTGCCAATGCTACATAATCAAAGATTGAAGGCACACACTTATACACTTACACACACACACACACTTATACACATACACACACATACACACACATACACACACATATACATACACACATACACACATACACACATACACACATACACACATACACACATACACACATACACACATACAAACATACACACATACACACATACACACATACACACATACACACATACACACATACACACATACACACATACAACACATACAACACATACATACACATACACATACACATAACATACACATACACATACACATACACATACACATACACATACACATACACATACACATACACATACACATACACATACACATACACATACACATACACATACACATACACATACACATACACATACACATACACATACACATACACATACACATACACATACACATACACATACACATACACATACACATACACATACACATACACATACACATACACATACACATACACATACACATACACATACACATACACATACACATACACATACACATACACATACACATACACATACACATACACATACACATACACATACACATACACATACACATACACATACACATACACATACACATACACATACACATACACATACACATACACATACAATTCTGTTTTCAAAGTCTTTTCATGCACATTAAATGGAAATCCATGTAATTTGGAAATGATGTCAATGCTAAACGCACAATGAATGAAGAAATACAATGTGAAGGGCATAATATCCATGGTTCTGCATTTTTTCATTCACTTATTTATTAATGGGATATGTATAATGTGTGTGTGTGTGTGTCTGAGAGAGAGAGAGAGAGAGAGAGAGAGAGAGACTCTGCTAGGGACCTTGTTTGTAGACCTGAACAGCCTTGGATTTTTTTCCTGCACATTCAGACAAATTGACAGGTTCACACAAAATGTATAGGGAAAAGGACACACATAGTGAATGTGCTGTATCTTTTTGAGTTTTATCTTTTTGAGTGTAGCTTGCAGTTGCTGTGGCAGACGATATCATCTTGCTTCAAATGGCTGGGAGTTCCTCGTCCTCTCATTATGTCGTCAGTGTTTTTGATGGGAATAATCATCCATCAGGTATGTATTTAACTCCCTTCAAGTAGTCTCTCTCTCTAAATATATAATATATATAATTTGTATATATTGTATATATGTGGTAGGTGTAGGGCATGTGTATAGGTTTAATAATTATATATATGTGGTAGGTCTAGGGCATGTGTAGTAGAGTTAGGGTTTGTATGTATATATAAAAATGGATCTATAGAAAGACATAGGATTAGTGTTGGAAGATTTCAAATGCTTCTCTCATGGGTGTGTTCATGTGTGTGTCTTCTATATATCCAGGAACTACTAAGATGCAATCAAAGGCAAAAGGAAAGGTGGTAATCGATTCGAGACCTAAGAGAAAATCCATTTCTGATTTTTATTCACTTAAAGGAGGGATTGGAGGTATGCATGTCATGCACTCTTCATGTGTAGCAAGCTCATCCCTTGAGCCTACAACTTTGCCTCCGATTGCATGCTCTAACATCTCTGTGTCAGAGTTGAAAACCTCAAATGACACTCCATTGTCTAAACGTATGAAGAGAGGGAAGGGTCAATGGGATATAGGAAGGACTTTTAAAATAGATTGGATAACAAAGTTTCCTTTTATTGAGCCTTTGATAATTTAGGGTGAAGAAGAACCAAAATTTGCCACTTGTATACCATGTAGTTGGAAATTAGGTAATCAAGTCAAGTTACAATTGAAATTAGATACCATTGAAAAACATGTGGGTAAAATGTATGAGAAAGTAGAAGTAGAAGGGAAAATGGAAAACATCGTTAGATGGAAAACAAAAGATCAATGTAGGCATCTACAGAATGTAGATGCCTATAATTCTCATTTATTGCTTTTGGAGCAAAGTAATGAGAAAAAAAGATCCTTTATGCATCTTTTTGAGAGAAAGCTCAAATCAGATAATGAAGCCATATTAATGCAATCTTCAATTGTGCTACATATCTTGTCCATTGGAAAACCAATGTCTGATTATCCTAAGTGGAGAGTTCCATTGAATTTCATTGGATTACGAATTCAAAGTTTTCTGACACAATATTGGACAGAGTCTTCAGGATGGGAATTTGCAAAAGCAATGGGAGAGGTAATCAAATTCGACTTGAAAAAAAGTTTATCGAATGCTACTTTTATTTCTATTTCCCTTGACGAAGTGACAGCAAGGGATTGCACTTCTTGGGTATGTATCCATGCATATATTGTGGAGAATTATGCAAGAAAAGCCAAATTTATTGGTGCTTTTCAACTAAAGGGAACTGCAACTTCTAATTTGTTGGTGCAACTTGTTTTAGATTCCATTTCAAATATTGGAGGGATGTCAATTAGTGATATTAATCAAAAGATAGTATGCATTGGTGTTGATGGATGCTCAGTTATGCATGGGCTTAGAAATGGATTGTGTGTTCAATTGCAACAAAACTATACACCATATGCTTTAGGTATACATTGTATGTCTCATCGTACAAATCTCGCATTTAAAATTGTGTCAGAATTTGTTTTCGTACAAAAAGTTGAAGGTCTTGTACACCAGGCATATGCTTTCTTTTCAAAAAGTCCTAAGCGTATTAAAGAATTTAAATGCTTCTCGGATGGGATAAGTAAGGGAAGAAAATTGAAAAAAAATATTGACACCAGATGGATTTCACTTATTGGACCTGTAGAACGTCTTTTTGAAGAATATAAATTGGTCATCGGTGTGGTCAATATTATGTCTTTAAGTACAGGAATACAAAAAGGAAAAGCTCATACTTTGTTGCAAATGCTAAGTGATGTGGAAACTCTTCTCTATCTTGGAGGAATGTTACCATTGTTAAGAGAAATGAATAATCTGATAAAACTTTCTCAATCAAGAGATATTTATGTAATGGAATACGCAGTAGCAAGAAAAATGACTTGTATGCGCTTAGAAACTTTGTATTTTGAGACATCAGGTTTTGATTCGCAAGAAATTATCCAGTGGGAATCGTTGCTACAAGTTGGTGTAGAAGATAGTTTTTTGCAATACAATAAGAAAGGTTGGTTGTGCATATTTGTGAAAGATAAGCAGATTCCTCTTTATGTATCACGAAAAAGTCAAGGAGTATGCATCAGGAAAAAAGTTAATCAAACGTTCTTTGCTATCCTAGTTGATAGTGTAAAACAAGGCTTAAGATCCATATGTAATAAATTGACTTCTGAGATCAGAGAGAGATTTCCTCGAGATGAGCTCTTAGAAGCAATGGCCATAGTTCATCCTTTATATTGGAATCATGCAAAAGACAAGAGCTTTTTGACAAATGACTTTAAAAGCAAGGTCCAAGTATTATCCGATCATTTTGGAAAGAATGCATATTTAGGAGATAGGATTCTAGAAGGAATTATAAATCCAAATCTTTTAAAAAAACAATCTGGGATATTTGGACAAACGATGTGGGAGCAATTTAACTTTGTCAAAGATCCTTCAAATCCAGGTGCAATGACAAAGCTATGGAAAAAGCTCGATATATCTCCATTCTTGAAGGAATCTATGTCGGAGTATTTTAAAGTAGCAAATTTGATTCTAACAATGATCCTTGGATCCATTGAAGATGAACGTCTATGGAGTAGCTTAACTTTCATAAGAAATGCAACGAGAAATAGATTGAATAAAAACTTGGATACATGTCTTAGATTGTTTGTTTCTAAGAGTGACCTTGAAACTTTCCCTTTCGAAGAAGCTTATGCCATATGGAAAAGTCAATGTCAACGAAGAAGTGAATGTGTAGTATCAGGCCAGAGAAAACACATGGAGGATGTTGAACCTTCTAATATTTTTCAAATCGACTGACACTGATTATAAAAAGGTAACTATTTTATTTGATTTATTTTTGAATATTATGGTGAAGTATAATTTATATTAATGTTTCTTATTGTTTTGATAGGTTTTGAATATATCGACGATTTCAATATTTGCCGATTTATTTTTGTTTTTTTTTTTTTTAATATCTGAAATGATGAGATTCAAAGGTTCCTATTGTTCAATGTTCATGCCTATTTATGTATCTATGTATGTATGACTCATGCATGTGCCATGCTTGCATGTGTGTATGTTTGTATTCATGTATTCTTGCGTGTATGTATGTTTGTATTCTTGTATTCGTGCATGTATGTATGTGTGTATGTACATACGGATGCATGTGTGATGCATGTAATATGTATGTGTGTATGTACATATGGATGCATGTGTGATTCTTGCATGTGAGATGCTTACATGTGTGCATGTTTGTATTCTTGTATTCGTGCATGTATATATGTATGTTTGAAATTCAAGAGTATGTGTGATGCTTGCATGTATATAATATGTTTTTATTCATGCTTATATGTGTGTATGTATGTGTGTACACTGAACAATCCTTTTAGAGGATTTGAAGGCTTGCACACTGAACTTCTTGGAATTTGGGACCTATCTCTGATCAGAATAGATGTGTGTAGAAGTATGTATGCACGTGTGTGTATGTGCAAGTGTGTGTGCTAGGTATGCATATGTCAAAATAAATTGTGATAGCCCAGATGCCGTGTCTTTTGGAGCATTGATAAACATTATGCCAACCAGGTATGTAACTCATTTTCTCTCAGTCTTTTTGATGAAATGCAGAAGCAAGGATTACTAACCAGTTTGGCTTTTAGTAATGCAGCAATAGAAATTTAAATCAATCAGCCGATTAATCATCATAATCAGAATAATTGAAAGCTTAATTGAAAAAACAGATCAGAACAGTGATGGACATACAGGTGTAGAAATTCAATCTGCTAACATAACTTGCAGGTAACCACAATGATTAAAGTGTTATTAGTCAAGTGGGTTTAGAGAAGCTTGGTAATAACTACAGAGGAAAGGAGACCATCATCAGTCAGTCCACAAGGCATTGGACATGCTGATAGACCTGACATTTGATGACCTTGCCAACCAGGTATGTAACTCATTTGCTCTCAGTCTGTTTGATGAAATGCAGAAGCAGGGATTACTGACGGACAGGACAACAGTACTGAGCTTATGTATATATGTGTGTGTGTTTCTAGGTAACTCCTGTTGATGAAACATGAGTACTCAGAGACATCGAGCTACTTCGGTATCTGAAGCACCCTAACATTGTTGACATCAAGCACATCTTATTGCCTCCTTACCCTCATGAATTCAAGAATATCTATGTTGTGTTTGAACTTATGGAGGCTCACCTGCATCAACTGATCAAAGTGAATGATGATTTGACACAGGAGCACTACCGATTTTTCTTGTATCGACTCGTCCGGGCCTTGAAATTCATTCATTGGGTTATGTTTTTTACTTTATCTTTTGAATATATTTTTTGTATTCATTTCAAATGCATTATACTCTCATCGTCTCTCACTCTCTCTCTCTCTCTAACACACACATACACTTGCACTAGTAGGGACAACACTTGTGTGTGCGTGCACACATGCACATGCACATACACACACATGCACATACACACACATGGGGATGCATTTTGAGTAAAGTCACTCGTGTAGTGTAGGATATGTAGATGGTTAAAATAGGTGGAAATTGTTTTCTTTTGTTGTTATGTATATTGTCTTTGTACAGAGATACATCCTTTGTAGAATGGGGTAGTTTTGATTGTTGACATATGCAGCTAATGTATTTCATCGGGATCTGAAACCGAAGAATGTTTTGGCCAATTCTGATTGCAAGCTGAAACCTTGTGATTTTGGACTAGCCAGAGTGGCTTTCAACTGTTCATCCTCAGCTATCATTTGGACTGTAAGTATGAAGACGACCAGCAAGGTTGGTAAAAGTTGCAAGATTATTTTTCATGTTTTAATCTACTTACAATTTTTCAATGGGTTGCTTATCTCATGCTAAGATTATGTGGCTGCAAGGTGGTACTGTGCCCCAAAACTTTGTGGTTCTTTTTATTCAAAGGTAAACTGTAACTGAATACGACCACAAGCTTGATTACACTTTTTTGCTTTTCTCATCATTCTTTATCTGGCTTTCTCTTGTTCTTAATGTTAGTATGACATTAGTGGGGATGTCATACTATTGTGTTGATGCTATGTATAATGGAGCAGATTTGCTATATAGTCTTGTAGCTGACTACCATGAACTTATGGTTCCACTTCCATCGGAATGTAAATTTGGGGTTTACATGTATCTTTTAGTATGCATGTGTTTATGTGTGTGGCTTTTGGTATCTGTGTGTAAATATATTTCATGTGTATGTGTATGTGAGTATGCATGCATGTATGTACTTTGTCCATGTGTATGCATGTATGTGTGCATGCACTTATATACATGTGTGGCTGTTATTGGAATGCATCTGTATGTGTGGCTGCTATTGGATTGCATCTGTATGTGTGGACGCTTTGTGTGTGTGTGAATTTTTTGTATATGTGTGAGTTGTGAAATCTGCATTTGTATGAGAGTGCATCTGTGTACAGTTGTTGGTAGAATGCATGTGTATATGGGACTTGATGAATGTCAATCCTTGTAGCAGAAACTCCAAGATCTGTGTGAGGATCTTAATACTTACCAAGAAGAGAAAATACTTATTTAAGGTACATTGATCTTCATATAGGGAGGCGGCATGAGATGTGTTTGGAATTTAGAAGGTTAGGATCTGACAAAGACTACCTACAGCTGAAGCTTTCTTAGTTGTTGGCTGAGAGGGTATCTTTGACTAAGCAGCTGAAAGAAAGGATTGAAAGGGTATCTTTGCAACAGAAACATGAAGAAGTATTTATGATGTTGTAGCCAAGAGTGAATGGAATCAAAAACCAAGCAGTGAACTTGGTGATTCAATAGCTTGAACCACAAGAGTGAATGGAATCACAAACCAAGTAGTGAACTTGGTGATTCAATAGCTTGTGGTTCATTATCTCATGAAGTCCCACAGCAAGCTGAGAAGTGCACCAGTTGGGTAACTGTTCATGAAAGTAATAGTAGATGTGTTCCATTTGATCCATCAAACCCATCAGCTAAATTGGATGTTTTGCATGTGGATCCACCTCAAGGGAGTCTTGACACTGGAGTTAAAACTTTGAAAATCTTATAAAGGAATGCACTACTGTTACTATGCATGAATCTCAGAAAGTTCGGGTTGGAGTTGTTTTACGGATACTTGAACTAAAACAGAAGTTCAAATCATTATCCATTGCACAATCAAAGCCTACTTTCATTATCAGAGTGCATCTATGGACTAGTCCATGTATGTGTGTGTCCAAAATGTGTGTATGTCTATGCATGTGCATGTATTGATATACATCTTTATGTGTGAGAGTGTGCATGTGTTGTTCCTAGAATGTATGTGCATGAACTATGTATGCATGTGTGTATGTTTGTGTACATCTAGGTGTGTTTGTGTGTGCACAAAATATGTATGTGAATATTTGAACAACAAGCATAATGAAGCTTCATATTTATGTCTTGGTGTATATCCGTGATGGTAATTGGATGTATATATAAAGCCATTTGGTTGCTAGTATATGTATATTTGTAAGTGTATGTTTGGATGTGGTATATTTGTATGTGTTTATTGTGTATGTATATGCTGGTATGAATATTGTAGATGTTTTCATATGTGTGGATTGAGTGTTGGTGTACATGATTGTAGATATGTACATGTATATAGCATTATCTCTCTCTCTCTCTCTCTCTCTATATATATATATATATATATATATATATATATATATATATATATATATATATATATATATATATATATATATATATATATATATATATATATATATATATATGTATATATATATGTGTGTGTGTGTATATATATATATATATATATATATATATATATATATATATATATATATATATATTTATTTATTTATTTATATATATATAGATAGAGAGAGACAGAGAACAATAAATATCATAAAAATATATAGTTTTAAGGGAGGTTATCACAAAACGTTCCTTAAATTTTTATACTTAAAATGAAAATGATAATCCAAATTCGCCAATTTATTTATATTTCAAATGAAATTTCTCACCAAAATTCGCCAAAATATTTAAAATTATGATATGATATACTTTAAGAAATTCGCCCAATGTTATGTACTTTCAAGTCAAGGGGTTGGCCTTATTTTTTACCCTGGTTTACAACTCCTGATACCACAATACAGAATGATGTAGCAAAAAGGATGAATAAAACTATTCAGGATAGAGTAGTTTCTATGTTGTATCATGCAGACCTTTCACAAGGCATTTGGGCAAAGGTCTTGCCAAAGGTCTCAGAGTGGCATAAGAGTTATGGACAAGGAAGCAACCATACTATGATCATCTTTGAGTTTTTTGGGTGTGAATCATATGTTCGTATACCCAAGAACCTTAGATAAATGCATTTTTCTTGGATATGATCGAGAAGGAAAATTTGGATATTGCTTATGGGATCTTGAAACACACTTAGTGATCAGAAGTAGTCATGTCATTTTCAATGAGTTAAAGATGCATAAACAACCCATTAAGGAGGTTGAAGTGAGAAGAGTAGTGTTTGAGGATACTAGTTCTCTAGTTAGCATGCATAAAAATTTTTCACATAGAGATGTTCAAGAGAATGTCCGATCAAATTAGTCTACAAAGTTTCTTGCTCAACAATCATTGAGATGCTCTACACATGTCTCACATCCACTTGATAGATATGTTCTAGGTATGGATTTTGTTATACTAATAGATGTTGGTAAGCCTTCTTGCTACAAAGAGGCTATGCAAACAATGGATCATGTCAAGTGGTAGCATGCCATGAAGAATGAGTTGCATTCTTTACACAAGAATGGTACTTGGGATCTAGTACCTTTTCCAAAGAGCACAAAATTTCTACCATGTAAATGGGTATATAAGCTCAAGTTTACATCAAATACTGCTTCTACAAAGTATAAAGCACGACTTGTTGCAAAGGGTTATAAGCAACAACATGGTGTTGATTTCGAGGAAATCTTCTCTCCAGTGGTCAAGATGACTACCTTGTGCATGTTTCTTGGATTCGTTGTAGTGGAGTACTTAGAGCTAGTCCAAATGGATGTGAAAAATCCTTTCTTACATGGAGATCTTATAGATGAGATCAATATGGAACAACGAGAGGGTTATGTAGTTCCTGGCAAAGAAAGTCTAGTTTGTAAGCTTAAAAAGAGCTTATAGCGGCTTAAATAGTCCCCTAGACAATGGTACCAAAAGTTAGATGATTTTATGAAGTCTCAAGGCTATTCTGGACACAATGAGGATCATTGCCTCTACACAAAGAGATGCTCAAATGATAGCTGGATATACTTGATACTTTATGTCGATGATATGTTGATTGTTGGGAAGTCCTCTTATGACTTGTAAATTCTCAAAAAGAAGTTGACTAAGACATTTGATATGAAGGATTTGGGGAATGCCAAACATATTCTTGGCATGCACATTACTCGATAGAAGTACAAGATGCATATACTTGTGTCAAAGTGAGTACATATCCAAAGTACTTCACATGTTCAATATTTAGGGTGGAAAGGCATTCAATACACCTTTACCCAGATATGTGAAATTAAGCAAGGATGATTACCCTGAATTCGATGAGGAAAAGGAATTCATGACCAAAATTCCTTATCAATTTACTCTTGGTATTTGCATGTATGCTATGGTAGCTACGAGACTAGACATTGCATTTGCAATTGAGGTTCTGAGCAGATACATGTCTAATCCGGGTAAGAAACATTGGGAACTGGTCAAGATGATTTTCTGATATCTGACTGGCACTAAGGACATGTGTCTATGCTTAGGTAGAGGAAAAGCATCCATTATTGATTACACAAATTCTGACTATGCTGGTTTTGTACACAATCATAAGTCTACATAAGGGTACATTTTTTATTTTCTTGGAGGTGCTATCTCTTGGAGATATCCTCTTCAAGAATGTATGACTATTTCCACCATAGAACCAGAGTATGTTGTAGCAAATGAGGCATGTAAGGGAAGCATTGTGGCTTTCTCCTCTTGTTTGTGATATGGATCTTTCTTAGCAAGTACCTTGTTTACTTAGTGATAGTTCGAGTGCCATTGCTTTGGCTAAGAATCCAATCTATCATGGAAAAACCAAGCACATTGAGGTGAGGTATCACTTCATTAGATATTTCTTAGTCATTGAGTGCATTATTCGTAAGAAGGTTCATACTGGAGGTAATGTTGCAAATGTTTTTACTAAAGCTTTACCAGAAGATAGATTTCAACACTATTGTCACTTGCTAGAGGTCACTTGATTCATGATCTTACACAATCACTTCTATATTGTGCAACATGCCCATCAAGTGGGAGGTATAGTTTGTATACTTACACTCAGGTATTTTATATCATTATTCATATTTCTCCAATAATTACTTTGGCCATATTGGCCTTTAGTGGGAGATTTTTACCATTACTATCCATGTGAAAGTCCAAATGGCCACTAGACACTTTTTTTATATGTTCTTTAATAAAACATATAGTGGCTTGGGCAGCCACTTATTGTAAGTTTGATCGCATTCGTAAGACCTAAGAAGTCTGTGTTTGTAGTCCCTGTGTATCGTGTTTTTTCCTTATGTATTTTGCAGCCTTTAGGTGAAGTACCATGTGTGGCCCTAGGAGCTTAGTTTTCTATTTTGAGGATATCTTCATGGAGCTCTCGAGAAGGAGAGCACACTCTAGTGCATCCCCATCGAAATACTTCAAGAGTTACCACCTTTTCTTTTGCTCTTATTTCCTTGGGGAAAGGATTGCATATGGAATGGTGTAGATTTAATTTTATTAAATCTTCCAAATCCTTTTCTTTTGAGTAAATAGGTTTTCATTTTGATCTTGTAAATTGTTTGTGTTTTATTTAGAAAATGTTTAGTGGATTGGGTCATCTATGGTATTAAGTAATTATCTCATTCATCACCATAAGTGGTGATAAAAGATTTCTTTCCATTGAGTGGATAAGTTTTCTTGATCATCCCTTGTCTATCAACCATTTAATTTATCCTTGAATCCTTAAAAATTAAATACTCATCCAAATTTTGTGTCTATTTTTAACTATCCTCTGTTGATTATACACCATTCTAAACATTGATTGACTTGGAAGAATGATTTTGATAGCATTTTAATGTCCCTTACATGATCTCTTAATTTCCCTTGGATATGTTACATGTTCCCCCTAAAATACATAAATTGATCAACCCAAAGCCTTTCGTGTTCATGGTTGGCCTTTGATCAGAACTATTGACCATTAGGTGATTTCCATGGGAGAGAACTAAGTTTCCCATCTACTATTTTCATTTACAAGACATTGAATAAATGATGACCTCACATGGGTATATGTAATGGCCTATGAGAATATTGTCCCCCAATTGTGTTGTAGCTCCTTGATGATCTTTTAAAAAAAAAATTTGGTTGCCTCATACCTTTGATCAACTTCATCCAAATCACTTGTATTCACACATTGATTGTGATCACCTGTTGGGCTTGCCAGTGACTACTCCTAGACTTGTAGTTGAATCGTTTATGATAGAGGGGTCCTTGATTGACCTTAAAAAGCTAGAAAAATTGGATTGATCTCTTGCACATGATTGTATTGAATATTTTTAAGGGAACTAGTAATTTTGTTTCCCCTAAAAATGATGATTTCATCCTCTGATGGCTAAAATTCTGATTGCTTATAAATAAAGGTCTCCTTAACTCCTTAGTGAGACCATTCATTCCCATGCTTCTTCAACTTGTAAGGGAGTCAATAACCTCACCAATCTAAGAATCCAAGATTGGGGATCAACAAGGTAATAAAAATTATGTGGAATTTTCTTGGTCATGATGTAAGAGATGCAAGCTATGTTGTGAAGTCTTTGAGAAGACATCCAAGTGGATGTTCCGAATAGTGTTGTGAAGTGGACAACATTAAATTCCATATTCTCTTCAATTGAATTGCATTCCACTACCTTATTGTCAATCATGTATGGAATGTCTTCCTTGTGATTCTTTTTCTTCAAGAGTTTGCACATATATTTTCTTGGTTTATCCACTTTCCCTACCCATAATTCTTTAAACTATATTTGGAGATACTTTCTTTCGATCTCTTCTTCATATTTGAGTTTGCTTCTAATTTCCAAGAGGCCGACCACAGGGTGAACCTTACCCTTTTTCACTTTTGTTTCATGACATCAAAGCCTACAATACAAATTTTCTCTTCTTGTGCTCTAAATCATTTGAATCTCCCTTTAAGCCTTGATTTCTATGCCTCTTTTGCATTTTTAGAACAACACTTAATGACATGGTCATTTTCCTTACAATACTTGCATATTTGTTTTTTGCCTTTATGTTTCTTTTCATCTTTATCTTCCTTCTTTTAGTGTGTAGCATTAGTAGATTATTTATTATTAGTAGATCAACTCTGTTTACCTTTGCCCTTATCACTAGCTAGGAGAGTTTGATCTAGAACATGTGTAATTCACCTGTTCCACCTTCATTGATCTTCCTACAACAGAATAGAGACGGATTTCTCAAAGGTTAAGAAATTCAGATTGTTGTTCATCATCAATTGAAGAGTAGAAGGAAACTTTGATGAGAATCTAGAAGTCCATTAACAATAATCCACGTAAGTGAATATCTGGAAAGACTCTGTTAGCAAAAATGAATTGCTATTTCAAATCCTTGATCTTTTTTAGAAAAAATTACATTCAATCTCCTTTATTAATCCACTCACTCTCCAACTATTTTAGGACTTAAGCAACAAAAGCCTCATTTCTTGCTTGGCATATTGTTCTAAGAGTATCCCAATCATCTTTTATTGTTTTGCAAGAATAAATGTGAGGGATAATGTTAGGTTTGATAGACGAAACTATCAATGCATGTGCCTATGCAACTATGCCATCCAAATGAAGTTGCTTTGCAATACATTCAAGATGAACCATAGTAAGACTAGAAAAGGAAGACTATCATCTTTAACTCCAATTTTATCGCATGCAATCACTTTATTTACGAGCGTAGGAGGAAGTTTTTCAACACCTTAGACGATATTCCACAAGCCTTTTTCTATAATTGCATGATGCATCATGAATGCCCACAATGGGTAATTAGAACAATCCCACTTATCTTCAATAGCCAACATATGAAATACATCATTTCTTTTATCCATATCCACTGACTAAATACCCTCATGCAGCAAGTTCACTCTATGTCAAAAACATTGAACAAAAATACCCAATTGAGCTCCACAAGAGTTGTAGCAAGCTTTGAGTCGCTTTTATAAGTGAACTAAAAACTGCATATATGTTTGTCACAAAAGTATGAAATTTCTTACACAATCACTAAAATAGTGTATCTGAATGTTCAAACATGTAGCATGCATTCCTAGTCACCCCTTGTATGCTCACCAAGTTTTTTCTGATTCTAAGACTATGATCAGACGGGTATTGACAATTCCTTAAGGAAAGTGGTGACCTTCCTTGATACCCATTTTTGGATTTTGAGGATGGAAGCACATGAAAAAAATAAGGAACAAGAAAAATCTTGGACACTAAGACAAAGGTGATTGTATTACCAAGTTAGTGCACAAAGATAAGGGACCCATCACGGTTATAGGCATATACAAATGGGGGGAAAAACCTCCTATGGGGGGGATGCTCCAACATTCCTAATTGTGTTCACATACATCACTATTGAGATGCATCAAGCACATCTATGACTGTTATCCAACACAACAAACTCCCAACATGGCTATTGCGGAGGAAAATCATTAATTGATGATTACAATGAAGAATGAAGAGTGAAGGATAAAGAAAAGAACAAAGGATGAAGCATGAAGTAAAGATAAGAATCAGACGAAAGTGATTTGTATATATATGTACATTAAGTTTGTAATTAGTTCACAAATACTTTTGTAATATTGATGAGTATGTATAGATATGCCTATATATACTTGTATATGGATGGGATACATATGAGAGAAGAAGTATAGATCATATAGAGAGGAGTAGATCATATTTTGAATGAGAATTATCCATCAGATGTAAGATGAGTTGAATAGAAGAAGTGTTTTTGAGAATTGCGCGTCGATCTTTTCCCCATTTCTCCTTCTGTGCTTGATCATTTTAGAAATCATTTTGTATGTGTCTAAGTCTATAGTTAATGCATCTATGGTCAAGTTTTGAGAGTCCAATTGCAAAGAGGCTAAGATAATTATGAGTAGGAACATTTGTATGTGTAAATGTATTAAGTGACTTCTAAAATAGGTGAAAATTTGATGGTCAATTATTTGATCAGATCTCAATGTAGAGTGTAAATTTTTACACAAATAAGGATTCAAAATTGAATATGGAATGTAAGTCATCTATGTCTAAAAGCATTTGATTAAAGCAATTGTAGATTGAGAGGACCTAGTAGTTAAAGTTGCATATGTAAAATTCGCCTCCAGAGAAAGCTTGTTTCAGACATAGGTTTACTTATTGAAGTAAATCTAAAGTTATATAAGTCCTTTTGAAGAACGTTCACTTTTTAGTAGCTATGAAAACATTAGAGGAGTGGTGTGAGAAAGTTTCATAGAAAAATTTAACCATTTCATCAGTCAATGAAAGAGTTTTGTGAAGCAGACTTTTCTAAGTGAAGTTACAATTCACAAAAGTGATAGAGATTCATAGTTTGGTAAAAATTATCCAAAATTGAAGAAGGTTTTGAGTTATGCTATATATAGAGGTGTTCTAAAATCAAGCATAACTTGTCTTTTGGAGATTAATCATCTCCATTAGTGGTATTAGAGTAGATTTGATCAAAGTTGGAGGAAAGGAAGACCTCGACTGCTATAGACATACAAAATTCAGCATTTGAAGATTTTAAAGGACAAAGTGTGAAGGAAAAGGTAAAACGAGACACACAAGAGCAATCAAAAGGATCAGAGGGAGTAAATTATGAAGCTAAGGTACATTCATTACTCATAAGGTTGAAGAGTTAATAGTATAGGTGAAGAAAGAATGGGAGATAGTCTCCAAATTGAGAAGTTGGAGAGAGAGAACTATCCATCTTCGTCTATGAGGATGGAAGCTCATCTTATGAGCAAAGATCTGATAGGATATATTTCAAGAGAAGAAAAAAAGCTAGAACTCAAAGATCCTAGTGTTCCTACTAGGGAGGAGCTTGACTATGAGCCGAGTTTATCACATTCAAGAAGAACACCTCACTATCAATATCTGATTATGTGACAAAGATGAAAGACATTGCTCATTCTTTAGGTGCAATTCATAAAGACATTGAACAAGATAAATTGATAAGACAAACCCTCATAGGTCTAAGAGGATATGAGAAGTGGAAGCCTTTCATCTGGTCAACTGAACTTTCATTATATCATTTCACTCCTGATTTGAATCAATTGTTAGGACATATGCTAACTTTTGAGAATGATATCAAAGGAGATGTTGATAAGAGTGCAGGTCATGCAATGTATTCTAAGGATAAGAAGAAAGCTATCAAAGGAAAGCTACAATTAGTTGAAGATGAAGGTACTCCAAGCCAAGCAAACTTCCAAAGAGGAAGAGGAAGTGGAAGAAGTAGAGGACATGGCAAAAGTAGAGGAAGAGGCAAAAACAACAAGGATAATGTCAAAGCTTGTTGGATATGTGGTAAGACTAATCATCTAGCTCATGATGTTGGCATAGCAATCAAAGTGTTAGTAACTTTAATTAGAGTTATAATCAAAGAGGCAGAGGTGGAAGAAATCAGAGAGGAAGTTTTAGAGGTAGAGGTAATAGATGCTTCTTTGGAAGAAATGGTCGAAGAAACTTTCAAGGTCAGTCATACAACAATACCTACTACAATTATGCATCAGATCAGAATGAGGATTCAACTCTAATCATGAATGCAACATGTGAAGTTCGAAGTGAGGATGAAAGATTGTTTTACATTGATTCAGTATGCAACAATCATCTGAGTGGTAACATTGCTTTAATGACTAATTTGGAGAATAAAGTGATTAATCATACACTTCAAACAAGTGACAATACAAAGCACAAGGTGAAGTCTATTGGATCAGTTAAAGCCAAAGATGGAAGTACTCTCTTGAGTAAGGTTTTGTATGTTCCTACAATTCCAAAGAATTTGATTAGTGTAGGATAAATTGTGGAAAATGGATATGTGGTGAGGTTCACTAATGATGGAGTTTATGTTGAAGACCCTAGC
This sequence comes from Ceratopteris richardii, assembly GCA_020310875.1. Lineage (NCBI taxonomy): Eukaryota > Viridiplantae > Streptophyta > Polypodiopsida > Polypodiales > Pteridaceae > Ceratopteris > Ceratopteris richardii. The sequence goes on from CM035409.1 coordinate 12,330,527, forward strand.
CAAGGTTATAAGCAAATTGTTATATAGGAAAGAAAGAAGGGAGGCTTTTCACATTGAAGGTACAAGGTAATGTTGGACATGCCTTGTTCACATATGGAAAGCAAAAGATTTCTGAGTTGGATCTTTTGCACAAAAGGCTTGGACACTTTAATGAAAGATGTATCAAAGAGATGATTAATAATGGTTCAGTATTTGGATTACGTAATGTTGCAGGTCAACACATGGCATACAAATGTGAAGCATGTCAATTAGGTAAGGCTCATAAGCAATCATACAACAAGCATGGTTTCATGTATTCCGAAAGACTTAAATTGGTGCATACAAATGTGTGGGGTGATTCAAAGGACTTTGGCATAAATGGTTCAAGATGTTATGTCATTTATGTTGATGATGCTACGAGGTAGATCACATTTTCTGTGATCAAAGATAAGTCAGAAGTGTTTAGTACATTTAAACACTATCATGTATATGTCGAGAGGGTTACAAGGCAAAAATTGATGAGATTGAGATCAGATGGAGGGAGAGAGTATTTTTCAAATGAATTGAGTGATTATTTGATGAATGCAGGTATAAAGGGAGAAATTACTTGTAGGTACTCTCCTCAACAAAATGGTCTAGGAGAAAGGAGAAATAATACATTTTAGATGAAGTTTTTATGGAATAATCAGATGGTTTTAAAGATCAATTTTATCCAGATCATGTGTGTAAGCTCAAGAGAGCTTTGTATGGCTTGAATTAGGCCCCAAGGGCATGTAATTACAGACTTGTAAAGTTCTTGAAGGAACTTGGTTTTCAAGCATCAAAGGCATATAGTAGCTTGCTAGTCAAAGCAAGTGAGGATGGATTTATATATGTTTGTATTTATGTTGATGACATAATACTTACAGGTTCAGATTAGAAAGGCATACAAATTCTTGAGAAGAAGATGGAGAAAGAATTCAAGATCACTTACTTGGGAAATTTGTCATATTTCTTGGGAATTGAGATTTCATATACTCAACATGGGATATATGTGACTCAAGAAAGGTATTTGAAGAATCTATTAATCCAATTTAAGTAGGAAGATTGGAGGATAGCATCAACTACAATGGAAGTGAATCACAAATTAAGTAGATATGGAGGAGAAGAATTCAAAGACATGAAGCTTTATCAGAGTTTGGTGGGTAGCTTGATTTATGCTAAATTAACAAGGCCTGATTTGTCATATGCAGTTGGTGTTTTATCTCAATTCATGCATTGTCCTAGAAAGGAACATTGGATTTCTGGCCAAAGGGTGCTAAGGTATATCAAGGGCACACTTAAAGAAGGTTTGTATTATGGATTTACTTTAGATACAAGGATCAAGGTATATAGTGATGCAAATCGGTCAGGTAACTTTGATGATAGAAGATCAACACATGGGTATTTGTGTTATGTGGGAGATAAGTTAATTTCATGGTGTTATAAGAAGCAACATATAGTTGCTTTGTCATCTACAGAAGTAGAGTATAAATGTATGGTAGAAGCTGCAAAGGAATTCATATGGCTAAAAACTCTCATGAGGAGTTTTGATATCATTGAGAGTACTCCTATCATTTGTGGAGATACATGAGTTGTTTTTATTTGGCAACTAACCCTCTGTTTTATGCCACGACCAGACATATTGAGATTCAATATCATTTTCTAAAAGAGAAGGTTTTTGATAAAGAAAAAGAAATAATGCATACCCCTACAAAGGATCAACTTGCAGATATGTTGACAAAGAGTTTGGATGGACCGAAGTTGTAGAGGTTCAAAGATATGGCAGGGATAAACAAGATGCATGTAACCACAATTAAAGATTGAGGAGGAGTTTTTGGAGAAGGACAATCATTGATTGATGATACAATGAAGAATGAAGAGTAAAGGATAAAGAAAAGAACAAAGGATGAAGCACGAAGTAAAGAGAAGAATCAGATGAAAGTGATTTGTATATATATGTACATTAAGTTTGTAATTAGTTCATAAATACTTTTGTAATACTGATGAGTATGTATAGATATGCCTATATATACTTGTATATGGGTGGGATACATATGAGAGAAGAAGTATTGATGATATAGAGATAAGTAGATCATAAGTTGAATGAGAATTATCTATCACATGTAAGATGTGTTGAATAGAAGAAGTTTTACTAAGAATTGCACGTCAATCTTTTCTCCATTTCTCCTTCTATGCTTTAGCATTTTAGAAATCATTTTGTATGTTTCTAAGTCTATATTTAATGCATCTATGGTCAAGTTTTGAGATTCCAATTGCAAACAGGCAAAAGGAATTGTGAGTAAGAATATTTGTATGTGTAAATGTATTAAGTGACTTTTGAAACAGGTGCAAATTCTATGGTCAATGATTTGATCAAATCTCATTGTAGAGTGTAAATTTTTACTCAAATGAGGACTGAAAATCTAATTTTTAAGGTAATTCATCTATGTCTAAAAGCATTTGATTAAACGGATTGTAGATTGAGAGAACCAGGTAGTTAAAGTTGCATATGCAAAAGTCACCTAGAGAGAAAGCCTTTGTTTTAGGGATAGGTTTACTCATTGAAGTAAATCTGAAGTTTTATAAGTTCTTTTGAAGAACTTTCACTTGTACTAGCTGAGCAAACAAAAGAGGAGTGGTGTAACAAAGTTTCATAGAAAACTATAACCATTTCATCAGTCAATGAAAGAGTTTTGTGAAGCAGACTTTTCTGAGTGAAGTTACAATTCACAGAAGTGATAGAGATTCATAGTTTGGTAAAAATTATCGAAAATTGAAGAAGGTTTTGAGTTATGCTTGATATAGAGGTGTTCTAAACTCAAGTATAACTTGTCTTTTGGAGATTAATCATCTCCATTAATGGCTACAACAAAAACATCTGAAATTTCATAAGAGACATGTTAGGTTTTTATGCATTTATACAAGCCAAGGGAAAAAGCCTCCTTAGGAGGGCAAAATGTCACCTAGTAGTCCTAAGTCTGTTCATGCACATCACTATAAAAATTTAAATGTACAGAACATGAATGAATCAAAGGTTCTCTTAATTCTGAAGTCACAAGTCCTCCACCTTTTAATAAGAGTCAGGAGATATTTACAGTTTTGATACTCCTGTTACAACTCTTGAGATATATAGATTTCAATAGTTATCCCATTCATAAGAATGGGATTTACAAGTTCAAATATGATTTAGAATTAGCTTCGAACAAAGATGTATCAAAAAGAGTAGACGCACATGAACTACTTTGAGTATTCTCACATCTAACTCGATATGGTTTAAAGATATCCATGATGAATGGATTAAGATCATATTGAAAATGATATGTATTCATTTGAACTATCTGGATTAAATGATATAGATTCATTTGCATTAAGTGGAGTAAATGTTATGGATTCAGTTGCATTAAGTGGAGTAAATTTGTGGTATCATTTGAGTTAAGTGGATGAAATGAAGTGTAATCATTTGTAATATGTGGATTAAATGATGTGGATTTATTTGAATTATGTGGAGTAAATGAAGTGGTATCATTTGAGTTATGTGGATTAAATGTTGTGGATTCATTTAACATATGTGAATTAAATATTGTAAATTCATTTGAATCATGTGGAGTAAATGAAGTAGTATCATTTGCGTTAAGTGGATCAAATGCAAGTGTACCATTTGTATTATGTGGATTAAATGAAGTGGTATCATTTGAATTATGTGGATTAAATGAAGTGGATTCATTTGAGTTATATGGATTAAATGAAGTGGATTCATTTGACTTATATGGATTAAATGTTACGAATTATTTTCAGATAAAATTGGTGTTTTTGCTTTGCAAATTTGAAAGTAAAACATGGCAAGAATGCCAGATGTGAATGATGATCTTGATCATACTATATCTCAAAGGATTTTATCTCAATAGAATGCTCAATTTGCACAATCAAGATTAGCATTTTTATTCCATCAAGATTTAGAGCCAAAGGGATTGGAAGGAGAAGCATTGTCAATGAAAGAAGTTAAAAATCCATGTCCAAATCATTTTGTTCGTGATGTTCTCTTTCAGGTTACAAGAAGGGAAAAAGAAACAACACCCTTAAAGCTTTTAGACTTACAACATAAAGGATTAGCAGAAACTCTACCTCGACACATTGTGCAAGTTAAGAGATCATTACCAAATAATAATCAAATAGCATTATATTTGATTCAAAAGGTTTTTGTACAAGATATTCTTCATCGACGTGTAGATTGGGATGATTGTTAGAAGAATGTAGGTATCGGTTTGGGTCGTCCTCAAAATCAAGCAGAATTTCATAATCAGGGAAACAAAGGCCCTCTTCCTCGAAAGCGTCCCTACATTTTGCTACCTGAAGAACATAATAATATACATGATTTGTCCTCACAAGGAGCAAAATTATACATTGAAGGATTAACAATTCTTGCATTACGAAGAACAATAGATGATGAAGAAAAGAGGATTGATGATCTAGAAAATCAATTGAAAAATTTACAATTTTTTGTGGATGCATATGAGAGCAAATATGGAAGACTATGAGAGGTATCATCATGTTTTGATCGGTTTACTGCCAATGAGTTATAGAATCAAGAAAACACTAAATAGGCAAGCTTTTTTTTGTAATCAAAGACATGACTATTATAAAACCATCGATTTGGCAGTTGAATATAATCATAGTATTCATAGTACGTCATTTTCTTCATTTTGAATATCATAATCTATGACAAGTACCATTTCATCTATTTCTTCCATGTTTGAACCATCATTGTGATCTACATCTAAATCATGATCACTCCATGAATCATTTGTTAAAGTTTCATGAGTTTGAAATTCTCCAAAAGTTTGTTGTTCTATTGTAGAAGTTATCTTGGTTGGAGCATGTAACAAATGCATATTACAAAACACATATACCAAATCATTAGCATGTGATACACAAGTGATTTATTCATTTTCAATGAAGAAAATCATAGACACTCTAATTAGGTTCAAAACTACCACTTGAAGCTGCTACCAAAAAGCACTCTCATAGCTATATATTGCAACTCCACTACTTCACCTCCGGACTCTTTCCACCAGATAGGAGGTGGACGCTTTTGAATCGGTTCAATGTGGGATAGATCTCCAAAATATCCTTCTCAATTTACATACGCTACTCTTTGGTGGAATGCATCTCGACCATCTGTACGTGGAAGTAATATTTGATATGTGGTTTTGAAGTCTTTGAAGAGATGGATTTGAACTTGGAGAAGATGAAGTGGTGCTTCAAAAACTTTGCACTACAACAACCAAATAAAATCTAGGGATATGTAGTGGGCCCTCTTAGCTTGCCAAAGGATGTATTAGATACCCTATGTACCTTTGAAGAACACTCTCAAAAAGATAAATCAAAACAGTTAGGTAGAAGTTGAATCAAGTGTAAAAAACTTGCTATTTTGGCTCATACAATTGCTCAATGTTTTGAAGAATTCTTTGGCCATAGGAGCAATTGACTTGATTCCTTTTGAGGAACTCTTACTAACTTATTAAGATAACAATCAAGAGTTATTTAATAAAAAATTATGGTTTACATCAAGAGAAAAGAGTTTAGGAAGTTGTCGCATGACCCCGATTTTCATGTGTTGTAGCAGTACTCAGACCCGTAAGCAGAGAAATGTTAATATCTCAAGATTCCAATATGCAATGATTGTAAACTTTTGTATGCATATACTAGATAGTATGCTGATTTTATAAAGATTTGAATCATTGAAAAGGATAAGGTACACACTGAGAACAAGCTCTGAGAAGATGACTGTTCTGATGGATTGGTGATAGAGAAGTAAACTATGAACAAATATAGTCGACTTAAACTAAACATATCTCAAGACTGAAAAACCCAATTGCAATGAAATTTTATGAGCATGTAGTAGATATAGAGATCAAACTTTAAAAACTTAAATCATTCAAAATTATGCACCAAGCACAGAGAAATCATCTCTGCAATCTGACTGAGAGAACTAAGAGATATGGCAATGAATAGAATACTCACAAAAGCATGAAGATATGAACTCAAATGATCATAAAAATGAAAGTATATTGATTGTAAATTACAATGGACTTACTGGTACATATGTGTGCCTTGAATCCACGATTTGATATGGCATAAAGCTCAGCTCATGGAGGTCTAAAAAATGCGACTAGAAGATCATGTATTTATAGTGATATTTGGAGCCCATATTTGAATTTGAATCTCACATAAAATCACTCTCCAATCTTTTTGTAATTGATTTGATTCTCCAACTAGCTCCAATCATGAATTCATGGCTTCTCTTTCCTTTTTTCATCAAGTGGACTCAACTACTTTAGATTCCTTTTACTTTTACATCAAGTAAAGACTTCACTAATTACAAGAGATAGTTCACAAGTGAACTTTACAAAGACTAGACATTTCCTTCAAGGTTCTAGGTCTTTTGATGATGCAAGATTATCACTTGGAATTGTGATGGACTTGTTCCAACAGCTCCCCCTCAACTCAAGTGATCTTGAGGTCTTGAATCTTCCAAGATTACCTGCAAGCCAATCATAGGCTTGAATTTGCAAAGCTTTGTACCATCAAATGCTTTGGTTAGAATGTCTGCACATTTCTGATGAGTGGACACATAAGTTAACTCAATTTCCTTGCTCACAATCTTCTCTCTTACATAGTGATAATGTACTTCAGTATGTTTAGTCCTTGCATGAAAAATTGGATTGGCAACCAAGTGAATGGAGGTCATGTTGTCACCAAAAGTATTTCGAGTTCCAAACTTTAATCCAAGCTCTATAAATAGTGTCTTCATCCACATTGCTTCTTGAGTAGGTATGGAAAGACCTTTGTATTTAGCTTCATTGGAAGAGAGTGAAACTATGGGTTTCTTCTTGGATGACCATGAGACAAGTTTTGAACCTATAAAGGCCCAAGATATCCTGAGGTGCTTCTTTTTTCTTCCTTGGAGCAAGCCCAATCTGCATTAGAGAACAATTTCAAACTTAAGTCAGATACATAAGGGTAATATAACCCTTCATTCATGGTCCCTTTGAGATATTTGAGTATCCTCTTTGCAGCCTCCATGTGAGGTTTCTTGGGTGTGTGCATAAATTGAATTATCACACTCACACTATAACATATATCAACCCTTGTCAATGTGGCATAGTTCAAACTACCCACAAGCTTTGATAACCTGTCACATCTTCTATGAGTTCACCCTCATGTGAGCTCAATTTATGATTAAACACCATCAGAGTGCCTGCAATCCTAGAATCTTGCATCTTGAATTTTGCCAACATGTCTTTAATGTACTTTCTTTGAGTGAGAAACAAACCATGATCTTTGTAGACAACTTCCAATCCTAGGAAGTAGGTAAGTGAACCCAAATAACTTATCTTGAGTTCTTCTATCATTTGTTCTTTGATTCTCTTCATGCCATCTGTATCATTTCATGTAAGTATACTATCATCTACATACACACACACACACACACACACACACGAATAGATGACATCAAAATTACTCCTTTTTATGAATAGTGATGGATCTACCTTTAGGTTGAAATCCTTTGTCTTAAAAGAATGAGAGAAGCCTGTGATTCCAAGCCCTTGGGGCTTGTTTGAGTACATATAAAGCTTTATTAAGTTTACACACATAATCAAGATATATGTGATTCTCAAAACTAGGTGGTTGTGCCATGTATACCTCCTCTGTTACCCATCCATTAAGAAATGCTTTTTTTACATCCAATTGAAGTATCTTCCAATTCTTGGAAGAGGTAATACTAAGAAAAACCCTAATAGTAGGCATCTTTGCCATAGGAGAGAAGGTCTCCTCATATTCAATTCCCTGAGTTTTTGCAAAGCCTTTTGCCACAAGCCTTGCCTTAGACCTATTAATGGAGCCATTTGAGTTCCTCTTCAATTTATAGATCCATCTCGAGCCTATCAATTTCATTGATGGAGACCTGGGAACCAATTCCCAAGTGTTATTCTCCCCAAGAGCTTCAATTTCTTCTTCCATTGCATGCCTCCATTCTGATTTCTTCTTTGTTGAAGGTTCCTCTTGTTTTATGTCATGTGCTAGATAGATTGAATGTTTAGTGACTAGAGAAGTATCAAGCCCATACCTTTTTGGTTTTCTTTTCTCTCTCATGGACCTTCTTAGGCCATGATGTGATGATTCTGCCTCTTGTCCAAGTTCTTGCACTTTTTCTTTACCTTTAGACTTCCACATTTTGCGTTTTTCATACTGAGTTGCTCCATCATCTTCCGAGGTATCATGCTCTTCAACTTTAGAAGAATTATCCTTAACAAGTTTTGGAAAATCTTCTTCAAGATCATAAGGTAGGTTGACCTTTCTACATCAGTCTTCATACCATGAACTATTCTCATCAAGTACTACATCTCTACTCACCAAGAATCCTTTGGTTGTTGGGTTGTATAATCCGTAGCCCTTTTGATTGTTGTCATATCCAATGAATACACACCTTTCTGCTTTAGGATCCATCTTGCCTCTAACCTATGAAGGAACATGAGCATAAGCCACACATCCAAAAATTTACAATGATCCAGGCTTGGTCTTCTTCCATTCCAAGCCTCATATGGTGTCATGCCATTAAGTGATTTTGAAGGTAACCTATTAATCAAATAAGTGGTTGTGGATACAACCTCAACCCATAAGTAATTAGGTAAGTGCTTCTCATTTAGCATAGACTTTGCAGCTTCAACAATTGTCCTATTCCTTCTTTCTACCACTCCATTTTGCTCAGGAGTGTACCTTGATCTCTCTTTTGATTCCCCTCTCTTAAAGAAAGGAGTCAAATTCATGGGAGAAGTACTCTACCCTCCATCTTACCTTAACCTTTTTGATGTTTAACATTTTTGATTCTCCACAAGATCCAAATATCTTTTGAATCATCAAAAGACTTCAACTTTGTGTTTAATAAAATATAATATAGTCCACCTACTGCAATCATCAATGAAGGAGACATAATACCTTGATCCAGATATTGAAGCATCCTTGCTAGGTCCCCATAGATCTATATGAACCAAATCCAAGAGATCTCCATGCATATATCCTTTCTTCATGAATGGTAACCTGTGAGAATTTCCAAATTGACATGCACTACACTTATAAATCATGTGTTATTTTGACAAGTTAGGGAGTCCAAGTACATTTTGTTCCCTGCAAATTTGCTTTAATGATCTTTCACCGATATGTGCTAACCTCTTGTGCCATACTTCCAATTCTGTGTGTCTCACTACCATAATTAAAGAGAGCAATGTTTCTAGTGTCTTGTAATTCAAATGTGAACAATCTACCTATCTTTTCACCTTTTGCAACTCTCCTAAATCCTTGGCTTGGATCCTCAACAAATGATCCTCCTCTTGTGAACCTGACTTGCAACCCTTTCTCTATTGTTTGCTCAACACTTATCAAATTCTTTGTTATGGTAGGGACATAGAGTACCTTACTGAGTAGGTTGATGTTTCCATAAGGTAATTTGACATTTCCTATTTTCTCCATAAGGTGTCTTGTATCATCTCATGTTTTTACCTCATGCTTGTTCCTTGGATCTTCTAAATCTAATAGGAGGACCACATTTCGTACCACATGATTGGAGCAACCAAAATCTATGAGGAAAACATGCTCATCATATTTACCTTCAAGCATGGCCATATTTATGATTAGCAATGACTCCTCTTGATTTGATTCTCCTGTGTAGTTATTGTTGGTGCAAATGTCCAAGCCTTCACATTTGGCTCAACATGGAAGAAAATATGTGCAACTATCACTTGATGAAGCATGTGAACCTTGGCTTGTAACCACTTGATCATTTACAATTTAGAAAAGATTAAATCATTGAGAGAGTCTTGTAAAAGTCTACAACTCGTGGAGTTAGGCAGAATATTAGTTACGACTTTAGATTGAGAGAATAACTCCTAAATTAGAGGAGTCACTTTTAGTTGGAGCCAAGTTTGAATTTAAATTTAGACTTAGATGAAAACTCTTATAAAAAAGTCCTTGTAAAACTCGTGGCTACATGGTGCATCTTTCTGAGCTTATTTCTTGATCATTTGTAGAAGCTAAGTGGCTTACACCATAGCTCACTTAGACCACCATCCTTGAGCATCACTAAAATCCCAATGATCTTGTACAATCATGTCATATAATACATATAGCTCATTGAACATCTCTGTCTACTTCTGTGCTATGACTACTCACAACAATCAACTTTCTTTGGTCATATCTCAGTGAATTCTCTACCATTTTGCATGATCTATAGCTTATTGGAACCAGCTTGAAGTCTACTTTGTGGTATCAAAATCTCAAAGCATTCAAATCAGCCATATGGGAGAAATCATTTTCAAAGTGCTCACTAGGCATCTACTAGTTAGTCCCTAAAAAATTGAGGGTAAGCTTTGGATTGCTAAACTTATTTCTCAGAGTATAGTTTATCGTTTTAGATGATTCCACTTGGAATCATTAGCTATCTAAGCTAATTGAATCCCCTCACAAGGAATTCCATCAATTGTTACTGTACTATGAGCACTGAGCAAAAGAACCACTAGGTGTATAGACTAAAATAGCAAGCTTTATGACACTGGCTATTGTAGTCTGTTTTTTATTCAATTATTTCAAGCATCAACTCCAAGGTACATAGGTGTCAATTGTAAGCTAAAAGGGCCTACTACATAACCCTGAAGTGTATTAGGGCAGGTACAAAGCAGTTTTTAGCAGTACCACCTCACTTCCTTGAGGTATCCATCCATCTCCTCCAACAGTGGTATTAGAGCAAGTTGAGGTAAAATGGGAGATGGTTTCCCTTCTTTCATTGATAAATTGGACATGAATAATTATCTAGCATGGTCCTTGAGAATGAAGACCTATCTATAAGGAAGGAGTCCCTATGGATACATATTAAGAGATGAGGAGATGCCCATATTCAGAAGCAAAGGTCAACCTACAAGACTCAAGTCATGGTGTGCCAAAGATGCTTTAGCGAGGTCATTTCTACTTAACTCTATTTCTGACTTCCTTCTGTTGGTGCATTTTGCCCAAGCCTACATGCTTGATATGCTTGATATTATCCTCATTTGTAAGTCACATGAGTAGTCATGTGAACACCTCTTGTAAAAGAGTACATTTTATCTCTTGTAAATGGAAAAAGAAAAAAGTAAAAGGATGGCTTACCTCATCCATGATGTAAAAGCAAATTCGTGGCTCCAACTACCAAAATCACGAATTTTTGAGCTGAGGGAATCTCTCCTAACTTTGGGGATCACTTTTAGGTGGAGCCATTCGAATTCGAATTCAAAACTCCCTCCAAGAATAGCTATAAAAGGAGCAAGAAGGAAGAGGCGATTAGCAAGCCTTGTACGTGACCACTTCATGTCATTTTGTAGAGATTGAAGAGCTTACTCCATAGCTCTATCATTCTACTCCCATTGTGCAAAGATTCATTGCCAATGTGGTTGTAATCATATGTGAATCTATACATTTATTATCATCTACCTCTCTGTTTTGTTCTTTGCTATACTCACTCAGAGCAGTAACTTCAGAAGGTCATATCTCGAGTTTTACTGAACCTTTTTCAGTGTTTTAAAGTGCGTTGGATAGCTCTCACTGTCTAGTTTCTACCTATAAATTTTCAAGGTCATTGGATTTATACTTTTGGAGATATCTGCATTTTACTGCTTACTGGTCTATCTCTGCAGAGCCCCGAGAATTGTGGGAATGTTCCAGAACTTGATGAAACTTGTTCTCAGTGCTCAGTCCATCATTTGAAGTGTTTTAACTTGGAATAGGAAGCTTGCTAAGTCTATTTGCTATGCCCAAAAGTAATTTTTCTAATTCCTTCCAGGTTGAGAGCACTGTTCATTTTTTCCAGCAGGTGTATGTCCAAAAATAGCAAGTTTTGGGAGCTAGTCATTTCGCAACTTGTCGGTCTTGACTTAAACTTTTGGGATACATGTTCCAAAGTACTTGGCTGATATTTTGGTGGATTTAGGAAGCTCAAAGGGTCTACTAATCAACTCTGAAGTCTCAGTTGGCTGGTGTGAAGCTGGTTGTAGCGGCACCTACTCATCTTTGGATTGCATCCACCATCTCTCTTCACAGTGGTATCAGAGCATAGTCAAGCAACATGGGAGATGGATTTCCATCAACAATTGACAAATTGGATCGAAACAACTACCCGGCATGGTCTCTAAGGATGGAGGCTTACCTTCAAGGAAGGAATCTATATGGATTCATATCCGGAGATGAAGCAATGCCAACCATGAGGAACAAAGGGCAACCATCACATGAAGAAGTGGAAGGACTTTCGAATTGGTGTTCGAAGGATGCACTTGCAAGGTCTTATATTCTAAACTCAATCTCTGATTTTCTTTTACCTCATGTCAAGGGATGCAAGACATCAAGAGAAACCTGGAATGCACTTGCTTCTTTCTTCTCTTCCAACACTCGAGCAAGGAAGAACCAATTGTGGATGGAGTTCACAACAATGAAGAAAAGCCCGAAGCAAAATGTGACTGATTATGTCACAAAGATGAAGGAGATTTCCGACCAACTTGGAAGCATTGGAGAGGTAATTGAAGAGGAGCAAATCATAAGACAAATCATGAATGGAATCAAAGCAGACGACAAGTGGGAGTCATTCACAACAGCCATGGATTTATACATGGATATGCATGTACCCGACCTCAACACACTCATGGGCCAACTCTTCACTCATGAAGCAAAGATTAGCAAAGGTGGTGAGTCCTCAAGAGGTAATCAAACTTCTGCCTTATATTCTGATAAAGCTAAGGTCAAGGACAAGTCAAAGAATAGGAAGAATGAAGATGAAGGAAGCTCTTTCCAAGCAAACTTTGCAGGTAGAGGAAGAACTAGAGGAAGAGGCAGAGGTGGAAAGCAAGGCAGGGGGAGATTCCAATCATCTCAACCTTGCAACATATGTGGCTTATCTAACCATACTACTGAAGAATGTTTCAGGAATCCAAGGAACTCAAGAGGAAGAGGATTCAATAGAGGTGGCTATGGATCAAATAGAGGCAGGTACAATGGAGGCTACAACAACAATTACTACAACAACAATTACAACAACAACAACTATCAAAGTGGCCATAGAGGAAGAAGAGATTACAATAACTATGCAGAGGACCAAAGTCAAGAAGATTCATTATTGATTATGAATCTATCAACAAAGAAGGGTAAGGATGATGATCACATATTTTACATTGATTCGGGATGCTCGAACCATGTAGCAGGAAATGTGGCTTTACTTTCTGATTTGGAAGATCCTCATAACAAGCATGAAGTGCAGACAGGAGATGACACAAAGCACTCAGTGGAGAAGATAGGTAATGTGAAGACATCAGATGGGAATATGAACCTCTTAAGCAAAGTCTTGTATGTCCCTACAATTACCAAAAATTTAATAAGTGTTGGACAGATTGTTGAAAAAGGATTGCAGGTTAGATTCAATCGATTTGGAGCATATGTTGAAGACCCAAGGCAAGGCTTTCGAAGGATTGCCAAAGGAGAAAAGACAGGAAGGCTTTTCACTTTTGAAGTGGAAGATACAAAGAACATAGCTTTGTTTAGCTATGGATCTCAAACTCTAACAGAGTTGGAGATATGGCACAAAAGGCTTGCTCACATTGGTGAGAGGACACTCAAACAGATTTGCAGGGACCAAAGTGTACTTGGTTTGCCTAATATCACAAGGCAACACATGATTTATAAGTGTGAAGCTTGTCAACTCGGCAAGGCTCATAGACAACCTTTCAATAAGAAAGGATATATGTATCAAAATCCTTTGGATCTAGTGCACACGGATGTGTGGGGTCCAAGTAAGGAGCCATCTATATCAGGCTCAAGATATTATGTGTCTTTCATAGATGATTGTAGCAGGTGGACCATTCTGTTTTTCATGAAGCACAAGGATGAAGTGTTTAATTGCTTTAAGAAGTATATTGCTCTTGTTGAAAATCAAACAGGTAGGACTTTGAAAAGACTCAGATCAGATGGTGGAGGAGAATACTTCTCTTCTGAATTTGATGCCTTCTTGCATGAAAGAGGCATTAAAAGGGAAGTCACTACAAGGTATACACCCGAACTCAATGGTGTAGCAGAGAGGAGGAACAGAGCTATTGTCGAAGCTGCAAGGTCCATGCTCAACGAAAAAGGATTGCCGAACTACCTATGGGCAGAGGCTGTGTCTACAGCCACATATCTCATAAATAGACTTCCATCTAAGTCACTAGATGGAACCACTCCATATGAAGTGTGGAATGGAAGAAGACCTAGTCTAGAGCATTGTAAAATCTTTGGATGTTTAGCCTATGCTCACATTCCTTCTCAAGTAAGAGGGAAATTGGATCCCAAGGCAGAGAAGTGTGTATTCATTGGTTATGATCAAAACCAAAAAGGATATAGATTGTACAATCCAACCAATAAAGGATTTTCTGTGAGTAGAGATGTAATTTTTGATGAAAACAAATCATGGTTTGATGATGACAGGAAAGTGAAGCTGCCATATGACTTGGATGAAGATTTTCCATCACTTCAACCAAAGGAGCCAAAGCAGATTGAAGAAAGTGATTCGGAGATTGACCTAGAAGACTTGGAAAGACTAAAGCTATGGAAGAACAAAGGTAAAGCAAAGATGCAGGATGCTACATATGGACCCGAGAGCTCACATCAACCACTTAGAAGGTCTTCGAGGGAGAAGAAGAAACCAGAGAGGTTTGGTTATGATACTTCTTTGGTCACCAAGCACTCAATCTACATTGCAAAGGATTCAACCAATGAAGAACCTACCACATTCGAAGAAGCACAAAGCAAGAAAGCTTGGAGAGATGCAATGGATGAAGAAATGGAAGCCTTGAAGGAGAATGACACTTGGGAGCTTGTACCTAACAAGCCATCTATGAAGATAATCGGATCTCGATGGATATACAAAATCAAGAAGAATCCAGATGGAAGTATAAATAGACACAAAGCAAGGTTAGTTGCTAAAGGGTTTGCTCAAACCCATGGTATTGATTATGAGGAGACTTTCTCTCCTGTTGCAAAAATGCCTACAATTAGGGTTCTCATTAGTCTTGCTGCATCTAGAAATTGGAATCTTTATCAACTTGATGTAAAGAATGCTTTCTTGAATGGATGGATTTCTGAGGAAGTGTATATGGCACAACCTCCTGGATATGAGGATGCACATCATCCTAACTATGTATGCAAACTAAAGAAAGCTTTGTATGGATTGAAGCAAGCTCCAAGAGCTTGGAATTTCAGATTGGTTACTTATTTGCAGGACCAAGGATTCAAAGCTAGCAAGGCGGATACCTCTTTGTTCATAAAGAGGAATGGATCTGAAGTGATCTATTTATGTGTGTATGTGGATGATATTATTATCACAGGCAATGATCTTGAAGGAATCAAACAGGTAAAGAGTCAAATGAAGGAGGAGTTCAAAATAAGTGACCTCGGACCACTCACTTATTTTCTTGGATTGGAGTTGATCTACACAGATTCAGGTATATACATCACACAAAGGAAGTATGTCCATGACATGCTCGTCAAGTTCAAGATGGAAAATACCAAGTGTGCAGGTACACCTATGGAGCAAAATCATAAGCTTAGTGCTTATGAAGGAGAGCCAATTGAAGACATCACAAGCTATCAAAGCTTGGTTGGAAGTTTGAACTATGCAACACTCACAAGGGTGGATATATGCTATAGTGTTAGCATATTGAGTCAGTTTATGCATAAGCCGAGAAGACCACATATGGAAGCGGCCAAGCGAGTCCTCAAGTATCTAAAGGGGACCATGAATGAAGGTTTGTTTTATTCATATACTTCAGATATTGAGCTAAAGGTCTACTCAGATGCAGATTGGGCCGGATCTAAAGATGATAGAAGAAGCACATCAGGGTATATATCATTTGCAGGTTCAAAAATCATTTCTTGGTCATCGAAGAAGCAACCAACCGTGGCATTATCTTCTACTGAAGCAGAATATAGAGGTTTGGCTAATGCAACTCAAGAAATCATGTGGTTAAAATCTTTGTACACAGATCTTGGACTTCATTCTTCAACACCTCACATTTTTGGTGACAACACAAGCTCACTACATCTAGCAGCTAATCCGGTATACCATGCTAGAACCAAGCATATTGAAGTCCACTACCATTATGTAAGGGAGAAGCTATTGAGCAAGGATATTCAACTATCCTATGTCTCTACAGATATGCAATGTGCAGACATGTTGACGAAAGCTCTTGATGGTACGAAATTAAGTAGATTCAAGTTGATGATTGGTTTGCAGGAAATCAAGGACAATTGAAGACTTATTTGGAGGCCAAGCATGTTAGGCTTGAGGGGGAGCTGTTGGTGCATTTTGCCCAAGCCTACATGCTTGATATGCTTGATATTATCCTCATTTGTAAGTCACATGAGTAGTCATGTGAACACCTCTTGTAAAAGAGTACATTTTATCTCTTGTAAATGGAAAAAGAAAAAAGTAAAAGGATGGCTTACCTCATCCATGATGTAAAAGCAAATTCGTGGCTCCAACTACCGAAATCACGAATTTTTGAGCTGAGGGAATCTCTCCTAACTTTGGGGATCACTTTTAGGTGGAGCCATTCGAATTCGAATTCAAAACTCCCTCCAAGAATAGCTATAAAAGGAGCAAGAAGGAAGAGGCGATTAGCAAGCCTTGTACGTGACCACTTCATGTCATTTTGTAGAGATTGAAGAGCTTACTCCATAGCTCTATCATTCTACTCCCATTGTGCAAAGATTCATTGCCAATGTGGTTGTAATCATATGTGAATCTATACATTTATTATCATCTACCTCTCTGTTTTGTTCTCTGCTATACTCACTCAGAGCAGTAACTTCAGAAGGTCATATCTCGAGTTTTACTGAACCTTTTTCAGTGTTTTAAAGTGCGTTGGATAGCTCTCACTGTCTTGTTTCTACCTATAAATTTTCAAGGTCATTGGATTTATACTTTTGGAGATATCTGCATTTTACTGCTTACTGGTCTATCTCTGCAGAGCCCCGAGAATTGTGGGAATGTTCCAGAACTTGATGAAACTTGTTCTCAGTGCTCAGTCCATCATTTGAAGTGTTTTAACTTGGAATAGGAAGCTTGCTAAGTCTATTTGCTATGCCCAAAAGTAATTTTTCTAATTCCTTCCAAGTTGAGAGCACTGTTCATTTTTTCCAGCAGGTGTATGTCCAAAAATAGCAAGTTTTGGGAGCTAGTCATTTCGCAACTTGTCGGTCTTGACTTAAACTTTTGGGATACATGTTCCAAAGTACTTGGCTGATATTTTGGTGGATTTAGGAAGCTCAAAGGGTCTACTAATCAACTCTGAAGTCTCAGTTGGCTGGTGTGAAGCTGGTTGTAGCGGCACCTACTCATCTTTGGATTGCATCCACCATCTCTCTTCACACCTTCTTCCTCACATTAGGAATTGCAAAACTTCCCAAGAGACTTGAGATACTGTATCTTCATACTTTTCTTCCAATACAAGAGCTAGAAAAACCAATTGTGGATTGAGTTTATTACTCAAAGGAAGCAACCTAAGCAGAATGTTTCAGAGTATGTGACCAAGGTAAAGGATGTGGCTGATCAATTGGCAAGCATAGGAGAGGAGATTGAAGAGGAACAAATAGTGCGACAAATAATCAATGGCATCAAGGCAGATGATAAGTGGGAATCTTTCACAACTACAATGGATCTCTACATGGATATGCAAATCCCTGATCTTACCAATGTCATTGGACAACTCTTTACCCATGAAGCCAAGCTCAACTAAAATGGTGAATCATCAAGAGGTAACAATTCTTCTGCCCTCTATATAGATAAAGGAAAGTCTAAGAATAAAGGAAAGAACAAGAAAGTTGAAGATGAAGGTACTACTTCTCAAGTTAACTATGTAGGTAGAGGTAGGAATTCAAAAGGAAGGGGAAGAGGAGGTAAACAAGGTAGGGGGAGACCTTTAAACTCTTCCCCATGCAATATATGTGGACTGTCTAATCACACAACAGATGAGTGCTATAGGAACTTCAAGAACTAGAGAGGAAGAGGATTTCAAAGAGGTGGCTACTCACAATCAAGAGGAAGATTCAACCATAGTCAAGGATACAACCATGGCTAAAGCAAGAATTACAACACCATTATCAAGGAGGATACAAATCAAGAAAAGAATTCAACAACTATATAGAGGATCAAGAGGATTCTCTTCTCATTATGAACATGACTTCAAAACAAGGTATGAATGATGAGCACCTCTTCTACATTGACTTAGGTTGTTCAAACCATGTAGTAGGCAATGTAGCTCTCCTTTTAGATCTTGAAGAGCTTAAGAGAAAGTACCAAATGCAGACAGGTCATGATACCAAGCATTCAGTTATCAAGGTAGGAAATGTCAAAACTTTTGATGGGAATAGGAGTCAGTTGAGCAGAGTTTTTTATGTACCTTCTATCACAAAGAATTTGATGTGTGTTGGACAGATAGTGGAAAAGGGTTTGCTGGTTAGGTTCAATAAATTTGGAGCTTTTGTGGAGGACCCCCAACATGGATTCAGAAGAATTGCCAAGGGAGAGAAAATAGGTAGATTGTTTACATTTGAGCTTAACGAGACTAGAAACATTGCACTTTATAATTATAAGGATCAAACCTTGTCTGAGTTAGAGACATGGCACAAAAGATTAGGGCACATTGGTGAGAGAACATTGAAGTAGATATGTAGAGATCAATGTGTACTTGGGATACCTAACGTATCCAAAAAACATATGATCTATAAATGTGGTGCATGTGAGTTTGGTAAATCACACAGATTACCCTTTACAAAGAAAGTCTATATGCATGAGGATTATTTGGAACTTGTCCACACAAACGTGTGGGGACCAAGAAAGGAACCTTCATTTTTAGTCTCAAGGTACTATGTGTCATTTATTGAGGATTTTAGTAGATGGAATATCTTGTATTTCATGAAACATAAGGAGGAAGTGTTAAGTTGTTCCAAGAAGTATCTTGCACTTGTCGAAAATCAAACAGGAAAAAGCCTAAAGAGGATAAGGTCAGATGGAGGAGGTGAGTACTTCTCCAATGAGTTTGATGCATTTTTGCAGGTCAGAGGCATCAAAAGGGAGATCACTACTAGATATAATCCTAAGCGAAATGGAGTAGGAGAGAGGAGGAACAAATTGATTGTGGAAGTAGCTAGATCAATGCTAAATGAAAAGAAGTTTCCTAATTACTTGTGGGTATAGAGTGTTTCTATTGCCACTTATCTTATTAATAGGTTACCTTCTAGATCCCTTGATGGGATGACCCCTTATGAGCCCTGGCATGGTAGGAGATCATCACTTGAACATTGCATAATATTTGGTTGTATTGCTTATGTGCATGTTCCATCTCAAATAAGAGGTAAGTTAAACCATAAGGTAGAGAAATGCATCTTCATAGGATATGATATAAATAAAAAAAAATATAGGTTTTATAATCCATCCAACAAAGTAATTATGGTCAGTAGAGATGTTGTGTTTGATGAGAATGATTCTTGGTTTGAAAGCGAATGCAAGAAGGTCAAATTTCCATATAGCTTGGAAGATGATTTTCCAAGCCTCACCAAGGAGGAGCCAAGCACAATTGAAGACATCAAATCTGATGATGAGGACACCATCAACTTGGAAGAGTTCAAAGCATGGAAATCAAAAGGCAAGGTCAAGATGAAAAGGTTGGAGGACATACCTGAGTCATCCAACCAAGCCTTAAGGAGATCACAAAGAGAAAGTAAGAAGCCAATCAGATATGGGTATGATAGTTCATTAGTCACTAAGCATTCCATTTATCTTGCTAAGAATTCATCACTTGAAGAACCTTCTTCATATGAAGAAGCAAGTATGAAAGCAGAATGGAAGGAGGCTATGGATGCAGAAATAGAAGCACTCCAAGAGAATGACACTTGGGAGTTAGTACCCAAGAAAGCATCAATGAAGGTAATTGGATCTAGATGAATCTACCAAATCAAAAGGAACTAAGATGGATCCATAAATAGATACAAAGCTAGGCTTGTGGCTAATGGTTTTGCAGAAACCCAAGGAGTAGATTATGAAGAAACGTTTTCACCTGTGGCTAAGATGCCAACCATCAGAGTATTGGTAAGTGTAACTGCATCTAGAAATTGGAATATGTATCAATTAGACGTGAAAAAGCTTTTCTCAATGGGTGGATTTCAGAGGAGGTTTACATGGCTTAACCTCTTGGTTATGAAGATCCAAACAAGGTAAATCATGTATGCAAATTGAACAAAGCTCTTATGGTTTGAAGCAAACACCTAGGGCATTGAACCATAGGTTGACAACCTATCTTCAAGAACAAGGATTCATGATGAGCAAGGCAGATTCTTCTCTATTTATCAAGAGGACTAATTCAGAATTGATATATTTATGTGTATATGTGGATGACATCATTCTTACAGGTAGTGATGCCAATGGCATCAAACAAATAAAAAAACAGAAGATGTAGGAGTTTAAAACTAGTGACCTAGGGTTTTTGAAATATTTTCTTGGACTTGAGTTAGTATACACTAACTCTGGAATCTACATTACTCAAAGGAAATATGTGTAGGACATGCTGAAGAAGTTCCACTTGGAGAATGCGAAAATAGCTAGCAGCCCTATGGAGGTAAATCATAAATTAAGTGCTCATGAAGGTGATTTGCTTGAAGACATTGTAGGTTATCAAAGCATAGTTGGGAGTCTAAACTATGCAACATTAACAAGGATTGACATATGTTATGGAGTAAGTGTTCTGAGTCAATTCATGCATAAACCTAGAGCACCTCACTTGGAAGCTGCTAAAAGAATTTCGAAGTATCTCAAACGTACTCAAAATCAAGGTCTTTACTTCCCATACACATCTGACTTGGACATAAAGTTGTACTCAGGTGCAGATAGGGCATGATGTAAGGATGATAGAAGAAGCACTTTTGGTTATTTATCTTTTGTAGGTGATAAGCCCATCTCATGGTCTTCTATGAAGCAACCAATTGTTGCTCTATCTTCAAGAGAGGCTGAATACATGGGATTAGAAAATGCTACACAAGAAGCTATTTGAATTAGATTGCTCTACTTAGACTTCGAAACTTCACACTCATTCATCTATGATCTTTGGTGATAATACTAATTCCTTGCATCTTGCAGCCAATCCCAGTTATCATGCAAGAACCAAGCATATAGAAGTGCACTATCACTAGTTTATGTTAGAGAGAAACTCTTGAGCAAAGAAATTCAATTAGCATATGTATCTACAAATATGCAATGAGCTGATTTGTTAACCAAAGCACTTGATGGTACTAAGCTTTGTAGGTTTAAAACCATGATTGGATTACACGACGGTCAAGAAGAATGATGGAGCAATGCAAGACAAAAATTGTTTGGCTTTAGGGGGAGCTGTTGGTGCAAATGTCCAAGCCTTCACATTTGGCTTAGCATGGAAGATAATATGTGCAACTATAACTTGATGAAGCATGTGAACCTTGGCTTGTAACCACTTGATCATTATCATTTGTAAAAGATTAAATCATTGAGAGAATCTTGTAAAAGTCTACAACTCATGGAGTTAGAAAGAATATAATCTACGACTTTAGATTGAGAGAGTAACTCCTAAATTAGATGAGTCACTTTTAGTTGGAGCCAAGTTTGAACTCAAATTCAAACTTAGATATAAATTCTTAAAAAAAATTCTTTGTAAAACTCGCGGCTACATGGTGCCTCTTTTTGAGCTTCTTTCTTGATCATTTGTAGAAGCTGAGTGGCTTACACCATAGCTCACTTAGAACACCATCATTGAGCATCATTACAATGCCAATGATCTTATACAATCATGTCATATAATACATATAGCTCATTGAACATCCCTGTCTACTTCTCTACTATGACTACTCAAAAGAGTCAACTTTCTCTGGTCATATCTCAGTGAATTCTCTACCATTTTGCATGATCTATAGCTTGTTGAAACCAGCTTCATATCTACTTTGTGCTGTCAAAATCGCAAAGCATTTAGGTCAGCCATGTGGAAGAAATGGCCATTGAAGTGCTCACTAGTCATGTACTGGTTAGTCCCTAAAAAATCGGGGGTAAGCTTTGGATTGTTAAACTTATTTCTGAGACTAAACGTTTATCATTTTAGATGATTCCACTTGCAATCATTAGCTATCTAAGCTAATTGAATTCCATCAAAAGGAATTTCATCAATTGTTATTGTACTATGAGCACTGAGCAAAAGAACCAACAGGTGTCTAGACTAAAATAGCAAGTTTTGTGACACTAGCGATTCATGAAGTAGTCTATTTTTTATTTGATTATTTCAAGCATCATCTCCAAAGTACATAGGTACTTTATTGGTGTCAATTGCAAGCCAAAAGGGCCTACCACATAACCTTGGAGTGTATTAGGGTAGGTACAAAGCAGGTTTTAGCAGTACCACCGCACTTCCTTGCGGTATCCATCCATCTCCTCCAATAGTTATTGAAGTCTCTTCTTCCCCTATCGCCTCCTTGATAGTTTGAATTGTTGTAATTGTTGTGGTTTCCATGGTTATTGTTGAACCTTCCTCTTGAGTAGCCATAACTTCCTCTATTGTAGCCTCAACCTCTTTGATTCCTAGAATTCCCAAAGCAATTTTCAGTTGTATGATTAGTTAATCCACAAATAGAGCATGAATTAGAGGCGCGATCTCCCCCTGCCTTGCCTTCCTCCTATGCCTCTACCTCTACCATGTCTTCCTCTACCTGCATAATTAGTTTGATGTTTACCTGCTTCATCATCCACTTTATTTCCTCTTCCTTTGTTTTCTTTGGACTTTCCTTTATCAGTATACAAAGAGAAAGATTGATTACCTTTGGAGCTTTCTCCATTCTTGAAAAGCTTGGCCTCTTGAGTAAGTAGTTGTCGTATGATGCTTCCCAATTGATCTACTATGTCCTTGAGTTTTGTGACAAAATCAGTCACATTTTGTTTGGGAGCTTTCTTGAGAGTTGTGAAGTCCAGCCATAGTTGATGCTTCCTAGACTTTGTACTTGAAGAGAAGAAGGCTTCAAGTGCATTCCACACTCCGTGAAATATTTTGCAACTTCTAATGTGAGCCAAAAAAAAATCTGAGATAGATTTGAGGAGATAAGACCTTGCAAGTGCATCCTTGGCACACCATGTGCTCAATCTTTCTTGCTCTTCTTGTGTTGGTTGACCTTTGTTCTTGAAACTTGGCATAACTTCATTTCTAGCTATATAACCATATAGATTCATGCCTTGAGGATAAGCTTCCATCCTTAATGACCAGGCTGAGTAGTTACCTCTATCCAATTTGTCAATTGATGGAGGAAATCTATCTGCCATGTTGTCCAACCTTGCTCTGATACCACTGTGAAGAGACGGATTTGAACTTTGAAAAGATGAAGTGGTGCTGCAAAAACGTTGCACTACAACAGTCAAATAAACTCCAGGGATATGTAGTGGGTTTATTTAGATTGCCAAAGGATGTATTAGACACCCTATGTACCTTGGAAGAGCACTCTCAAAAAGATAAATCAAAATAGATAGGTAGACGTTGAATCAAGTTGTAGCATCACCCCGATTTTCACAGGCTATAATAGTACTGAGACCCGTGAGCAGAGAAATGTTAATATCTCACAATTCCAAAATGCAGTGCTTATGAAATTTTGTAGGCATAGACTAGATAGTATGCTGATTCTATAAAGCTTTTAATAATGGAAAATGATGAAGTACAAACTGGGAAAAATATATGAGAAAATGACTGTTATGATGGAGTGCTAAGAGAGAAGTAAAGTATGAACAGATATAGTCGACTTCAACTTAACATAGCTCAAGATGGAAAAACCAAATTATAATGAAATTTTATGAGCATCTAGTAGAATTAAGGATCAAACTTCAATAACTTAAATCATTGAAAATTATGCAACAATTTCAGAGAAATCATCTCTGGAATCTGACTAGGAAAACTGAGAGATATGGCAGTGAAGGGAGGCCTTGCTTATATGGAGTTTGGGAGAATTCCCTTGCATGTGGGATATATGTGCTTGAATGAGAATGAAAGTGAGTTGGGACAGAAGGGTGGAGCATGGAACTCTCAACACCCCCCTTCCATGTGATGACCCTTTTGTTTTTAATATGGGGACTAGTGACATATGGGATCACTTAGTCCATTTGGTTTTTAGGATCCAAGGACATATGAGATCCTTGGACATAACTTGGACATATGAGATCCAAGTTTGGGACATATGGCATCCCTTGTTTTTTTAGTTCCATGGACATATGGGATCCATGGTGTGTGGGACATATAGCATTCTAGGGATCTTGGGACATATGGGATCCCAAGACATATACTTGGACATTTTGGATCCAAGTGATTTTTGGGATCTAGGAACATGTGGGATCCCTAGACATGTAAAAGGGTTTACATCATGGGGTAGGTAGTGATTTCAATCCATTTGCATTTTCTTCTTGTGAACTCCTTTTGCCTTGTTGTTGGTGAAGCTTCTTTGTGATCCATTGATGGGATCTTTGGTTGGGTCCTCTTCCTTCTTGCAAACTCCTTTGTTCTTTTGAGCTTCATGTTGAGGATGCCTCTTATATTTGAGCTTGGCTGCATATCTCATATGCTTGAAAAGGACTTGTGCAACTCTATGCTTTATGCGATACTTATTTAAGAAAGTGTCAATGGAAACCATAGGGAAGGTCTTACCACTCCTTTGGGTGGCAGTGTCTAGTCCCTTCACAAATATATGCTTTGCAAGATTTGTAAGCCACTAGAAAAACATATCATGAGGACACACTTGAAAATCCATATGTATATGACATCATAGTTTTGTCTTAAAAAAAACTGTGGGGATACGTGAATATATCATCTGAAATAAAGCCTTGTCAAAGTAGGTAGCAATAGAAGCATATGCAGTAGCTGCATACAAGGACTTTTCATTTCTCCTAAATACATCATTGATTATTTCATCATCTCTTAGACATCGGCTAAGTTGTCAATGAATCGATTGATTGTGGCCAATGAGAAACAAGTAGCACGAAAAAAATCATTCTCTAATAATATCTATCTTCGGTGAACCTAGAGCAGATTACATCTATGAGAGTGGACCGCTATTCACAGCCCCATGACCATAACACAGACACGTTGTCAGACTATTTTAGAGCTAAAGGCACATGCTATTTTGAGGCCTATGATATCGTTCTTCTCTCTAGGCACCGATTCATTGAACAAGACATACATTTAGAAGATGCAATACATCGACTCCAAGGGAAGAACCTTCGAGATGCTAATGTCATCGATCCTACGCACGTTTTCTGCTAAATCTCGCATTCACTAATCCATCGCTGCGTCTGTGCAGGGCCGATGCATTTCATCCCGTCATTGTCTCTCCTTTGGTGTTAGAGAGCTCTATGTAGCCATTTCAAGGAATAGCGAGTGGTGTGGATTGCTCAGAGTAATGTTTTGTTGTAGATATCTTCTTACACTCTCACCTTTAGACTTCACATAGATAAAACATTTACCTCCGCATGCATGTGAACTCGAAGGAGCTTCTCTTCCCTCTTGCCATTCTATTGGTTAGAACCATTCGACGTCTTTCCCCCAGTAGAGGAGCAGACTAAGGAAATTGATGCGAATGAGCATGAATGTACCTTCTTTCTTTTGGTGAATAAGCCGTTCTTGTCCTTTCCTCATAACGATGTCTTTCAGCATATCAGTGTAGCACAGTTTTGCTATGTTTTCACTTGAGCGCTGGACACACGATGGCAGAAAATTTCTTCATGCTATGTACGCACACTCGTCTTCTATGAACTCGTTCAGTCTTTGCCTTGGTAAATGCATCAGACGCCATTGAGGATTAGTCTGAAGTTGTAAAGGAGAATAAGTCCCACAGTGTCATCAGCGGAAGCAATCAAATACACGATCATCTTCAATCGGTGTATATTTTCTTGCTTGCTCACTGAGTGAGGTTGGTTGTTTTCTACAACAGTCAGATGAGAGTGCGTTGGAAGAGATACTCCATACACATGCGTGTCTTTTTGTCTGTAGCACCATAGATGCTTTGATCTCTCACCTCAAACTTTTCAATTGGGCAATGAGCAGTTCTTCATCTCTACAGTGCTGCATGTGCTGCGCTAGAGGAGATGGTTACTGAACAGATAGTGCACCTGGTTTTGCCCACATCTTCACTTTAGCGTGATGGAGAGATAGTGTCATTACTCAGAAGAGAGAGGCAATAGCTCCAAAACATTTTACAAAAGCAGAATGAGCATCGGAATTGTTGGAAAGCTTAGAGTCATGAGACTTAAGCATTCCATTACTCTTACACACAATCACCACGGTGGCAAAAAAACATTAAGCAGAATTCTTTGCAAAAAAGAGCATTGGAAAGATGGCACACACAAAGCAAATGATGAAGATGATGCAAACTTTTAGTGTAATGATGATAAAGAAAACAAGAAGATTTTAAACATGCTAAACGAGGAATGAAACTAGTGCTCAAAAGCACGTTTATTGTGAAGATGATGTATGGAAGGGAGGGAGGGAGGGAAAAAGATAATGATGCTAATCAAGGTTATGATGAAAACGGAAAAGTTAAACACAAAAATAAAACTTAACCTATGCTCTGATACCCTGTTGAAATGAAAAGAAAGGACTACTCCTACTCTACTCACATGCACAAATCTAACAAGCTATGGAGGAAGGAACAAAAGATAACAAAACATGATGAATGAATTAAAATGGAAATGAACTTACAAAGATTGCTCTATGAGCATGGAGACTCCATGAGGAGTGGGAGCACACTCTTGGCAATGAGCTAGAGTGGAATGACTTGTGAGGAGTGAAGGGAGGCCTTGCTTATATGGAGTTGGGGAGAATTCCCTTGCATGTGGGATATATGTGCTTTTATGAGAATGAATGTGAGTTGGGACAAAAGGGTGGAGCATGGAAGTCTCAACAATCTTATCCTTCTCTATGTCTTTATTATCAATATGTGTACCTACACATAGGAATGTCATAGGTTATACTTTCCTAAGGAAGAACCTCCCTCAAGTAGAAGAAGTATTGGATTGTAGTCATAGTGGCATTTTCTGCAATTTGGCACTATACAAGAGTTGGAGACCCCAATACCTCCTCTACAGTTTGCATGCATGTGAGACCCTTATGTTTTCTATGTGAGGTACCTAAAACAGTAAAGAATTGTTTTTTTCATTGTTTTTTCTTGATTTTTGCATCTTGCAAGTGGGTACATGACCCACACTTGAGTGGAGAGAGAGCCTCTTTGTGTACCAAGGAGCCTCAAGAAGTCATTTTTACCTTTGGCTAGTCAACTTAGCACTATTACTATTAGTGTCCATGTGAAAGGCCAAATGGACATCAGACGCTTTTGTATATGTTCTCTAATAAAACATATAGTGGACTCATCAACTATAGATTGTACGTTCAATTGCATTTCTATGACATTAGAAATCCATGTCCTCATCTGTGTATTGGGTGTTTTTCTCTGTATTTTGTAGCCTTGTTGTGGACTACTGTGTGTGGCATCTGGATCTTGTTTTTCTTCTACGAGGGTATCATTGTGGAGCTCTCGAGAAAATGATTCCCATAGGCCTTATGACTAAGGTGATGACCAAGGCATAGACATTGGCATACCTTGTCATCCGAGTCACTAAAGTCACCATTGGTGTGGTTGGCTATGCACGAGGGACGACCTCAATGATCAAGGAAGATAGAGGTTCTCGGTACTTCCCTAGAAGTCACCCATCCGAGTACTGTTCCCCTTAGAGCTTGCTTAACTAGCAATCTCTTGCCACTAAGCTACACTCTTGTGGTGTTTGAAGAAGGGGAAAGACTAAGCTTAAAATTACCTTGAACATGTTTTGGGCCCTCAAAGCTTCATTCTTTGCTTTCAAAATGTGTTTTGAAGCATTTTTTGGGGTGATTTTTGGAGTCCTTTTGGAGTACTTTGATGCATAGTTCTCATTACACAGGCTCAAAAACATCACAAAGAGAGCTCTTTTGTTCTTCTTTGACAAACATTATTCATCTTTCGGGTTTTTTTTTTCAGCCACCCTATTATATCTACATGTTTCTTGCAATGTTTTCAATTGTGGTGGGTACAACCACCACAAATTTATGTAGGTTTTTGAACCTAAAGGACACAATTGACCAAAACTTGTAGGTGTTGTTGGCTAGTGTTTGGGAAACGAATTTAGATTTTCACTACCATTTTACTGCATACATTGAGCACATACACACTATGTTCCCTTATGTTGATATTGCTTATGTAGGCCCATGTGGTCATTGATATAGCGGTTATGTTTTTTGCATAAATCCATTTACATTTGATAAAGAGGGTTGTGGTGAGGTTTTCTTAACTAGGAGACACCCAAATGTCGGGGTCTCTTTGGTGATGTAGGTGGAAGACTTACCCAACCTCGCCATAGGAGATGTATGATAGTTGTTCATAGGTAGGTGGTCGATAAGCCTAGTTTGCTTCTTTTGGGTAACTGATTATAGGTAGTGGAGTCGGTGATTCACTATCCAAGTTAAAATCTCAGTACTTGTAGTTTGATGCGATTTTTGACACTAGTCATATGCTCATTTTGCAGAGGATAACCAAGCAAATGTTTTCAATTTCTTTGGTTTTGCCAACTATACATTGGTTGATAATTTACACCTCGATACGCTTATTGATAATTTGACACTTGATCATCCTTTTTGGAGCCTTAGTGGTATTTGGACTCTTATCATTCTATTCACTTTTCTAGATTCATCATGGCATTAGAGGTCTCAGATACGTCTGGTGGACCATGGTCTAGTGCTAGTGTTCCGAGGTGGAGCTATAACATGTAGGGCAAAGACCATTTGAGATCCAAAAATTTGATGGCACAAACTTTGGTCTATGGAAGAATCAGATTAAAGATGTGCTGATAATGGCTAGGTCTACCATTGGATTGCACCTAGGAGATATTGTTTACTTTACAGTATTGGACTCTGAAAGTGTAGAGGAGCTTTGGAAGAAGTTATGTAATGCATATGAAAAGGAAACAACATCAAATAAAGTGTATATGATGAGAGAGTCATATGACCTTCCCATGAAGGATATGTATGGCATTGTTGCTCATCTAAATTAGTTTGATGCTATATTCTCCAAGTTACATGCTAATAAAATGCCAAAGTTACATGGATAAAAATCATTGGCAACACGACATTATAGCCAAATACCATTTGAAAGGGTGTGGCTTGGAGTAGCATTTTATAGGAAACTCTATATGTCAAAATAGCATGATGTAACTATTTGTCCCAACCAGGCTGTTTATTATTCACCAACTTTGTTAGTACCATGCATAGAATCTTATTTGTACTTTTAGCTTGTCCATTGTCTTGTGGGTGGTATGAGGCTGATTTCTTGTGAATGACCATGAATTCTTGTAGAGGGAATTCAATGATCTCATTTAATAAACAAGTTCCATGGTCACTAACTAATTCAATCGTTTTTTCAATTGCACTAACTCAAGCAAATCACAATTGCACTTTGATGGATTGCTAGAGAAAATAGAGGATTGCCATATCATGAAAGCCAATGACATTGCATGTAAGTAACTCTAGTAGTGAAGGGATAGGCCCTCCCCCCAAGGAGGCCAATGTTCCTAACTCTACTAATCCTAGAATTTCTTCTTCTAAGTGCATCAGTACCCACAAGAGTTCCTCCAAGAGATTCAAGAGCGAGAATGGGTGAAGGAGAGTGAGAATTCTCCTCCCATTGAAATGCTAGATGATCTTCATGATGATTTTCCACATGACATTCCCTCTATCTATGGAGAATAAGAGAATGCCTAGTCTACTAAATGGGTAGAATTTGAGTCTAATTCCTTACAAGAATTAGACTCAAAGTCTACCCACATGACATTCCCTCTATCTATGGAGAATAAAAGAATGCCTAGTCTAATGAATGGGTAGACTTTGAGTCTAAATCATAGGCCCATGGAATTCTAAGACTATATATTTGAGAGAACCTAGAGTCATGGTAAGAAATGGAGAATCAATTGTACCAAGAAACAACGACATAGTGCAGAACACCAAAGTGCAATGCCACTTCACTTTAGAGGATCTAATCAAAGTTAAGCTAAAATTTTGAAAACATATATCCAATCAAGTGCCCGAAGTAGCTAAAACTCATTCCCAAGTAGGATCACACAGGATAGTGCCTGAGATATCCTTGGATAAAATAGGTGACATGAGTGAAGGAGAAGAGGTAAACACCTATCTCCCTATCACTTATCAGGGTTACACAACGAAAGCTAGTTTAGACTCAAGTGCAGGTGTTGCCATTGCTACCACCTCCTTATGGAAGTGTTGGGGCAAGCTGAAACTCAAACCTATGAGAATGAAGTTGGAAATGGGAGATGTCCACATTGAGAAATCTCTAGGATTGTTGAAAGGAATAACTCTTACCACTTGTGGTGTGGAGTTTGAGCATACTTTTGCCATATGTGAGTTTGGCAAAAACCATGCATATGCGATGATCTTAGGTAGACCATTCATAAGACAACTGCAAATAGTGCAAGATTGGAGAACAAATTTGTTGTATGTGCAACACTTAGGAGTTATCACTAAGGTCAATTTCAAGGATTATTCACATAGAAATGTGCCATATCTACAATGGAACCCCATCCATAGAGTAATAGATGATATGAAATCTGTTCACTCTAGAGGACTAGGAGCCTCTTGGATGCATAAAGAAACTCACTAAGGGATGTGCAAAGTTGCAATTGAAGAAGAGAAAAGATTAGTTGCACAGATTTTAGGTACAGAGAAGCACCCTAGATTAGTTCAAGACCTATCCTATCCATGCATATTGTTTGGAGATGAAGAATTTTAAGATCATGGTTGGGCTGACATGTTTTGTGCCAATTCTACCATTTTTTTTCATAGAGCTTAGTTCTTTCAATCTCTTGCTATGCTCTAGGGTACCATTTATCATGTTTCGTCACATTTGGCCCTTCTTGGATTCTAGACTCATATGCTTTACATATCCTATGTAATTCCTCTGGAGTAGGATTTACTAAGAGTGATCTTTCTCTGTGTGGTGATGGGATTATATGAGGTTGATTAGATGGTGAGCGTGGTGGTGGTGATGTGTGAGAGTGTGTTTGAGGTGCAATTTCTATCAATTTATCTTTGGTTTCCTTTATTTTTTCTTCTAGTTTGCTCATTTTCTTAGTCCATTGTCTTTTCAGTCATTCATGGCTATCTCTCCAAGATGTCATTCTCTTTTTAGTTGTGCTCTTGGTTTCACTATTGTCTAGGCTCTTCTCTTGACCTGTGCCTTGGTTTTGCTATAGGGCTTGAGCTCTAGTTACTACTTGTACTAGGGTTGTAGTAATTGTACTTCCACGAGAGTCTACCACTAAGCCAATAACATTAATAGGTGTGATCTTTTGTGTACTGGATGGAGTTTTTTGGCAATCCCTTAGGAGATTCTCCTTACGACAATCTATATAAAAGACTTCAATGGTTACTGCTTGTAACTATCCTAGTGGAGGGATTGGACAATCTCTGATGAGACGATCTCGTTCACACCTATAGCTAGGTCCTGGGGGTCCTTCAGGTCTCATTTGCCTAGGTTGGGGCCTAGGATTAGGATTGGTGTACATTAAATTTGAATATTTTGGCTCCCAACTAGGTTCACTATGATTTTTGTAAGGATAGATCTCGTTATGCTCTGGTGAATCCTTCTAGTAAGTTGGAGGGCTATCTACATGCATTCCATCAAAACTATGAGCATTTGAATTGATTTTAGAAATCAAAGGAGGTTTTGGCACTAAGGCTCTACTTAAGTTCACTTTTGCTTATGATACTTGAATGGGTTGGCTAGGGGAGGAGGCTATTTACCCAACACTAGCTGAGGTTTTTGCTGAGCTTGATATTATGGTTGGTAGGTTTGTTGTGGCCAAAACTATTGCTGAGGTTGGTAGTGATTCAAATATCATCCCTATTGTTGATATGGTTGTGGGTAACTTGGCCTAACCAATCGCTTGTTGTAAGGGCAATCTTCAGTAGTGTGGTTTGTGTACCTTGCAAGAGAATGATAATTATGACCATCACCAGGTGCTAGAGAGATGACTCTCCTTTGAAACATATGCCTCTATATATATAGCTCTCTTTAGGGGACTCCCTTCTTTGGTAGGTGGATACTAACCATCCATGTGTCGGCCATGTAATTGCATGCATGCCAAGTGTCCTAGTTAGCGATAGTTAACTCAAATTGATGCTTCTAGAGGGCTCTAGAGCTCTTTGGACAAAAGACTCTCTCCATGTACCCATGCGGATTGAACCCAAGTTCTCCTCCTTCACACCCTTGAGCCTTGACCACTAAGATAATTGGATCACTTGTTTACAAGAGCACATGACTTGTTACATAAGTCTAGTCTCGAGTTCTTTGGTCATACACACGGGTGAAAAATGGTGTCAAGTTCATATCTATCTGAACCGACCAAATCCTTATGTCATAGACTTAATTTATTACATTCTTGCCCCGTTGGAAAAATATTTTCTTCCTTGAAAATAGAGCTATATAACTACTCTAGGCAACCACCGAACCTCATGTTCTTAAACTGAAAGAAGATGGTCATGTTCTAAAACCAGAAGAACATGTGTCATCTCTGTGGTGGGATCCCCACCCAAAGGATTCAAAACAACGTGTAGCTTTGCAATTTGATAAACAAGTCAAAGTACAAAGTAGCGAATGAATAATAAGGGTGGATCTAAAAACATCCCTAACCAATTCATATTTTTTTATAGGCACGATCTATGCATGATCTATGAACAAACATGTGAATAGGGTGGATTCGAATTACTAGTCCATTTCTGGGCATGAGTGGTGCATGGACTTAGTAATGAGGGTGGAATTCTTATCCCTATCAGGACTTTGAGACCTCTTGATTCACTTGAATTTGATTTGGAAAACTTGAAGTTTGGTTGGCTTAAACATCTAACTTGCATGTTTGTATAACAATATACTCTCAACCAACATTTAGCTGATATGTTCACCAATAGGAGGACTACTTTGTCAAAATGGGCTTAAAAATCCTATGTAAAATATAGGAAAAATTTTACCATGCACTTTTAGTCAACCATACTATAACTTGACCAAGTCAAATCCAAAATGAAAACTGTGCAACTGAGGACACATTTCTCAAAGACTTCAGCTAAAAGTTCTTGGGAATTATGAATTTGATGCGCGATTCCTAAGTTCTCTAGTCTAGAGTATACTGGACTCTAGGAAGTAATTTATGCTATATATCTTGAAGAAAACTTAAATGAATAAGTCAACTTAGACTTATCCTCTTTTGAAGATTGAAAAGTTTCTTGTACAAAACATCTATCTAAGATGTTTAATTAAGCTACTTGGTTCCTCTGACTAACCTTGGACTTTTGAAAAAAAAATAGATACCATATCTGAGTCAAATCCAAAAGACTCGAAAAGTGGAAAGAAAGAACGAAAAGTTTGTACAACCAATTTTGAATTCAAAGATACATAAACATTTTATGAGTTAAATTCTAGATAACACGACTTTAACTTCTCAGAAATCGTGTTTCAATAAGGTATTGAAGCATTTTAACTATCTTTAAGAGAAATAAACTAGATTCTCAAAACAAATCAGAGAAAATGTTAAGAATCATCCAACCACAAGATACTAGTATGGTATCCAACATCAGTGTTTCAACCCACTGAGGTTCTATTGATGAGATTTTACTCAAACAATCCTTCACTTGAGACTAAGTTCATGCCTAAATTTAATCTTTCATGAATACTTACTAGGAATGCAAGTCTTGTGCATTTCTTGAAGTCAAAGGATTGAATTTATCGAGTTACACTAGGAACTTGATGCTTGTCAATTTATTCCTTAGTTGAAAAGAGGCTCTTAATGGAATTGTAAAGCTCCCAAGTTTAGATCAATCTTTAACTTTAATCCTCTTGAGCTCCCTTGGCTTCCTAATCTCACATGAAGTTCAACTTAAAATTACCCTACCTAATCCCACTTGGCTTCTTTTAGCTTTTTGGCAAACTCGACAGCTAAGAAAATGGATTTTGGATGAGAAAATTATGTCAATTCAAGCTCCTACGGGTAAAACAAACAAACAGAACCTCTCAAGATTATTATGTTCTTTGTTTAAGGTAGTCATGATTGTGTGAAAATGTCACATTTTTCTAAGAGAATTGTGATGATGTGAGACACTCAAAGAATCACACCAAAAATTAGTTTGAATTTTGCAAAAAATGAAAACGCTGATTGTCAATCGCATTCGCCTTGTCGGTATAGGCATCGGTATAAGCATCAATATAAGCGCATCTATTCCCACAAATATTCCGACACTTATACCGACATGTATACTGATGCTTATACCAACACCTATATTGACATGTATACCGACAGACATATTTCCAAGTGCTTATACCAGCGACAAGCTTTGAATGGTTATACCAACACCCAAGTGACCATTAGTATGTCTAGCATGATCTTTCCATACATTTTCAAGAGGTATACTGATGCTAGGGTATGACCGTTGGTATGGGTGGCATCGGTTTGCCCCTCATATGTTGTAGTGAATTTGGCATGGATAGTTGTAAGTTGAATAGACACCGCTACACCTATATGTGAAACAAAGCACGATTGTCCCATAGTTACAAAGGATTTAGAATCTACAGCGAAAGTATTATATCAACTTGTTTATGGGATTCTATAGTACACCGGTAGCTTTAATGCAAGATATACCATTTGTAATGGGATCAACCAAAGAGATATTTTTAATTACGCCAGATTCATCAGGTGGGACTACACATTGTCTAAAATCTCTTTGTATTTCCTCGTCTTTGTAAATCTCGCATCGTTGGTTATGTTCTTCCATTTTGAAATCTAATTAGTGATCTTTAGGGAAGTACAAGTTCTGAAATAGAACATCCAAAATCTTAATGGTAGACCAATAAAATGTTCATAGCTATCTTAAATCGAAGAAATCATGGTAGAACAAGTAAATGTTCATAGCTAACTTAAATGTAAGAATTCATTGAAATAATTGATCCGAACACACACATACATACGTACATACATACATACATACATACATACATACATACATAGATGCATACATACATATATACTTATTTTTTTTCTTTCTCAAAAGTATATTTGGTAATACCCCTTTCTGTCTTATTCATGTAAAATTTGAAACGTTTTTCTTCAAATCTGGGAATACGTTTAATTGGGAATTTCCTTGATATGTTTCACACTCTTCTGTGTATTGACAATCTCTTTAAAAGAATTGCTTATATCCTTTGATATGTAGGATGCTTCATATTTATTGTTTAGTATCGAGTGGTTGAATTGCAGCAGCATTAAAAGGGATTTTTATCTTTTTAAGTAAATAATCATTTCTTCCCTTCAAATGCGTGATGAAATCCGGAAGAACAAGAGCAGATATGTGTCTTTCTAGTTGCTTCCAAGTGTTCTGATTCTTCTTCTTATTTTCATTATTTCTGTAAGATCCAAAGGGATTTTTAATTCGTCCAAAAAAGAAATTCTTCAAAACTTCTTATTTTTAGCTTGATCTCCTGCAAATATTCTTGGTCATATCTTTTTCTTATCATGGTAGGATTTGCACCATCCTTTGTGTTAGATAATGCGGTTCGAGGTTGAGAAATCTTGGGCTTCAATGAATCTCTTGAACTCTTTGCTATTAAACCCCTAGTTGTCATCCTTGTTAGGGTGGCCATTTTGGTGAAACAAGATGTATTGAAGAAGATTCGCGTCATCAGACAATTGTTTGGCCCTAAACCTCCACTCGAATCCCTCCATCATTGTTTAAAGGGAAGCAATCCACCATCGAGAACTGCTCAAAATCAACACTGACATCCTCTTTTGAGCAGCTTGCAATTTTTGAAAGCTCACCAACACCATCATGCTTTACCTTGTGGCATTGTTGTTTGCAAATCCGAGTTTCTTGGCACATTTGGTGCACAACTTTGTGCTTTTCAAAGTCGTTCTTGGAATTCGTGCCAAACAAGTCAAAGCTGCTATGATTTTTGCTCTATACTAAGCTCCCTAACCTTCTCTACTTTCTTATTGGACTCCACAAGGAGAAAGTGTAGCCCATTGGTCGACATATGGCCTATAGGGAAGATGTCGGAGGTTTCTTCTCTCGAATGTGTAGTGCACTCATTGAAAGCAAGATGACACTCATAGATATGCATTGAACCGGACCTAAACAAGGATCTTCCCTCCAAAATCAGAATTGACATTGGATAAGAGGAACCCCTCCAAAAGGATGTGATCTAAAACAATTTTCCAAACACTTATTTTCATTGTGCTATGCAAGGTCACAGAAGTATAGAGTGCCTATTGAGGAAAAATGCACTAGAAAGAAGGAAGAGATCGCAAACACTTAGACAACATGGCACAAAGAATGCATGCCCCAAAGAAATAGACCTTTTGAGCAAAAAGATCCTTTATAAAAATCAAATAAAGTCCAAGGAATGCAATTCGTAGATCCTAACTCAAAAAGCTTCAACTAAAGTGAGATATAGAAGGAGAAGAAGCCCGAAAGTTAAGATTGAGACAAGTTGCTCTCGTTCAGTACGAGAAATCAATATTTTTTGTAATTTGTAAAAGGAGTTCAATCTCATGCACTATCCTAGGGTATTGAATCAAGTTTTGACTTCCAATGATGAAACACTTATAGAGGATTATGGCACAATA
This sequence comes from Ceratopteris richardii, assembly GCA_020310875.1. Taxonomy (NCBI): domain Eukaryota; kingdom Viridiplantae; phylum Streptophyta; class Polypodiopsida; order Polypodiales; family Pteridaceae; genus Ceratopteris; species Ceratopteris richardii. Next base: position 12,367,377 of record CM035409.1, read on the forward strand.
GGATGGACTAGTATTAAACACTAGAAAATAAGATAACCTTCATAGCAAAATCTTGATCCTTAGGTCTACGATTCCCAATGGGTTTCTCGATTCCTTCACTAAGAAGGGTTCCCAAAAAGAGAAAATTCTAAGAGAAATCCCTTGGAAGATCCCCCTTAAGGGTTTACTTCTGTGATAGGATCCCTCTACCTCGAGAAGTAGAGTTGAAGAGAAAAATAAGAAAAAGAGGGACAATGTCCCATCTTGCAAAGGTCAAAGCCATTGAAAATGATAGTCATTTCTTTTAGTGTACATGAGCTATGCAACTCTACAAGAGCCATCATTATTGGACAATGGCTTCAATATAAAAGCATCAACCTACACTTCATTTGTCTTCAAGAGATCAAAATCAATGGTGAAGACCTTACAAAGAGACTTAGTCAAATTTATTCATATCATGTGTGGTTTTTTGCATCACACTTGCAAGGCTCCAATGGCTCAGCTATTGGCCTCAAGCATCATTGGATGTGCTTCTTTGCAGAGACCCATGAGGATTCGAGCCATCAGTGGGTTGCTTCCTCCCTTAAAGCCCCCATGCAATTTACCATTGTTTCAGTTTATGTGCCCAATCTCGAATACAAAGAAACAAGCTACTTTACAGGTGTTGGACTCTCTTTCGATAGCTCTTACCATTCACAAGGACTATCATATTGTTGTAGCTCACTACCACAAGTAAAGAAGAATGATTATTGATGGTCTTGGAGGACATATGACACGCGGTTAAAGTCCACCATGATTTGGTGTAGATCAAAGAAAAAAGCGACTTATCTTGCTCAAACCTCCAAGTTGGATCGAATCTTTGAAAAGTTAGATTGGATAGAATTTATGTGTCACATAATATCATAGATAAGTTCCACCCCCCATCCCTCACTTAGAGTATGGACCCTATGGTTTTTTACCACTTTTCCATGTTGATCACCTTCAAACATCTCACTCATCATAGGAAAGCTCCCTCGTTCCATGCCAATCAAGAGACCTTCTCCATCCCTTTAGTTTGAGAAGAAATCACCTCGATCTAGAACCAAGGCCTAAGTTTTGGTTCCTCCATGACCCAATGTTGGATAGTGGGCATTAGAAAGACGTAAAATAGTATGTTGAAGACTCAGATAGAACTCCAAAACATCCAACATGCTAGCAGAGATAAGCTTTATTAGAAGCTCTGGAAGCTTCATTCTAAAGTCAACAAAGGCCATTCTCACCTCCAAAGTGGTCTTTGAAAGATCAAAAACTTGCTAAGATATGAAGAACAATATCAAAGAAAGACTCTTCAAATCTACTTTAAGGATAGTTGGCCACGAAAGTGGACAAAACATCAAAGGAAATGTTCATTTAGTCTCGTTAGGAATGAGAAAGATAAAGATTTTATTCCTTACATGTTTAATAGCCTTGACGTGGAGTGCAAATATAAAGAGAATACTACACTTATTGTCAATCACTTACCATAGCTTCTAGGGCTGAGGACGTTACTTTCTCCTCATAGGTAGGATTGTATAGCCACCATCTCTAGAGTAAGAACTGAAATAATACCACAAAATATGGTATCATTTCTTGATTCTCCTTTCATCGACACATAAATTTTAGAATCGGTCAATTATCTTCCAAATAGTAAAGCCTGGGTTTGGATGGTGTCACCAATGCATTTCTCTAGTTCTTCAAGCAAGTGTGGGTGAACCCCTTATGCTCAATTCGACATGAGGCCATGCACTTTGGCACATTAATTGATTGTATCAATGAATGTTTAATTGAATTAAATCACAAAATGACAATATTAAAAATAGGATAAAACACTAAAGGCCTATTATGATGCTACAAAAAGATCTTGGCTAAGGTTGTTGCTAATCCTAGTGCCTATGGCCTCTACTCTTGCAACAAGGAGGACCAAAAGGGGTTCATTAAGGGAAACTTCATCATGGACACTACCATTAATGTTTGGGAAGTTCTTGTCCTATGTGGAGGAATCCTTGCAAGATGTTCTCTTTCTCAAAATCCGCTTTGACAAAGCCTATGATAGACTTGAGTGGGACTTTATTCTTTAATCCCTGAAAGACCTTCCATGAGGCTCAATTTTATCATCATAATCATGATGCTTAGAAGTAAGGCCACTACTTGTTTTAATATTAATGGCACTCCCTCAATCATTTAGATTAAAAAAAGTTATTATACAAGATTGTCCCCTTGCTCCATTTGTTTTTGTTATTCTAGTGATGGACTTGGCTCCTTGGTGAAGCATCATGCCCTTATTGGCCAAATTTTTGGGCTTTGTGTTGCGTAATGGACAATATCAAATAATCATAAGAATGCTCACTAATGACATGAAGACCTTCTTATATAATGATATGGATAGTAGCACCTCCTTTTTGCATTGTCTAAATACCTTCTCTATAACTTTAGCATTTGAAATAAACCTCTCAAAAATAGTCCTCGAGGCTATTATTGGGCACCAACCACAACTTTCTATGAACCAAAGGTGTCAAGTGATTCAAACATGGGTATTCCATTAGGATTTGATGTTACTATGGGCTAGAGGTGGGATTGAGTTCTTACCAAGATTGAAAAGAAATTTGGCTACCGGAAAGGGATGGAAAATAACTTGGAATCTACTAACATGATAGTCAACACGTTCCTCATAGCTTTTTTTATCTATTTTCTATGGTGTTGGAGACCAAAAAACAAAGATCTAGCTAAGCTAGAATGCATTTATAGAGATTTTATTTGGACATGTGATCCTAATGGAAGGGGTGTGGCCAAAATCAAATGAAGGATTTGTTCAAGTAATTGAAAAAGAATTTGATGGATGGCATTCTTGATATCGAAGGTTTAGTAAGTAAGTTGGCATCAAAATGGTTATTAAAAGCTTGGAGCAATATGGATACCTCCTTGGCTAAACTAATTTATAAAAAGAAAAGTGCCCTTACTTTAGTTGACCTCTACTTGGGTGGAAGGGGCATGACTTACTCACCTTTTTTGTCTCCCCTTTGCAAATTACTTCAAATGGTTCAAATTTGGTCTGTTCGCTATGGAAAAGTTTGAAAAAGATTAAATCTTACCTCAAGATCAATGAAGAGTGGAAGTGGGCTATTGCTATTAGGCATAACGATTTGAACTCATTCCTACTCAAGAGAATGAGAGATGCCAATTCTAATAACGTCCAAAGAGCAAAGAAGTTATGGAATAATGGGTTTTATGTGAGCAAAGAAGTTATGGAATAATGGGTTTTATGTGGAAGAACCTCTAGAAACAAGACCAAAGACAATGGGTCAGATTTGAGGACATTAACCTAGGTTGACAAATGGTCTATGAAGACTAGTGCTTGTTAGGAAACGAAAACAATGCTTGGGGTGTCTTGAAGTCCCACCTCCTCCTCCACCATAATCCCCCTCGGATACAAGGCGTAACATTTCACACTAGCAAGAGCTTGGAAAGAATACCTAGTTTCAAGAAGAATTTGGTTCTTAATAACTCCCTTAATAGGGAGATGGTGTCTGAATTGGCCAAATATGAGATGGGATTTCAAGTGCCTTGCCCTATGGTATCCCCTCATGGAGAAGAAAAAATCTATTTGAATGTGGCAAAAAAATCCATCAAGGACTTCGAACTAATATTAAAGCTAACAAAATTGAAGGGGCCTCTTTGTGGTGTAATCCTTGTCTCAATGGTAGATAAAGACTTCTCATGCCCAATGAGTTTTTTAGTTTGGTTGTATCTAGGAGAATTTTGTCTTTACAGACCTAAACAAACTCAAAACAAGCCCTATTAGGAGAAGCAATCGGCTGCTTTGTAGCATTCTAGAATGCCATTAGGGGCGAAGCTCTTTGGACATGTTGGAAAGAAAGATGTGGTGGCAACTTTGGTAACCCTCTAAAAGAGTGATCAATTGATAAGACCCCTAACCTTTTCGCTATAGGAATTTATTGAAAAATTCCTTTCCCTTCAAACATCGTAGGGTGTTTTCTTTGGAAAACAAGAAGATCCATTGCAAATAGGATCCTCAATGGGGGGGGGGGGTTGGGCTGATTAACCTTCTTTGACTCTTTATAAAATTTTCACTTTTAGTTATTTTTCCATCCCATTATCTCTTAGGTCTAGTCTTAAGCATAGTGTTTATCTCCCCTTTGGGCCATTGAAATTGTTTTGCCTTCCCCTACTTTGTGGGATAAGGGGGTTGCTGGAGGAGATGGTGGATAGTCACATGAGATGAAGTGGTGTTGCTAGATCTTGCTTTACACTTGCTAAGAATGATGGCTGGAGAGTGGAGTGAGCCTCTTTAGTTTGCTAACAAACACAAATACTCATATATGTTGCTTGAAAGATGATCCACTAATTGATGATCAAGACAAATAGGTAGGAAGTTAATCCAAGAACAAAAACTTGCTATTTTTTTTCTTACACCTGTTCAATGTTCTGAACAATTCTCTAAGCACAACAACAATTGACTTAATTCCTTTTGAGAAAGTCTAATTATCTTAGTAAGATATGCATTATGAGTGATTTCATAAAAAATGATGGACTACATGCAGAGAAAGATGTTTAGAAACTCATAGCTTCATCCCGACATTCACGCACTCCAACAATCATTAGACCAGTGAGCAAAGATATAATAATATCTCACGATCTCGCGAAGAAATGCTAATGAAATTTTGTAGATCTATAATAGAGAGTATGATAAATCTAACATTCTTTAAATCATGGCAAATGATCAACTACACACTGAGAAAGATCTCTCAGAAGATCAGTGTTTTGATTTAGTTACAACTGAGAAGTGAAATGAGAATGTAATGATCATCTATTTATTAAAACATGTACAAATACAATGTGATTGGCAATCATACATTGCTCAATGTGTGAGAGGTGAATGCGCTATGAGATAAGCTCTCACTTCACAATGAATATCCTTCAAAATGATCTCCTAAGCTCGAGGTGTACACGGGTCTTTTTGATCCTCTTCTTATAGTTATGCTTGGAGCCAAAGTTTGAATTCAAATTCAAACTTCTACCTTAAAGGTGATTCCTAAAGTGTAGGATAGATTCCCTCATCACTCAACAACCAAATGATTCGTGATTTTAGAGCTTCCTAACTCCATGTGGATGTAATCCACTTTTACAAGGATAAATGTGAAGAAATTTTACAAGAGATTGATTATATGAAGCCTTGCATAAGTTATGCCAATAAATCAAGCATAAGCTAATTAACCAAGTATGTGGGATTGGGTTTAATTGGACCAAGAAGACCCCGTCAAGCCTAACATGCTTGGGTTTTATTGCTCCTTGAGTTCCTGCAAACCAATCATCAATTTGAACCTGCTCATCTTTGTCGCATTTAATGACTTTGTGAGTATAGGTGCACATTGTAAATGAGTTGATAGATGAGATAGTTGAATATCCTTGCTAAGTAATTTCTCCCTTACATAATGATAGTGCACTTTAATGTGCTTAGTCCTTGCATGATATATAGGATTAGCAGCCAAATGAAGTGAGCTAGTGTTGTCTCCAAAGATTATTGGACTGTAGGAGTGTATCCCCAAATATCCATATAGTTTCTTGAGCCACATAGCTTCTTGCATTGCACTTGCCAAACCTCTATATTTTGCTTCTGTGGAAGATAAGGCCACAATTGGTTTCTTCTTAAATGACCAAGATATAAGCTTTGAACTTGCAAAGGATAGGTACCCTAAAGTGCTCCTCCTATCATCCTTGGAGCCAACCCAATCTCCATCAAAATACATCTTTATATCTATGTTAGAGGTGAAATGATAGAAAAACCCTTCATTCATTGTATCCTTTAGATACTTCATCATTCTTTTTTCAGCTTCCATATGATGCTTCCTTGGTGCATGCATAAACTGAGTCAATGTACTCACTCCATAGGCAATGTCTACTCTTGTTAGAGTAGCATAATTTGGACTTCCCACAAGTTGTTGATAACCTGTAACATCATCAAGTGGTTCACCTTCATGAGAACTCACTTTATGGTTGAGTTCCATAGGAGTACCTACAATTTTAGAGTTCTCCATCTTAAACTTTACCAACATATCATGTATGTACTTCCTCTGGGTGATAAATATACTAGAATTTGTATACACAAGCTGTAAACCAAGAAAGTAGGTTAATAAACCAAGATCACTTATTTTAAGTTCCTTCATTAATTAAGCCTTGACGTGATAGATGCCATTAGCATCATTCCCTATAATAATGATGCCATCTACATAGACACATAAGTAGATAACTTTTGATTTGTTCTTCTTGAAAAACAAAGAAGAATCTGCCTTGCTTGCCACAAAGCCTTGGTCCTGCAAATAGGTAACAAGTCTATGGTTCCAAGCCCTAGGAGCTTGCTTGAGACCATAGAGTGCCTTCCTTTGCTTGCATACATAACTTGTTTTATCTTCATCTTCAAAACCTGGTGGTTGTGCCATATATACTTCTACTAATATCCATCCATTTAAGAGTGCATTCTTGACATCTAACTGATATAGAGTCCAATTGTTAGAAGCAACAACACTTATTGTTGGCATCTTGGCCACAGATGAAAAGGTTTCTTCATAGGCCACGTCATGAGTTTGGGAAAATCCTTTTGCCACTAAACTTGCCTTGTACCTATTTATAGAGCCATCTGAGTTCTTTTTTATTTTTTATCCACCTGGATCCAATTACCTTCATGCCTAGATTCTTGGGAACTAGATCCCAAGTATGATTTTCCTGTAGTGCTTCCACTTCTTCCTACATAGCTTCTCTCCATTCTTTCTTCTTCCTAGCCTCTTCAAATGAAGAAGGCTCTTCGGTTATAGATTCTTTAGTGATATACACAGAGTGCTTAGTGACTAAAGATGTATCATATTCATACCTTATGGGCTTCTTCCTTTCTCTTTGTGATCTCCTTAGTGCTTGATTTGAAGACTATGGTATGTCTTCTAATTCCTTGAGTTTGATCTTGCCTCTTAACTTCCAAGCATTGAATTCAATCCGTTCATCCTTTGAGTTGATATCTTCTGCTAAGTGTTGATCTTCTTGAGTGAGGGTTGGAAAATCATTTTCCAAATCATATGTTAACTTGACTTTCCTGCAATCATCTTCACACCATGAATTATTTTCATCAAACACTACATCCCTACTAACTATAAATGCTTTGTTAGTGGGATTGTACAACCTATACCCCATTTGGTTCTGATCATACCGAATAAATATACATTCTCAGTTTTAGGGTCAAGCTTTTCTCTAATTTGTGAGGGTATGTGTGCAATGGTCCAATGAGGTCCTCCTACCATTCCATGCTTCATAGGGTTTCATACCATCCAATGATTTGGATGGAAGCCTATTGACCAAGTAGGTGGTTGTGGAAACAACCTCTGCGCATAGGTAATTATGTAACTTTTTCTCATTTAACATAGACCTAGCAGCTTCAACAATTAAGCTGTTCCTTCTCTCTGCCACTCCATTCAACTGAGGAGTGTATCTTGTTGTTACTTCCCTCTTTACACCTCATTCTTGTAGAAATGAATCAAATTCATGTGAAAAATACTCACCACCTCCATCATATCTGATCCTCTTTAAGCTTCTTCCTGTTTGATTTTCAACTAGTGCCAAGTACTTCTTGAAACATGTAAAAAATACCTCATCCTTATGCTTCATGAAATAAAGGACTACCCATCTACTGTAATCATCAATAAATGAGGCATAGTACCTTGAACCTGAGATTGATGAATCTTTGGTAGGACCCCACACATCACTCTGTACAAGCTCCAAATAGTCTTCATGAATGTATCCTCTCTTGTTGAATGGTTGCCTGTGAGCTTTGCCGAATTGGCATGCTCCACATTTTTATATCATATGTTGCTTGGTCACATTGGGAATGCCAAGCACACTTTTATCCCTGCATATTTGCTTCACAGTTCTTTCTCCTATGTGTCCTAGCCTTTTGTCCCATATTTCTAACTCAAATAAGGTTTTACCTCTATAATTGAATAGTGCTATGTTCCTCGTGTCTTCAATCTCAAATGTGAATAATCTACCAGACTTCTAACCTTTAGCAATCCTGTTGAAGCCTTGTTGGGGGTCTTCCACATATGCTCCATGCTTAGTGAATCTGACGTGTAAACCTTTTTGAACAATCTGCCCAACACTAATTAGGTTTTTGGTTATAGATGGCACATACAGAACTTTACTCAAAAGGTTCATGCTACCATAAGATGTTTTGAGATTTTGAATTTTCTTGACTATATGTTTATTATCATCACTTATTTGTACTTCATGCTTCCCTTTGGGTTCTTCAAGATCAGATAATAGAGCTACATTTTTGGTCACATGATTGGAACAACCTAAATTAATAAAGAAAAGATGCTCATTATCTTTACCTTGCTTAGATATCATGTTCATGATGAGTAATGAGTCTTCTTGGTCTTCAGTATAGTTGTTGTAGTCCCTGATTCCTCTAAAACCTCCTTGATAATTTCTGTTGTTGTAGCCTTGCTTGTAGTTATTGTTGTAGTTGCCTCCACCATTGTTGTATCTACCTCTTGACTGCCCATAGCTACCTCTCTAGAAGCCTCTTCCCCTTTGATTCCTTGTATTCGTGAAGCATTCTTCTATGGTGTGGTTGTTAAGACCACAAATGTTGTAAGGTGAATTGTTGTAGGGTCTCTCGCTGCCGTGCTTTCCTCCTCTACCCCTTCCTCTAGCACCTCTTCCTCTTCCTGCATAATTAGCTTGAGAGGTACTAGCCTCTTCTTCATGCTTCTTGCTTTTACCTTTATCCTTAGCTTTATTGTTATCTGTATAAAGGGTAGAATATTTGTTACCTCTAGATTTGTCAACATTCTTGTTGAGCTTTGTCTCATGGGTGAAGAGTTGCCCCATCAAGGTGTTGAGGTGAGATATTTGCATATCCATGTAGAGGTCCATTGCTACGGTGAATGACTCTCACTTCTCATCAATGTTAATGATTTGCCTCACTATGTGTTCTTCTTCTATCTCCTCTCCAATGCTTGCAAGTTGGTCAGCCTTTTCTTTCATATTGGTTACATAATCAGCCACTCCTTGCTTTGGTTGTTTCTTTTGAGTTGTAAATTCTATCCATAATTGATTCTTCCTAGCTCTTGTATTTGAGGAGAAATATGATGAGAGTACTTCCCAAGTCTCTTGGGAGGTCTTGCAATTCCTAACATGTGGTAGCAAGAAATCAGAGATTCAGTTTAGTAGATATGACTTGAGAAGAGCATCCTTTGCATACCATGTGGTCAACCTTTCTTGTTCTTCCCTTGTAGGTTGTTGCTTGCTCCTAAAGATTGGCGTCTCTTCATCTCCTAAGATGTATCCATATAGACTTCTCCCTTGAAGGTAGGATTGCATCCTAAGTGACCATGCTGAGTAGTTGTTCCTATCCAATTTGTCAATAAAGGATGGAAACCCATCACCCATCTTGATGGTTGTTGCTCTGATACCACAGTTGGAGGAGATGGTGGATAGTCACAAGAGATGAAGTGGTGTTGCTAGATCCTACTTTACACCTGCTAAGAACGATGGCTGGAGAGTGTACTGAGTCTCTTTAGCTTGCTAATGAACACAAATACTCATATATGTTGCTTCAAAGATGATGCACTAATTGATGGATCAAAACAAATAGGTAGGAATTTAATCCAAGAACAGAAATTTGCTATTTTTGTTCTTACACTTGTTCATTGTTTTGAACAATTCTTTGAGCACATTAGCAATTGACTTAATTCCTTTTGGGGAACTCTAGTTAACTTAGTAATCTTTCAATCATAAGTGATTTCATAAAAAATGATGGCTGCAACCGTCATCAGACGAGTGAGCAAAGATATATTAATATCTCACGATCCCGAGAAGCAATGCTAATGAAATTTTGTAGTGTATAAAAGACATTATGCTGAATTTTAAATTCTTTAAATCATGGCAAATAATCAACTACACACTGAGAACAAGCTTTGAGAAGATCACTGTTCTGATGGACTTACAACATAGAAGTGAAATGAGAATGTAATGATCATATATGTATTAAAATATGTACAAATACAATGTCATTGGCAATCATACATTGCTCAATGTGTGAGAGGTGAATGCGCTATGAGATAAGCTTTTACTGCACAACGAATATCCTTCAAAATGATCTCCTAGGCTTGAGATGTATGCGGGGCTTCTTGATCCTCTTCTTATAGTTATGCTTGGAGCCAAGGTTTGAATTCAAATCCAAACTTCTACCTAAAAGGTGAATCCTAGAGTGTAGGATAGATTCCCTCATCACTCAACAACCAAATGATTCGTGATTTTAGAGCTTTCTAACTCCACATGGATGTAATCCACTTTTACAAGGATAATTGTGAAGAATTTTTATAAGAGATTGATCATATGAAGCCTTGCATAGGTTATGCCACTAAATAAAGCATAAGCTAATTAACCAAGTACGTGGGCTTGGTTTAATTGCACCAACAGGGGTCCCATGGGCACTATATGCCTTTCTCTTGTATATAGCTTTTCATTCAATTAATTCATGCAAAGGAGAATAGACCTTGGTCGAACTTTCTCTTATTAATAAAATAAATCATTTCGTTAGTGACTTTGTAGTATATTACTAGTATGAGTATGGTCACACAATATTATGAATTAATGAGATTTCTGCATATGATTATCTTGAGGCTGCCTATAAAGCTCGTAGGTGTGTGCGTTATTATATTCGACGTGCTAGAGTGATTCTAGTATGTGTACTCCCTCATGGTACTCTCTTGATTATTTCTATCGGTTTTCTCTCTAGCTCTACTTCTCTTTCTCTCTATCTCATTCTTTCTATTCCTCTCTTGCTTCCCTGTGTATCTCTCCCTTGCTTGCATTTAACTTGTATCGTTTTCCCTCTTTCTCTTTATCCCATTCTCTCTGTTCGTCTGTTTCTTCCCTGTGTGTATCTCTCTTCCTTGCACTAAGATGTGTTTCCATCTCTCTCTCTCTCTCTCTCTCTCTCTGTCCTTTGCGGAGGATGCATCTTTGAGTTTTCGAAAATGCATTTTTCTCTGAGCATGGTTATACCATTGATCGCTGTGTAGTATACCGGCTCTAATGTTCAAGGGTTGTAGAAAGTCGTTTATGACGTATGCTTTTTTGTTCCCCATATGGAGGACTCCTCTCGTTGTAGCAGTGATGTTTTTACTATTGTCGCCTCTTTTAGAGAATGGGTTGCGTCCCTTTCAATATGATTGTTGAATGGGTCTGCAGTGTGAAAGTGGCTCTATGCCTAAGAAAGCAAAACGTTTCTCAGACATGTTATATCCAAAGGACGCAAACTGTGATGGAACAGAACCATTCTTGAAGATATCTTTCTTGAACAGAACCATCGTTTCTGATGAAGGTATGTTGCATGTACAACATTTGCTTCTTTTTCCCTACCTCTACTTAGTTCTCTCTCTCTCTCTCTCTCTCTCTCTCTCTCTCTCTCTCTCTCTCTCCATCGGGTGCGTTCTAACTATATAACTATGTGGGTTCGGGCCACGGTTCTTCAAATATTGACGATGACATATAATGCAACCATGGTTTCTCTCTCTCTCTCTCTCTCTCTCTCTCTCTCTCTCTCTCTCTCTCTCTCCATCGGGTGGGTTCTAACTATATAACTATGTGGGTTCGGGCCACGGTTCTTCAAATATTGACGATGACATATAATGCAACCATGGTATAGCTTTAAGGGTTGTTTTTTGTTCCTGTAAGAAATATGTACTGTAATTACTGGCATTTATTGGAGAAGCTATCATAGCGTCATAACATAGTGTTTTTATTATTGATGTCGGAAAAAATAGATTGTAAATTTTGGAAAAACACTATACTGGGTGCTGAGCTCTGTGAACAGAAACATATGGATATATATTTACAATCAGAGGTTTGAATGGTCTGTGTGCTTGCAATATAGTGTGTTATGTATCTCTGAAGTATCGCTTACTGAGGCACGTTTGTTCGAGCCAAACCTCTCTCTCTCTCTCTCATGGACATACCCTAGAATATCATGGTACGGGTTACTAGGCAATATCGCCGCTGAATCTTTGAGTGCGAAACAGGTAAATTGATTGTTTTCGGTCGCCAATAAGTGGTTTTATAAACTTTGTGGTAAGATGAATGTGAATTTCATCATTTTAAGACACTAGATTAACTTTGGGTGCTACTATTTAACATAGTCACACACACACACACACATATATATATATATATATATATATATATATATATATATATATATATATATATATATATATATATATATACATATACATATACATATATATATATATATATATATATATATATATATATATATATATATATATATATATATATATATATATATATATACATATACATATACATATACATATACATATACATATACATATACATATACATATACATATACATATACATATACATATACATATATATATATATATATATATATATATATATATATATATATATATATATATATATATATATATATATATGCAGAGAGACTGAGAGGGATTATGGACAGTGCAAGATATTTTCCAACATCTTTAGAATTCTTTACTACCCCTTGTTGCCTCTTTATATTTTTATCTTTCCTTCTTCTTATTCATGCGATTTTTCTTTTTTGATATGTGGCATTGGGTGGTTTACTCACATTGCTTGGTGTCATTGGGTGGCCATAACAGTTCTCTAAAGACGCATGTAGCTTTCAAAGCTGTTATTTTACAAACTTTGCTTTTCTAGAGACCTGTCAATTTGGTTAGAAACATACACAACATTTCGTGATCTTATTTGCGTGAAGGACTCTTTCTTTGACGTTTTTGGAGTGGAAATAGAGATTTTCATATGCAAATCATCGAAATTCCTGTTGCCCATTGTAATGGAGGTTTAGCTTAGAATGCTCCCCTTATCCACTGCATATCCCTATGTAAGGAAAGAAAAAGGGAGAGAACACGAAGTGAATTGATGTTGTATGTATGCCAGATCTATGGTATTCAAAAATATCAATCTATAATTTTCGAAGGAGTGTTAGCTTTAAAGTCTGGAAGTTCTGATTTACATCTTTCATGGTGAACTGGATAGCGAAAATGCCTTAAAAGATTACAAGACACAAGATAGACTGACTAGATATCTATGATGCCACTTGGACAATATGATAAAATTTTATGGTGACTAATGTCTGGAGATGTAGAACACTATCTCAGTTCCAAATTTGTATATATGCAAGCTACCTTGTACTATTCTAGCTAAATAACGGCATCCATTCAAAATCAGATATTAAGACTTAATGAATCTGAATCTGTTTGATTTAAAGTTTCCTTTGACGTCTGTAGTTGGAGGCTGGGCGACAGCGTTTAGCAGAACCCATACTACTCTGTGGAGCTACATATTAACAAAGTTACACACAATGTAAACAGCCATATATTCACAAACTTACACACAATGTAAACAGCCATATATTCACAATGTAAGCAGAGTATGGCGAAGAGAGATGAACAGCGCATGCTTTGACTGGCAACGTACAGGTTACATACAATGTAAACAGAATTATTTAATCAGAATACGCAGGATATAATCAAAGATGTCTGTTTGGTTCTGCCTCCGGCTTTTTTGAACAGTCTCATTCTAAATTCTAATTGAACAGTGATTCTCATTCTAAATTCTAATTGAACAGTGATTCTCATTCTAAATTCTAAATTCTTAACGAGGATTCTCATTCTAAATTCTAATTGAACAGTGATTCTAAATTCTAAATTCTTAACGAGGATTCCCATTCTAAATTCTAATTGAACAGTGATTTACCATACTAGGCATTGGAGTTGTCGCCAAAAAGGAGACGAACGTTCAGATGAGGGATTATTATGATTCGTGTTTATGTCATGTTGTTGAAAACGATGCGGAAAAAAGTAATTAGGATATTTAAAATTACACACCATATCAATACTTTTGTTTGTTTTGGGTTTGTTGAATATGGTGAGTTTTCTGAAAAAGAAAAGAAAAGTAAGTTGTCACGGGCGCCAACAGAAGATATGGAGAATCGAAGTACACCAAATCAGGAAAGGCGACAATATCTTGCATCTTGACAAATGCTCTCGGATAAGTTACAGCAAGAAAAAGGGTCCTGGAAGAGCAAACAGAGTCCCGTGTTGTTGACAATGGTCATGCAAATGATGATTAAAACGTTATTGTATTCGTTGTTAACTTTTCCGTTGTTGCTGTTGACGTTACTTTGATTCTATCATCATACTTTGAGCTTACTTCATTGTTTTGTTTTGTTTGTTGTATATGTTTATTTCTTACATGAAGTCTGGGTATTATTGTCATTATCAGTACTATTACTATTTTGTTATTATCATTATCAGTACTATTACTATTTACGTACAAAAAAACCACGATTTCAAGTACATGGACATTGCTTTTCGCCTTCTGAGAATGTCTGATCCCCAATACTTTCGTTTTAGATAAAGAAAAAGCAGCGCTGCATGTGATAAGATATGAATCCCTTGGATTCAAGAACGATTTGCTTTCTACAAAAAGCTGCAAACGTTTTCATCAATCTATAAAAACACCTCAACAAAAGTAAAAAGTGATCTTCACAAATCCGAAGCTCGAAGCATGATAAATCAGACTTTTGATTGCTGCCTAAAGAACAGACATGGCCAAGAAGAAGGGAAGCCATGCCCTCTCACATCTGGGTCAATGAGACAGCACAGCTTGTATTCCCGAGAAGAATCTATAAATCCTAGAGTACTTGTGTATCTAGGCACGCCCAAAGCATTTTCATGGGTGAGAGACGACTTTTTGAATTTCGACTACCATAATCAATATAAAAAGGATAATACATTTAACTTTATAAGTAATAACTGTTTCGCTCCTCAAATAGTAGGGCCAACAACTACGCATATTTGCTTGCTTCCCATCATACAATCAAACGCTTTGACATTCACTTCATCACCGTATGAATCATTTTTCCATACTTTGGTGGATTGGACGTTCATATCCCAAGATGAGCGTGAATGGGAGATCTTTGATGTTCCTTTACTAAGTATTGTACATCAATTTCAAGTGATCTTTTGAGAAGCTGATAATTCCACTAAAGCACTTGGA
>CM035409.1:12395014-12405014 GCA_020310875.1 Ceratopteris richardii
CTTCCAGTTTGGGGACCCCGTGAGGGCCAACTCATTTTTGTTTCTGAAGATCAGCTTGGCCCACGAGGCCTCCCTATTGCACCAAGCTTTAATCATCCATTTGGCTGCCAGTTTGTTAGCCATACACCCAATGTCCAGGATGCCAAGCCCCCCGCTATCTCTAGGGCTGGTGCAGATGGCCCATTTGATTTTAGGCACCCCCCTTCTGTTATGATCACCCGTCCAAAGAAAGTTTCTGCAGATGCTATTCAGTTTGGACAGGCCTTGCTCATTCGGTCTCCAGCAAGAAAGGAAATAGATGGTAGACGAGAGGAGGAACGTGTTGATAACCATCGCCCGTCCAGCGAGATTGATTTGCATGCCTCTCCAGTAATTGAGTTTGTTTTCGAGTTTGGCCAGCACCCAGTTCCATCGCTGCTCCATAGAGACGCCAAACCCCAAGGGGATTCCAAGCAGTCGAAAGATTTGGCCCTGCGGAATGATTTGACAGCCATGATCAATGAGAAGGCCAGGTTGATGTCCCACAATGGCCCTAAAGGCGGTCTTATTGTGGTTGATTTTGGATCCAGAGGCCTCACAGAAGGTATCAAGACACCTCCAGAAAGTCTCCAGGCTGGTATTATCATTGTTAACGAACGCGTTCATATCGTCAGCAAAAAGTCTCATGATGATTTGACTGTGGTCGTGAGGTAGCTGGAGGCCTTTGATATTGCCAGCCTCCACATGGTGAGCCACAAGTCTGCTTAGCCCCTCAGTGGCGATGGCAAAGAGAAGGGGGGCCAGAGGGCACCCTTGTCTAATAGATCTTTTAAGATGGATCGCCTTC
This sequence comes from Ceratopteris richardii, assembly GCA_020310875.1. Classification (NCBI taxonomy): domain Eukaryota; kingdom Viridiplantae; phylum Streptophyta; class Polypodiopsida; order Polypodiales; family Pteridaceae; genus Ceratopteris; species Ceratopteris richardii. The sequence continues at coordinate 12,395,841 of CM035409.1, forward strand.
GAAAGTTTGCCGTTAACGTTAATTTGGGTCGTTGCGTTGCCGAGAAGGGTCGCGATCATCTTGGTGAATTTCTGACTACATCCGAGGTCTTGGAGCGACTGCAGAATATAGTCCCATTCCAGCCTATCGTAGGCTTTGTCAAAGTCGATCTTGAGGAAGACCACATCTTGATTAGACTCTTTTGCAAATTGAATACCTTCCCAAATATCCATAATGGTTTCCAGGATGGACCTGCCTTTGATGAAACCTTTTTGGTCCTCACTAAGCCAAGATCTCAGGTGGCACGCAAGTCTGTTGGCAAGGACTTTGGCGACGATCTTGTATCCTGTTTGGAGCATCGTAATTGGCCGCCAGTTCTCGATTCTGTTTTTTTCCACCTTCTTGTGAATCAGCTTGATAATTCCATTATTTAAGCAAGAAGGAAGAGCACCAAATTTTAGCGCTTCTTGCCAAACCATCCGAAGAGGGGTGGCAACCACCAGCTTGAAGGATTTAAAAAACTCGTTAGTGAGTCCGTCGGGTCCCGGGCTTTTACCGAGAGGGAGGGCATCAATGACCTCAATGATTTCTGATTCAGAGATCGGGGCATGAAGCAGGGAGTGGAGGTTGGGTGGTATTCTCCGGGGGGAAACCCTAGATATGGCAGCCATGCAGTCCCTTCTAAGGTGGGAGAGGGGGTTCGAGGTTCCCAGGAGTCTCGTGAAGTGCCCTTCGATGATGCCAACATTATCTTCTTCCGAGCTGCATACATTGCCATGTGGGTCTAGCAGTAGGGGGATCGTCTCTCTGTTGTGTTTCCTTTTAAGGATACTGCACATCTCTTTGGTGGGTTTGTCGGCTTTTCCAGCCCACCACTCCTTGAAGAAGATTTGCAAGTTTTTCCTTTGTATTTCTTCCTCGTATCTCAACGCTGCTCTGATTTTTCGGAGACCTTTCTGGGCTTGGTGTTTTCCTTTGTTCACTTCCTCCTCGAGTCGCCAGAGTCTGTGGTAAAGCGCTTCCCTACGAGCCCGCCGCACTGTCTCGAGCATCTTCTTAGTTCTGATCATGATCTTGCGAGACTTGTCGACCGCACTTCTCCAGCACTTGGCTGGGGCCAAGCCAGAGGCGAACGCCACCTTCCACACATCGGCAATCTCTTGATGGACGGAGGGGAGAGAGAAGGTGGAAGCGTTGGCATGGAACCACGGAGCCTTGTGGGTCCAGTTGGAAGGTTGAAAAGTGATAACGATCGGGTAGTGATCAGAGATGGTGAGGTCAGTACGTTGCGTGATGGAAGGGTGGCCCCACAGATGAGTAAAACTCTGAGAAATGTAGCATCTATCGAGTCTAGCTTTCCTCAGATCATCGCCCGCTTGGAGATTCGACCAGGAAAAGCCATTCGAGTCTTTGAATTCGACCAGATCCAAGTGGAGTTTGGTCATGTCCCACGTTTCTTTCTCCCGACTGTCGATGACCCTTCCCTTGCCCATCCATCTGTCCCTAGGGTCCTCCACCATGTTGAAGTCGCCACATATAAGCACGTTGTGGGGAAGCGAGTCAAGAGAAGTCCAAGTGTTCAGCCTCTCCACGTCCCCGTTAGGGGCGTACAGAGAAACCATAGTAACACAGAGGGGAGCACCAAAAGAAACCGCAATCCAGCGGTGATTTACATCTTCAATGGAGTTCTCAAGCTTTTCTAGCCAGGGTTGTTTAACACCAATAGCCGTTCCACCGGACCCCCGCTGGTGCTTTGTTGGAATCCACACATGGGCCGAGGAAACCTGTCTGAGTCGTTTCAGAAGGTCATCTCCGTCAATTTTAATCTCTTGAATGCATATAATGTCTGGTTTTAAGCTAATGTCGCGGAGCCATTGACCAATGATGGCCGCTCTTGAGGGGTCGGTTAGCCCCCTAGCATTTAGCGAGATGACAATCATTTTTGTATTGATCCCTCTTTGCGGGAGGGAGCCTTGTCCTTTCTTCTCTTGGCTTCATCTTTCTTTTTCGCTGGGATCTGATCCCGACTTAGAAATCGGTTCTTGTGGGGGCTTTTCCAGGGTAGCTCCATAGGCTGTTTTCCTTTGCGGGATACTCCTTGCTGGGGGGAACTGGGCCCCGTGCTCGGCACCGTTTCCGGGATCGTCGATCCAATGATGGAACTTTCACTATCCATGTTGTCTTCATTAGTACTGGTGAATCCATCTTCTTTGCTTGTAGTATAGCCCTCCTGGGGGGTTTCTTTGTTGTCAGGGATCTCTAGGGCATTGTCGTAGGTGTCTACCTCGAGTGGTTTCCCACCTGGATAGTCAAGCTCGTTGATCTCATTTCCTAGATTGCAATACAAATTGCTGTTGGGGGTAAGTGGCAGGTTGTTTCTCTCACCGTTGGCCCTCGGACTTCTCTTCCTTCTTCTTCTAACTTCAGTAAAGCCATCCGCATCAGCTTTTGGATTGAGGCGGCCCTTGCCTTCCCCTTCCTTAGTCGAGTGGGTCAATTCGCCATTGTTGTCTTGAGCAGTTTTGGGGGCTTCTTGCGAGCGCTTGTTTTTTTGCCTGAGAGGGCAGTCTTTAATCCTGTGACCTTGCTGACCACAACGAAAGCACGCGTTGGGGAGGTTTTTGTAGGTGATATCCTGCTCCCAAACATCACCTTCGCCCATGTCCACTTTGATCATTGATGGAAGCGGCGAACTGAGGTCGGCCTCGACGCAGATTTATGGGTGCCACCTAGCATTGAACGAGTGTCTTGCGCCTTCATAGATGAGACCACCAACGTCTTCGCGTGAAGCCAACGGCTTGCCGATAGGAGAGACAATGTCCCACACGAAGTTGTACAAGAAGTATGGGAGGTTAGGGAGCTCAACCCAAAGAGGGTACCGGAGTGATTTCGATTTGTCAGGAGTAAAGTCCGGGGACCATCTGAATAGGCACAGGGTCGCCCGACCAAGCTGCCAGGTGCCAACGCTTAGGGCTTGGAACGCCATCTCTTCATTCTCAAAGACTAGCAGCATGTGGTTTGCTGGTAGGAACTGACATTTGCTGACAATTAGTCCTCGAGGGAACCACTCTTTTCGAAGCCATTGTCGCACAATTTCGAGCGGGGGCCTAGGGCCAAACACTTGGCCGACGAGGCAAACTTTCATGAGCTCCTCCTGAGCAGACAGAACTGCGGGTCTACTGAGGGACACGACGGGGGATTCAACACTTTCGGATGCCCCAGGGGCGGCACACGAACCCCCCTCCAGCAGCGCAGCCAGTGTACCGGCCTCCCCGAGGGGAGGAGCCCGATTACTTTTCACGAGGGAGGACGAGGCCACATCCATGGCCAAAGGAATCTGCGCCACACTTGCTTTTCAATGCCCAGTGGCAAGTTCCTCCAGCATGGAGAGAACGCCCCCGAGCCCCTCGAAGCCTAACACTCCACTTTTCAGGAAGAGATCATTAGGCCAAGATTCCCACCAAACGGGAAGCACACTTCTTCTTTTCGAGTCTATTATCTTTTTCTTTTTCTTTTTTCTTCTCTTCTTCTTCTTCTTTTTTCTTTTTTTTTTTGTTTGTTTTTTGTTTTTTTTTTCTCTTTTTTTTTTCTTTTTTTCTCTCTTTTTTCTTTCTTTCTTTTTTTTTTTCTCTTTTTTTTTCTTTTTCTTTTTCTTTCTTTTTTTTTTCTTTTTCTTTTTCTTTCTTTTTTTTTTCAGGAGAGTCTTTCTAATCTCTAGAGCGGCCGGAAGTTCCCGGGCGCCCGACCGGACCGAAAAAACGGGTATCGCCGATCACAGTCACGAGTATCGCGAACCCGTCGGTCAGCCTCAATGATTGCCTTCAGCAGGCGATACCCGAACCACGCCGACACTTGGGCCCCAATGATTGCCTGCAGCAGGCGATACTCGAACCCCGCCGATACTTGGGCCTCGGGGGGAGGACACGCGACCGCCCGGAGGGAAAGGGAGTATCGCCGATCGCCTGGACTGAGGAATCTCGTGGTCTGAGTAAGCACACGTGCAAGTATCGTCACAGATACCGAGTCGCAAGTATCGCCGACCAGAGAATGCTCCGCAAATAACGCCGATACTCAGCCGACCGTCGACCAAAGCGATCGCCCCGCGCGCGATCGATGGGCCGTAAATATCGCCGATACCTCCTCCCGCGCTCGGCCGATCGCCGATTAAAACGAGTGTCGCGACCGGGAAAAGGCGATCCAGTCTCGACCCAGAGCGGATCAAGCGATACCTCCAGTGGAGGTATCGCGATACCGGCAGGGAGACGATCGCCGAGGCTCAGGAAGCTTCGTCTTGCACAGAAAAGGGACCTTGACCCTCTGCTTTTCACCTGCTAACTTCAAACGTTCTCTGCCGGACGGCTTCATGCCTTAGCAGCAGGAGCTTGCATCTCCGTTCACGCCATAGCCGCGCTCTTCAACTTCTGCAAAGAGGACTTGACATCTTTCCTTCTTCTTCTTCTTCACAGTGCATATTGCAGCTTTAATGGCGTCCGCTCAAAAGTTTGCGCCGCTCGTCGTCTTCCTCTGTCTCGAAATCAGACACTCTCAATTTCCATGCCCAGTCTATTGTGACACATTGAAGGGCCCGTTTGTCGCTATTCTTGAGGTGTTTATCATGACACACCTCATGGCCTCTATCGTGGCTTTTTCTCACGACTGTCTTCTCTCTCTAGCGGAGGCTGAACGCTTCTTTTTCGGGGCTTGGCCAGCCATCGTTGTGCTTCAAAAGTTACAGTGTAAAGTTTTAAGCAAGCAAGCACTCATTCTTTAAGTTGGAAGGTAAGCTACCTATGGCTAAAAGCATTTGCATAAACAGGTTCTAGTTTGAGAGAACCAAGCTTTAGAAGTTGCAGGTGTCAAAGTCGACTGTAAAGAACTATAGTTTTAGACATAGGTGAATTGTTAAGATCATTTCTCAAGATCCACTGAGTCTTTTGGAATGATTTAACTTGGAGGAGGTGCAAAAACTATAGGCAATACTATATGCAAAGTTTAATAAAAAACGTTACACGTTTGATAAGTCAATGAGTGAGTTATGTGCAACAGACTTTCTGTGTAGTCACCTTCTTTACAGTTTGTTCAAGATTTTGGAAATTGAGTATTGATCCTCCAAATTGGTGAAAGTTTTAAGTTATTCTTGATATAGAGGTGCTCTAGCTTCAAGGATAACGTGTTCTTTTGGAGATTAACACTCTCCATCAGTGGTATCAGAGCAGGAAGCATTAAAATTGAAGAAAGGAGGACCCTGCCTGCTGCAGTTATAAAGAATTCAACATTTGAAGATACAAAAGGTGAAAGCTTGAAAGAAAAACTTGAAAAGGAGGCCAAAAGATATCAAGGAAGACAAAAGGAACTTCATTCAAAGCAAAGGTAACCTTATTCCTCATAAAGCTTGAAGGATTTAATACACAGGTGAAGAAAGGATGGGAGATTCTCTTCAGATAGAGAAATTGGATAGAGAGAACTATCCAACATGGTCAATGAGGATGGAAGCTCATCTTATGAGCAGAGACTTGATAGGTTATATTACAGATGAAGAAGAAAAGCCTCAGTTCAGAGATCCTAGTGTTCCAACTAGGGATGAAATGTCAGATTTGAAGACTTGGATGAAGAGAGATGCTCAAACTAGGAGCATTATCTATATGGGAGTTAATGACTACTTGCTACCTCACATTAGAGGTCTTGAAAGTGCAAGTGATATATGGAATGCTTTGGAGGAGCATTTCCAAAACACCACAAAGTCAAGGAAGGCATCCTTGTGGGCATAGTTTACCACATTCAAGAAGAAGGCCTCTCAATCCATCTCGGATTATGTAACAAGGATGAAGGAGATTGCAGATGCATAAGCAGCAGTTGATGAAGATATTGAGGAGGATAAATTGGTAAGGCAAATCCTCACAGGTTTGAGAGGTGATGACAAATGGAAGCCATTCATTTTGTCTACTGAATTATCACTAGATCATTTTACTCCTGATTTAAATCAATTGCTAGGACACATGCTAACCTTTGAGCAAGATGTCAAAGGTGAAAGTGATAAAAGTGCAGGTCAAACAATGTATTCAAAGGATAACAAGAAGAATAGCAAAGGGAAGCAACAAGCAAATGAAGATGAAGGTACAACTAGCCAAGCTAAGTTCCTAAGAGGAAGAGGAGGTGGCAAAGGTAGAGGAAGAGGCAGAAGTAATAAAGATGGAGTCAAGCTTGCTAGATTTGTGGTAAGACAAATCACTTAGCTCATGATTGTTGGCATAATACTGAAAATAATGGTGGATATAATCAGAACTTTAATTCAAAAGGAAGAGTTGGAAGAAATCAAAGAGGTAATTTCAGAGGTAGAGGTTACTTTGGAAGAAATGCAGGTAGAGGATTCCAAAGCCAACAATACAACAATACCTACTACAATTATGCTTCAGATCAGAAGGAGGATTCAACATTGATAATGAATGCAACTTGTGAAAGACAAAGTGAAGACCAAAGAGTATTTTATATTGAGTCAGGGTGTAGCAATCACCTAAGTGGCAACATAGCTTTGATGAATAATTTGGAGAATAAGGTAACTAATCATGTAGTTCAAACAGGTGACAATACAAAGCACAATGTGAAGTCAATTGGATCAGTGAAGGCCAAGGATGGAAGTACTCTCTTGAGTAAGGTTTTGTATGTTCCTACAATTCCAAAGAATCTGATAAGTGTAGGACAAATTGTTGAAAAAGGTTATGAAGTTAGGTTCACTAATGAAGGAGTTTTTGTGGAAGACCCTAGCAATGGGTATAAACAAATTGTTTCAGGGAAGAAAGAAGGAAGATTCACATTGAAGATTCAAGGTAACATTGGTCATGCCTTGTTCACTTATGGAGGACATAAGATCTCTGAGTTAGATCTTTGGCACAAAAGGCTTGGACATTTCAATGAAAGAGGTATTAAAGATATGGTTAACAATGGTTGAGTGCTTGGATTATCTAATGTTGCAGGTCAACATATGACATACAGATGTGAGGCATGTCAATTAGGTAAGGCTCATAAGCAATATTATTCCATGCATGGTTTTATGTATTCAGAGAAGCTTGAATTGGTACACACAGATGTGTGGGGACCATCAAAGGATTTCAGCATAAATGGTTCAAGGTATTATGTGATTTATGTTGATGATGCTACCAGATGGATCACTATCTATGTGATCAAAGATAAGTCAGAGGTATTCAATACATTCAAACATTATCATGTGTATGTAGAGAGAATTACAGGTAAAAAATTGAAGAGAGTAAGGTGAGATGGAGGGGGAGGGTATTTCTCTAATGATTTCAGTGATTATTTGTGGAATGCAGGTATAAAAAGGGAAATTACTTGCAGGTACTCTCCTCAACAAAATGGTGTAGCAGAAAGGAGGAATATAACTCTTGTTGAGTTTGCAAGATCCATGATGAAGGAGAAAAATTGCCCAAATTATTTGTGGGCTGAGGCTCTAAATACAGCCACATATTTGGTGAATAGATTAGCAGGGTATGACACCATATGAGGCATGGTGGCATAAGAGACCTACTCTAGATCATTGCAAAGTATTCGGATGTTTGGCATATGCATATGTGCCATCTCAATTAAGGCACAAATTGGAAAGTAAAGCTGAAAAGTATGTGTTCATTGGATATGATGATAAGTAGATGGGATAGAGGTTGTGGAGTCCATCCACAAAACAATTTCTTGTGTCAAAAGATATTACATTTGATGAGCAAGGTATTTGGTTATGCAGGCACAATCAATATTTATGCAGGTGATGAAGAAGTTGTGAATCAAAAGAAAGGTAAATCAAAGGTTCAGATATTTGATGAAGAGGAGAACAATGAAGTATAGGTTGAAGTTGAAGAAGTGCCAAGGTTTGATCCAGAATGTGATGACCCAGAAACCTCAAGAAGTGGAGAACTCAGAAGGTCATCAAGACACAAATGGCAGCCTACAAGGTATAGCTATGACACTTCTTTTTTGGCTACCAAAGATTATGCTTATATGATAAAGGCAGATGAAGACCCTTCTACATATGAAGAGGCAAAAGGTAAGGAAAATTGTGAGAAAGCTATGCAGGAAGAGTATGATGCATTGATGGAGAACCGGACATGGGATTTGGTTCCTAAACCAAATAGTCAGAAGATCATTGGATGCAAATGGGTCTACAAGACAAAGAGGTTTGCAGATGGAAGTGTGTCTAGATATAAAGCTAGACTTTTTGTGAAAGGGTTTGCTCAGAAATATGGTATAGATTATGATGAGACTTATAGTCCTCTGGCAAAGATGACAACCATTAGGACACTCATAGCTATTGCTGCATGTAAAGGTTGGAAAATATGTCAATTAGATGTGAAGAATGCTTTTCTAAATGGTTACATTTTAGATGATGTTTTCATGGAGCAACCACAAGGATTCAGAAATCAAAGGTATCCACATCATGTATGTAAGCTCAAGAGAGCTTTGTATGGTTTGAAGCAGGCCCGAAGGGCATGGAATTATAGACTTGTGAAGTTCTTGAAGGAACTTGGTTTCCAAGTATCTAAAGCAGATAGTAGCTTGCTTGTCAAAGCAAGTGATGATGGGTTCATTTACATGTGCATATATGTTGATGATATAATTCTTACAGGTACAGATGAGAAAGGCATTCAAACCCTAAAGAAGAAAATGGAGAAAGAGTTCAACATTAGTGACTTGGGAGACTTGTCATATTTTTTGGGCATGGAGATCTCATACCAACATGGAGTGTATGTAACTCAAGAAAGGTATTTGAAAAAAATTGTTGATCAAGTTTAAAAATGGATGATTGCAGGATAGCACATACTCCAATGGAGGTGAATAAAAAATTGACCATATATGGAGGAGAAGAGCTCAAGGACATGAAGCTATATCAAAGTTTGGTTAGTAGTCTGATCTATGCTACATTAACTAGGCCTGATTTGTCATATGCAGTTGGAGTATTGTCTCAATTCATGCATTGTCCTAGGAAAGAACATTGGGTTGCAGGACAAAGAGTGTTGAGGTACATTAAGGGTACACTCAAAGAAGGTTTATATTATGGTTTTACATCAGATACAAACATCAAGATTTATAGTGATACAGATTGGGCAGGTAATCCTGATGATAGGAGATCAACTTATGGATACTTGTGTTATGTGGGAGATAAGTTAATTTCATGGTGTTCAAAGAAGCAACACA
>CM035409.1:12407514-12497514 GCA_020310875.1 Ceratopteris richardii
TGAGCAGAAACATACTCCTGATCGATATCGTCGGCAGCAATATGTGATGGCCACACGTCTATATACAGTTGGAATGTCACATTTGGGTAGCGGCGGATATGCCACTATGTGCTACCAGTTTGGAAGTATCATTTTAATTATTGAATTTGTTTGTTTTAAGTACATCATGTATGTTCATCGAAGATTTTGCATATTTATTGTACGAGTTGGAAGTGGGTCGTCCTCCGATGTGAACCGAGGAAGCTTATGGATATCGTCATGGATTGGCTGCACTCTTGGAGGACTTCGAGCGATGCGATGCGATCATTTCATGGGAGCATGAGGTGAACTTATAGCTTGATGAAGAGTGTTAATCTCCAAAAGAACAAGTTATTCTTGATGTTAGAGCAGCTCTATATCAAGGAAAACTCATAACCTTAACCAGTTTTGGAAGACCAATCCCAAATTACCAAAGTTTTGAACTAACTATGAACAAACTCAACATACAGGAAGTCTGCTTCACTCAATCCACTCATGGATTGATCAAATGTTTAAAGTTTCCAATGAAACTTTGTACGAGGTGTCGAACAATGTTTTCGCACCCTCTCCAAGTTATATTTTCTCAAAAGGTTTAGTAAATCTTGGGATTTACTCCAAACAATTCACCTATGTCTAAAACTCTACTTCTTTACAGTCGGCTTTGACATCTGCAACTTCTAATGCATAGTTCTCTTAAAATAGAACTCGTTTATTCAAAAGATTTTAGCCATAGGTAGCTCACCTTCCAGTTATTAAAGAATGAGTGCTTACTTGCTCAAAACTTTACAGTGTGGAAGGAGAACTGATCAAAATTATCATCGAATTTGCATATGCTGCAATCTTCTCTTCTTCACATTACAGATGTAAATGTTCCTACTTAAAATTCTCCCAACCTGATCACAATTAGGATGTACAAATTTGTACAGAGGTCACTCAAATATAGACTTATAGTTGTACAAAAGCATTACACAAAAGGATAAACACAGAAGGAGCACAAAGCAAAAGATTGGGGCACAATTGTTCTTCTATTCAGGAAAACATTACATCTGATGGGTTGATTACTTCTTCTTACTCTCTAAGTCTTCTAAATGACTTCTCATTCTTGTCATACATTATCTCACTTTTATGCCCCGAATTTCTACTTGTATATATAGGCATATATGTATAAACCTGTAACCATAACAAAGGTATAAGTGAACTAATTACAAGTTTAGTGTACATGTATATACAAGTCTTTATTTACTAGTCTTCATGCTTCTGAATTTGATCTTTGCTTTATTCTTTGACTTCAATCCTTTCTCCTAATCACCAATTATTGATTGAACGGCACCAACAGCTGCCCCTCAATCATCAATTGTGATTTACTCAATCTTCTTTATACCTACCATGTCTTTGAATCTTTGTAGCTTTGGTTCATCTAAGCTTTTTGTTAACATGTTTGCAATCTGATCTTTTGTTGAAGTATGTATGACTTCATTCTCTTTATCAATCACCTTCTTTTTGAGGAATTGATATTGAATCTCAATATGTTTAGTCCTGGCATGAAATACAGGGTTAGCAACTAGATATAATGAACTAATATTATCTCCATGAATAGTGGGTGTACTTTGAATGATGTCAAAACTCTTCATGAGATTCTTCAACCATATGACCTCCTTTGTAGCTTCAACCATTCCTTTATACTCTGATTTTGTGGATGACAAAGAAACTGTGTGTTGCTTCTTAGAACACCAAGAGATTAGCTTATCTCCCACATAACATAGATATCCATAGGTTGATCTCCTATCATCAGGATTACCTGCCCAATCTCTATCACTATATATCTTGATGTTTTTATTTGATGTGAAACCATAATACAAACCTTCTTTGAGAATACCCTTAATGTATCTTAACACCCTTTGTCCTGCAACCCAATGTTCTCTCCTAGGACAATGCATGAATTGAGACAACACTCCAACTACATATGAAAAATCAAGCCTAATTAATGTAGCATAGATTAGAATACCAACCAGACTTTGACATAGCTTCATGTCCTTGAATTCTTGTCCTCCATATCTGCTCAATTTGTGATTCACCTCCATTGGAGTAGGTGCTACCTTGCAATCTTCCATTTTAAACTTGATTAGCAAGTTCTTCAAATACCTTTCTTGAGTTATACATATACTCCATGTTGAGTATATGAAATCTCCATGCCCAAAAATATGAAAAATCTCCCAAGTCACTGATCTTGAATTCTTTCTCCATTTGCTTCTTAAGACCTTGTATGCCCTTCTCATCTGTACCTGTAAGATTTATGTCATCAACATATATGCACATGTAAATGAACCTATCATCATGTGCTTTAGCAAGCAAGCTACTATCTGCCTTAGACACTAGGAAACTAAGTTCCTTCAAGAACTTGACAAGTCTATAATTCTATGCCCTTGGGGCCTACTTCAAACCATACAAAGCTCTCTTGATCTTACATACATACTCTGGATACTTTTTATCCTTGAAACCTTTTGGTTGCTCCATGAAAAACATCATCTGAAATGTAACCATTTAGAAAAGCATACTTCACATCTAATTGACATATCTTTGAACCTTTACATGTAGCAATAGCTATGAGAGTCCTTATAGTTGTCATCTTTACCACATGACTATAAGTCTCATCATAATCTATACCATATGTCTGAGTGTACCCTTTCACAACAAGTCTAGCTTTATATCTCGATACACTTCCATGTGCATACCTCTTTGTGTTGTAGACCCATTTGCATCGAATGATCTTCGGACTATTTGGTTTGGGAACCAAATCCCATGTCTCATTCTCCATTAATGCATCATACTCTTCCTGCATAACTTTCTCCCAATTTTCCTTACCGTTTGCCTCTTCATATGTAGAAGGGTCTTCCTCTGCTTTCACCATGTAAGCATAATCTTTAGTAGCAAAAAAAGAAGTATCATAGCTATACCTTGTAGGTTGCCATTTATGCCTTGATGACATTCTGAGTTCTTCACTTCTTGAAGTTTTTGGTTCATCACATTGTGGATCAAACCTTGGGCATTTCTTCAACTTCAACTTGTGCTTCACTGTTCTCTTCTTCATCAAATATTTGAACTTTTGATTTTCCTTTATTCTAATTCAAAGTTTCTTCATCACCTGCATGAATATTAATTGTACCTACATACAAAGTACCTTGCTCATCAAATGTAACATCTTTTGACACAAGGAATTGCTTTGTGGATGGACTCCACAACCGATAACCCATGTGCTTATCATCATAGCCAATCAACACATACTTTTCAGCTTTAGGTTCCAATTTATGCCTCAACTAAGATGGCACATATGCATAAGCCAAACATCCAAATACTTTGCAATGATCTAAGGTAGGTCTTTTACCCCACCAAGCTTCATCTGGAATCATACCCTGCAAGGCTAACAACCAAGTATGTGGCTGTATTTACAGCCTCAGCCCACAAATAATTGGGATAATTTTTTCTCCTTCATCATTGACCTTGCAAACTCAACAATAGTTCTATTTCTCCTTTTCGCTACACCATTTTTTTGAGGAGAGTACCTACAAGTAACTACCCTTTTTATACCTACATTCCACAAGTATTCACTAAACTCATTAGCATGATTGCGAACGACACCATATGCTTTACTCAACTAGAAAAGGAATAGGGGTGGATATAAAATTAAGATATCAGCGATATTAGCATGACCAACTTTGAGAAGACCCCAAAAGGATTGCTTGAATAAAGAAAGAAAAATAACTCTTTTTTCATTATTATTAATATTGTTGTTGTATTTATAATCACTCTAATACTTCTATGGTTTGTCATCATAGTTACAGAAGTTAAAAATGATCGATTATAATAAATACAATGTTATCTTCTTGTCATCTTCACTATGATGGTGGTTAAGAAAATGCCAATGCCAAGTTTTCTATTGGAAGGAACAACTCTTGTCGACATACGGTACTGTCGTTTGTCATTATCTTCTTGCAGCATCATTCTATACAACTTCTTTGTATTATTATTATTATTGTTGTTGTATTTGTAATCATTTTAATACTTGTATGGTTTGTCTTCATAGTAACAAAACTCTGTAGAGGCTAAAAACTATAAATTATAATAAATTGAGTATCAGATTCTTGTCATCTTCAGTATGATGGTAGTTAAGAAAATGACCATCCTACGTTTTCTCTTGACAGGAACAAGTCTTGTCGACATAAGGTACTGTCGTTTGTCCTCATCTTCTTGCAGCATGATTCTCGACGACTTTGGTCTTCATTGCTAGAGTTATTCCATCTTTTTTGTTCGCGCCTTCATCTGATATGTCAACTAACAGGAAAGCTTAGTGAGAGCTGCTCGAGAAAGGTTTCAGCCCAATCGTCAAATCAAAAGGTACGAAATTCGTTAACATGGATTCGTTGGCGACCTCCTTCGTCATTCTGAGAATTGAGACTCTTCCTTTTACTGTTTTATAACAGAACTTAGAGCTCAACAGACATTAAACGACATTGAATGCCCTCTCAAACTAGCTTCATCTCCGTGTGGAAATTTCAGAAAGCTGGTGATGTGGGATATCAAACCAGCGCATGAGATATCTTAGATATCAAACCAGCGCAACCCATCTCCAAGTTCAGATTCCTCGAAACCAAATCCCGCATGCAAATTCGGATATAAGCTAGGTTTCACTGGCGTTGCTTCATGCAAGCCAGATAATCTTTTTTTTTTTTTTTTGTAAATGGAAGTTCATCCGAAGCTTACTCCCCCGAGCTTTTAACTTCGAAAGTGGAACTGTACAAGTGAATGAACATAATATCCGTGGGAACTCCCATATCTCACAAAGGAGGGGTTACAAACTCTTTTATCCAAGGTTCAATCCTGAGGAAAGCAGGGGTTACAAACTCTTTTATCCAAGGTTCAATCCTGAGGCTAGACATGTATACTTTGGCCAATTAAACCAGTTGTAATATTGTTAGCCAGATAATCTTGCTTTTTAAAGTTATACCCTCTTTTAACCATAACCAGGACTCTTTCTTGACGATTGCTCATCCATCGGTCTTCTCCAATTATCTGACACGGAACCTCGACTTTACGATTGTGCTTCCGTATTCAATCAGACCACCTTCACTCCGCCAGCTCTCAGACAGCTTGTACAAAGGACCCACCAAAAAGCATATCATACGCATGCCTTGAATCTTCTGGTTTTTCAACTACATACCGAAGCATCCATTGAACATTCTTTTCTACACATGAAAAACGGATCTCACTTGGAAAAAAAGGCATAGAAACTACAAAAAAAACTTTTAAACAACGATTGAAGATTTTCGGATCGACATGTCTGCAAATCTAATCAACAGTTTACAGATGTGGAAAGCTGCGCTCACCATAGCTGCAATATGATACACAGGTCTACGCGTCCACAGGAAATGCAAGTTTGGCCTCTCTATGCTGTCTATGAAGCAATGATTTCAGTACGTCATCGTCTTCTATCATCCTATGGAGAGCACGCCTGTTTAAAGAAATTCACTGACAACCAAGAAATGCTGTTTGCTACAATTTCATCGTTTGCAATGGGGACTGCATGAGAAATGGCTGCATTAGTATCATTGCAGGTCATGAATCCAACATCATGAAGAAGCTCGAGGATCAACAGGACAGCCTACAGATTGTAGGATGGAAACCTCCACCACCGGTACTTCTTTTACTTTATATGTCTCGATCTCTTTGCTCTAGATCTACTCTATGGGAGTCTAAATGGACTCGTATATGCATGTGCGCTCATAATAACAAGGCTAATTATGGCGGTACAGGCCATCAATAAGATCATTGTCGGCTTACCTAGAGGTGGGAGGCATGCCAAGTAGAGCTACTGCTACCAAGCTCTTTCCCCAGGTTCATACCCAGAATGAACAAGATTTTTTTTTTGACTGTACAATGAATTGGAAAAACACTCACAAACCCGACCTCCCGACCTTGTAAGTAAGTTAGAGGCACCCATCTTTGAGGAACTCATAGATATGTCCAGCCAAGACTTAAACTCAGGACTTCCTCCTAGAGACTCAAGGCATCAAACCACTAGGCTATGCGAGCTTGGACAAATGAACAAGATTTTAAATATTTTATTGAGAAAAAAAAAGGGTTATTTCTATCATGCTCACCTCTTCTTCATGAAAAGCACATGTAAAACATTTAACTCTCAATCCCATATCAAAATTTTAACTTCAGGGGGAAAAACCTTTCACAAATGAAAAATATATGAACTGTGAAGACCAGTGTTTCCTGGACAAGTTTTTTTCTTTCATTAGAGTGATAGCGGATAAATGCAATCGAACAACACTCGAAAGTACACGATTACTTTCTCATAGTCATGTAATTACTTCGTTTCTCAACACTTTCATGCTCATGGACTTTATCAAATCCGTTACGAATCTCACCTAATACAGATTTGAGGTTCGTGTTTCGTAATTAATTTCACCTAATATAGGTTTGACTATATTAATTTCATTCGACTAATGCCTTTCTTCACGCAATAAGATCTATAAAACAATAGTAACTCTGATGCACCAAGGAATAATGAAATCTATGTTAAGGATAATATCAGACTAGCACATGTTCATATCCTTAATTAATATCAAAGCATGATTTGAAATCATAATGAGTTCTAAAGTTTGATCCATGATATCCTCATGAATGCTCCAGTCGCATCTTGTGATCTCTCATGATAACAAAAAGAACTTAGAACATGGAATAAAGGAAATCTCGCCCCTCCAAATGCTTAATATAAGATTATATTGCTTTTTTCGATCGCCTTCATGCCTACTTACCCCCTAGAGCTCATGCAGTTAGCAACCTCACTATATACCGAACCTGGATTCTATTGTGCAAAATAAGGAAAATCCATAACTTTCAAGCATTTCTAAATGTGTACCATATTAACAGTCTTCGATACAGAAAACATAATCATCAAACGGAAACATAATTGTAAGCATCACGTCAACCATCATCATAATGAACATCTTATTTGTATGCATTGATATGAACATGTTCATGCATCAAATGTCTACGTAGGCATTATAAGCCGTCTCGTTTCTTCCCTATTTATACTGCGTTTCCTCTATACGTGTGTACACAGACACACATATATATATATATATATATACGTATGTATTTGTGTGTGTATGCATGTATGTCTGTAAGTGTACACACACTGACATACACACACATACATACAAACATACATACATGCAGACAAACATACATAAATACATGCATACATACATACATACATACATACATAGAATATAAATACATACATAGATACATACATACAAACATACATACACACATACATACATACATACATACATACATACATGCATACATACATACATGCATGCATATATACATACGTACATACATACATACATACATACATACATACATGCATGCATGCATGCATGCATACATACATACATACATACATACATGTACACACACACACATATATATATATATATATATATATATATATATATATATATATATATATATATATATATATATATATATATATATATATATATATATATATATATATATATATATATATATATATATATACACACATATATATATACATACATATACACACACATATATATATATATATATATATATATATATATATATATATATATATATATATATATATATATATATATATATATATATATATATATATATATAATGTTCTATATTTATATGGTATTGACAATGCAAAATGCAAATTTCTATGCAACTTTTTGGTTCTACATTAATAGTGAATATTATTCTCCATGAAGGAAGAGCCTTCAAAGCCCACAAGACTAGAAGCTAATAACTCAGTAGGTTTGTAAATCCTTTAATGAATTTTAGATTCTGTGTAAACTAGTACATGATGGATTTACTATAAAAAGCCAATTCTCTTACTTTCTAGAGAGATTTTTCTATAGTGAATAGTAAGATTCTTCTCAAAAAACTTGTGCAAAAGCTTTCTCCCCTTATTCAAGTGTGCTTTGTCCATCTTCTTCTACTTTTGATACTTGTTTCTTGGTGGAGTATGAGTATCTGCAACCAAATCCATTTCCATGCACCACTTGTGCATGGACCTAGCAAAATTGTTGTATACTCTAACTACTTAACAAGTCGAATTCACAAGAACTTTGCTTGGAGAATGAACCTTGAATATAGTTTACCAAAACATCTCACTTAGATTTTTGTAGAATGATCCACTTCCAACGAGCAATATCGCCTCACTAGAGAACTAGTATGTTCGATCTGAGCTTTAAAATCTTTATAGAATGTAGGAAAGAAATGTTCCCTCATTTTTCTCAATGCAAGTTCAACTAGTCCAAAGAAAATCCTAAAGAAATTTCAAAATTCTTCAACATAGGACATTGAAAGCCTTGAACTTGATCTCTGAAATTGATCTTAAGCTTGTACATCCATCACTTAAAGCACAACATCCCAGAGCACCATACCCACTTTGATTTTGATGTCAAACCTAATGGTCTAGATCAATAAATGGATAATACATTTAACTTCATAGGGTCTCAAATAGTAGGGCCAACAACTACGCATATTTTTTTGCTTCCCATCATACAATCAACCACTTTGACATTCACGTCATCACCTTATGAATTGTTTTTAAATACTTTGGTTGATTGGACGTTGATATCCCAAGATGAGCGTGAATGAGAGATGTTTGATTTTCCTTTCCTAAATATTGTACATCAATTTCAAGTGATCTTTTGATAACATTGATTATGCTATACGGTCTTTCTAATGCAAAAAAGTTTACACAACATAGATACTCATACTTAGAGAAATAATGTGTGCAGGGTAGGTTAGTTGAGTGCTCATAGTAGCTACTCACGTAATGACCACACCACACTCTAATAATGATGTGCGGAGTTTCTAACACCCCAATGTAACCATGGAAGATGGTCACTCTCCACTCAACCACGTAGAGTCATATATGCTCATTGTTTTGGAGTTTTCTTTACAACTATATAGAGCGTTAAAATGCACTTTCTCTTAATTACACTAGAGTATATGTTCTAACCAAGAAGCTTTGAGTATAAGAAATTCACTTTCCAACTATTGGGAACCATCCACATCAAGACATGCCATCTGTCTAAAATATTCTCAACCTATGTGTAGACATATAGATAGACAAAATTGACAATTTTGCACAATTCATCAGTAGGAGAACTTGCAAGCTTAATAAAACCTAGGGAACTATATAAGAGGCTAAAGGATTCTTGAATTCAATGCAAATGAATAGAATCTGACAAAAAACCCCACTCTACAATCTGGTACAAATGGACTTGTGAAGACCTAGCTATGCTTCTAGATAGAGATCAGTAAAATTATGAGCAAATGAGATAACCAAGCAAGGCGGCTAGGCTCCTACCCCAAGTTTACTCCTTTACTAAACTAAGAGGGAACTTGTCGAACTCAAGAACACAAGGTGAAATATTTCTTTCATAGATATTTTGCTTTTCCCATCAACTAGGTAAGAAACTAATAATCACTATGGGTTCACTCTTTGGTGGATAATGTTAAAGATTTGAGTTTGATTAATATTCGTGGAGTTCCAAACTTGATTCCCCAACCTTTGTTCCTTTTTCTTATTGTTCCACTTGAAAAAATCATGCATGATGCCCTTTTCATGCTTGAGACCATATTTTCAATACTCCCCCTAAAGTCTCAATGCCTACATCCCTTATTGCAATGCATGCATTGAAGTGTTGTAACTTTACTCCATTCAATGCTTTGGTAAAATATCTACATAATAATTCTTTTTCTTGACATAATTTAACTTCAAGTTCATTTTAATGATCTTTGAAGGGTATGAAATCTACATGAGGCAAATAGGCATCATTAGGTGTCCATTGTAGAGCTGATAAATCAAAATGGACTACAAGCTACATTGAATGAAACCTCATATAATTTGATGCAGGTGGAGTAAGAAAAAGATTCCCTTCATAGTCGCTTCATCGACATGCAACAAAACAATGCTACTTTCACCACCAAAGTCAATTGCCTCCCTATTGCTACTCACATTGTCCAACATCACCATCAACATGCCATTGATGTTCTCACTACTATGCATGCGAAGCTGAAGACTATTATAAGAACTAGCAATGCCACCCTTCACCACAACCTTTATGTACAAAAAGAAGTAGGCCAATAACTCACTGAGGCATAAGCCAAAGCTCTTTTATATGATAGTATGGCCACTAGTTCATAGTCATTCGAGGCTTTTTTGTTGATCAGAATGCACTTTGATCATTGTTAAAGATAGCCAAAAAGTGCATGCAAACTATTTTTTTGAAATCGCATGATCTATTCAAAGCTCCTCCACAAGATGATCTCCTTCCATCAAAAGACAATTAAACTTCTTCTCCATCTACTTCCTAGTTGGGTTCACGTCCTCTAAGCATGTGAGTGTTAGGGGCCTCAAATGCTGAGAGACTCTATTGTAATATTTTGATTCAATAAATACCATGAAACATTGTACATAGGCATGCAACACCTTCAAAGCCACAATCTAATAGAATGAATTGGTGGTGATGAAGACACACATGTAAAGCAGTGTAGTCATTGGTGGTGCTTAGGGTA
This sequence comes from Ceratopteris richardii, assembly GCA_020310875.1. NCBI lineage: Eukaryota > Viridiplantae > Streptophyta > Polypodiopsida > Polypodiales > Pteridaceae > Ceratopteris > Ceratopteris richardii. The sequence goes on from CM035409.1 coordinate 12,418,195, forward strand.
TGTGTGGAGTTATTGCTCAATTTTTTAGTTCTTGTGTATTATGTTTATTCACTACATTTTGTGATTCTATCATTGTAGTTGGGTAAGTGAATACATTCATTGAGGATCACAGTACTCTAATTGTTCGTTGGCTAAGTGCAAAAGTAATTAATAGTTGTATAAGTTGTTGAAGAGTGTAATGATTGAATCTATTATGCAAATTGTGTATGGGTATGTAAGTTACTATTAAAGGGAAAAGTCTAGAGTTGTAATAGGATAACTCTCTAGCCAAGAAACCTAGCTAAAATTCTAGTCTACAGTGTGAAGATTTTGTATAGTGATTGTTTCATAGTCAGTAACCATGAAATTTTGGCAGATACTAGAACCAAGGTTAACACTTATGATGGTGACATATCAACTACTACTTCTCCTGCCATCCTTGGAACACACCCAATGAACATCACAATAATCTCGTACTTGTAATCCATCATGAAATGGATAATAAAGCCCTTCACTCAATGGTCCATTGAGGTACCTAAGTACCATTCAAGATGTAATAAGATGAAGAACTCTAGGTTTCTATAAAAATTGAGATAAAACTCCAACTACATTTGTAATATCTAGTCTTGTAATAGTAGCATAAAAGAGAGAACTAATAAATCAACTATGCATGAGAACATCCTGAACTTCCTCATTATCTTGAGAACTTAATATAACATTAAATAGTAGTGGATTCAAAATGGGTTTGCAATCACATAAGCCAAACTTCTTCATAAGATCTAGGTTTTATTTCCTTTGATCAAATATATACCCTTTTCTTCGTATACTACTTCAATCCCAAGGAGGTAACTTAAGATTTCTAAACTAGAGATATTAAGCTCATATCCAAGAGTCATCTTTATGTCCTTGATTTTTTCTTCATCATCCATTTTTATGATCAAATAATCAACATATATATAAATGAAAACCCTTTTTCTACCTCCCTTCTTCACAAAGTGTGACAAGTCTGCATTATATTGATTGTATCCACAATTTTCCAAGTTATCCATGAGTCTTTTTTTCCAATCTCTCTAAGATTTCTTGATGTTAGAACATTGCATATTGAGTTTCTATGTAGTTCTGCTAACCACATATCAGATATGTGATGAATCAGATTTTGCTTAATTAGATTCTATTATAAGCAATTATATATTATGGAATACCAGGCTTCTATTATGCTTGAGGTGAATATTATCTACATCAAAACCATCATTTGTATGGTGCCCTAAATATGCATTGAATAGTTTTTTTATTTGTATTCATTTTTGTATTTTCTCTGAGGATCTTTATGATTATTTGATACAATATAAAAACCTTGAGTTTTACACTTGTAAGAGGTAAAGTAAAGGCTCGAAAATCAAGAGTTAGAGGTGGTTGTAATTTATTGAATCAATGAATGAGCCACCAGAAGTAGATCATTATTAGATCACTTTACTAGAGTATAGGAAAGTTGATTGAATCTCTTCAACCACCTACCCCACTCTAATTTGAATACAAATCTTTGTAAAAAAGGCGTGTATTGCTACCAAAGTGTCTATATGACCCATCACATTGACATGATATTTGGAAGCAATATACATACATTGGTGATCATCTTGGTTCTTCTTATTTTTCTCTACTCCTTGGTCATCTTGGAGAGATTGATGTTCTTTCTACAAAGCTCCAAATCAAGTGCTTAAGCATTCATTAGAAGGGTGTCACTATCTGGTTTATTTGTAGAGATTTTCATATCATTTGGTTTAGTAGAGTTAGAGAAATCTTAGTTTTACAATCTCAGGATCATCTTCTATACATCCTTGAAAAATCGAGATGAAATCCAATGAGGGTTAAAGTTATTGCTCCTTTATTGGTTGTTATGAATTAAGGATTTTGTGCATTATGGCAAGCCAATCTTATGCATGAAAATCCATTTAGAGAAATGTTTTCAGTTATAATTGTGCTCGTTGCTCTAAGTATTTGAAGTCAAACTTTCATTTGGATTTAGAAAGTTTTTTTGTAAGCTAGTCAATTTGTTTTGTACCAACTTGTTCTTGTTGATGTTTCAAAGTATCTATTGGGTTTTATTGTACTAACCACAAGCCTACAAGGTCTAATTTATATATTCAAAGATCTAGGGAAAGTCCTATGCTGGTTTGCTAGATAATCTTCACCACTTGACAACCTACTTGCAAGATTCTCCAAACATCTCCATCTTTCTCATAGTGGTATCAAAGAAACTTCCAAATGGGAGATGGCTTTCCATCAATGATTGGGAAGTTCGATAAACACAATATGTTGTCTCGAGAATCAAAATCGATGCTTATTTGCAAGGAAGGGATCTATATGGGATCTTATTAGGTGATGAAGCAATGCCTATTTCAAGATCCAAAAGATGACCTACTCAAGAGGAAATAGATAAGCTCACACTTTGGGGTGCAATGGATGCTCAAGAAAGTTCATACATACTCAACTCTATCTCTGATTTTTGTTTACCATATATTAGAGGACGAAAGACATCTCATGGGACTTGGGATGCCCTAGACTTTCTTTTTTGCTAGTACAAGGCAAGGAAGAACCATCTTTGGAATGAGTTCAACCAAATGAAGAAGTCTCCAAAACAAAACATCACTGAGTTTGTTAAAAAGATCAAGGAGTTTGATTATCAATTGGCATCCATTGTAGACTAGATTTAAGAAGAGGGTACATGAGATATATTCTAAAGGGGAACAGAGGTGATAAGTAATGTCAATCTTTCACCACAGCAAATGACCTCATCATGGATGTGCAGATGGGAGATTTCAACATATTTCTTGGATAACTCAAGAAGCCAACAATAACATAAAGGAAGGTAACTCCTATCATGGTAATTCAACTAGTGCTTTACATGCACATAAGAAGGATAAGAAGCTAAAGTGTAAGAGGAAGGAAGACAATGAAGAGGAGACTTCTCAAGCCAACTTTGCAGGCAAAAGCAAGTGGAAAGGGAAGAAGAAAGAACCAAAGCATGACAAAAAAAAGGCCAAAGTGTTGAACCTTGTGCCACCTACAATGATACCACCACACCACTCAGAATTATTGGTTTAATGGAAAGAACCAGAAAGGAAGTGATCCATGTCTGCCTCTCCATAATACTCGTGTATTACATATAACAAACATAAATAAGTAAAACAATTAAAACATCCATAAAAATAAAATAATTATATAAAATTTAATAATACTCACAAAGGCATCCATATACTTGCTCAAATGCAGATATCTGAAATGTGTAGCATAATCGATCTCATGTTTCATAGGATCTTGGCCATAATCCTTTCACTGCATTGAAACAAATAAAAAAGATTAGTTTCTTGCATTTGAACTAAAATAAAAAATATACTCACAATAACACATATACTTACAAATGTAGCTACAAAACCATGATGGCCCAATTGGCCTAGGTGAGATGTGTGGTCCGACTCAACTCTCTTCTTTGCAGCAGCCTGCTTATTTAATAAAAAAGAAACACATAAATTAAATGTAAAAAATTACTAAAATATATGAAAATTATAAATATAAACTATTAATTTGTATACCTTCTGCTGAGGGAATGACTCCTCATGTAACTGTCTATGAAAAACTTCCATGTCTCAGGTGATATGTTAGGTTACCTCTTATTTTTTTCCACCATACAATATCTCGTGTTAATTTAATCTCCAACAAAAGAAAAGAATCAGAATACATACACATATACACACACATACACATACACATACCCACATACATATATACATGCAAACATATACCCATACATATATGCATACATATACACATATACATACATATAACATAAACACACATACACATATCCACACATATATATGTACACACACATGCATGCATATACACTCATTCGTACAAAATACATGCATTTATCCCACAATAATGTGTATTTGTTTATATGTGAATATGTGTGTATGTGCAAATATAGATATGTGAATGTTTATGTATGTAAATAATCAGATTATTAATATCAAATACCATTATTTGTAGATTCCGATCAATCAGATGGAACTCCACCAATGTCTCCTAATCAAGCAAGGACTATATATTATAAGTATATCAAACATTTAATTTTAAATATATTTGATAGATACATAACTTATATATATTTTTTGTTTCTTGTTATAATCGGATTCTGATCAAACAGAGGGCACTCCACCACCTCCTATCCATGCAACAACTTGACATGTGTCCTGCGATAGGAATTATGATGAATTTTAGTATCAAGATCATATTACATGTTGGTGTAACTCTTATTATGGCACGTATGCAAGACCACGATTGGAATGTATTGAACATGAGGTAGAGTATGGTACTTTTGAGTGTGCACCATCACCTCATCAACGTGATAATGCTTGGGTATGTATTTCTTCTATAAATTAATGTCGTTATTTTATTTAAAAAGCATATACAAAATCAAATTACTATTGATATATAGGAATACTTGCTCGATGATGATAATGATGATGATAATTTTTCTCATAATGTTAATATACCTCGTACACGTCATGGACTTGCTGTTCATCAATTACAAGCAGCGATTTCTAGAAATCCTCTACCTCCTCGTTTAGAGACTCAAACGGCTTGAGATTATCCATTGCTAGCTCGTGATCATTCTCTAGTACAAAAATATGTTAGAAGAAGATATGGAGGATGGAATAGAGGACCACCTGCTTTAGATGGAGAGGTTTTCAACTTTTGGGGTAATCGCTATATGATTGCTCCATCTACTATTACTAATGTTGGTTGTGGTCTCTTTATTGTAGTGGATTTGTATGTGCCTCTGAACTCTAAAGTCACTCTTATGTCGTTTTCTGGTCCTATATATGGATGGGGAGATTGGCATCGACTTGCACGTTATGTTCAAAGCATGAGTACTTATGGAATATGCTTGAATGCAGCATCGCTTATGAGTAGAAGGATTTCACATGCAGAAAATGAAAAGTTATATATTGATGGAAGACCTTATATGCATGGGAATATAGCAGGTTTAATAAATAGTAGTGGAGGGTTACATAATATTTCAAGGACTAATTGCACATTTGAGGAGCGTGAAAATATTCATGAATCACCATACATGAGTAGAGATGTATCAAGATACATAGTTGTCAATGATATTACTACATTACATGCTGGTGATGAATTATTAGTGAATTATGGATGGCATAGACCTCCAAGAGCACCTTTTAGCTAGAGAGAGAATGAAAATTTTCTATTCATATTCAATAACTTATATATTTAATTTTATGTTTGAAGTTTAATTTTTATTCATTTATGGAATACTAATGATTTTTATTCATGTGTGTAGATTCCAACGTATGATGTTGATGATATTCCTCCACACCATTCACAATTGCCAATCAGAGCTCATTTATCAGAAGCTTCTATGAGGAGGCTACGCAAAAGTGATCTTGTGGAATATGCAAGGTTGAAAGATCTATATTCAAAAGAAGATAAAGTACAAGATTTATGCAACAATGATGAAGATGATGGCGTTGCAGATTTTATTGAGGAATGGTATCAAAATGACAGTGAGAGCATTGATATTTCTAAAAATGAGAAATATCTTCAAGAGGAATGTCTAAAGCATATTGTATATGAAGGAAGTTGTTTGACACGACTAAGTGCGATCTTACTTATTCTCAAGGTATAATTTTAATATATATATATATATATATATATATATATATATATATATATATATATATATATATATATATATATATATATATATATATATATATATATATATATATATATATATATATATATATATATATATATATATATATATATATATATATATATATATATATATATATCTATATATATATGGATAAATATATACATATAAATACATGTATATATAAACATACAGACACATATACACACATACACATGTTATGAGAGTAAGGTCAAATTATACATACCTATATCGAATGAAGATGTTTTGTCCATCTAGCCTTTAGAATTGTCCACTCAACCTTTAGAATCTTCTTGATACATCTGTTTCTCCTATTCTAGTTGACCTAATACCTGTGCTACTAACTCTTTTGCATACAAATATTAAGTACCAGTTAGCCATGAAGGTATTACGTCATTAGTAAAATGGGAGGACCAAATTTATGTTGAAGATTTTGAAGGATGGGAAAATAATTTTAAAGGATGGATAGAAAAAAAGTGTCCATTCAATGCAGGTTTTTATTCTTACTTTAGCTAAGGTAAGGAAAAGAACTTGCATTGAATGGACACTTTTTGTCCGCCCATCCTTTAAAACTATTCATGTATTTTGCAGAATCTTTGCGATAAATTTGATCCTCCCAATTTACTAACGACTTAATACCTCCATAGCTAACTGAATGTTTTGATATTCAAGTTCATTTATTAGTCCATTTTGTAGATGAAATACAGATTGGAGGTGTTGTCAACACTCGATGGATGTTTTGGGTCGAGCGATTTATGGGAGTATTAAAAGGTTATGTGCGACAAAGAGTGAAACCAAAAGGATCCATGGCAAAGGGTTGGATGCTTGAAGAGTGCATGTATTATGTTAGTGCGTACCTTGAAAGAGTTCATGAAGAAGCTCCATGTGCATAGACCAGTGCGTCTTCTTCAAAAATAATAGATGAGGTATTATCAGGTAAGGGAGTTCCATTTTTATTTACATTTCAAGAAAAAAATGATGTTCCTACTTTTGTAGTATATAATAGTGAATGCATGCAAGCATTCCTTAGCGAGTATGAACAGGAACTTCAAAATCTCCGAAGTAAAAGGCCAAGAAATAAAAGATATAGACGTAATCTCAATAATAATGAGATTACAAATATATCTTCTTTCACAGATTGGCTATATAGGGGTTCGCAACATGCCAACACAAATAATGAAGAAATCTCAGATGAGCAGAGAGAGTTAATGATAGGTTGCAAGCATTGATAGACACCCATTTCAAGATAGTCTATATGACTACAACACCCTATGCTTATTTGTAGAGATATACGTGGACAAATGTGACCATTTCACAGAATTCACTTAGTAGAAAAGCTTCAAACTTTCTCAAATGTTGGTGAAATATATAATAGACCAGATGATGCTTGAATTCAACACAAATGAGTAGAATAAAAGAGAAAACCTTCCTTGATAATCTAGTACGAATAGAATTGTGATGGCCTAACTACATCTCTAAATACACAATAGAAAAATCATCAGAAGATGAGATGAGTAAGCAATAGGAATGCTAGGTAGATTTCATTCTTCCTAAATTGAAATGGAACTTGTGGAATACATATGCAAGCGGAAGTGGTTCTTGTATAGACATTATTTTCCTATGTCTAGATAATGTGTTATAAATCAGTGTAGATGCACTTTATGATTCCCCAACTTTTGGTCCTCATTTTTTTATTTTCCCGCTTCAAAAAGAATGGATGAGTCTTTTTTTGGCTTGAGACTTGATTTCAAATAAGTAATAGTTTTTGGAGAGTATCAAGATAATGAACCCCTGAATTTAAAGAAAATTTATGGAATTCTATTATTTATCCAAGCAAAAGATGATTACATAAAGAAAATTTATGGAATTCTATTATTTATCCAAGCAAAAGATGATTACATCAGATGAATAAATATCTAAGAAGAATCCATGCTAAAAGATCCAACTTAGATAATTCCAACACTACCAACACACAAGAAGAGATGTGGAAAACTAAGGAGGAAGGTAGGATAGGGCCTAGCTAAAGCAAGAAAGTTACTTGCTTAAGAGTCTAGGCCTAAATAAGGACACTTAGTATGCTAGAAATTATTCTTGGTTTCGAAACAAAACACATACATATACATGTGGCAAAGCAAGGTATATTTTTCCCAGAAATTAAAAATCCTACATAAGTCCAAATTTTCAAGTTGATCAGATGCAAGAGAGGGACATAAAAAATTTCTAGGTGGTTGAAAATTTTGCATTTGTTATTTCCTTTAGTGCTCCACATCTTGCCAATAAGATCTATCCTAACTTCTTGTAAGGTTGGAGCTCGATTTGCAACACCATCACAATAAAACCATTTGTCTTTTGTATATTCCTAGTTGGGCATCATGGGAAACTAAAAGCACCCACTAGGCTTACCAACTAAATAATTTGTAGAAATCCACTCCAAGAAGTCTCCCAATATATATTGTAATTAAAAAAAAGTTCATGTTATTAATATTTTCACATATCCATGTTTGTTTTAGTAAAATTTACGAATGGAAACTAGATTCTAGCATTGAAACGTATGGTGGGTTTTTCTTATAGCCATAGAATCTACTCAATAGATGGAACCATTTCTTCTTTTGCGAAATTTCCATTTTGTGGATACGTTTTGTACTATTTTTATGCTTTCTATGAAATATGTACTATTTTTATCATTTTCTAGGTATGAACCTTTGTGATGATGTCCATATCGTAGGAGTATTCATCTCATTCTAAGTGATGAAGAAAAACTATGGGACCATTAGTCTTCAAGTTTTGATACTATGTCTAGAGTGTGGTTTGTAGCTTGAATAGAGCTTAGATGGAGTTTAAATTTTTTTCTTTGGGGCTATTTTTGGTTCTTTATATTTAGTTCGTCCAATAATAAACAATGGTATTAGAGTTGTGGTAAAATACATGTCAAAAGCTTGCTTGAAGGTCCTATCTTCCTCACCTTGATAACCCATCTAGAAAAGACTAGACATTCTTGTAATTTTCAAACATCACTTTAACCTTGATTTCAATCGGAACATAAGCCTTGTACTTGTACTTCATCAATGTTTTGGAAGTGGATGCCTAAATAGACCCATGGAGAACCCGATACACCTCATAAACCCAAGCATGCATCTCATGTACAAGTACCCACATCATTTTGTAAACCTACCTCCATCCTTAATAATTGAAATTTGAATGCTTCCAATTATCCTTTTAATTCCTTAAGGAAGCATAATTTCACACATAATCCTTGTAACATTAACTATAAACTATGTAAAACCTAGATGAGCTTCCCCTAGTTCACCTACACCAGGCTAAGCGTATGCGCATCCAAATAATCCATACAAATTTTTCTAGGGAAATGCATTAGGCACCTCCCAAGCCCAATTGCACAAAGCATGCAAAAGGCTAGGTACTAGGAAATCATGTCCATATTGGAAACGAACCACACTTTTTCCATACTAGGATCATGTGCATCCGATAATATTAACATGTGTTTTCCTTGTCTTAGTAAACTAATGATAGGAACTTTAGAGTGAAAGAACCATGGAAGCATTAGGCATTCTTGAGATGCCCATTGAGTTATGCACCATAATGGCAAAGGAGAACCTCTACTTCCACCTCAACTTCCAATCACTATCCAATTACCCTACCTTGATACTCAATGATACGATTAGCAGCAAATGGCCCAACTACACCCATTAGAAACACAAGGTCCCGTATAGAAAGCATAGGGATATAGATACTAATATTTTATGTAAATTTTGTTATTTCGACCACGCTAAATACTCGTACACATGAACAAAATATTTCCTTTGATTTTGAAGCTATAGATGAATTCCAAGTTTTGGAGTTTTTAGATACATAGTTCATCTCACAAGAATATAAATGAATGAGTTACCAAGCGTCCGAAAAGCATTGTGAAGAAGAGACAAAGTAGGAAGGGGAACTAGACCTCCCCACAGACACCGAAGCCATTAGAAGATTGTATGCAACAATTGAAGAAGTCCAAACGCACCAAGAATACAATGAAGAAAGAGGATGCTCTTTATTGGAGTAAGAACTAGGACATGATGACTTTAATATAAAGGAAGTTCGGCAATAGCCTACTCTCCCGGACTTGAATTAAATTAAGAAACAAAGGTACAATAGAAGGGGACTAGTGCCCACGGGACCCCCCAAATCCCACAAAGCAGGGGAAGCTTGGTTGATGCCTAGGTTGCCTTACAAAGAAGGTTGATCACCCTCTCGTCGCCCTCATGCGGGACCCACTTGGGTTTGAGCTTGTTGTTGATCAAAAGGAGGACTTGATGGTGCCTGAAGGGGGGGGATTTCTTACTGTTGACAATCCTTTTGCCAAGGAGGAATAGAGATTTTTCAATCGACCACTCCCTGGGGGGGTCGCCGAAGTTGAGAGCACACGGCTCTCGCCAAATTTTCCACAGGACTTCCCCTCTGATTGCGTTCCAGAGAGCCGCAGAGCATCCAATCGCTTCTCCTAGAAGGACTTGTTTCCAACTAAGCTGTTTCTGAACTCTGATTTTCAGTCCAACCATCTGCCAGATTCTGTAGGAGTTGGGGCAAGTAAGGAAGATGTGTGGGACATCTTCGATTGCACGGTGGCAGCGTTTGCACCACGGAGGGATCCCACAAATTTTGCTTGCCTTATGGTTAGTCCAAATTCCTCGATGAAGAATTTGCCATAAGAGGACAGACTTCTTAATCTCTATAAGTGGGTGCCAGATACCCATGAATTTCATGTCCCACCGAAGCCGCGTCCAAGACAGGCACCACTTCTTGTTGAGGCTGATCTGGAGGTCAGTCGTTTCTTTGATGTTCGGGATTTTGAGTAGGCTATTTCCATTGTGCCATTTGAGACCACGCGCGTTCGGAGCATCATGTCCCATGAGAAGGCGAGTTTTGTGACGATCCCAAGCGAGGCATCTGCTTTGCAAGATGTTCCATTCTTCGTAGGAGATGTTTATGTGAGGGTCGATATCCTCGAAGTTGATCCAACTGTTGGTGTCATGTTTCCAGAGGTGTTTCCATTTTTTGAATCCTTTGTTCCATAACTTCTTGGCATTTTGAATGTTCCACGACTCCACACTCCGGATGCCATGTATCGGAAACCAGATAGAGTCGTTTTGTCTGATTCCGGCCGCCCACTTCCAGTCCTCACTAATTCTTGTGAAGCTTTTGACTTTATTCCAGCCCTTCCAAAGAGAGCATACGAGATTGGAGCCTTTCGGGAAGACAGGTATCGGGGAGAATAGCAGGGTCATGATGTCAAGGTTCTTCCAGTTCGGGGACCCCGTGAGGGCCAACTCATTTTTGTTTCTGAAGATCAGCTTGGCCCACGAGGCCCCCCTATTGCACCAAGCTTTAATCATCCATTTGGCTGCCAGTTTGTTAGCCATACACCCAATGTCCAGGATGCCAAGCCCCCCGCTATCTCTAGGGCTGGTGCAGATGGCCCATTTGATTTTAGGCACCCCCCTTCTGTTATGATCACCCGTCCAAAGAAAGTTTCTGCAGATGCTATTCAGTTTGGACAGGCCTTGCTCATTCGGTCTCCAGCAGGAAAGGAAATAGATGGTAGACGAGAGGAGGAACGTGTTGATAACCATCACCCGTCCAGCGAGATTGATTTGCATGCCTCTCCAGTAATTGAGCTTGTTTTCAAGTTTGGCCAGCACCCAGTTCCATCGCTGCTCCATAGAGACGCCAAATCCCAAGGGGATTCCAAGCAGCCGAAAGATTTGGCCCTGCGGAATGATTTGACAGCCATGATCAGTGAGAAGGCCAGGTTGATGTCCCACAATGGCCCTAAAGGCGGTCTTATTGTGGTTGATTTTGGATCCAGAGGCCTCACAAAAGGTATCAAGACACCTCCAGAAAGTCTCGAGGCTGGTATTATCATTGTGAACGAACGCGTTCATATCGTCAACAAAAAGTCTCATGATGATTTGACTGTGGTCGTGAGGTAGGTGGAGGCCTTTGATATTGCCAGCCTCCACGTGATGAGCCACAAGTCTGCTCAGCCCCTCAGTGGCGATGGCAAAGAGAAGGGGGGCAAGAGGGCACCCTTGTCTAATAGATCTTTTAAGATGGATCGCCTTCGAAAGTTTGCCGTTAACGTTAATTTGGGTCGTTGCGTTGCCGAGAAGGGTCGCGATCATCTTGGTGAATTTTTGACTACATCCGAGGTCTTGGAGCGACTGCAAAATATAGTCCCATTCTAGCCTATCGTAGGCTTTGTCAAAGTCGATCTTGAGGAAGACCACATCTTGATTAGACTCGTTTGCAAATTGAATACCTTCCCAAATATCCATAATGGTTTCCAGGATGGACCTGCCTTTGATGAAACCTTTTTGGTCCTCACTTAGCCAAGATCTCAGGTGGCACGCAAGTCTGTTGGCAATGACTTTGGCGACGATCTTGTATCCTGTTTGGAGCATCGTAATTGGCCGCCAGTTCTCGATTCTGTTTTTTTCCCCCTTTTTGTGAATCAGCTTGATAATTCCATTATTTATACAAGAAGGACATGATGACTTTGATGAAGCCTTTTCTCAACCATTAAGGTATTGGTAGATGCAATCGGTATGGTAGAGGCACAGTACCATCTCAAAAATTCACCCGCACTTGTTATAACCCATGCACACCTATCACTAGCCAACACAAGGTTGGACCACCTATATCCCCACCACCCCTAAAGAATCTCACTACTTCATCCTACTTGGATTCACCTTGCCACCAATCCCACCTGCATGCCATTCAATCCTCAGTGGCTCACCCAGATCCTCTGTCACATCAAAAGTAGTGTGTCATGACTTCCACCCCATTTTCAAGTCCTTGCCAGCTATTCCCACCCAACCATCTATTACCACTAGCATCTCTTCACCCAATAGCTTCCCACTCTTTCACTTCATTGACCCTACGTCTGTGATTTGTCATCAGCCACCTCTTGTCCACTACATAATTCTTTTGCATGATACTACTTTCAAGCATCCACATATTCTACTATAGGAACACATAGTAACTCCTTCATCACGAACACATGCACTCCATTATTCGATACACATGAACACACAAGTACAACATCTTCAGAATATGCACTCATACAGATTGTTTTCTCTTTAACCACACACTATCCAATCAATGGATATTTCCACACCTACATCCACTCCTACTCCCCCTCTCCTCGCTTCCGCAATGCACCTCCTCCACCTTTCCCTACAAACATCTTCACCATCCCCACCTCTATCCCCTCTTCCTTCACAAAATGCAATCCCTCCATATTCATCCACACGTCATGTATATGTCCATCGGTATAGAAAATGCTATGAATCAAATGTTTCCATGCATGAATCAAGCATGTAAAGAATATTCCGCTCTGGATAATATCAAGAACAAGTTGTAGGAGCAAATGACTATGTTGCAATCCCGTTCAACCTTGGTGTTTCTAGAGAATGCCTCCTTCAATTAAAGATACATCACATTCAAAGAGGCACATAACATCTTGCAGAGATAATGGAGGATTTCCACCAAGATAATATCAAGACCCTTAAAGTAGCCTATGCATTTCACTAGAACATAATGCTAAGATCAATTGCAACATGAGCCTATTAAAGAGGCATTAGATGGCATCTCGAGATAAGACAAAATTCTTCAAATAAAAAATGGAGAGAACCTTGAGGCCGTGCTACCGCAAACTAATGCAATTCTCAATCAGATCGTTTTTAGCCTTGAAGATTATACGACATTATTAGAATATCATGACATGATCATAGAGGAATGCTCATACTAAAAGAAACAATGATAAGTGTTACTATCGTGCATGCATCCAGATTATCCTTGAAGATTATATGACATAATTAGAATATCATGACATGATCATAGAGGAATGCTCATACTAAAAGAAACAATGATAGAGTGTTACTATCCATGAGTCTCCCTCTAATTTACTCATGGAACTCAATCAACTATGAGGCCAAGTGGTAGAAATTGCAATAAAAATATATGAGTATGATGTAACGATACTCGTAATCCACCTACTCTTACAATAAAATTTGAACATGAAGATTGCCTAGAGTTAGCTCATAGGGTAACCATTTTCCAACCTAATTGGAAGGTACAACTACTAAAGGATTATCCAAAACTATTAGAGTTATGGAATAAGGCACCACTTGTTGGAGATAGACGTCTGCGGAAGCACGTGAACAGCACAAGGAAGAAGAAGAAGCTTGGAGCACAAACACACAATACTGAAGTATTACTAGAGAATGTACAAAGATAAGTAGCCCATTAGGGCAATAGGCGTATATACAAGCCGGGGGAAAAAAACCTCCTAAAGAGGGAAAAAAGTGCCCCGGCGGTCCTAGAGTGTTCACACACATCACTACCTAAATATATCAACAAATCCCCCCTGGGAGTGATGCGGTGAACAAGGAGCTGGCACTCATGTATAAGGAAGTGCCAAGCTATGTGGAAATCACTCCACAAAAGGAAGTAAGCCCAAAGATTTGCGGAAAGCTTCAAACTTCTCCCTAGGTAGAGCCTTCGTGAAAAGGTCTGCAATGTTCTCCTGCGTGGGCACATATGCCAAGCTGATCTCCCCAGCAGAGAACCTCTCCCTGACATAGTGATAATGCACCTCAATGTGCTTAGTGCGAGCATGGAACACAGGGTTCCTCGCAACTGCCAATGCGCTCTGACTGTCAATGAAGATGGTGGTGGTAGAAGACTGGCCAACACCCAAATCAGCCATAAGGCGTCTGAGCCACACACACTCAACAGTCGTTGTGAAAGCTGCCCTATACTCAGCCTCACAACTGGAAGTGGCCACAGTAGGCTGCTTCTTGCTCAACCAAGATATACATGAGCTACCAAGCATGAAGCAAAAGCCACTGGTGGACACACGAGTGTCATAGCAACCAGCCCAATCTGAGTCAGAAAAAGCATGCAAATCTGGCCGTAGTGATCCCCCCTTGGGATAAAACAACCCAAGTAGCCGAGTACCACTCAAGTAGCGAAAGATGCACTTAACCGCCTTCCAATGCGTGACTCCTGGGCAATGCATAAACCTGCTCATCTGTGAGACAGCAAACTGAATATCTGTCCGAGTAATGCATAAGTAAATCAAGCATCCAACAGCATGCTGATAGAGAACAACATCAAATGTATCTCTCGCATCATGAAGACTCAATCGTAAACCTGTCTCCATAGGAGTGGCAATAGGCTTACAGTCTTCAAGGACAAAACGCTGCAATAATGTGTCAATATATTTCGTTTGACACAAAGCCATTCCACCATCAACTTGCATAAACTGAATGCCCAAATAGTGATGCAAATGCCCCAAATCAGACATCTCAAATGAGGCATGCAAATCAGCCTTGAAATCAGCAATATGCTTCTCAATAGGACCAGTGAGCAGCATGTCGTCTACATAGACAACAATGATCAGAAGCACATCATTAGCACGCTTAACATATAAGTGTGCTTTCAGTTGGACTATTCTCAAAACCATGTGCAATCAGATAGGCATGTATCTTCTCATACCAAGCATGTGGTGCTTGCTTTAAACCACATAACGCCTTCTTTAACCTGCACACCTGGTTTTCATGCCCTTTTTGCACAAAGCCACGGGGCTGAAAAACATACACTTCTTCATGCAAGTCACCATTCAGAAATGTTGTTTTAATGTCCAACTGATGTACATTCCAACCATGATGGGCTGCAAGTGCACAAATGCTCCGAACAGTAGTCATACAGCATGTAGATACACAGGTCTCATCAAAATCAATGCCTCTTTCCTGCGCATAACCCTTTGCAACAAGCCTAGCCTTATACATGTCAACTGTACCATCAGGTTTACGCTTCAGCTTGTATACCCACTTAGTGCCAATGGCCTTCTTGCCAGGAGGCAAGTCACATAAAGACCATGTACCATTCTTCATTATAGCATCATATTCAGATTGCATAGCAGCCATCCAATTTTCTGAATTCTGTGCTTCATCAAAAGAAACAGGCTCATTCTCATCATAGAGACTAGATGCAGCCATAGCATAGCAATCTGATGCAAAGGAGGCACTATGAGAGCCTGAACGAGTACGATATGACAAAGGTGTATCTAATTTGTTGTCACGCAAAGTCTGCACCAGCCATTTTGGCATAGTTTTTGCCTGCTCAATATCAGCTCTCTCATCAGCAAGTGCATCATGTAAATCTGCATCAGAAATGGAATGATCTGCATCATCATATGAAACCTGCAAAGGCTGAGAAGTTGCCTCATTAGGACCAGCACTAGACTATCCACCTATAAAAAGAGGCATCAAAGTATCATACATGTCTTTGGAGCTAACAAATGTCTCCTTAGTACATGAAAGCAATGGCTGAATAGCGGAAAAAATGATGAAAATGAAACCTAACATGTTGAAAACATGAAACTCACTTCAAAATTGGAAAAAGGGCCATCCAAGGCACAATCTAGAACCAAAATTTTACATCTTAAAAAAAATAATGTTTTCATAGTATAGTATAAAATTTTATATTATGCTATTGGGGGAGAGAGGGGCGGATTGCATTGAAGGGGGGGAAGACATTGATGACGTGGTGGGGGAGTGAGAGAAAAATAGAGGTGTTGAGTACAAGCAGACCTTAGTTCTTTTCTTTTTTTCCTTCCAGAAAAACTAAGAATGATGGGAAGGCCCCCCCTTTTTTAATACTACTTTAAATATAAGAGAAATAGGAAAATAAATCAGAATATGCTAAAAAATCCAAAAACATCCCTAGTAGACAACATGCCAAAGAAACATTTTCCAATCAAAAGAGTAGAGGACTTCGATTTTCTCAATCCAAACTCTCAAGAAAAGGTGTAATAGAAAAGGAAAAAATCTAAAAACGTCCTAAAATTAACCAAAATAATATTAAAAATAACAATGGCATCAAAGTTATAATAAAGACCTGAAGCATGCATGTACATCAACAAATAATGGAAAAAGATAAAGAAAAAGAACAACAAGAGAGATATGTACAACTTGAAAAGGTTGCACAAAATACTAGGGGACCAAAAGAGCTTCAATTGTTTTTTATGATGGTAGGCCCTAAGCCTTGAAATGTTGACTAAAGGTATTGCCTTTCCAGGAAAGGGAAAGAAAACGGATCTCTCAATTGAAGAGGCTACTAAGGATATGAAGCTAACACCTTGGAGAGCTTTGGAAGGCATTAAGGATGACATTTTGGTAAATTCAGCATTATCAAGGATCGTTTCAAAAGACGTGAGCCTTCAAGAGATGGTCATAGATCTAAATAAGTAAGTAGAATCTTGTCATTAAGTTGTTCCACTTGCTCCTTTAGTAACGTATCATGTATCTCCAAACTTCACAATGTAGTCACAATGGTTCAGGAGGTGATGATGAGGAGGCTCGAGTGCTTCACATGGAGTGAAGTCCAGGCACAATACTCCACCACCTCCTCATACAAAGCATTATCAAAATACTTTATAATGTTCCACGATTTGGCGAGTTCTCTTTCTCATTAGAATTTAGTATGATTGTGTTTGTCTAGTAGTTGGTGCTATTCAATATGGGGCATCCATCTATATGAATAGACATGCCAAAACATGATGTCTGACAATGTCACAAGACTACCTATGCTTGGCATCAAGTCCCGATCAAAACTCGATGCTAGGCTTCATGTTTCGCCAGAATCCCAGTGCTAGGCGAGAACTTTGAGCATAGGGTGCATGCTAGGTATCACTTCTCATAAGTAGTCGATGCCAAGCATGGATGTGAAGTAGCTAAAATGGCGTTGGGGCTTTATACATTTGTTCATTTTAGATTCCTAGGAAAAACTTTATTCATTTATTTCATGTCAAGCATCGGCATGATTGATGTATGTTGCACTTTGTATGAATCTTTGACTTGACACTCCTCCTTTGTTTGTAGAAACCTCGAAATAAGAAGAGTGGTGAGACCAATGAAGACTCTCATGCTACCTTCCTCGATCATATTAAAAGGGAAAGGCACAAGAAGTCTAGAATAAAGGCAAAAGAGATGGAGTTTGAGGAAGAATCCTGAAGATTAAAGTGTTTTTCAAACCCCATAGACCCTCTAAGGCCATTGTATTACAATGTATATTGTGATGACATAAATAACACATGTACAATAGTATTTAGAAACATTATTCCCTTCTAATAGTAGATATTCCATATGGGTTTAGAATGAGTGGTTCCATTAATGATGATGAGCCATTCAAGCACCCACAGATATGAAAGATGGTGATAGATTTTTCTGAATTGACCATTAAAGTAAAGTTCTCATGTTGTCAAGTGTCTTACATGGCACTTTCTTTGCTTTTTGTCTCTATGTTGAAATGTCATTTCACATTGTACTTATAATTTTAAATTCATAGGGTAAAGATAAATGTAAATCACACCCTAGGACATAGGTTCAATAGTGCTACCGAATGCCGTAGAGTGGCATACTATGATGAAGTTAGTAAAAGAAGGGTCATGGAACATTGTAGTGAGAATAGAATTTCAAACGTTCTAATGTTCCTTGCTGTTAGAAAGAAACTTTGTCATGTGGCAAGGGACAAGACATTGGTTAATCCTTATCAAAAGCCCCAAAAGCTTATAATGAGCTTAATCCAATTGTTCTCTAATGATGATTAGGTCTTGGAATTATTCTTTAGCATAGGTAATTGTAATTGCAATGTGGCTCATTGACACTCTTTTTCCATCACCTCTCAGTGATCCGTCTGTTTTGAGGGACGACACTTACCTGTGCCTTCAAAATTTGTAGGCACTACATAGTTTTAGAGAAGGATGAAGCCCAAGTCAGCTTCATTAGGATGCAGATTAATGTCTTGAATGTCTGCCCTGCTCAAGAACAAGAGGTTGGGAAGACGCACATTGCTGACATAGAGAGATTCTAGCCTACCTCAAGGGAGCATGTACCACCATTGATAGATGAGCCAAAAGACATGAATGACCTTGAAGGGCCAATTCTAGAGCATGAAAAGTGTTCTAAGACTTCTCAAGTCCCTAAAGATGATGTTATGCATGAGACTAAGCACTTATATGATCAACTTCTATTGTAGAAGGGTCGTTGAACTTTGTAGACATACACCTTTATAGTGATTTAATTATTGGAATATAATGCTCAAAGTCTCTTGTTATTTATGCTTAACTTTATCCACATTCTACTCAGTTGTGTTGGATCGGTGTGTGGTTTCCTTTACATTTATGGTTGGTTAAGGTCATATTCTTGAAGTGATAATGGGAAAAGCTTTGTGAGCTAGAATAGAGATATGTAGAAAAGCTTCTTCTAATGTATGTAGTAGTATCAAGTGATGTGGTATTATAAATGTTGAGCCTTGAAAATGATATTTTGTTTCTCCATGTCGAGTTACATAAATTGTAAATAGCAATAAGAACATATATCTCTATGTCTAGAGTGCTGAGCACTACATCAAGAGGTTGTATTTCTTTGTTTTTGGCATTATTTCCACTACTCTCTTGAATTGGAAGCTCAGGTTGGAGGTATTGGACCATTAGATAGACTTTTCCACCACGAAATATAACTTGCTTAGCTACTTCGTGAATCTGATGCATCAAAGAGATGGTTTTTCATGGTACTAATTGAATAAGAAACAGTGTTTTTCACTATGGGATACAAAAATGATTCTTTTTTCCAACATTTAGTGCATTTCTTCTCAAATAAAAAGGAGAACATGTCTTTGTTCTTGTTTGTTATGACCCATTGTTTATTTTTATTGTTAGTTTTTTAATGTATTTTTTAATATTTTCTTAATGTTTTGAAACTAATTTTTTTCCATTTAAATGTTAATAAGACAAATCATAAGTGAAAGTGTTTAATTAAATCAGAGTTTATTCATTTCAACACTTTAAATCCTAGGACAATGACATGTATGAAGGAGACTCCTAGGAAGGATGTCGTCATCTACTCCAACCATGTGCAAGGTATTGAGTGCCCAACATGGATGATACCCCATAAGAAGCGTGGAACCACATGGCACTCTTCCATACAAAACTCGGGGGTAGACACACCCTCTGGAAACATTGCATTAGGGGGGAATGAAGTTTCACAACATAAGATAGACGAAACACAAGAAATGCAACCTTCCCCTCCTACATCTCATGATAAGGCCCCACCTAAGAGATTCAAGTCAAGGCTCAAACAACAAGGGCAGAGATGAATAATAACCGAATGAGAGTCAAATTTAGAGGAGTCCTCTGATGAAGAAAGTGTTATCGAGCCACCATGGAATGATGATCACATCCTAGCTTGGACCATCGAGTAACCAAGGAGGCAAGACACTCCCTCTAGGACAAGAGACAAGACCAACCAATGGAAAAAGAGAAAAAAATCAACATAAAAATATGGCAAAGCATTAGGTAAAAAAGTGAGCCCTCTTTGGGCCTTTCAAATTAAGGGTTGTTAAGTGATGGACCAATGAGAAGAGGGTGGAGGACATAGGCATGCACCTTTATCACATAGGCTAGGCATAGGCTTCCCTTGTTTTTGTGTGGTCAAGGAGGAGAAAACTTCCTAGAACTAGTTGTTTTGTCCCTTTGAATGGTTTTGAAAGGCTTGCAAATTAATTAGAGCCTTTGGATTGGCTTAAAGATCGAAAGGCTTATGTTGAATGTCAAAAGTCAAGGCTTCCTTGCATTTAGGCCCTTGGATCTATTTGATATGAGTGGTTGAGATCGAAGGAGTTCTAAGAAAAGTGCCTTTCTATACTAACCATTGGATCAAATCTCAAATTGGATGTCTCACATTCAATCTCAAAGAGATGGGGCACCTTTTCACGAGCACCATTAGATGAAGGGATGATCTCATGGTTCGTATGGGTCCAAAATTTTATCTCAACACAAATTGTGTTCATCCCTTGGATTGAGGAGAGATCTAATGGTCCACAAGATGCACTCAACGCAATTTGCGCTCACCCCTAATGGCTAGGAAGAAGGGATCAGCCAAGATTGTGCTCATCCCTTGGATTGAGAAATATCTAATGGTCTAAAAACATGTAGAAGTGTGGAAAAATGGGCGTAGGAGCTTCTTATTCCACGAAAGCCATTTGCATGCATTATTCAAGAAGAGCTCCATAGTTAGTGTGTTAGACATCATATTCAAGGGATAGCCATTGAGACACTCAAGGAAGCTGTAGAGGCATATCTAATACCAATGTTGGAAGACTCTAACCTTTGTGATATCCATGCAAAGAGAGTGCCAATACAACCTAAAGATATGCATCTAGCTAGGAATATTAGGGGGAATAACCCTTAACATTTGTAAACTCTCTTCTTGAGAGACATTTTTGCATACCCCAAATGATTAACATTATCTTCTTCTTATTAAATTTGTTCTCTAAAGTGTTTGTCTCTTAGTCTATTTGCTTTGAAGTCTACATGTCTCCTAAGTATTTAAAAGTATATGTATCTAAGTCTTCCACCCTATTTATTAAGTTAAGCAAGTATTTCCTGTACATAGGGTTTCTATTTTATGTGTTAAATGCTTGCAATGTCCTAGAATAGCTAAAAAAAGCACTGCCATGAAAACATAGGACTGGGCCCTAAAAAAACTTTTTACAAGGCCCAACCCCATGTTTCTATGGCAAGCCTCTTTTAGCTAGTATTGGCCATCAAACTACATTTCATAATGATTGGAGCATATGGTTTTCCTTATTTGTGGTGTACTCTTGTAAAGTAGCCTTTCTACAAGAGAGCAATAAACTTGATGCATGTACACATGTACTTATACGTTGATGCATGTTCATATTCACTTATAACTATGCAAATGTGCTCTAACACACTCAAGAAGGCCAAGGAATGCCAAAAAAAGGGCATGTCGTAGAAATGCAAGACTAGACCCTCCAAAACTTTTGCAAGACCCAATCCCATGTTTCTATGCCAGGGCTTTTTATGCCTATTCTTGGCCATCAAAGCACACTTAATGATCATTGGAGCATATGGTTTTCCTTATTTTATGTGCACTTCATGCAAAGCCTTTTTACAAGAGAGCAATAAACTTGATGCATGTTTACATGTACTTATACCTTGATGCATTTATGTACTTATACATATGAAAATGTGCTCTAGTATACTCAAGAAGGCCTAGGAATGCAAAAAAAAGGGTTTTCATAGAAACACGGTTATAGGCCCTGCAAAATTATTGTAGGGCCCATACCCATATTTTCGTGGCAACCGTTTTTCCGCATTCCTAGGCCTTTAGAAGCCAATTGCACTACATAGAATTCAAAGAAACATTGATTCAACTATGCAAAACATATGAAGTATGATGTCAGAAACATAAAGGGACAATAGACAATTGAATGCACATGGGAGTTAAAGAAATCATAATTTCTATTTAAAGTGTTTACAATTGACTCTTGGCCTTGAGCCTCTCCACTACATTCTTTCCTCTTTAGAAATATTATGGAAATTGGTAAGTGCAAACTGATTAGGATATTATGTGGGGTCTATCAATCCAATACCCAAAGCAATTCCTTTTTATCCTATTATTTTCCTCTAAATTTAAATCCTAGGGTAGTAAGGACAAAGGACTTCCTAACCAAAATTACACACTTGGTCCCTTGAATTATTGTAGATAGACACAAAAGTTTGTTCAAGGCCTTTAGACACCAAGTCATGAAGTGCCTTTGAGGGGAATACTCCTTGTGGACAATTACAAAATCTTCCTTTGACAATTTCCCAATGTATTTTGCCAAGGAAGAGCCGCTGTCATGGGCAACCCAATAATCACCACTGCTTGCTTCAAATTTATCGGCTTCAAGTGCTTCCTACCCATAGATATTTAATGAGTACAAATATGAAATATAATCAATCATAAATGTAAATGGATCTTAATCTTGAAGCCTATCTTCATCTTCTCCTCTTCCCATTGCATCTAGAGGAATGGAAAAGTGACCCATGCCAACCTACTCCACAACACGGGATGTTGCAATATTCTTCTCCAAAATTCTTTCCCTTATTGCAGCTAACTCCTCTTTAGTGGAATTTTGGTTGACATTACGCAAAATCTCCTCACACATCAAGGCAATACTGTCTTCAACTAAATCACCAATTTGAATGGTTGAGTTTTCAATTTGGTCGAAAGAGTTGTCCATGGGAACATCAAAGGTTGAGCGAAAAATAGTAAGGCATTCAACAAGGCATAGACGGAATGCCTTCTACATAACACGTAAGGTAGTGTGGGATCCAAAGATCCAAGTTGGAGGATGGGCGCTTTGTGCACTATGTCATGTTGAAATTCTCTACTCATTTTATCACTCTCTTCTAATAAGCTGAGAGCGTCAGTTTGAGGTTCCTTTTTATCATCTATAGAACCCCGAGTAACAAGAGGGGGTAGGTCCATGTGTGTAGGTTCAGGCTCCTCATTGACAATGAAGATGGTTTTTGCAATATAGGAAAAACATTTTTTTGGCATCTTCCTCTTATTATTAAATGCTTGATTAATGGAACCGTGTCATCTAACGGGTGTCGTGCATCCTTCACAACAACCATGAAATGCTTTAAAAGCTTCGCAAAGGTCTTCTCTCTTTTATGGATATAAAAATGTAGGTCAGAGGGGACCCATTTACACTCATATGATGGAATATCTATGGAGTTTTGTAGGATAGAGAACTCCATATAATCAATAATCTCCTTGAGCACATGAGAGTTCATGGTTAGTGTCTCTTCAAGATTAGGAATCTACAAAGTAGGTCATACAAATTTGTACAACCTTTGTAGTCTCTTCTATCTAAGAACTCCATGGAAAGTTCCAGTGGGTATTTTGTTGGTGCAAATACCAAGCCTACACATTTGGCTAGAGTTTATGTGCAACCAATTGAAGTTCCATGGGAACCATTGCTAAGAAATTCTTTACCTTTTACCACTTGTAAAAGTTTATTTGACTTGGAGGAATAATTGTAACCACCACTAAACTCATGGAGTTTGTTAGATGAAAAGTCACGACTTTATTTGGAGAGAATATCTCCTAGATTAGAGCATCACTTTTAGTGAGAGCCAATGAAGGATTCAAATTCAAAATTCAAATGAATCATCTATAAAAGATGATTGAAAAAACTCGCGGCAATAGATTATTTCAATTTTGAGTTCTTGCAGATTACTTTGTAAGAGAGTGAGGCTCACTTCATACCCTACACTACTCACCATCATTAGTCACTGATTATCATGCCAATGATCTTGTACAACATTGACTTCTAATACAATAGATCAATACTTTCATAGTTACTCAAAACAATCATTTTGTACTGCTCATATCTCAGTCATTCCTTCACCATTTTTAGTGTTCTATAGCTTGTTGGAATCCGCTCTAAGTCTTCTACATGCATAAAAATTTTTGAAGTTAATCAATTCAGCACACTTGGAGAAAAGCGCGTCAAAGTGCCCACTCGTCAAACTCTGTAGAGGTCCTAAAAAATTAGGGGTAATGATTTGATTGCTAAATTGATTGCTTTGTGTATAGTGCATCTTTTAAGTGATTCCACTTGGAATCATTAGCTCATTAAGCTAGTTATATATTCCCAAAAGGAATTTTTTCTAATTCCTATTGTACTGAAAGAACTTAGCTTAACAAGGAGTAGGTGTGTGAACAAAAATAGAAGGTTTTCATTGATCCTTCAACTTGGAAGTAGTCTATTTTGAATCAATAATTTCTCACATCATTTCAAAAGTACATAGGCACTTGTTTAGTATCATTGAAAAGAAAAAAGGGCCTACAACTCAACTTTGAAGAAAAACAGGGCTGATACAAAGCAAAGATTGGCAGTACCTACTCATTTCTTGGAGTGTCTATCCATCTTACCCAAGAGTGGTATTAGAGCAAAAATAAGGTAAAATGGGAGATGGTTTTCCTTCTTTCATTGATAAATTGGATAGGAACAACTATCAAGCTTGGTCCTTCAGGATGAAAACATACTTGGAAGGAAGGAGCCTCTATGGATACATCTCAGGAGATGAGGAGATGCCCATTTTCAGAAGCAAAGGACAACCTACAAGAGAGGAGCATGAAAGACTCAATACATGGTGTGCCAAGGATGCATTAGCAAGGTCATACTTGCTTAACTGAATCTCCGATTTTCTTCTTCCACATATTAGGAACTGTAAGACATCCCAAGAGACTTGGGAAACATTGTCTTCATACTTCTCTTCCAACAGAAGGGCTAGGAAGAACCAATTGTGGATTGAGTTTACCACTCAAAGAAAGCAACCTAAGAAAGGTATCTCAGAGTATGTGACCAAAGTCAAAGATGGAGCTGATCAATTAACAAGCATAGGAGAAGAAATTGAAGAGGAGCAAATTGTAAGACAAGTAATCAATGGTATAAAAGCAGATGACAAATGCGAGAGCTTCACAACTGCCATGGACTTGTACATGGACATGCAGATTCCAGACCTTACAACACTCATGGGGCAACTCTTCACCCATGAAGCCAAGCTCAATAAGAATGGAGATTCATCAAGAGGTAATAGCTCTTCTACCCTATACACTTATAAAAGTAAGTCCAAAGAGAAAGGGAAGAACAAGAAGATTGAGGATGAAGGAGCTACCTCCCAAGCCAGCTATGCAGGGAGAGGTAGAACCTCGAGGAAGGGGCAGAGGAGGTAAGCAAGGTAGGGGGAGATGTTATAACTCCTCACCATTTAATATTTGTGGATTGTCAAATCATACTACATATGAGTGTTACAGGAACTTCAAGAATCAGAGAGGTAGAGGATTTCAAAGAGGTGGATATACACAATCAAGGATATACACAATCAAGGGGAAGATTCAACCATCACCAAGGCTACAATAACAACTACAATAACAACTACCCAAGAGGCTACAAATCAAGGAAAGGATAAAACAACTATACAGAGGAGCAAGAAGATTCTCTTCTGATTATGAATATGACTTCAAAACCAGGTATAAATGATGACCATCTCTTCTACATTGACTCAGGATGCTCAAACCATGTGGCAGGTAATGTAACTCTTCTCTCTGAC
This sequence comes from Ceratopteris richardii, assembly GCA_020310875.1. NCBI lineage: Eukaryota > Viridiplantae > Streptophyta > Polypodiopsida > Polypodiales > Pteridaceae > Ceratopteris > Ceratopteris richardii. The sequence goes on from CM035409.1 coordinate 12,443,976, forward strand.
CTTGAGGAACCAAAGGGTAAGTATCAGGTACAAATAGGTGATGATCTCAAGCATTGAGTGATTAAAGTAGGAAATGTTAAGATCTCTGATGGAACTAGAAATTTGTTAAGCAGGGTTCTATATGTACCTACAATTACCAAGAATTTGATAAGTGTTGGACAGATTCTGGATAAGGGTTTGGAGGTCCGCTTCAACCAATATGGAGCATTTGTGGAGGATCCCCAACATGAACTCAAGAGAATTGCCAAAGGAGAAGAGACAGATAGATTATTCACTTTTGAACTTGAAGATAGAATATTGCACTTCATAGTTACAAAGACCAAACACTATCTGAACTTGAAATTCTGCATAAGAGATTAGGGCATAATGGTGAGAGAACTTTAAAGCAAATATGTAGAGATCAATGTGTGCTTGGGATACCTAATGTATCCAAGCAACACATGATCTATAAATGTGGTGCTTGTCAGTTTGGAAATCTCACAGGTTACCCTTCTCAAAGAAAGGCTACATGCGTGAGGACTACCTAGAGCTTGTCCATACAGATGTATGGGGACCAAGTAAGGATCCCTCAATTTTTGGATCAAGGTATTATGTATCTTTTGTTGTTGATTTCAGTAGGTGGACTATCTTGTACTTTATGAAGCACAAAGATGAACTATTCAGTTGCTTTAGAAAATATCTTGCACTTGTTCAGAACCAAATAGGGAAAAGCCTTAAGAGACTAAGGTCAGATGGAGGAGGTGAGTACTTCTCAAATGAGTTTGATGCATTCTTGCAAGATAGAGGAATCAAGAGAGAGATCACAGCAAGGTATACCCTTGAGCAAAATGGGGTGGTAGAGGGGAGAAATAGACTAATTGTTGAAACAGCTAGGTCAATGTTGAATGAGAAAAAATTACGTAATTACTTGTGGGTAGAAAGTGTATCTACTGCCACTTATCTTGTAAAAAAGTTTCCATGCAAATCTCTTGATGGGATGACCCCATATGAAGCATGGCATGGTAGAAGACCTTCACTTGATCATTGTAGGATCTTTAGATGTGTTGCTAATATGCATATCCCTTCTCAAATAAGAGGTAAGCTAGACCGTAAGGCAGAGAAGTGCATCTTCATAGGGTATGACTTGAATAAAAAAGGATACAAGTTCTACAATCCTTCCAATAAAGGATTCATGGTCAGTAGAGATGTTGTTTTTGATGAGAATGATTCTTGGTTTGAAAATGAATGCAGGAAAGTAAAGCTACCTTATGACTTGGAAGAGGAAATTTCCAAGCCTCACTAAGGAGGAACCAAATCAGATTGAAGACATCAACTCAGATGATGAGCACATCATCAACTTAGAAGAATTCAAGGCATGGAAGTCCAAAGGCAAAGTCAAGATGAAGAAATTGGAAGATATACCTGAATCATCCAACCAAGCAATCAGAAGATCACAAAGGGAGAGCAAGAAGCCAATCAGATATGGGTATGATACTTCCTTAGTTACTAAGCACTCTGTTTATCTTGCAAAAGACTTGTCATTTGAAGAGCCATCATCATATGAAGAGGCAAAGACCAAGGCAGAATGGAAGGAAGCTATGGATGAGGAAATTGAAGCACTCAAGGAGAATGATACTTGGGAACTCGTACCAAAGAAGGAGTCCATGAAGGTAATTGGTTCTAGATGGATCTATAAGATCAAGAGGAATTCTAATGGATCAATAAGCACGCTAGACTTGTGGCTAAGGGTTTTGCACAAACCCAAGGAGTTGATTATGAAGAAAACCTTCTCACCTGTGGCCAAGATGCCAACCATTAAGGTATTGGTAAGTGTGGCTGCATCAAAGAATTGGAACATGTATCAATTGGATGTAAACAATGCATTTTCAAATGGCTGGATTTCAAATCAGGTGTACATGTCTCAACCTCCTGGCTATGAGGACCCAATCAAGGTAACATATGTGTGTAAATTGAACAAAGCTCTTTATGGACTGAAGCAGGCACCTAGGGCATGGAACCATAGGTTGACTACATACCTTCAGGATCAAGGATTCATCATGAGTAAAGCAGATACTTCTCTGTTTGTTAAGAGATGTAAATCAGAGGTAATATACCTATGTGTATATGTTGATGATATCATACTCACAATTAACGATGCTAATGGCATCAAGAATATTAAGAACCAAATGATGCAGGAGTTCAAAATTAGTGACCTTGGATCACTAAAGTATTTTCTTGGACTTGAGTTAGTCTATACTAACTCTGGAATTTATATTACTCAGAGAAAGTATATACATGACATGTTAAAGAAGTTTCATTTGCAGGAGGCCAAGGTAGCAAGCACTCCAATGGAGGTAAACCAAAAGTTAAGTGCTCATGAAGGTGATGTGCTTGAGAATATTGCAGGTTACCAAAGCATAGTGGGAAGCTTGAACTATGCTACATTGACAAGGATTGATATTGCTTATGGAGTAAGTGTCTTAAGCCAATTTATGCACAAACCTAGGGCACCTCATTTGGAAGCTCCCAAAAGGATTTTGAAGTACCTTAAGGGTACTCAAAATCAAGGATTATACTTTCATTATACCTCAGATTTGGACATCAGGATATATTTAGATGCAGATTGGGTAGGTTGCAAAGATGATAGAAGGAGTACCTCAGGTTACCTATCTTTTGCAGGTAACAAACCTATATCATGGTCTTCAAAGAAGCAACCTACTATTGCTTTATCTTCTATAGAGGCAGAGTATAGAGGATTGGCTCACTACATCTTGCAGCAAATACAAGCTCACTACATCTTGCAGCAAATCCTATGTATCATGCTAAGACCAAGCATATAGAGGTCCACTATAATTATGTGAGAGAGAAGCTATTGAGAAAGGAGATTCAGTTGTCATATGTATCAACTAATATGCAATGTGCAGACTTATTGACTAAAGCTTAGATGGTACAAAACTTTGCAGGTTTAATTCTATGATTGGATTGCAGGACATTCAAGAAGATTGAAGAAAAATACCAAGCCACGATGCTTGGCTTCAAGGGGAGTTGTTAGTTCAAATACCAAGCCTACACATTTGGCTAGAGTTTATGTTCAACCAATTGAAGTTGCACGAGAACTATTGCTAAGAAAGCCTTTACCTTTTACCACTTGTAAAAGTCTATTTGACTTGGAGGAATAATTGTAACCACCACTAAACTTGTGGAGTATGTTAGATGAAAAGTCACAACTTTATTTGGAGAGAATATCTCCTAGATTAGAGGATCACTTTTAGTGAGAGCCAATGAAGGATTCAAATTCAAAATTCAAATGACTCATCTATAAAAGATGATTGAAAAAACTCATGGTAATAGATTACTTCAATTCCGAGTTCTTATTGATTACTTTGTAAGAGATCGAGGCTCACTTCATAGCCTACACTACTCACCAACATTAGGCAATGATTATCATGCCAATGATCTTGTACAACATTGTCTTCTAATACAATAGGTCAATACTTTCATCTATGGTCTCTCTATCATAGTTACTCAAAAGAGACATTTTGTATTGCTCATACCTCAGTCATTACTTCACCATTTTTAGTGTTCTATGGCTTGTTGGAATCAACTCAAAGTCCTCTACATGCTTACAAATTTTGAAGTTAATCAATTCAACAGATTTGGAGAAAAACGCATCGAAGTACCCACTGGTCAAACTCTCCAGAGGTCCTAAAAAATCGAGGGTAATGATTTGATTGCTAAATTGATTGCTCTGTGTATAGTGCATCATTTTAAGTGATTCCACTTGGAATCATTAGCGTATTAAGCTAATTTGATATCCCCAAAAGAAAGTTTTTCTAATTCCTACTGTACTGGAAGAACTTAGCTTAAGAAGCAGCAGGTTGTGAACAAAAATAGAAGGTTTTCATCGATCCTTCAACTTGGAAGTAGTCTGTTTTGAATCAATCATTTCTCACATCATTTCCAAAGTACATAGGCACTTGTTTAGTATCATTGGAAAGGCAAAAGGGCCTACAATGCAAATATGAAGCAAAAACGGCTCGTACAAAGCAGGAACTGGCAATACCTACTCATTTCTTGGAGTGTCCCTCCATCTTTCCCAACATACTTTCCCAACATATTTGATGGGAGTGGAAGGCGTAGTATTCTATTGCCTTGTGAAAATATCTGTAGCTCTTTTTAGGGAAAATGTGAGAAATGAGCACATAGAACCCAGTTTTATAGTAGTTTCAAGTTTAAAAAATGAGTGGAGCCCACTTTTAAAAGTACATAATAAAATAGTGAAAGTTAAAAAATTGGTTTTTGATGACAAAATAATGCACACAACACCAAGAAATATCAAAGATTTTACATCAAAGCAAAATTTTCAACATAACATAACAGATTACAACATGACCAACCATGTTTCAAAGTAGTGAACATAGAGTTTTCACAATCCCAAAGTTCTGAAATTACCATTGAAAATAAGAAGTTATGTACAATATCTAACATATATTGTTTATCCTAATTTTTAGAAGTCTTTTGCAAGTGCAAAAACCATGAGGTAGAATGACTAGGACCCAAAAAGTGACATCATCAACTTGCAAAAGAGCTGTGACAATGAGAGTTTAGTTCCAACTTTACTCCAATTTGTAGAGAATTTCATTTTTTATTCCAATCTTCTTCCCCCTTGTAATCAATTTATAAGAACTTGAAGTTATAGGATTGAAATAGGAAATAATAAAAAGATTACTTATACAAAAGCACAAAACATTTCTAACCTATGTCCTTGTATTTTGAATTTGGATTTAGTTAATCCCTCAAAGCCCATAAACACCAAGTGTTCTCTCACATTAGTCAAGGTCCAATCATGATTCGCTAAAATAGTTTCCATTTCATTCTTGGACAGTTTAAGATTTATTTCAAATGAAGGTAAAGATCCCTTAGAAATTTGAAATGGTATCCATTGGCCAAGTTTTCACATGCAATGATCAAAGTAGAATCTAATGTAGAATGAAGTACATTGTTTCAAGTATTGAAATCATATACCTATTTGACCTATTTTACAAAGATATTTATCACCTTCTGCAAATCCTTCTATCAAACCCTAATTTTTACCTAGAAGACTTTTGACTTGCTCATATGTGATACCTTTACACATGAACATGGTGGAAGTCTCTTTGTGCATTTGAATCGAATCAATGAAAGTGCATATCAGTTGAATATTGAGACATACCCCCACTAAAGTCATCACTACAAAGTAAGTAATAAACAATGGATTCTCACACACACATCCTAGAGTGCACACACACAATGAGATGAAATCATGAGAATTATGCAAACTGATTTGACTTCTCGAAATGATGGAGTTTACAAAAGTGTGAACTGTTTCCATAATTCTCCATTTTCAAATATTGTGAGAAAACTTAAAAATTGAGTATATGAGAGACAAAAAGAAAATTTGCAAAAGCCACCAATTAAGTAGAATCACATTTAATGAAGGTTCAAAAGACAAGTATGGAGAAACAATAAGAAATGAATGAGTGTACAAGAACTCGTATGAAAAAAAAATGAGGAGAGGTAATGATGTCAACTAGGATGGTGATAGTCACATAGATAATTATCAACTAAGGAAGAATGGTTATCTGCTGATGAAGGTATCTCAAATGGGAATAAGGTGTGAGCATACGTAAGGTTTATTTAAAATTTGATGCCCAATTGATGTAGAAGTAGATTTAGTAAGACTAAAGAGGAACATACAAGCCACAAAGTGAAGTTCGATACATAGACAAAGGTGGGGCACAAGCAGAATAAACATAAAAGTGAATTGTTATCGCTAGCATATTTACTTATGATCCCTTCTTTCCCATCTTCAACGTTATGATTTGTACAGTAACTAGTGGATTCTGCCCTTGATGTTATCTCTCTATGTTGTAGCTCCTAACTTGAGTTTACTTGCACTATTGGCCATAGTTGGCATTGATCTATACAAAATTGTTTGCTACCACAATAATCTTTAGGAAATTCATCTACCTCAATTTATGAAACATTGAAGTAATGTACTCCTTCCATCATCTAGTATAAGAAAACATCTTCATCAGTAGGAACCTGAAGCACGTTTGCTTCCTTTTGGCTATTGATCCATAAATTGAATTTCATAGTGCATAGTCACATCTTTTCTTCAAGAACAATTCCACATGGCCTTGGGACTCTAAGGTCATCCAAATTCTTTTCTTGCCCCAATCTTGTAAGGCTCTAGCTTTCCTCAGCCATGGCCTCCCAAGCAACAAGGGAAAAGTGCCTTCCTCTATGAGAGCAATGACTACAAAGTCAAAAATAAATACACATTCTTGAATTGTTATTTTTACCTTATCTATTATGCCATTGGGTTGCACTCTACTATAATATGAAAGTTTCACTAAGAAGGGGAGACTTGTTGTCATTGATCACCCTAGTCGTCTTCTTTTTGGCTCATGCATCAAGTCGACTTCTTTTTGGCTCATGCATCAAGTCGACATGGGAACCTTCATCAAGAATCAGCCTTTGATCTTTTGTTCTTGGATGGTGATAGACGATCTTGAGATCTTATAATCTGTTATAAGTCACTATGGAACGTTAATTGCAAAGCCTTCCGCACTAGCCTTTGGCCATTAATATTATGTTACTTGAACTACTTTTAACATATCACTTCTCACTTTTGGATCGATCTCAATGACTTGTTATAGAATCACCATCTAAAAGGTATTTTTAACATGTATGCCAAATCAATGGATGCATGCATAGGTTTCTCTTTGTTGATAGTAAGATCCATATAACTATCCCTGAAAGCTTCATCAAATATGTTCGTCTTGTCCTCTAGCTTGGGTTTGGTTTTCTGCTATTGATTGTTTGCACAATCAAGGTTTTTGGTAGCTTTTCTTCCCCTATTACAACATTTTTCATATTGGTTGGTGAAGCTCTTTGGTTCCTTGAAAAATCCCTAGTATAATGATTACTTGCTTACAGGTAAATCCCGCTTAGGTGTGATCCTTATAGAAGTGGAAATCTTCTTTGCATGAGTCCATTATCATGGACAAAGGAAACGATCCTAAACCTTAGATTCCATCATAATCCTATATCTCATGATTGTTTCAGAATGAGGAGAAACCAATGCTTCCATTGCATCTAAAACATGCCAAAACCCTAAGATCGACTATCTATTTGTTAAATTCTGACATTCAGAGGTCCTGTTCGAATTGTTGACATCATTGATGACACCATCAACTCGCAAACGCCCTTGGGAACTGCCCTTGAAATCCTATATAAAGAGGCCTTGGCCACATACATACTCAGTCTTGCCAATACCAGTCTTGGGAGCTCAAGGATTCATGATCGCCAAGTAAGTACTCTCCAAGTTCTAGTTCAAGTTCTTGTCTTGTTCCTTGTTCCAGTCTTGTTTAGTCTAGTTCTTGGACATCCTATCTTGTCCTCTTGTAATCTCGTAGTAGGAGATCTTGTTGAGTTATTTCCTATATCTAGTTCATCTCCCTCAAGGAAACTCTTGTAATCTTGATATCCTATTTCATACTTACGATCCCGGGTTGTGGGATCTCTTATATCATCTCTAATCGAGGTATCCATACCTATTAGTCCCGAGTTGTGGGACATCTTGTATCAATCACATATTCTTGTATTATTTTCCCTATGTGGGTGTTCTTGTAATCAAAAGTATATGTCCGAAATCTTGTCTAATGTAGTCAGAGAGCACATCTAGTGCTCCCCTGATATTTTGGCAAGACTCACTTCTATTCAAGACTAGTCATCATGAAAAATTCTTATGAATAGATTGTGGCATCACTTCAAAGTCTTCAACAACAAATCAAGGACCTAACTCATAGATAGACACAATACGAGATGGAACATCCAGTGCATGTATGCATGCTCATCTAGGAACTACAAGAAGGGGTCAAGAATCTTCACGTAAATCAAGGAAGCATTCAAGTGAACCAACATCCTAGTTCATCTTTCATGAAGGAACCCAAAATTTCCATGCCAGAAAAGTTTGATGGTGATCACACAAAATTCCGAGGGTTCCTACAACAAGTCAAATTGTACATCTATATGCAGCGTGATAGATACCATGGTGATGCATCCAAGGTCATTTTTATTGGAACCTTGCTCTACGGTCAAGCATTATCATGGTTTGCCCGAATCTTGGGGAAGGATATGGTAGTACTTCCTGACTATGAGAGGTTTCTTCAAAAAACCACCACATTTGGAGATGCAGACACGAGTCGAGTGGCAGAAACAAAACTTCGGAAGCTACATAAAGGTAACCATTGTGCCTCTACCTATGCATCAAAATTTAGATAGTTGATATGTGACCTCACTGGACATGAAGATTATTCCATAAGCCAATCTAGATGAGGTTTAAGAGATGATGTAAAGGACCTTATGCTCATGATGCCAGAGGTTAAGACATTGAATGAATACATCAACCAAGTTATCCAATGTGATAACCGCCTTTTTGGAAGGAAACAAGAAAAACAAGTAGAAGGAAGACCTCGCCAATGGAAACCCTTCCACCCCACTCCTAGAGATGAGCCTATGCACAACCTATCCAGATAGATGTAACTAGGTTCCAACCTCTCAGACCACAAGAGAAACAAAGAAGGAGGGATAACAAGGTATGCCTGTATTGTGGAAACCATAGCCATATTGTAGTTAATTGTGCCAACAAGAGAAGGAACTCAAGAGTCGCAACCACCCTTGAAGAGCAGGGAAAGGAGGAAGTCCAATTGTAAAAAAGATTGTACAATTGGATCATGATATACGAAAGGGTCTCATAATTCTAGCTACAACCATAGAAACATGTTTCACACCTGTCAAGTTAATCATGGCCAAGAAGACCCTTTTCCATACAACCCTAGTAGATTTAGGAATCTTCTCATGTTTCATCAATGAAGGATTGGTTAATAAACATGGAATCCATGTACCTTAAAAGAACACCATTAAAAGTACACCTTGGTGACCATGAACCCCACATATGTTTCAATGTAATATCAAGCCCATTACATCTAGTTATCATTGGAATGCCTTGGTTAAAGAAACATAATCTAGACATCAATTGGGAAAAGAATAAAATCACCTGTCGAGATATCCTAAGGAACCCGACATATGTGAGAGCCAAAGCCTTCATACATGCAGTAAGGAAGGAACCAACATATATGATCTATGCCATACCATCTCAAGAATCAGATATCCTCCCATAGCATAGACCTTATGATTGTGCCATAGAACTTCAAGAGGGAGCACAACCACCCTTTGGACCAATCTATAGACTATCCCTAGAGGAACTTATAGAACTACGCAAGAACATTGATGAAAATCTAGCAAAGGGGTTTATCAAACACTCAAAGTCTCTAGCAAGAGCTCCTATTTTATTTCTAAAGAAGAAGGATGGGACTCTTCGGATGTGTGTAGACTATTGTTGATTGAATAAAGTCACTATAAAGAACAGATACCCTCTACCATTCATATCAAAGCTCTTGGAACGCCTTGGAAAAGCAAATTTCCTCACGAAGATTGACCTTCACGGAGCTTACAACCTTGTCAGGATCAAGGAAGGAGATGAATGGAAGACAACATCTCAAACAAGGTATGGCCATTTTGAATATGTAGTTATGCTATTTGGTCTCACAAATGCTCCAAGTATCTTCCAAAATATGATGAATGATATCTTTTAAGAGTACTTAGATGATTTTTTTGTAATATACCTTGACGATATCTTGATATTCTCCAAAAATCTAGAGGATCATGAATGTCATGTAAAAATAGTGCTAGAGAAACTGATAGAAAAAAGGTTATATGTGAAATTGGAGAAGTGCTCTTTCCCTAAGATAGAAGTGGAATTTTAGGGTACATCGTATCAGATAAAGGAATCTTTATGGATCCTAAGAAGATTGAGACAATTCTTGATTGGCAACCACCTTCATGTGTTTGATATGTACAATGTTTTGTGGGATTTGCCAATTTCTAAAGGATATTCATTAGAGATTACTCCAAGATAGTGACACCTCTTACCAAGATTACAAGGAACTCCAAATTCTCATGGAACGAAGAAGTAGAAGATGCCTTTTAGACCTTGAAATCATCATTCACTACTGCTTCAATTCTAGTTCATCTTGATTCCAGTAAGCCCTTCTTCCTAGAGACAAATGCATCAGACTTTGCCCTAGGGGCCATTCTTTCCCAATATGGAGATGATCGACACCTACATCCAGTTGCATATCATTCAAGGAAATTTTCCCCTCTAGAAATTAATTATGAAATTCATGATAAAGAACTTCTTGCCATAGTGGACGTGTTTCATATCTGGAGTCACCATCTAGAAGGAGCAACTCATAAAGTTACTGTGTATATAGATCACAAGAACCTAGAGTATTTTATGACCAATGGCATCCTCAATAGAAGGCAATCTTGATGGAGTAACTTTCTATCCAGATTTGACTTTGTTATCACATACCATCCACGACATCAAAAATGTCACTCAGATGCCTTTTCCAGAAGATCTTACCTTGCAGCAAAGAAGGGTGAAGAGGCCTTGAATATCTCAATGAAGACTGGGATACCTTATTCATTGGAAAGGGTATGACATCAGTGATCATACTTGGGAACATGCAGAAAAACTTTGGAGAGAACCAACAAAGGTTTGAGAATTCCATAAGAGAAATCCAATGAAGCCAAGACCAAGGAATATGACCACTCCTCATGGAACTCGTCGCTTGAGGGGGACGTGATTTCATAGACAAAGGAAACCATCTTGAACCTCAGATTCCATCAGAATCCCATATCTCATGATTGGTTCATACTTATGAGAAACCAATGCTTCCATTGCATCCAAAACGTGCCAAAACCCTAAGATCGACTGTCTATTAGTTAAATTTTGTCATTCGAAGGTCATGTTTGGATTGCTGACATCATGAACTTGCAACCGCCCTTGGGAACCGCCCTTGAAATGTCCTATATAAGGAGGCCTTGGCCACATACATACTCACTCTTGCCAATACTAGGCTTGGGAGCTCAAGGAGTCATGACCACGAAGTAAGTACTCTCCAAGTTCAAGTTCCAGTTCTTGTCTTGTTCCTTGTTCCAATCTTGTCTAGTCTAGTTCTTGGACATCTTGTCTTGTCCTCTTGTACTCTCATAGTATGATATCTTGTCGAGTTATTTCATGTATCTAGTTGATCTCCCTGAAGGGAATTCTTGTAATCCTAATATCTTGTTTCATACTTACACCTATTGGATTGTAGGTGTATGCAAAATGTCCCTTTCAAAGGATAAGGATTTTTGGCTTCATGGCCAATTTTACTACCAAATTGAAAAAAAAACTGTAAAAAATCCAAACAAGATCATTATTGCTCCAAGAAATCTAGGAATTCACTACACAAAGAGACCTTCATGATATCCTCTATATCTCTACTGTATGAAATGTGATGCCTTTGTGAACCTCTATCCCCAATGATCTTCTCCATTTATATAGTGTATGTGATGCCTTGGTTCATTTATGGAATATATAGCTCTTTTGTACATGATTCATGGTTCATTGTACTCGTGCATATCTCTTTTATGTTCAACAATTGCTTTATCAAATCGTGTTTTGGTTGCAGGTAATCTAAACCCTAAATTGGAAACCACTAGAGTACATGTCACATGTACTCAGTTTTTTTTGGGTAGAGTGAATTGTCATTTACTACACAACAACATTGTCATGTTGCTATAGCAAGGGACAACACGCTCTGCCCAAAAAATATTTTGCAGATATGGTCATCCCTATGAGTGCCGGTATGCCCAATGGCATATAGATGCTTATATTGATGATTTTGCCCAAGGACATACCGATGCTTATACTAGCAATTTTAGTACCATCACAAGTACTGTTGCTTATACCGATGGTTTGTATCTGCATCTATACCTATGAAAATATATTAGCATCCATACCAATGCTTATACTGACCTTATTGTATGGATGTGTATACTAGTGCTTATACTGATGCTGGGGTTAAATTGCCCCCATGTATTTGCATCGATATAAGTAGCTTGAAAGAGCTGTGGATGAATCTTTAAATGCATCATTGGACAAGCACAAGTCGAGGTTAAGAAACTCTTTATTTTCTTCCTTCTCATTTATAAACTTCATTGCAACTTCTTCTTATTCAGCTATTGTGGCAAGACAATAGAATTCTCTTAGATTTAAGAGATGTTGGATGCAACACAAAGGAACAAAGTCCTTCCCAGAGATAAAGTAATATGGAATACTTGGGAGAACCAATGATTTTTTTGTGAGATCTTTTCTTGTTTTGTAGGCTCTCTTATGGTTGTCTCTGCTCTCAAAGTAGCCACATCAAAGTTCTTTACCTCTTCTTGTTCTGCCCGAACGTTGATCTCTTCAACCTTCAATTTTTGAGTACTTCCCAATAGAAATATCGAGAGAACCATTTTTCTCTTCATCAAGGTTCTATACATCATTCTTATTACTGGAGATATGATGAAGAAAAATAAAAAACCCAATGTTTGGTGGCAGTAAACAACAATTATTTTTATGGAATTTTGGGCAAAATTCCATTCCGCTTGGCAAGGGGGAATATTTCCTACACATTTTTAGTGATTCTAGCCATGTCCAATGATCCTTCCCCAAAATTATTGGGTGGATGTATTTCTTGCTAGATATTATTACTTCCTATCCATTGAATATCCCTTACTTTCCTCTAGAAGTGCTTCCAAATCAAAAGTGGGATTGAACATTTTCATTGCATATGGAAAATGGTTCACCCTCAACCCCTCTTGAACCATCAAATCTAGTAGTTTCTTAGATGGAGAGACACTAAGAATTGGATTCACCTCTTCCATCTCTAAATTAATCAGTGCTCTTCCTAATTATGCAACAGAAGACTGATGCAAGCAAATAAAGGCAATCAAAGATGTTCAGACTAGCATAATCGCTTGAATCGATCGTGTATCAAATTCAAGGTAGGAGTGCTAGAGTATGTATGCAAAAATTTGTTGAAGGTAGAAAATGAGAAAAGACAAAGGTAGATGATATTTAAAGGAGAAGAGAGGAAAGCAACAATCAAATGATGACAACATGTGATGACCCAACCTCTAAAGTGTACACGATCAAATGATGTGGACCAATGAGCATGTGAAATGTGCCATAGTACATTGCAATTAGCAATGATCAAATGGTATGGACCAATTAGAGGATGCAATGTGGCACCAAGTGTCAACACAACCTAGAGAGCCATATAACCTCCTCACTTCATTTGTGCCATGTTTTTCAGACCTACCTACTACCCCTCACCTCTCATAGTTTTCATTTTCCAAGCCTCTTCTACAAAGCTTTTTAATTCCTCTTCTTGTTGACATCTCTTGGTGTACAAGGTAATATCTTTCTTGAGCTCGGAATTTTGCACACGATCGATACAAGTGATTAGAGGAACCAGAGATTGTTGGATGGATGTAATCACTTGAATCAGTCATGTGTAGTAAAAAAAAGAGTTTTAGAATTACTCTTTGTTTTCTAAGGTATAAGATAGAAAGATTACTTCAATATTTCATGGAATTCACATGAATGAAACTTAGATGTTGAAACTATTCTTTGTTTTCTAAGGTATAAGAGAGAAAGATTACTTCACTGATTGCATGGAATTCACATGAATGAAACTTAGACATTGAACTGTTTGACACGATCGATACAACCAATTAGGGGAACCAGAGATTTTTGGATGGTCATAATCTCTTGATCAATCATGTGTAGTTAAAAACCTATTTAAGAAGTATTATTTGTTTTCTAAGGTATAAGAGAGAAGATTGCTTCAAGATTTCATGGAATTGACATTAATGAAACTTAGACTTTGAAACTATTCTTTGTTTTCTCAAGTACAAGTGAGAAATATTACTTCAAGACTTCATGGAATTCACATGAATGAAACTTAGACATTGAACTATTTGAGATGACCGATACAAGAGATTAGAGCAACCAAAGATTTTTGGATGGATATAATCGCTTGAATCCATCATGTGTAGTCAAAAACCTATTTAAGACCTATTTTCTTAAGAGAGAAAGATAAGTTCAAGATTACATGGAATTCACATGAATGAAACTCACAACTTCAATTGTTTGACATGATCGACTCAAGAAATTAGGGGAATTGAAAATTTTTGGATGCACATAATTGCTTCAATCAGTCCTATGCAATCAAAAACTTGTTTAAGAACTATTTTTTCTTACTAAGTTATAAGAGAGAGAGTTTATTCTAGAGGTCTCATAGAATTCACATGAATCTACCTCAATGCTTGAATCATTTGATACTACCAATTCAAGCAACTACAACAATCCAAGATTTTTGGATGGCCATATTTGCCTGAATTGGTTGTCTCTTGAATTCTTAGTTTTCTTGTTGTGTTCTCTCATATCCATATGATTCATGCTCCTTTCAAACCTTTTTTCAATAGATCATGGCTACGACAAAGAAGACAACTAAAAGTTTGTAGAGTACTAAGAAAAATCAAGGTGGACCTATTCCAAAGACCCAAGGACTTGCTCCAAAGACCACAAATAGCCAGAATCAGGGTGATCCAAAGAAGGCAAATTCAAAGAAAAGGGTTAAGTACCATGTCAAATCACTGAGGGTAATCAAAAGAGCTCGTACGTTTGTGGGAATCCTCATCCCAAGACTTCCATTCATGAGAGTTGTGCAAGAGATCTCCACCAATCTTAACTCAATGATGAAGACAACTTCATTTGTGAACGTCAAATGGCAAACCTAGGCTCTTCTCCACTTGCAAGAGGCAACAATATATTTTGCAATTGGTTTTACGAATAATAGGTACTTATGTGCAACACATTGTCATAGGGTGAGACTTATGGCCAAGGACTACGTTGTTGTGTCCAGGCTAACATAAAACTTCGATGAAGCCATTGTACCTCTTGACAAGGAACCATCGCTAATCCGACGGTAGCGTTGCGTAAGCGACGGCCCTGTTTTTTTTCTTAAGACTTGTTGTTGCATAAGTGTCATTAGCATCACTTATGCGACGCTAAAACTATGCATCGCAAATAGCGTTGCTAGGCGGCAATGCTTTTAACAACGTTGGCAAACTGCCTACGACGCTTTAGCATTGCATAAGCGATGTCTTGTGTTCTAGAGCATCGCATAAGCGACACTCTCGAATGTTAAAAAAAATTCGATTTCTCATGGCACATTTGTGCCAGGATTTAGATGCACGACCCACCGAGAGAGAGAGAGAGAGACAGAGAGAGAGATTGACACACACTCCGTGAAGCCAAGTATGCACACACACACATACACATACATACATATGCATACACACATAGACACACACACATACACATAGACACACACACACACATACACATAGACACACACACAGACACACACAGACACATATACACACTAATTTACATACACACATACACATGCATACACACACACATATATACACACATAGACACACACACACACATACACATGCATACAGACACATATATATAGATACACATGTATATACACACATAGACACACACATATACACAGACACACACACACACATACACACATACACACACACACACACATACACACACATATAGACACATACACACATATATATGCATACACACACGTAGAGAGACATACACACACATACACATACATGCATACATATGCATACATAATGCATATGCATATGTATACATACATACTTACATGCATACACACACATACACACACATGCATACATATGCATACATAATGCACATGCATATGCATACATAATGCACATGCATATGCATACATACATGCTTAAATTCATACACACACATACACACGCATACACACATATATATGCATACACACACACATGTAAAAAGACTTACACACACACATACACATACAATTATACATATGCATACATACATGCTTACATGCATACACACACATACACATGCATACACACATACACACATATACACATACACATACACACATATATACACACACACATGTAGAGAGACATACACATACATGCATACATATGCATACATACATACATATGCATACATACATACATATGCATACATACATACATATGCATACATACATATTTACATGCATACACACACATACACACACATGCATACATATGCATACATACGCATACATATGCATACATACGCATACATATGCATACATACTCATACATATGCAAATATATGCATACATAATGCATACATAGACACACACACATACACACATAGACACACATACACACATAGACACACACACACACACTTACACATACACACACATATACACACACACATAGACACACACACTTACAAATACACACACATCCACACAAATTTACACACACACATACACATGCAAACAGACAAATAGATATAGATACAGACACATACACACATACACACACATACATGCATATGCATACATAATGCACATGCATACATAATGCACATGCATATGCATACATACATGCTTACATGCATACACACACATACACATGCATACACACACATACACATGCATACACACATACACATGCACACATAGACACACACACACATACACACACATACACACATACACACATACACACATACACACATACACATACATATATGCATACACACACATAGAAAGACATACACACACATACACATACATGCATACATATGCATACATAATACATATGCATATGCATACATACATACTTACATGCATACAACACATACACACATATACACACATATGCATACATATGCATACATAATGCACATGCATATGCATAGATACATGCATACACATAGACACATACACACACATAGACACATATACACACACACATATGCATACATAATGCACATGCATATGCATAGATACATGCATACCCATACACACACATAGACACATACACAAACATAGACACATACACACACATATACACACAGATTTACACACACATACACATCCATACACACACATACACACATAGACACACACACATACACACACACATACACACACATACACACACATATACACACACACATACACACATAGACACATACACACATAATGCATATGCATATGCTTACATACATAATTACATGCATACACACACATCCACACACATGCATACATATGCATACACACATACACACGTAGAGAGACATACACACACATACTCACACACATACACACACATGCATACATATGCATACATAATGCACATGCATATGCATACATACATGCTTACATGCATACACACACATACGCGCATGCATACATATGCATACACACATACACATGTAGAGAGACATACACACACATACACACACATGCATACAGAATGCACATGCATATGCATACATACATGCTTACATGCATACACACACATACACACACATACATATAGACACATAGACACACACACACACACACAGGTAGAGAGAGGCACACACATACACACATATATATGCATACACACACACACGTAAAGAGACATACACACACATACACATACATGCATACATATGCATACATAATGCATATGCATATGCATACTTACATGCATACACAGACATACACACACATACACACACACATATGCATACATAATGCACATGCATATGCATAGATATATGCTTACATGCATACACATACACACACATAGATACATACACACACACATATACACAGATTTACACATACACATAGACACACACACACATACACAGAAACACTTACACATGCATACACACAGACATACACACATAGACACACTTACACACTTACACACATAGACACACACACATACACACATACAAACTTACACACACATAGATACACACTATGAGTTCTAATAAAGAGGTTTTCTTGAATTGACATTCATCCACTATTGAAGGACATGTAGGACATGTAGAAATAGGGATGAGAATGAGCACAACATTACACATGTGGAAAATGTTGCATTTAATGCATTGCAAAACTACAAGGTTTGGAAGGATGTGTTGCATGCACCAATCATCATCAAGAACTTAGTAGGTCAAATGGTTGAAACAGCTTATGGGGCTGAGGTTCAATCATTAATAATTTTTTTCTTATAAGGACCCAAGTAAGACTAAAAAAAATAGAAAAAGGAGAGAACCCTTCACCATGGAGCTAAGGCCATTAACCCTTTAGAATATCCAAGGATAAACAATTGAAAATAAACAATTTCCAAGGATTGATTTGTGGCACAAAGGAATTTCAACATCAACTTACAAAGGATGAAGGAAATGCAAAGGAAGGGATTGATGAGTGGTCTACCTGATTTTATATTTCAAAATATGCCAAATTTGTGCCACATCTGCCATTTAGGGAAACAAAGTAGATTTCTTGTCAATAAGGGAGCAAATGTGAGCAATGATACGTTGTTAGTTTATGATTCAATTCCAAAGGTTTACCCACAATATTGTGTTGTCCATTCTAAATTTGTGAAGTAGATCTTGTATGTATCTTCTTTGAGTGAGACACAGTCCTTCATTTGTATAAATCTCTTGCATACCTAGGAAATGTGTGAGCTCACCTAAGTCAATGATTTTGAACTCTTCTTGTATGTGTCTCTTGATCCTTTGAACTCCATTCAGATCATCACCTATCACAATAATGTCATCTACATATACACATAGATAGATAACCTCATTTTCATGATGAACAAAGAAGGATCTGAGTTGGTAGGTCTAAATCCTTGATCTTGAAGATATGTAACCAACCTATAATTCCAAGCTCTAGGAGCTTTCTTCAATCCATACAATGCTTTCTTAAGTTTGCAAACAAAAGATGTATGATTAGGGTGTTCAAAACCTAGAGGTTGTGACATGTATACCTCTTCACTTATCCAATCATTTAGAAATGCACTTTCACATCACGTTGGAGGAGTCTCCAATTTCTTCAAGCAACTATACTTATCAGTGTTATGATTTTAGTCATCTTTGCAAATGGTGAGAATGTTTCCTGATAGTCTATACCATGTGTTTGTGAGCATGCTTTGGCAACCAATCTTGCCTGGTATCGGCAAATTTCTCCATCTATTTTTTTTTAAGTTTATATACCCATTTCCAACCAATTATCTTTTGATTGGGTGACATTGGAACCAAGACCCAAGTGTGCGCCTCCTTCAATGCATCTATTTCTTCTTTCATGGTGTCTTCCCAATTAGTGATTCCCTTTTCCTCCTCATATGTTGAAGCATCCTCTAAAATCAAGTCCTTTGCCAAATAGATTGAATGCTTTGTACAAAATGTGGAATCATATCCATACCTTTCTTGTTGTTTCTTCTCCCTTATTTACATTCTAGGTGCATGCTTGGAGCATTCTCTACACTCTTGCATTTTCTCTTTGCTTCTTATCTTCCATAGCTTGTTATTCTTTTCCCTTGCATCTTGTTCATCATTTGTATCACTTGTTGGATCCTAGAACCTTGTATCATGCTTTCTTCCTAATTGATAAAAATCACAATCAAGATCATATGGTAGAGTTACCTTCTGTTTTTCTTCATCATTATGAAGACCTGTGTTCTTCAAACACAACATCCCTACATGTAGTGAATTGGTTGGCTGAATGATTGTAGAACATGTAACCCATGTGAGTTGAATCATATCCAATAAACACTCCCTTTGTGGCCCTTTTATCTAGCTTACCTCTTATTTGTGATGGTATATGAACATAAGCAAAATAGCCAAACACTTTGCAATTTCCAAGACTAGGTTTTCCTCCATACCATGCTTCATAAGTAATTACGACTTGGAGAGATTTGGATGGTATTCTATTGAAAAGGTACACAAAAACTGAAATAGCCTCAAACCAAAGATAATGTGGAAACTTATTCTCTTCAAGCATTATTCTATCTGATCAAACCAATGCCTTCTTTCTTCTCTCTATTATTCCATCGAATTGAGGAGAGTGCCTAGTAGTCCCTTCCCTCTTTATACCTTTATCCTGCAAGAACTCATCAAATTTTTTGGAGAAGTATTCTCCCCCTCCATCAGATCTGAGCTTCTTGAGGGACCTACTTGTATGGTTCTTCACATGTGCTAGATACTTTTTGAAGCAATCGAACACTTCATTCTTGTTTTTCACAAAGTACAAAATATTCAATCTACTATGGTCATCAATAAATGAGATATAATACCTTGACCCTACCAATGAAGGTTCTTGGCTTGCCCCCTATACATTTGTATGTACAAAGTCCAATAAAATGTTGTGGATGTAGCCTTTGTGGTTGAATGGTTGTCTTTAGGCCTTCCCAATCTAACATGCATCACATCTATTGATAATGTGTTGCTTTGATATATTTGGTAGTCCTAGAACACTTTGATCCCTACATATGTCCTCCGAAGTTCTTTCGTCCACATGAGCTAGCCTCTTATGCCACACTTCAAGCTCACTTAGCATTTGATACCCAAAGTTGAATAGAGCTATATTTTTGGTTTCTTGTACTTCAAAAGTAAAGAGCCTACCAGGCTTCTAACCTTTGGCTATCTTCTTGAAGCCTTGACATGGATCTTCCATAAAAGCTCCATGTTGGTTGAACCTAAATTCCAAGGTTTTTTGAACTATTTGGCCTACACGTATTAGGTTTTTTGTAATAGTGCGAACATAGAGTACCTTGCTCTAAATGTTTATCTTGCCATTGGAAGCTTTGACATTATGATTCTTCTGTGCACTATTCTTTGTGTCATCCTCAATTTGAACTTCATGTCTATACTTTAGACTTTCCAAATCACATAAGAGAGTTATGTTGCGTGCAACATGATTTGAATATCTTGAATCAATGTAGAATAGATGATCATCTCTTAACCTTTCTTATAGTTTGGATTCATCAAGAGTGATGAGTCTTCATGTTGTTGATCTTCAGAATAATTATTGTAGTCCCTTCTGTTATGGCCTCTATTGTTATTGTTGAGATCGTGTCCACCTCTACCTCTACTGCAGCCATATCTACCTCTTCCACTTCCTTTCTCAGTCTTTCCATTGAACAAACAAAAAATTATGAGTGGTGTGATTCTTCATGTTGCAGATGGCACAAGGTTGAACAATTTGACCTTTGTTTCTATCATGGTTTGGTCCTGTCATGTCTTTCAACTTGCTCTTGCCTGCAAAGTTGGCTTGGGAAGTCTCCCCTTCATCTTCTTCCTTCTTCTTGCATTTCAGCTTGTTGTCCTTCTTATTTGCATATAGAGCACTAGTTGAATTACCATGATAGGAGTTATCTTCCTTTATGCTAATGTTGGCTTCTTGATTGAAGATTTTTCTAAGAAATATGTTGAAATTTGGAGTTTGCACATCCATGATGAGGTTATTTTCTGTGGTGAAAGATTGCCACTTCTTGTCACCTCTAATCCCATTTAGAATTTGCCTCATGATGGCCTCTTGTTCAATGAGCTCTCTAATGGATGTCAATTGATCAACAACCTCCTTGACCTTTGTAACAAACTCAGTGATGGTTTTTTTTGGAGTCTTTTTCATCTAGTTGAACTCATTCCAAAGATGGTTCTTCCTTGCCTTTGTACCAACAGAAAAGAAAGCCTCTAGGACATCGCAAGTCTCTTGAGATGTCTTGTATCCTCTAACATGTGGTAATAAAAAATAAGAGCTAGAGTTGAGTATGTATGACCTTTCTTGACAATCCATTGCACACCAAAGTGTGAGCTTATCTATTTCCTCTTGAGTAGGCCCTCCTTTAGATCTTTGAATAGGAATTGGTTAATCACCTAATACAATCCCATATAGATCCCTTCCTCGCAAATAAGCCTTCATTCTAATTTTCCAAGCTGCATAATTGTGCTTATCAAGCTTCTCAATCATTGATGAAAATCTATCTCCCATCTTCAAGTTTCTCTAATACCACTATGAGAAGATGGAGATGTTTGGAGAAGCTTGGAAGATGGTCATTAAGTGGTGAAGATGGTCAAGCAAACTAGCATAGTACCTATTGTAGCTCATTGAATATGTAAATTAGACCTTTTAGTCTTGTTGTTAGTACAATAAAACCCAATAGGTACTTTGGAACATCAACTAGGACAAGTTGATGCAAAACAAATTGACTAGTTTTAAAAAAGAAATTCTAAATCCAAATGAAAATTATGACTTCAAATACTCAGAGTAGCCAACACAGTTAGAATTGAAGAAATTCCTCTCAAGGGAGTTCCATACATAGGGTTGCCTTTCTATAATGTGCAAAATCCTTAATTTATAACAACCAATGAAGGAGTAATAGTTTTAACTCTGATTGGATTTCATCCCAATTTTTCAAGGATGTGCAGAAGATGACCATTAGATTGTAAAACTAAGATTTCTAGTACTCCAGTACTAAACCACATGTTATGAAAATATGTAAAATAAAGTAGATAGTGATACCTTTCCAATGAATTCTTAATCACCTGATTTCGAGCTCTCTAAAAGGAACAACAACCTCTGCAAGATGACCAAGTCTAAGGAAGGAGTAGAGAAAAATAAGAAGAACGAAAATGATCACCAATGTATGTGTATTGCTTCCAAATATCATCGCAATACTAGTGTACAATATGGTGATTTATTATATAGACTCTTGGATAGCAATCCAGGCCTTTAAAAGTTTTGAATTTGAATTAGAGCGGGGTAGGTTGTTGAAGAGAATCAATGACCCTTTCCTATAATCTAGTTAAGTGATCTAATCTTGATCTACTTTTGGTGGCTCATTGATTGATTAACTAAATCACAACCACCTCTAACCTGAGATTCTAGAGCCTTGAATATACATATTAAAAGTGTAAAACTCAAGACCATAAAGATCCTTAGAGAAGATACAAAAATGAATGCAAATAAAAAACTATTCAATGAGTATTTGAGACACCATCCAAATGATGGTTTGGATGTAGATCTTTATTCACCTTAAGCATACTGCAAGCTTGATTTTCCATTAGATATAATTGCTTATAATAGAATCTGAGTGAGCAAAATCTGATTCAACACATATCTCAGTTAGCAGAACTACATAATAGCTGACTTAGCAATGTTCTCACATCAAGAACTCCCAAAGGGATTGGAACCAAAGACTCATTAGTTACTTGGAGAAATGTGGATACAATCAAAATAATGTAGATTTTTCACACTTAGTGAAGAAGGAAGGCAGAAGAAAGGGTTTTTATCTATATATATGTTGATGATGATGATCATAAAAGTGGATGATGAAGAAAAAATCAATAACATAAAGATGAATCTTGGATGTGAGCTTAATATCTTTGGTTTATAAATCTTAAATTACTTCCTTTGGATTGAAGTAGTATACAAAGAAAATGGTATATATTGATGCAAAGGAAATGAGTCCTAGGTCTTTTGAAGAAGTTTGACTTATGTGATTGCAAACCCAATTTGAATCCACAACTATTTAATGTTAAATTAATTTCTCATGATAGCGAGGAAGTTCAAGATGTGCTTATGCATAGTTCAATTATTAGTTCTCTCTTGTACGCTATGATGAGAAGACTAGATATTACAAATGTAGTTGGAGTGTTATCTCAACTTTTATAGGAACCTAGAGGACTTCCTCTTGGTACATCTTCAATGGTACTTAAGTATCTCAATGGACCATTGAATGAAGGTCTTTATTATCCATTTAATGATGGATTACAAGTACAAGCCTATTGTGATGTTCATTGGGCAGGTTCCAAGGATGGTAGGAGAAATAGAAGTCGATATGTCATCATAGTAAGTGTTAACCTCTGTTCTGGTATTGGCCAAAATTTCATGCTTATTCACTATGAAACAATCACTATACAGAATCTTCACACTACAAACTAGAAGTTTAGGTAGGGTTCTTGGCTGGAGAGTTATCCTATTACAGCTCTAGACTTTTCCCTTTAATAGTAACTTACATACCCATACACAATTTGCATAACATATTCAATCATTATACGTTTCAACAACTTATAAAATTGTTAATTACTTTTGCACTTACCAATGAACAATTAGAGTACTACAATCCTTATAGAATGTATTAACTTAAGCAAATACAATGATAGAACAAAAGAATCTAGTGAACAACCATAATACACAACAACTGAAAAATGTAGCAATAACTCCATACATGCCCAAAGCACCACCAATGGCTACATCCTCCTACGTGTGTGTCTTCATCACCACCGAGTCATTCTAGTACATCGTGGCTTTGAAGGAGTTGCATCTCTATTTACAATGTTTCATGGTATTTATTCAATCAAAATATAACAATACATTCTCTCGGTGTGCGGCGGTCCTAACAGTGGCACACTTACACTACAACATATCAAGGGCATACCGACGGTCACACGTCGGCGTCGGTATGACCGTCGAAAATCTTTGGAAAACCCCTTAGGCAATATATGCGTCGGTACACGTGTGTCAGTATGAGCATCGGTATAAGCGTCGGTATAGGCATCGATAAATTACTGGAAACTACCGATGAATATACCGACACTTATAGTGACGCTCATACCGACGCAATGTTTTAACTGGGCCTGAGAGCAAAAATTCGACATTCATCACATTTTGAAACTGGACCTGCTACTATCGAATTTGCACGTGCGAGCAACATCTCCCTGTTTCTCACTCTTTCTCTCTCTCTATATATATCTCTCTCTCTCTATGCACACCTCTCTACTTTTTTAGATCTGAAGTTTTGGTAAGTATATCGCACATACTGTAGCATTCTTTTTTCTTTGTTTATGGTTTTCCTTTTCTAATACCTTCTCTCTTTAGTTTTGCAAGAGATTTTGGCATCAAGTCTTTGGAATTCGATGAAGGACAGTGGATTTTGATGACAACAATTCAAACAATTACATTGGTGTAAGTGATTGTTTTTTTATTGATTGACATAGAGAGATAAAGAGAGAGAGACAGATGAAAGAAAAAGAGAGATCTAGAGAGAGATCTAGAGAGAGAGAGATGAAAGAACGAGAGAAATCTAGAGAAACATAAAGAGAGAGAGAGACATACATATACATAAACACTCACATATGTATACACACAGATATGTGCATACACACATGCATATACATACATACATACTCACACATATACATATACATACACACATGCATAAGCATACACACATACACAAATGTATACACATACACACATACACAAATGTATACACAAACACACATACAAACATACACACATGCATATGCATACACACATGTATATGCATACACACATCCATATGCATACACACATGCATATGCATATACATACATGTATACACAATTGCATATCCATACACACATGCATATACATACACATACATATGCATATGCATACACACATGCATATGCATACACACATGCATATGCATACACACATGCATATACATGCACAAATGCATATGCATACACAAATGCATATGCATACATACATGCATACACAAATGCATATGCATACACCAATGCATATGCATACACAAAGGCATATATATACAAAAATACATATGCATACACACATGCATATGAATATACATGCATGCACACACAAATGCATATGCATACGCACAAGCATATGCATACACACATGCATATACATACACATGCATATGCATATGAATACACAAATGCATATGCATACACACATGCATATGCAAACACAAATGCATATGCATACACACACGCATATGCATATACATACATGTATACACAAATGCATATGCATACACACATGCATATGCATACACAAATGCATATATATACACAAATGCATATGCATACACACATACATATGCATATACATATGTACATACACAAATGCATATGCATATGCATACACAAATGCATATGCATACATACATGCATATGCATACACAAATGCATATACATACACAAATGAATATGCATACACACATACACAAATGGATATGCATACACAAATGCATATGTAGACACAAATGCATATGCATATACATACAAACACAAATCCATATGCATACACACATGCATATACATACACATGCATATGCATATGCATACACAACTGCATATGCATACACAAATGCATATACATACACAAATGAATATGCGTACACACATACACAAATGAATGTGCATACACACATACAAAAATGAATATGGATACACAAATGCATATGCATATACATACATGCATACACAAATGCATATGCATACACACATGCATATGCATACGAAAATGCATATATATACACAAATGCATATGCATACACACATGCATATGCATATACATATACACATGCATATGCAAACACACATGCATATGCATACAAATGCATATGCATACACACATGCATATACACATGCATATACATATACACATGCATATGCATATACACATACACAAATGCATATGCATATAGATATACATACATGCATACACAAATGCATATGCATACACACATGCATATACATACAAACGCATATGCATATGCATACACAAATGCATATGCATACACAAATGCATATGCATACACAAATGCATATGCATCCACAAATGCATATGCATCCACAAATGCATATGCATATGCATACACACATGCATATGCATACACAAATGAATATGCATACACAAATGCATATGCATATACATACATGCATACACAAATGCATATGCATACGCAAATGCATATGCATACACACATGTATATGCATACAAAAATGCATATATATACACAAATGAATATACATACACACATGCATATGCATATACATATACACATGCATATGCATACACACATGCATATGCATACACACATGCATATGCATACACACATGCATATACACATGCATATACATATACACATGCATATGCATATACACATACACAAATGCATATGCATATACATATACATACATGCATACACACATGCATATGCATACAGACATACATATACATACACACGCATATGCATGTGCATACACAAATGCATATGCATACACACATGCATATGCATAGCATACACATGCATATACATACACACATGCATATGCAAACACACATGCATATGCATACATACATGCATACACACATGCATATACATATACACTCATATGCATATGCATATGCATACACAAATGCATATGGATACACAAATGCATATGCATGCACACATGCATATGCATATGCATACACTTGCATATGCATATGCATACACTTGCATATGCATATGCATACACTTGCATATGCATATGCATACACTTGCATATGCATATGCATACACATGCATGTACATACACACATGCATATGCATACACACATGCGTATGCATACACACATGCATACACACATGCATATGCACACATACATGGATACACACATACACAAATGCATATGCATATACATATATTTACATGCATATACAAATGCATATGCATACACACATGCATACACACATACAGAAATGCATATGCATATACATATACATACATGCATACACAAATGCATATGCATACACCCATGCATATGCATATGCATAGACATGCATATAGATACACACATGCATATGCATACACAACTTTGCTCTATAGAGTTTGGACATTCTGTCATGCTAAAATGGAGCGAAGAGGATCAAGATTCCAAAAATTATGTCACACATGGATATATGAAGAGAACCGATCGGCACCTGGGCATCCTATTGTGCATCTAGAATGGATTCAGCATACGGCACGCAACGTGATGTCTCATCGACGGTCCGAAGCTCGCGATGCTTTTAGAGCAGGCTTACTGAAGCTTGTATGGTTAGATGTTGAAGAGTAGGAATAGATTCAGGATGAGCAGCAACATACTCATGATCGATATGGTCAGCAACGAGATGCGTCGGTCACACGTTTAGATATGGTTGGAACATTGCATTTAGGTAGCGACGGATACGACAGTATGCGCTACCAATTTGTAAGTATCATTTTATTTATTGAATTTGTTTGTGTTAAGTACATCATGTATGTTCATCTAACATTTTGCATATTTATTATAGGAGTTGGCACTGGGTCATCCTCCGATGTGAACCGAAGAATCTTATGGATATCGTCATGGATTGGCAGCACTGTTGCATGACTTAGAGGGACGCGGTGCAATCATTTCATGGGAGAATCTATGATTAGGTAAACTTATAGCTTGGTTTCATATTTTTAGTTGTTGTTTATAAATTTCATGTCAATTTGTCTCATTTTACGCATGTGCTTTGTTGCAGGATTGTAGGTGTAAATGTTTTGATCCCCTTGTGCATATGTATGGTAGTGCTTTACCACAATTTTGTATTACACTCCTATGTGGCAATGATGTACCATAATTTTGTATTCGGTTCCTATATGGAAGTGCTTTGCCACGTTTTGTATTCGGTTCCTATATGGAAGTGCTTTGCCACACTCTTGTATATCCTTCATTTATGAAATAAACAACTTTTTGTACATGATTCATGGTTCATTTTTGCCCAAATAAAATCATGTTTTGATTGCCATTAGAGTACATATCACATGTGCTGGGTTTAGGATTGGGCAGAGTGTATTGTCTTTTGCTAAAAAACATCATGGTAATGTTGCTATAGCAAAAGAAAACACACTCTACCCAAAAATATTTTTGCAGATATGGTCGCCAGTATATAAGCGTCGGTACTTCCAGCAGTCATCGGTATGCGCATCGGTACTCCCAGTAGAGTCTTCGGTATGCACATCGATACAAGTGTCGGAAATACCGATGCTTATATGGATGCCTATACTGATGAATATACCGATGCTTATACCAGCACCTATACCAGCACTATGTTTCTGACGCGCATATGGACTGCAACACCGACATTGCGGAGAAATTGTGCCCGTTCATTTTCCTCGGTAACAGCCTTGGTATACCCTCGATATGTTGTAGTATTAGAGGAATTGAATCCAACTACGAAGTAGAGAAGAAGTTTCATTGTCTTTGGATGAAGCAAGATCATCTTGTAGAGGAGCTTTGAATACATCATGGGCTTCTAAAAAAATAGTTTGCAAGTACTTCTAGGCTATCTTTAACCATAATTAGACTATATTCTGATCAAGAAAAAAAGCCTCCAATGCCTATGAAATTGCAACCACACTATCGTACAAAAGAGCTTTGGCTTATGCCTCAGCTAGTTGTTGTCTACTTCTTGTACATAAAAGTGGTTTGGGCTGCTAGACAATATGAGCAACAATAGCAAGGCAAGTGACATTAATGATAAATGTAGCATTGTTTTGCACGATGTCGATGAAGGAACTATGAAGAGAATCTTTTTCTTGCTCCACCTACATCAAAGTATATGAGGTTTCATGTAGCATAGAATGTAGTCAATTTTTCTTTATCAAATCTACAATGGATACCTAACTTGACATTCATTTGCCTCATGCAGATTTGTACCCTTGGAAATGCCTCGTCACATTGTCGAGTATTTTGCTCAAAGAAATCTCCAAAACACTCAATATGCTGTGAGAAGACCATCTCATTGATGTAAAAGAATAGACCAATAGTGGCACTCTCCTCAATAGAAGTTGAGTATAGAGGCATAGACCAAGTTTCCTATGAGCTCATGTGGCTCAAGACTATTTATTGATCTCGATGTATAGGTTAAGAAGATATTTATCCTTAGTGAGATCATAATTAGCATATACTTGGGTCAAAACCTTGTATCCCATGGAGGAACCGAGCATATAGAAGTGCATTATTAATTTCTTAGAGAGACGATCATTAAAATGGATTTAAATTTAAATTATGTCAAGAAAAAGGATCGATATGCAGATATTCTACCAAAATATTGGAGGGAGTAAATGAAGAACACTTCAAGGCATGCATTGCAATGAAGCATCTAGGCATTGAGACTTGAAAAGGAGTATTGAAAATATGGTCTTAAGCACAAAAAGGGCCTCATCCATGAGTTTTGCAAGTGGAACAATGAGAAAAAGCAACAAATGTTTGGGAATCAAGTTAAGAAATCCACAAATATTAATCAAATTCAAATCTTTTCAATTAGCCAAAGAGTGAGCCCATAGTGATTACTAGTTGCTTAGCTAGATAATAGGAAAAGCAAAATATCTATGAAAAAAATATTTCACCTTGTGTTCTTGAGTTCCACAAGTTCCCTATTAATCTAGTAAAGGAGTAAACTCGAGCTAGACGCTGAGCCGCCTTGCTTGGTTATCTCATTCCCTCATGATTTTATTGTTCTCTATCTAGAGGCATAGCTAGGTTTTCACAATTCTTTTTGCACCAGATTGTAGAGTAGGTTTCTTGTCAGATTCTATTCATTTGCATTGAATTCAAGGATCTTTTGTTCTCTTTTATAGTTCCCTTGATTTTTACAAAATTGCAAGTTTTCCTAGCAAGTAATTGTGCAAAATTTCCAAGTTTGTCCATTTATATGTTTACACATAGGCTGAGAGTATTTTAGACAGATCGCTTGTCTTGAAACGGATGGTTCCCATAGTTGGAAAAAGAATTTCTTATACTCAAAGCTTCTTGGTTAGAACATACATAGTGTAAGTAAGAAGAAGTGCATTTTACTTCTCTACATAATTGTATAGGAAACTCCAAAACAATGAGCATATATCACTCTATGTCGGTCGAGTGGAGGGTGGCCATCTTCGATAGCTGTGTTGGGGTGTTAGAAACTCCCCCATCATTATATCATTATTAGGGTGAGGTGTGGTCATTACGTGAGTAGCTACTATGAGCAGTCAACTAACCTATCTTGCACACATTATTTCTCTAAGTATGAGTATCTATGTTGCGTAAAATTCGTTGCGTTAGAAAGACATACAGCGTAAGAAGTGTTCTCAAAAGATCACTTGAAATTGATGTACAATACTTAGGAAAGGAACATTAAACATCTCTCATTGACGCTCATCTTGGGATATGAACGTCCAATCCAACAAAGAATGGAAAAACGACTCATGCGGTGATGAAGTGAATGTCAAAGTGTTTGATTGTATGATGGGAAGCAACCAAGCATGCGTAGTTGTTGGCCCTACTATTTGAGGACACAAATAGTTGTTATTTATAAAGTTAATTGTATTATCCTTATATATTGAAAAAACTTGTCACTCACCCATGAAAACACTTTGGCCGTGCCTAGATACAAGAGTACTCTCGGATTTACAGAGTCTTCTCGGGAATACATGCAACATGCTTCTAAGTACAGGATTTTGCTTTCTTTCTCAAAGATTAAGGGTCATCGGATATTTATGATGTAACAATTACGATGGGCAACAAGAATTTGGATGATATGCATATGAACAACTTTACCCCAAAAATGTCGAAGGAAGTGTGCTTCATGCAAATAAGATCACGAAATGTTGTCTATGTTTCTAACCAAATTGACATGTCTCTAGAAAAGCGAAGTTAGTGAAATAACAAGTTTGAAAGCCACACGCGTCCATATAATCTAGGGTATGTCCATGAGAGAGAGAGAGAGGGGTCTGACTCGAACAATATGGTTCGTGCCTCAGTAAGCGATACATAACACAGTATATTGCAAGCACACAGGCCATTCAAATCTCTGACTGTAAATATATATTCCATATGTTTCTGTTCACACAACTTAGCACCCGGCATGATGTTTCTCCAAAATTTACAGCCTATTTTTCCGAAATCTATAGCAAAAACACTATCTTATGGCGCTAAGATAGCTTCTCCAATAATTGCCACTAATTACAGTACATATTGTTTTACTTTAGTTTCTTTGTACGCCCCTAATGGGGAGTTAGAGAGACTTAACACTTGGGCTTCCTTGGACTCGCTCCCCCACAACATGCTTATTTGTGGTGACTTCAACATGGTGGAGGACCCTATGGACAGATGGATGGGCAAGGGTAGGGTCATCGATAGTCGGGAGAAAGAAACGTGGGATAAAACCAAACTACACTTGGATTTGGTCGAATTCAAAGACTCGAATGGCTTTTCTTGGTCAAATCTCCAAGCGGGCGAGGACCTGAGGAAAGCTAGACTTGATAGATGCTACATTTCTCAGAGTTTTACTCATCAGTGGGGCCACCCTTCCCTCGCACAACGCACCGACCTCACCATCTCTGATCACTACCGGATCGTCATCACTTTCCAACCCCCCACAAAGATCCGTAAGGCTCCTTGGTTCCATGCCAGTGTGCCCTCCTTCTCTCTCCCCTCCGTCCATCAAGAAATTTCTGATGTGTGGAAGGAGGCATTCGCCTCTGGCTTGTCCCCAGCCAAGTGCTGGAGAAGTGCGGTCGATAAGTCACGATAGATCATGATTAGATCCAAGAAGATGCTCGAGACTGTGCGGCGGGCTCGTAGAGAAGCTCTATATCATAGACTCTGGCGGCTCGAGGAGGAAGTGAACAAAGGAAAATCTCAAGCCTAGAAAGGACTTCGAAAAATCAGAGCACTGCTGAGATACGAGGAAGAGATACAAAGGAAAAATTTGCAAATTTTCTTCAAGGAGTGGTGGGCTGGCAAAGCCGACAAACCCACCAAAGAGATGTTCCGTATCCTCAAAAGGAAACACAACAGAGAATCGATCCCCTTATTGCTAGACGCAAATGGCAATGTATGCAATACGGAAGAAGATAATTTTGGGATCATTGAAGGGCACTTCACGAGACTCCTAGGGACCTCGAACCCCCTCTCCCACCATAGAAGGGACTGTATGGCAGCCATATCTAGGGTTTCCCCCCAAAGGATACCACTCAACCTTCACTCCCTGCTTCATGCCTCTATCTCTGAAGCCGAAATCATTGAGGTCATTGATGCCCTCCCTTCAGGTAAAAGCCCGAGACCCGACGGGCTCACTAATGAGTTCTTTAAATCCTTCAAGTTGGTGGTTGCCACCCCTCTTCGTTTGGTTTGGCAAGAGGCACTCAAGTTTGGTGCGCTTCCTTCTTGTCTCAACAATGGCATTATCAAGTTAATACACAAAAAAGGGGAAAAGAACACAATAGAGAACTGGCGTCCTATCACAATGCTCCAAACAGGATACAAGATCATTTCCAAAGTCATTGCCAACAGAATCTCTTGCCACTTGAGAGCGTGGTTAAGCGAGGACCAAAAAGGTTTCATCAAGGGCAGGTCAATTTTGGAAACCATTATAGATATCTGGGAAGGTCTTGAATTTGCAAATGAGTCTAAACAAGATGTGGTCTTCCTCAAGATCGACTTTGATAAAGCCTAGGACAGGCTAGAATGGGACTATATTCTATAGTCGCTCCAAGATCTTGGATGTAGTCAGAAATTCACCAAGATGATCGCGACCCTTCTCGGAAACGCATCGACCCAAATTAACATTAATGGAAAACTTTCAAAGGTGATCAAACTTAGAAGATCTATTAGACAAGGGTGCCCATTGGCTCCCCTTCTCTTTGCCATTGCCACGGAAGGGCTTAGCAGGCTCGTGGAGCATCAGCTCGAAGCTGGTAACATTAAAGGCCTTCGTTTGCCGCATGACCACAGTCAGATCACCATGAGACTTTTTGCCGATGATATGAATGCGTTTGTTCACAATGATAGTACCAGCCTGGAGACGTTCTGGAAGTGTCTTGCTACTTTTTGTGAAGCCTATGGATCCATAATCAACCACTCTAAGACCGCCTTTAGAGCTATTGGTGGGCCACAGCCCGACCTTCTCATTGATCATGGCTGTCAAATCATTCCGGAGGGCCAAATCTTTTGGCTTCTTGGGATTCCCTTGGGGTTTGGCGTCTCTATGGAACAACGGTGGAACTGGGTGCTAGCCAAACTCGAAAACAAGCTTAACTATTGGAGAGGTATGCAAATCAATCTTGTTGGTCGTGCTATGGTTATCAACACGTTCCTCTTATCATCTACCATTTATTTCCTTTCTTGTTGGAGACCGAAAGAGCAAGATCTCTCCAAACTAGATAGTATTTGTAGAAACTTCCTTTGGACGGGTGACCACAATAGGAGGGGGGTGCCTAAAATCAAATGGTCCATCTGCACCAGCCATAGAGATAGTGGGGGACTTGGTATCTTGGACATTGGGTGCATGGCTAACAAACTGTCGGCCAAATGGATGATTAAGGCTTGGTGCAACGGGGAGGCCTCGTGGGCCAAGTTGTTCTTCAGAAACAAGAATGAGTTGGCACTCATGGGTTTCCCAAATTGGAAGAATCTTGACATCTTGAGCTTGCTGTTTTCCCCGATCCCCGTCTTCCCGAAAGGCTCTAATATCATGTGCTCCCTATGGAAGAGTTGGAATAAAGTCAAAAGATTCACAACAATAAGTGAAGACTGGAAGTGGGCTGCCGGTATCAGACAAAACGACTCTATCTGGTTTCCGATCCATGGCATCTGGAGTGTGGAATCTTGGAACATTCAAAATGCCAAGAAGTTATGGAACAAAGGCTTCAAAAAATGGAAACATCTCTGGAAACAAGACACCAACCGCTGGATCAACTTCGAGGATATTGACCCTTGCATCAACATTTCGCATGAAGAATGGAACACTTTGCAAAGCAGATGTCTCGCCTGGGACCGACACAAAGTTCGCCTTCTCATGGGACACGACATGTCGAGCTCGCTTGGTCTCAAATGGCACAATGGGAATAGCCTATCAAAAATCCCGAACATCAAAGAAACGATCGACTATCAGGTTAACCTTAACAAGAAGTGGTGCCTATCATGGACGCGGCTTCGGTGGGACATGAAGTTCATGGCTATCTGGCACCCCCTCATAGAAATCAAAAAGTCTGTCCTCTTATGACAAATTCTTCATCATGGTATCTGGACCAACCTTAAGGCTAGCAAAATTTGTGGGATCCCTCCCTGGTGCAAACGATGCTACCGGTCTATCGAAGATGTTTCACACATCTTCTTTACCTGCCCCAACTCCAACAGACTCTGGCAAATGGTTGGAAAGAGAATTAGACTTCAAAAACGTCTCAGTTGGCAGCAAGCCCTGCTGGGAGAAGCGATCGGCTACTCCGCGACTCTCTGGAACACCATCAGAGGGGAGGTCCTATGGAAAATCTGGCCGGAAAGATGTGCTTTCAACTTCGGTGACTCCCCCAAAGAGTGGTCAATTGAGAAATCGTTGTTCCTCCTTGGCAAAAGGATTGTCAACTGTAAGAAAACCCCCCCCCCCCTTCAGGCATCATCAAGTACTCCTTTTGATCAATAACAAGCTTAAACCCAAGTGGGCCCCACATGAGGGTGATGAGAGGGTGATTAACCTTCTTTGTAATGTCATCTAAGCTCTGTAAAAGCTTCCCCTGCTTTGTGGGATTTGGTGGGTCCCGTGGGCATTAGTCCCCTTCTGTTGTACTTTTCTTTATTTAATTCAAGTCCGAGAGAGTAGGCTTATGCCGAACTTCCTTTATATTAAAAAAAAAAAAACCACAAGGAGTTGTGTTGCGTCAAGATCATCCAAAACTACCTCTCTCTCTCTCTCTCCAACAAAGTTGTGGTCTACATTCATTAGCTGGGTTGGTTGGGCTTCCGCCTCTTCAGGCAGGGGTGAAAGTTCAATCCCCACTTACGACAGGATAGTGTGGGCCTAAGGTCAATGTAAAATCATGTTATTCAAGTTAAAATCAGTCTTTTCTTGTGTGTCCTTTGAACTGTCTAACTCCTGCTTTGTGCGATACAAGGGATCCCACGGGTAGTATGCCCATTTACTTGTACAGTTGCAATTTCAAAGTTAAAGCTCTGAGAAGTAGGCTTCTGTTGAACCTCCATTAAAAAAAGAAACTCAAAGCTATACCATAGCTGCATTATATGTCACCGTCAATATTCGAAGAACCTTGGCCTGGACATCAAGTCATAGCCATAGACATCACAGCCTATCCCACCTAACCGACATCGTTATATAGTTAGAACCCACGCGATGGAGAGAGAGAGAGAGAGAGAGAGAGAGAGAGAAGTAGAGGTAGGAAAAGAGAAGCAAATGTTGTACATGCAACATATTTTCATCAGAAAGGATGGCTCTGTTCCAGCAAGATATCTTCAAGGGTGAAAAAAGCTTATCTAAAACCTGTACGCAGCACGCATAACCTTATATCTACCACAGGTTGCGTGGTTTGGATATAAAATGTCTGAGAAACGTTGTACTTTCTTAGGCATAAAGCCTCTTTGACACTGCAGACCAGTATCATATTAAAAGGGACGCAACCAATTCTCTGAAACAAGTCTATACACTCAGCAGAGGCGAAAAAAGGGCAAACGTCATAAACGACTTTCTACAATCCTAGAACATTAGAGCCGGTGTACTACACAGCGATAAATGGCGTAACCATGTTCCGACAAAAATGCATTTTCGGAAACTCAAAGAGGCATCCTCCGTAGAGAGAGAGAGAGAGAGGCTAAGTGCAAGCAAGAGAGATGCACATAGGGAAGAAAAAGGGGATTAGAGAGAATGGGATAAAGAGAAAGAGAAGTAGATACTAGAGAGAAAACGATACAAATTAAATGCAAGGAAGGGAGATACACAAAGGGAAGCGAGAGGAATAGGAAGAATGAGATAAAGAGAAAGAGAAGTAGAGCTAAGGAGAAAACCGATAGAAATAAACAAGAGAGTACCATGAGGGAGTACACATACTAGAATCACTGTAGCACGTCGAATATAATAACGCACATACCTACGAGCTTTGCAGGCAGCCTCAAGATAATCATATGAAAAAATCTCGTTAATTCACAAAATTGTGTGAGCATGACTATACTAGACATATACTACAAAACCACTAAGGATATGATTTTTTTTTCTAATAAAAGGAAGTTTGGGCAAGGCCTATTCTCCCTTGCATGAATCAAGTGAAAGAACAACTTTACAAGAGAAAAGGGCATAGTGCTCATGGGACCCCCTTATCCCACAAAGCAAGGGAAGGCAAAATAATTTCAACGGACGGAAGGCAATGTGAACACTCTGCTTAAGACTACGCCTAAGAGATGGTGGGATGGAAAAATAACTAAAAAAGAAAATTTTATGGAGAGTCAAAGAAGGTTAATCACCTTTTCATTCCCTCAAGGGAAGCCCATTTGCAATGGGCCTTCTTGTTCTCCAAAGCAAACTGCCTTTGATGTTTGAAGGAAGAGGGGTTTCTAGAATTACAAATTCTTGTACCTAAAAGGCCAAGGGTCTTATCAATTGATCACGCTTTTAGAGGGTTACCAATGTTGGAAACACATCTTTCTTTCTAAAATGTCCAAACAACTTCTCCCCTAATGGCATTACACAATGCTACATATCAACCGATTGCTTCTCCTAGTAAGACTTGCTTCCATCTTATTTGGGACTATAAAGAAAAATTCTCCAAGAGACCACCAAACCAAAAAACTCATTAGACATGATTAACCATTGGGACAAGGCTTAAACCATGGAGAGGCCCCATAAATTTTGTTAGCTTTAATATTAGTTCAAATTCCTTAACGGATTATTTTTCCACATTCAAATAGCTTTTTTATTCTCCATGAGGGGATGCCATAAGGCAACAAACTTGAAATCCCATATATGATATTTGATCAATCCAGAGATCATTCTATTAATGCAATTATTAAGAACCAAATTCTTCTTGAAACTAGGCAATTTTTTCCAAGCTCTTGCTAGTGTGAAGTTTTATGCCTCATATGCGAGGGGGATTATGATGGAGGAGGAGTTGGGACTTAAAGATATCTCAAGCATTGATTTTAGTTCCTAACAACCACTAGTCTTCATAGTCCATTCTTCAAGCTAGGTTAATGTCCTTGAATCTGATCCATTATCTTTTGTCTTGATTCTAGAGATGCTTCCACAAACAAAACCCTTTATTCCATAACTTCTTTGTTCCTTGGAGGTTATTAGAATTGACATTTGTGATTCTCTTGATCAGGAACTAGATCTACATGTTATGCCTTGTATCGATAGCCCACTTCTAGTCTTCATTGACCTTGATGTAAGGTTTTCAATCTTTTCCATAACAAGCAAACCAAATTTGAACATTTTGGAGTAGCTAGGAAAGGGGAGAACAATAAGTTCATTAAGTCATGCCCCTTCCATTGATTAAGGTAGACGAACTAAAGTAATAAATGAGTTTGGTTAAGGAGGTATCCATGTTGCTCCAAGCTTTTATCAACCACTTGTCTACCAACTTATCTACTAAACCTTCAATATCTAGAATGCCATCCATTAGATTCTTTCGTTACTTGCACAAATCCTTTATTTGATTTTGGGCACAACCCTTCTATTTTCCAACTTAGCCAAATCTTTGTCTTTTGGTCTCCAACACCATAGAAAATAGATTCTTGAGGCTATGAGGAATGTGTTGACCATTATGGTAGTAGCCACCAAGTTATTTGCATTCCTTTCCAGTAGCTATGTTTCTTGTCAATCTTGGTAAGAACTCAATCCCACCTTTGACCCATAATAACAGCGAATCCCAATAGAATACCTAAGAGACAAAACATTTGATTAATCTGAATCACTTGACACCTCTGGTCCACAAACCATTGTGGTTGGTTCCCAATAATAGCCTTGAGGATTGTCTTTGAGTGGTTTATTTTAGATCCTAAAGTCACACAAAAGGTGTTCAGACAATGCAAAAAGGAGGTGATACTATCCATATCGTTATGTAAGAAGGCATTCATTTCATCAGCAAACATTGTTATGATTATTTGTTATTGGCCATTAGGTAGCAGAAGGCCACAAATTTTTCCAATAAGGGCATGATTGTTGACCAAGTAGCTAAGGCCATCAGTGGAAATAGCAAAAGAAAATGGAGCCAAGAGGTAGATTTGTATGATAGATCTAAATGATTTAGAGAGTTGGCCATTAATATTACACTAGGGAAAAAAATGGCCAAAAATGGGTTGTTTG
Source organism: Ceratopteris richardii (assembly GCA_020310875.1). Classification (NCBI taxonomy): domain Eukaryota; kingdom Viridiplantae; phylum Streptophyta; class Polypodiopsida; order Polypodiales; family Pteridaceae; genus Ceratopteris; species Ceratopteris richardii. The sequence goes on from CM035409.1 coordinate 12,482,814, forward strand.
CTAATGACGGATTAAGGAAAATGACAAATAGAGTCCTTCCATGTGTACAAGAATATAATATTGTTGTCTCCTTTAGACATATGAAGAAATTCTTTTTTTAAGACAATATGCTCTAAAAGCGTCGTTGAAGATTCTTGTATTCAGTGTACAATTTTTTGGTTTGATGCAAAAAAAGATATTTTTGCACACAACACAATGTATATTTTTAAATTTCCAAGAAGGAATTGATATTTGAAGATACCAAATATTTTTGGGTTCACAAAATTCCATGGTCATTTGATGACAGGGTTTACGTCAAATCAAAAGTTTCCATGTGTACAAAGCCTTTTTATCTATAAATACTAGTAGAGTATGTGAATGTCGGTTTCTCGCTTTGAGCATTTTTCTTCTTCTAAATTCGAATGGCTTCTTCTTCTTGTCGTCCTTCCAATCATGTAACCTCATGTGAGGTTTACAACAGCATCTCAAATTCCCTTCGTACTATAAGTGAAGTTTTACAATGCCCTTCTATCATTTCAGTTGTTTTTGTATAACAACATATATGTTTTTGTATTGCAGATATTTTTTCTTCCAATATTGTGGAGTGGCAACCTGTTGAATTTTTAATAGGAACATTCAAAGTCCTACATAAGGAACATGCAGAACTTATGTATCCAGACAAATCTGTTGAATTTTTCAATAGCATAGAAGTATTTGTCCATTTTGCAGATTATTAGGTGCCATTAGGGAGGAGCTCTTATGGCAATCTTGTACATCTGCCTGCTCCTTGCATCTCTTCATTAGATTGGGATGCTCGTGATCATTCAATAGTTTGAGGTTTTCCACGCAAAATGAAATTTGACATCCAAAAGGTAGTGTCAGCATGCCGAATTTCGAGAAGGATAAAGATTCAATGGTTTTTGCCTATTCATGTTCTCGTACCATGCTTTATAAACATGTTATTATAGAAAAAAAAACAATGTGGTTGAATAGGAGAGTCTCTATTTCAGAGATTGATGATGTTTTAGGTAGGGAATGTGATAGCAAAGAGGTTCAAAAGCTAGATCACATCATTTTATGTAAAGTTAGTCCCAATTCTCTTTCAATCTCATATCATATATCTCGAAAATTTCTAGTTTTAGGATATGACTACAGAAGGTGGAAAAAAAATCTTGGACTATGGATATCCTTGGACTCAGAGGAGAGCTATCCAGAATCTGAGTTAGAAGTACTGATTCATCCAGATTTTCAATCTAGGAAAATAATTGTCACTGTATATTGGAAACTCAGAAATGTAAGGGAGCTCCTAGAATACCTTGATGAGGTATCATCACAGTTCAGATTCTCAATTGATGATGCAATAGTTAACATTAGATTAGAGAAAACATTATCTTGCATAACTTGCCTGCCACCTAGGTTGATCAAGTTCCAACCCTTAAGATTTTAACAAGTCTAAAAAAATTTGATTGAATAGAAACCAAGACATTCTTACATAATATATCTCCCTCTTTTAGAAGCTTTTTTTCATACTTCCATTGATTTTTCTTTGCAAGATGGTGAGTAAGAATGTGACTCATTACATCACTTCAATTATTTCTTTTTATGGACTATATTCATATTGGCATTTTTTTGTTTAATTTCAACATTCTGATGAGGTTTCTATTGTGCAATGATTATACATGAACTTGCATGAGTAAATTCTTGGTGATTAGAGAATATGCAACAAGACATTATTACATAATATATCTCACGGTTTTAGAACCTTCTTTTCATACTTCCATTGATTTTTCTTCGGAGGATGGTAACTAAGAATGTGATTGGTTACATCACTTCAATTATGCCTTTTTATGGACTATATTCATATTGGCATTTTTTTGTTTAATTTCAACATTCTGATGAGGTTTCAATTGTGCAATAATTATACAGGAACTTGCATATGAGTAAATTCTAGATGAACAATACTTTACTTGTCAATAACTAGTTTCAATTAAAATATTTGATTCTATCCAAGGTGCACATTATAAATTCTCCATGCTTGTTTGGCCTCAAGGTATGCATGAGAAAGTCTCCATGGTGCACATAACTAGGAATATTAAAGAGGGTGGAGAACCTAGTGCGAATTCCAATTCAAGTGATATTCAAAATATGTAGAGCATGAAGTTTACTCATATTAGTGTAGATGAGATTAGAGAAGATGACCGATTCAAGCGACTAGGGCAATCCAAGCTTGTGAGATCGTCTTAATCACTTGAATCGGTCATGTATTAAAAACTACCAAAACATGATTCAAAACATGAATTTTGCATTAAGCTTTGACTGATGAGCAATACCACTTTCCATCTCAACTCATCTTATGCATAGTTTCCTTAAGAGAATGCTATGACAAAATGGAAAAGATTGGATGACATGACCGATACAAGCGATACGGGCCATCCAAAATTCTCTGATATCCCATATCGCTTGTATCGGTTGTGTCATAAAAACTTCTCTATCCTCTTCACATTTAACTTTTCAACAAGAACAAAGAAAAAAAACACACAAAATACATACATTTTGATGACATGACCAATTATGTTCCTCTTCGCATACACAAATTTTGCTTGAACCATGCAATGAAGTCGCTTTTGCTTAGTTCTCAAGAGGATCAATTCAACATTATATACTCAAGGCATATAAATATAGTTACAATGACCATCTTCCAGATGAAGACTGACATAATTACATACAATTTGTACATAAATAAATCTTCCAACATATGTTGGTTACACATTAGATTACAATCTTACATTCAAGAAATATATTGTTTCACCCTTCTTTTCTATCCTTTTTGGAGCCCTCACCTATGTGCTGCTTGTGTCCCTTTTTGAAGCCCTCACCTCTATTCTTATTCTTTGGCCCATGCTTCAATGGGGAGTGAAAAGGAAACCCTTTCTTCTTTTCTTCAGACTTCTTTTTATCTGGTGGTGGTGGTGGAGGTGAGTTTGGATCATAAGGGCAGACTCCATGTTTCATAATGGCATTTATTGCGCTCTCCCTGATCAAGATGACCCATGCATCTGGTTGTTTTGACAAGTTTAACTCTCAAGACTCTAGAACCTTCTTTCCAAGAACCTTATTGCATTTGCAATCACTCTGGAGCCACATGAGGTGTTGTATGTATTTGAATGTATTCAAACCTTTTTTCTTCGTTCAATTTATGAATTACCGGGAAGTTCTCATCAATATGCATTTTGAGAAGCTTTAGCAACACTACAAGGTAAACTTAAAATCAAAATGGATGGCAAGAATTTTAAATAGAACACAACAAAATTTATGGCAAGGCTTATACTTTGCAGTTTCCATGTTGTGATTGGGAAAGAATTCATGAAAAGTTCTTAATATTCATTGAATTCAATGATAATAAGACTCCAGTGACCAGTGTTAATGAGTGGAATATAAAAATAACTTCTCTATTGAAGAATATGTTACTTATTTCAAAATGAAGATGAATACTTACTTTTCAATATAGGGGTAGATAATATATTCTACCTCTTTTGTAAAATTCTTTAGAAAGAATTTCACATCTCCATGCTCGTACAAAAAGCACTAAGTCATAACATGATTTATGATGAAAACTTTTCTTGAAACTGCTTCCTCACATTGTTGAAGAAGGACCCTAGAATTCAAGAAATATAAATTCACTATAAGAAATACCAAGTTAAGGAAAACAAGAGCATTTTATGGCCTAGAGATAATACGTGAGTGCAATATTGACTACACTATCAGTATTTCAACATTGAACTCTCTCAACATTTTTTTGTCTTCTGGTCTTATATCAAGCATATATTCCTCCTACCATGACATTGCAGCATTTACTATCACCTGTCCATCTCCTTTTTTAAGAAGTTCTTTATTTTCCTTTTGCAGCTTCTAAATTTGGTTCAGGATAACATTTCCCTCTGACAACAAATCTTGCTTTTTTCTCTCCTCCTCATAATTTTCTACATTTCTTGTTGCATGATCATGAGGGACCTTAGGGTGGACCTCTTTGATTACAAATAATGACTTAAATGCTCATGCTCCAGGTATATTGAGAATATCAAAGAACTTCTGATCATGGTTATCAATGGGCACAATAGATTTGTCAAACTTATATCTGAGCCTTGATACAATCACATAATCTTTTTCCATCAAGATCACCCTATGACAATGAGCTGCACATAAGTAAGCATCATTCATGAAGTCGATTGCAAAGTCTTCTGCAACTTCGTGCAAGAATAGAAGAGGTTTGGTTTTCCACTTCACGTTACGAAGGACATGGTCTTCATCATGGAACAAATATTGGCTAAAATTCGCTTGACAACTCTCATGAAAGGAAGTCTCGAGATCAGGAGTCCCATAGACTTTTGAGCCTTTCTTACCTTCCTCAAAGATTTAACATGGTAATGGACCATTTTTTTAAGACTTCTCTGATGCATTAAGGCCTTGGTTATTTGTGTAGTGAGAAGGTCCTTGTCATCTTAGTTTTGGCCATTTTGCTCTTGACCCTGAGGTACAACTTCCTTGCAATCTTCTTTGTCCTAACCATAACATACATAAAAAAAGAGTTTAAAAGCTTGGAAGAAATTTAAAATGAAAAAAAACTAATGTAAAAAAGCTTTCACAAAGCACTTTACGATATTCAAGAAACACGACCGATCCAAGTGATTAGGGTCATCCAAAAATCCCTGGATGTCCCTAATCACTTCTATCAGTTGTCCTTATATTCTTCATGAATTATCATTTCATTCTGTTTCCCATACAACCAAGAATGCAAAATAGCTAAAGCTATGCCCTATAGAACATTTTTACAAAGCATTGGTTATAAATGAGAAAGACGATCGATTCAAGCGATTAAGGTCATTCCAAAATCCTCGAATGCCCCTATTCGCTTGAATCGTTTGTGTTGTAGAATGATTGATCATGATGACCTATCCAAGCGGCAAGGGGCATCCAAAACTTCCCGATGCCCCTAATCGCTTGGATCGGTCATGTACAAGCTTCTATGATCCATCATACCTCATACAAAATGTGTTGTCTATGGGAACTTTTGAAAAGCAGGTAAAAAACTTGAAGGCAATGACAAGTTGGCGCTAGCAAGGAGTTCACAAAAAAATGAAAAAAAGTGAATAAAGGAGCTTAAATAGGTCTCTGGAATGAGTTGACCTTGGTGACACATGGCTATGTGATTGGTCCATCTCATCTAACCATTACGAATCCCAACATACAATGCCACATGGCATCATTTGAGTGGGCCATGTCATCTAGCCATAGTGATTCCCAACGTCATCGATTTTCCAGGTGGCACTCGCTTATTGGTCTATGTCATGTCATCGTTAGCCTGTCCTCCTCGACTAGAAATAGCGGTTCCCTTCACCATTTCACATCTTCAACCTTCATAGAATTTCTCTCTTCATCACCATGTATAGTTGTGCTTCATATCTAATACGACCGATACAAGCGATTACATGCATTTGACAGACCTTTGACTAGATTATTTCGCTTGCATTGATCGTGTTCTCCAAATAGGTCTCTAGAATGAGTTGACTATTTATGACACATGGCACCCTCTGATTGGTCCATGTCATCTAGCCTTTACAAATCCAAACTTACAATTGCACGTGGCATCATTTGAGTGGGCCATGTCATCTAGCCATTATGATTCCCAATGTCGATTTGCCATGTGGTGCTCGTTTATTGGTCCACATCATGTGACCATTACCCAGTCCTCCTCGACTATGAATATTAGTTCCCTTCACCATTTCACATTTTCAACCTTCATAGAATTTCTCTCTTCATCACCATGCATAGTTGTGTTTCATACCCAATACGATCGATACAAGCGATTACATGTGTTTGACCGGCCTTTGAGTAGCTTATTTTGCTTGCATCGGTCGTGTTCTCCACTAGGACACACTAAAATAACTAGAGCTGAGATGGAGAAAAAGAATGTGATCCTAAGTGTTTCTCCATCTTAGAAACTATTGGATTTCATGGTTCAAGAGGGTTTAACAGTGGATTTTTTTCCAGATGCAATGAGGATATTCAATGCCAAGATAGATTTTGAAGTACTTTTGGAGAAAACAAAAAGCTTTCTTGAGGGATGAGTGGGAGAGCTTCCTAGGTGTGGTCAATGGAAAGGAGCTTACTATCTCTGGAAAAGCCTATATCCATCCACACATCTTTGTAAAGAATCCATTGGATAGGGCAAAAATCACTAGAAAGTGCAAAAGGATATTCCCTTTGCGAGGAAAGCTAGATTTATGCCCAAAGCATGAAAGGGACTGCTTTTTGCTCCCCTTAAACATTGCCTTCTTAATATGGCTTGATCACATGTTAAATGACAAGGAGGAAGAATGTGTTCATGTTGAAGAGAAAGAGCCATTCCTTGAGCTGACACTTGAGGGAAGCTCAAAAAGTATGAAAGGTATCATGGAGATTGTTGAAGAGATCAATCTTCAAGCAGAAGAAGAGTAGTTCAAGAATTTTGATGTGGCTACTTTTAAAGCAGAGACTGCTATAAGGGAGCCAACTGAAGATGTGAAAGTTTCTGAGAAGTCCCTTGTTATCCCAAATCTACCATTTTATTTCATCTCTGGAAAGAAATTTATTCCACTCTATTACATTCAAGAACTCTTCAACCTAAGGGAAGACATCTGCCTTGCTGCTATGGTTGAGTTAGAGGAAGTTGCAAGGAGATTTATCAATGAGAAGGGAGAAAGAAAACAAGAATTTCTGTGTCTCAATTTAGCATTGTCAAATGAAGAATTCAAAGATTCATCAGAAGCTCTTTCAAGTTGCTTTGAAAAAGCTATTTTAGAGAAGCCAACACTTGTTGATGAAGACTTTGATCAGCATAAGAAGGATCTTGGTATATACTCATTTGGGCATGGCTATTCATTAATTTGGACATTGCTGAGGACAAAGGAACCATATTGAGGAGGAAGATGAGGTCAAGGTATGTAAAACAAGGTTTTCTAAGATGTGTTAGAGGTGTCGGATTCAAGCGACTAGGGTCATCAGAGAATATCCATACATACATACATACATACATACATACATACATACATACATACATACATACATACATACATACATACATACATACATACATACATACATACATACATACATACACACATACATACACACACACAGAGACACATACATACATACATGCTTGCTTGCTTGCTTACTTACTTACTTACTAACTTACTTACTTACTTACTTACTTACTTACTTACTTACTTACTTACTTACTTACTTACTTACTTACTTATTTACTTACTTAATTACATACATACATACATACATACATATATACACACATACATACATACATACATACATACATACATACATACATACACATATACATACATGCATACGTACATGCTCACTTACTTACTTACATACATACACACATATTTACATACTGACATACATACATACATACATACATACATACATACATACATACATACATACATACATACATACATGCATACATATATACATACACACATACACACAACATACATACAAACATACATATTTACTTACTTACTTATGCACTTACATACATACATGCATACATACATACACATACATACATACATACATACATACATACATACATACATACATACATACATACATACATACATACATGCATACATATATACATACACACATACACACAACATACATACAAACATACATATTTACTTACTTACTTATGCACTTACATACATACATGCATACATACATACACATACATACACATACATACATACATACATACATACATACATACATGCATACATATATACATACACACAACATACATACAAACATACATATTTACTTACTTACTTATGCACTTACATACATACATGCATACATACATACACATACATACATACATACATACATACATAAATACATACAAACGTACACACATGCATACATACATACATACATACATACATACATACATACATACATACATGCATACATACATACACACTTACTTACTTACTTACTTACTTATTTACATACATACATACTTACATACATACATACATACATACATACATACATACATACATACATACATACATACATACATATCATACATCCATCCATACATACATACATAAATACATATATACATATATACATACACATACATACATACACACATACATAGATACCTACAAACATACATACATACATCCATAGAGGTACAAACATACCTACACATAGTTACTTACTTGATTACATGCATACAAACATACGTACAAAAAGACATACATATACATACACATATGCATATATACGTACACATATAAAAATTTATATGCAAATACACAAACATTAGTACACACATACACACATAGTCACACACACATACACACATAGTCACACACACATACATACATATAGGCACTCACATACATACATACATGCATACATACATACATGCATACATACATACATGCATACATACATGCATACATACTTACATACACACATACTTACTTACATATTTACTTACGTACATATGTACTTACTTACATATATACATACATAATTACTTAATTACTTACATACATACATACTTATGAGTGGAATTTCCTTTTGTAGCTAGTGGATTGTTTTCTTGCATGTGGAAAAATAGTTGTCTGCAGGTGGTTTTATTTTTGGAAAATATGGCTATTTTTATGTCTTGTATGCCTTATTTGCATACAGGCCTATGTGACTTACATGAATTTCTATTTTAGCTTAATATTTATTGGAAATGATGGGGAAGAATTTCCATTGTGAGTTGTTATATATGCCATTACATACATACATACATACATACATTTATACATACATACATACATACATTTATACTTACATACATACATACATACATACATACATACATACATACATACATGCATGCATGCATACATACATACATACATACATACATACATACATACATACATACATACATACATACATACATACATACATACATACAAACATATCTACATACATACGTACGTACATACATAACTCAAGTAAATACTCATAACTCATGTCATTGGGGCAACTTTGGAACTAGGCTTAGAAGGCAAATCATTTTCTTTAGGTGTAGAGTGTTTGGAAATTAGCAAAGAAAATATCCTCTTCCAAATGGTCCTTCCCCATGTAGAAATTTTCTGAAAGCCAAAGGCCATTGCATCATATGCTAGCAAAAGAATAAAGCATCAACATGAGGAATCCATACAGAAATGATTTCTATGGATAAGGAAGAAGTTGCAGATGAAACAAATATGGCCCCAATAAGCAAAGGTACTACATCTAGAGGAAATTGAATTTATGGTTATGAAGACAAGGAGCTAGGGGAAGCTCCCTTAGGAAAAATTAGTCAAGAGTTTAGGTAATAAGATCCATGCCTACTCCCAATGAAGATATCCAACAAAAAGAAGATTTTAGCAACACAAGTGAAGCAATTGGAAAAGCATAAAACAAGGCCCATAAGAAGCTTGAGGACTTGCATATTGCCTAGGCCCTATGGAATCAAATGCTTTGAGAATATTGAAATAAATAAAGAAGCAGGTTAGTATCTTTGATCTATTGAAAATGGATGAAAGATTCAGGTCACACGTTTTGTAGATCATAGATGAAGTGTCAACATTCACTCTAGTTGCAAAGATTAATACTCTATGTGAGGAAAGGATGGTTGGGCAAGCACTTTTAGTGATATAAGAGCCTAGGACAAATTATCACTATAATAGGACAAAATCTCTAAGGACTTCTAGTGGATGGTGGCTTAGGCATAATCAAATACACTATGGAGAAGCTTGAATTTCAAACATCAAGACCAACCAATTTCGCCATAACATTGGCTCACTAGAGTAGGTAAAGCCTTTGGGAGTGGTTTGTAAAGTCCCTATTGAGCTATAAGGTAACATCTTTACTTTGTAATTCTTTATATTAAAATTGTTATAGGTAGAAAGGGGCTTTGCATTGTTTGATGGGGTGGCCCTTGTTGAGGCATGCTAGTGTTCCAGATGATTGTTCTAAGGATACAATGTGGGCGAAGCATGAAGGAATGGAGATCAAATAAGTCCATGTAGAAGAATGACCAAACAACCACATACAAACTAGCATGATGCAAAGGATTGGCATTTGTATGGATCAAGACATGATGGCAAGCCCCTATATTAAGGAGGAAGAGGATATTTTGGGCTAGCTAAAAGCAGGTAACTCATTCCTCAACTATGGTGTTTTTTAGATGAGACAAGTAGAGACAATCATGAAGAAAAAGAGCATACCGTACAAGTGGTTGCACTAGGTGAGTTTGTGACAAGCAATAGAGGAGAGAAGAAAACACCTCTTAAGTGCAACATAGATGAAGTTGATTCAAATGATGGGAAGGAAACCATGTGCAAGGTAAAGCAACCTAGTGAAGAAACTTGATTCCCAATTCATCATATCCCGACAGGGTGGATGCAAGAAAAGGAAGAACAAATTGATATTAAAAGTGGTCGTGCATAAGACACTAGGACTATGTGGGAAAAAGTGATTGAAGATTCAAAAGATCATGAAGAGCCTCAAATAACATTGATGTATCGGAACCCACTCAAAGAAACAAGGTAGGCAACAAGGATAATTCTCATCCTATACTACTGGCCAATTGGTTATGGAACTATCTTGAGCTACTTTCTATGGTTTCTTTTATGGAAATTTATGGTGATATATTTGCATGGCATTACAAGGATTTGGAAGGAGTTCTGATAATTTGGAATTATCATTCAAGTGGAGTATTAAAAATGGTTTTTGCCCCATGGCCATTATTCCCAAAAGGAACACTAATAAAATGTGGATGGGTGTGGACTTTACACCACTCCAAGATGGTTCGGTATGTTTGGTATGATACATACAATATGTGTATGGTATGTCGCAAGGAGGTTTGGTATGGTATGATATGTATATATACATATATTTCAAAGACGTATATTTCAAAAAAATTATAAATAATGATATATTTTGCATGCATATATTTAAAGTAAATTACCACATGAGCACTTGAGTCTCATAACATAGTTAACTATGAATTGTATGACTCATATAATGAAGTGCAAAGTGCAAAATCATGAATGATACAATTTTTATATAAAACAAGTATCATATGTGTATGGTATGTTCAATACATACCGTACATATCATACACATCCAAGAGGTTTGACACATGAGTTTTTCCAACCTTGGACCACTCAACAAGGTAACTATTCTTGATTGGTTTCCTATTCCTTTATTAGAATAGGGTATTGAAGAAGTCATTGGGCATACACTATATAATCTCATGGATGGATTTAGTGGGTATAAACTTATATCCATCCATTTTGAGGATTAAGACAAGAAAACCTTCATCAGACCATGGGGGACTGTTGTTTATGTGAAAATTCCTTTCAGACTCAGAAATGCCCTAACAACTTTCAATAGAATTATGAATCTTATATTTGGACCCCTCTTTTTGGATGCGTTTCAAATCTTCATGGATGGTTCTTCCTCCTTCTTAGGTACTTGTGCTAGTAATCCCATGGAATGCTTAGAGGATCATGTAGTCCATTGTGATAGATCTTAAATAGATCTAGGGAAACCAAGTTGAAGATGAATCCAAATTAGTGCCATTTTCTAGTGATAGATGACAGCCTTCTTGGACATGTAGTTTCTGCCAAACGCATGGCCCTTGACCCAAGAAAGAATTATCGGTATATTAAAGCTACCAAGGCCTAGGACACCAAAATATATTCAAAGTTTTTTAGGTCATACTAAGTACCATCTAAGGTTTATTAAAATGTATATTGTAGACATATTTCAACCATCGACAAAGCTTATAGGTAAGGATGTCCCATTTAAGTGGGATGAATAAGAGGAAAAATCTTATCAGATTTTGAGATCCAAGCTTGTCGCAACACCAATCCTTATCACTCTTGATTGGTCTAAAGATTTTCATGTCCATATGGCTGATAATCTTATCTGGGTTTAGCCTAGAGAACCAAGAGATATGTGTAGAGGATGCATTCCTTGATGCTGATTCATTTACAGTAAGTGTTCAAGGGTGGTATTATGATGTTCAGGAGTTTCTAACGATAGGAAAGTATTTAGATAAAATGAATTTTATGTAGGGAAGATGTTTTTCATAAAAAAAATAGGATCTCTACCTTTATCGAGGGAAATTTGTAAAGACATGGCAAAGATAATTCCTTTAGGAAGTGTATGGAGGAAGAACATGCAAGACAGATTCTCTATATGGCACATGAAGGACTAGATGGTGGGCTCCTCCTTGTCCATATAATGAGCTAGAGAGTGCTAGATGTTAGCTTATTATGGTCAAACTTGTTGAGAGATGTAGAAGAGAAAGTCCAAGCATGCAATGGTTGTTAGAAATGTGTGCTAGAACTCATAAGCAAGGAGAACATCCATTCGTTGTCTCGCAACCAATTGAGAAAGAGGAATTATATTTTATAGGTCCTATTTATTGTAAATCCTTTCCAAGGTTGAATTAGTACTTCTTGATTGACATAGACTATGCAATAAAGTGGGTTGAGGCTATCGCTTCTCCACATTGCACAACCAAAATAGTTGATGATTTCTTGGACAAAAAACATCCTCTACATGTATGGTTGTCCACCAAAAACCTGCATCAATCAAGGAAGACACTTTGTTAAGAAGTTTTTTTTCAAAGTTTTTCAGTAAGTATAATATTCTCCATCACACTTTCTATCTGTATTATCCAAGGGCCAATAGACCAAGAAAGCATTGATAGCTCTCCTCACAAAAGAATGTATGCCAAGGCCCACTGCCTGGGGTAGTGCATATTTAGGTAAGTTATAGGCTTACAAGTTGGCATGTAAGGAGGCCATCGAGCACTCCGCATTCCAACACGTATAAGAAGTAATTCCCATAGAGCGCTTTGAGTTTCTACATGGATCTTCTTAGACAAAATCTGTTCAGGTAAGAAAGGATCCTAGGGTATCTACTAGGCTTTCATCAATCAACAAATTGGAGGAGTTTGGTTTTGATGTAGCAAGATAGTTGCAAAAGACACAAGGCAAAAGGGCAGAATTTCACAATAGAAATTTGTAGCAGCTTAAATTATAGCTTGATATACCTACTCTTTTACACATACCTAAATTATGCATACAATTGTGAGGCAAATGGCTTCCTCATTGGGAAGTTCAATTAGAGAAATGCTCCAGTGGGGAGCAATGCACTTCGAAATTCTATCTACAAGGCAATACCACTAGTCAACATTTCAAGGCTCAAGACCTATCATCATCAAAAAAAATTCTTATTCTCTCTCTTCCTCTTAGTGTCTTTGCGAGGATTGGTAACCCTTTCTTTCAAATTCTTGCTAGATGAACTATGTATCTTCAAACTAAAAAAACTGGAATTCATATGTAGCTTCAAAATTGAAGGAAATATTTTTTTCATTTGTACCAGTATCTCGAGTGGTCGAAAAGACAAAACTCTAGATCGAATATTACTGTTTGTATTCCTATTGCTTGCTCTATGGGACATTCTATTTCTAATGGCTACAGTTGGGCCAGTTGCTACTAAGCCTACCATTGAGTATCAAGGTAGGGTAATCACATAGTGGACAGAGGTACAATGGGTTGTGAGATGGGTGAGTAGGCAAGGAGGTTGGGAACAGGGTACCATGCCTCACATATGCTTAGAGTGATGGAGGTGGATAATCTATTATACCTTCATGCACAAAGTCTATCTACTCCCATGGAGCATCCTATACATATGGCATATATCAAACACATGTAGATGATGTGGCTTATAGGAGAGCATCCATTCAATGCCTGTTTAGGGATCCATCTAGTGTTACTTATATAGAATTCATCAATGTCAAACTCAAACTCAAGTACCAAATAAAGCTCCAACCAAAGCTATGAATCAATAGCAAGAGGACTAAGATCACAAGGACGAGAAGCATTGAAGGGTTAATGCTACATATATGGAAAACTAGACGATTATGCAAGATATTTTTGGTCCAAAGGAGGAGGAAATCAAGGATACAAAAGAGATCAAAGTAATTATGCTACTACTTTAATGAATTCACAAAATGAGAGTTTTCTTATGATACATAGGTACATATGATAATGGTTTTAGCAACCATATGAGTTTAATAAAGAGGTTTTCTTTAATTTACACTACAACAGATCAGCCGTATACCGAGGCTTCTACCGAGGAAAATGAACGGGTGCGATTTTCCCCTGACGTCGGTGTAAGGGTCGGTGTAGGCGTCGGAACCAAAGTGTCGGTATGAGCGTCGGTATAAGCGTCGGTATAAGCAACGGTATAAGCATCGATATATGCGACGGTATAAGCGACGGTATAAGCCATGGTATGCCCTTGGGCAGAATAGTCGGTATAAGCATCGGTATGTGCCTGGGGATACCGACGCTCATACCGTCACCTATACCGACGACCATATCTGCAAATTTTTTTTGGGCAGAGTGTGTTGTCTCTTGCTACAACAACATTCCCATGCTACTGTGTAGCAAAAGACAATACATTCTGCCGAAGAAAAGCTCAACTACATGTGAGATGTATGATAGGCAACAAAAACATGATTTGATAAAGCAAAACATACTCTCAAATACAAAAGACATGAGCGAAATGGATC
>CM035409.1:12500014-12550014 GCA_020310875.1 Ceratopteris richardii
TGTATGTAATATGCATGAGTGTGTATGCATATGCATGTGAGTATGTAATATGTATGTGTATGTATATGCATGTGTGTATGTAATATGTTTGTGAGTGTGTATGTAATATGCATGTGTGTATGTAATATGTATGTGAGTATGTGTATGCATATGTGTGTGTATGTATGTCTCTCTCTCTATCTCATTCTCTTTCTATTTCATATCTCTCTGTCTCTTTCATCTCTCTCTCTTTCATCTCTCTCTCTTTCACTCTCTCTCTTTCATCTCTCTCTCTCTCTCTCTCTCTCTCTCTCTCTCCCCCGATCTTTATGTTTCTCTAGATCTCTCTCTTTCTTTCATCTCTCTCTCTCTCTATCTTATTCTATATCAATAAAAAACAAAACAATCACTTACCTCAATGTAATTGTTTGCGTCATCAAAGTCCACTTAATGTTGTCCTTCATCGAATTCCAAAGAACGCACGCCAAAAAGCTCCTGCAAAACTAAAGACAAGAGAAATTAGAAAATGGAAAACACAAAGAAAGAGAAAGAGTGCTACAGTATGTGCCATACTTACCAAAATCTCAGATCTAGAGAAATAGAGAGGTGTGTGTAGAGAAAGAGAGAGAGAGAGAGAGAGAGAGAGAGAAAGAGAGAGATGTGTGTACACAGTATGCTCAGAATGTAGTTCGCGCACGCAAACTCGACAGAAGCAGACTTTCATTCAAAACGCGAGCAAATGTCGAATTTTTGCTCTCGAGTCCGGTTAAAATGATGCGTCGGTATAAGTGCCAGTATGAGCATCGGTATAAGCGTCCGTATAAGCGTCGGTAATTTCCAGTAATTTACCGATGCATATACCGAGGCTCATACCGTTGGTATTGCATCCGTGGTTTATCAAGCATTTCTAACAGTCATACCGATGCCGAGGCATGACCGTCGGTATGGACAACGTCGGTATGCCCTTGATATGTTGTAGTGTTACAATCACCCAATATTCAAGGACATTGAGAGATAGGGGATGACAATGAGCACACAACTACATATGTCAGAGATGTTCCATTGAATGGATTGCAAAACTCCAAGGTATTGAAAGATGTGTTGCATGCACCAACCATCAATAAGAGCTTGGTTTTAGTAGGTCAAATGGTTCAAAGAGCTATTGGGGTGAGGTTCAAAGATTGAGGATGTTTCTTTTAAAAAACCCAATTAAGACTAAAAGTTCATATAAGAAGGGAAGAATTAAGGAAGACTCTTCACCATGGAGCTAAATTCATCAAGCTTTTAGACTATCTACTTGTGAATTGCAAATAAATAGATTGCAAGTATTGATTTGTGGCACAAAGGAATTGCCACATCAACTTAAAAAGAATAAATTAAATGCAAAGCAAGGGCTTGATGAGTGTTGTACCAGATTTTACATATGAGAATATGCAACATTTGTTCCACATTTTGCATTTAGGGGAACAAAGTAGATTTCTTTTCAATAAGGAAGCACATGTGAGTAGTGATGTGTTGAATCTCATACACACATATGTATGAGGACCTAAAGGAGATCCATGCATTGGAGGTAATAGATATGTTTTCAAATTTATACATAACCATTCAAGGTTTTTGGGATTTATTGCATGAAGGAAAAGTTAGAGATGTTTTACCACTTCAAGAGGTTC
This sequence comes from Ceratopteris richardii, assembly GCA_020310875.1. Lineage (NCBI taxonomy): Eukaryota > Viridiplantae > Streptophyta > Polypodiopsida > Polypodiales > Pteridaceae > Ceratopteris > Ceratopteris richardii. The sequence goes on from CM035409.1 coordinate 12,501,664, forward strand.
AAAAATCTAGTGGAAAAGGAGACAAGAAAGTATAGAAAGACTCTAGGATAAGATGGATGGGAGAATTATTTCCCAATTAACTTTACTAATTTTATTCATGATGATGGCATTAAAAGGTAGTTCAGTTACAAGTACACACCCCAATGAAATGGGATGGTGGAGAGGAATAATAGATATTAAATGAAATGAATGTTCCTAATTATTATTGGGCTAATGCATCAATTACTACCATATGCATTATGAACAAGTTTTCAAGCTAAGGATTACATGGATTTGTTGGAAGAGATGGTGGATAAATTCCAACAATGAAGTGGTGCTACAAATCCATGCTTCACACCAGCCAAGAAAAAACTAAGGAGTGTAAAGTACACCCCTTGAGCTTCCTAGGAATAAAAAATATTATCACCTAAGAGCTTTGAAGTATGATTCTCTAATCAATTGATCAAAATAGATGAGTAGAAAATTCACCTATGAGCTAAGACGTGCTATTTTGGTCTCTAAACATGCTGAGTAAAATGAAAAGTGCTCTCAACTTGCTAGCAATTGATCAAATTCCTTTTGGGAGTATATAACTGACTTAGATAGGTGCCAATGACAAGTTGTTTCACTAAAAATGATCATGTGTGCACAAAGAAGTATGCTTAGCAAGTTAGATGACCATCCTGAGATTTTTGGACTACCATATTATGCAAACCAATGAGCAAATTTTCAACGACATCTCGAGATTGAGTGAAGCAATGGCAATTAAATTTTGTAGCAACCAACTAGATAGTATGCTGAGTCTATACCATTTTAAATCACATCAAATGATCAAGTATGCACTGAGAACCAAGAGTGAGAAGTTCACTGATCGAGATGAACATAACAAAGAAATGAAGTAGAGATGTGATCAATGTATATGTATTAAATCACATAGAGTTACAAAGACATTTGCGATGTATTATTGCAAAATGTGAGGGTAGTGATGGAGCTATAGAATGAGCTCACGTAACATTATAGATCCCTCTCAAAGTTTCTCCAAATTGGGCTCTTCATCCCATGCGATTTTGATCCATTTTTATAGCTTTGAGTTGGAGCCATTGTTTGAATTCAAATTCAAACTCTTACCATAAAGTGAATTGTAAACTTTAGGACTTGCTTTCACATCAAACACCTACCAAATTATTCATGAGAGTAAGTGCTATGCACTTTTACAAGGATAAAGGTAAATGCCTTCTACAAGAGAATAGTCATATGTGACTTTAAATGATTATCTGAAGTGAATTTTAATGGTCCAAGTATGTAGGCTTGGATGCATTTGCACCAATAGGATTTATACGGTATGAATCTTGGTGTCATAAGAAAATCAACCTTTCACATATCAAGGTTTTTGCTTGTGTGTTATGTTTACATACATCAATAATTGAGACACAATTTAGACCCAAACACAGCTAGGTGTATATTTCTTGATATTCTTCATATAACAAAAGTATTGAGATTTTACAAACCTAAATGTAAGGAGCTTAATGTTTCTAAGGATATAATATTTGGTGACTTGGTGTCTTGATGTTTTAGTAAAGATGTGTTGCAGCTTGAAGATGCTTTTGAAGTAGAGAAGAAGTTCAAAGAGTAACAACAAACCATGGACATGAGTGGTCCAACCCCTTCAAGAAAACCATAAGATGAGAGCACTGAATTATCTTGGCCAGGGATGAAAAAAAAAAATCATTCAGGTGAAGCTCATGGCAAAGAAAAATAAAAGAAAAATAATAAAGATCATCTACTAGTAGACATGGACTATATAAGCGATGAAGAGGTGGAGAAATTAAAAGAACCTAGAATTTAAAACATCCAAAACAATGAGGATATGATTCCTAAAACCTATTGGTGAGGTAAGGCCATGAAATAGCGTGAAGTACCATATTTAAAGGTTAACTTATGATGTTTTCATTGCATGTCAGTATGCTTACATAAGTCAATTTATAACATGTGAAGAACCTAAGCATTTTGAAGACAAAAATAAGCAAAGGGAGTGGATTGAAGCCATAGGGCACTTGAATAAAATGAAAGTTATTCATGACTTTTAAGAAAACGAGACATAAAATTCATTGGCAACAATGGGTCTAAAAAGTAAAGAGGGATGCATATGGGATAATCTCTAGGTATATAGTTAGGTTGGTTGCCAGTGTTTTTTCTCAAACCTATGAAATAGAAATTGAGAGAAATTTATTCAATACATAAAGTGGCTACTAAAGGCAGTTTTGATTGCAATTTTAGCTTCAAGTTGGAAGATGCATCAGTTGGATGTGAATAGCGCTTTTGTAAATGGAGATCTTGAAGTGAAAATCTTCATGGAGCGGCTCCAAGGCTTTAAAGATCAGCGATTTCCACATTATGTAGGACTAAAAAGGCTCTTTATGGACTCAAGAAAGCGTGATAGGATTGGCACAAAAGGCTCATGAATTACTTGGAAAAATGTGGATACAATCAAAATAATGCAAAATTGTCACACTTTTTGAAGAAGGAAGGTAGCAAAAGCATTTTTGTTTATTTATCTATGTTGATGATTTGGTCATAAAAATGGATGATGAAGACAAACTTAGGGACATACAAAGGAATCTTGGATGTGAGCTTAATATCTCTAGTTTAGAAATCTTAAATTACTTCCTTGGGATTGAAGTAGTATACAAAGAAAAGGGTATACATTTGATGGAAAGGGAAGAAACCATAGATCTTTTGAAGAAGTTTGGCTTATGTGATTGCAAACTCATTTTGAATCCACTAGTATTTAATGTCAAATTAAGTTCTCATGATAGTGAGGAAGTTTAAGATGTGATCATGTATAGTCCAATTATTAGTTCTCTCTTCTATGCTACTATAACAAGACCCAATATCACAATTGTAGTTGGAGTGTTATCTCAATTTTTATAGGAACCTAGAGGTCTTCACCTTGTTGCATCTTGAAGGGTACTTAGGTACCTCGATGAAGCATTGATTATTATCCATTTGATGATGGTTTACAAGAACAAGCTTATTGTGATGTTCATTGGGAAAGTTCTAAGGATGGGAGGACAATTACTAGTCGATATCTCATCATGGTAAGTGTTAACCTCTATTTTGGTTTTGTGCCATAATTTCTTGCTTAATCACTTTGAAACAATTGCTATATACAATCTTCCCATTGTAGATTAGAAGTTTCATCAGGGTTCTTGGGTGGAGGGTTATCCTATTGTAGAGCCATATACTTTTGCCTTCAATAGTAACTTACATACCCATACACAGTTCACATAATAGATTCAATCATTAGACTCTTCATCAACTTATACAACTATTAATTGCTTTTGCAATTAAAAAAAAAAGACAATTAGAGCATTGCGCACCTCATAGAATTTATGAACTTAACCAACTACAATGATTAGAACAACAAAATGTAATGAACAAACATAATACAGAACAACTAAGAAAATGAGCAGGAACTCCACATGTGTTCATAGCACCACCAATGGCTACACTGCCCTACGTGTGTGTCTTCATCACCACCGAGTCATTCTATTAGATGGCGTCTTTGAAGTGTGTGCATCTCGATTTACAATGTTTCATGGTATTTATTCAATTAAAATATTACAATATAGTTTCTCGACATCTGGCTTCCGTAACACAGGCATGCCTAGAGGACTTGAACACAACTAAGAAGTAGATGGAGAAGAAGATTCATCATCTTTGGATGAAGCAAGATCTTCTTGTAGAGGAGTTTTGAATGGATCATGGGCTTCCACAAAAATAGTTTACAAGCACTTCTCATCTATCATTAACAATGACCAGACTTCATTATCATCAAGAAAAATTGCCTCTGATGCCTATAAGCTAGCATCCATATTATCATCCAAAAGAGCTTTGGCTTATGCCTCAACTAGTTGCTAGCCTACTTCTTCATGTACATAGAAGTTGTGGCAAATAGTGGAACCATTGATGGAGTTAATAGTCTTTAGCTTGACACGGAAAGCATTAAGAACATCAATAGCATGTTGATGGTATTGTTCAATAGTGTGAGTGCAAAGAGAGAGGTGAATGACTTCAGTGGGGAATGTAGCATTTTTTTGCTATATGCCAATGAAGTGATCACAAAGAGAATCTTTATGCTTATTTGTCTCATTTAGATTCTGCACCCTTCAAAATGTCTCATCACATTCTTGAGTATTTTGGTCAAAACAATCTTTAAAATACTGATTATATCACGATATGACCATCTCATTGATGTAAAAGAATAGACCATTAGTCTAACTCTCCTCGGTAAAAGTTGATTATAGAGGCTTAGCCCAAGTTTCCTATGATTTTATGTGGTTCAAGTCATTGTTTATTGATCTTGGTGTGTAGGTAAAGTGAATATCTATCCTTTGTGACAACGTAAGTAGCATATGCCTGGCTCAAAACCATGTGTTCCATGGAGGGTCCAAGCATAAAGAAGTGCATTATGACTTTCTTAGAGAGAGGATCATTAAAAAGGATTTAAATTTAAAATATGCGAATAAAAAGGATTGATAGGCAGATATTTTACCAAAGCATTGGAACCAGTAAAGCTAGAGCACTTCAAGGCATGCATTGCAATGAAGGATATGGGCATTGAGTCTTGAGGGGGAGTATTGAAAATTGAGTCTCAAGCATAAAAAGGCCCTCATCCATGAGTTTTGCAAGTGGAACAATAAGAAAAAGGAACAAAGGTTGGGGAATCAAGTTAGGAGCTCCACCAATATCAATCAAATTCAAATCTTTGCAATTAGCCACCAAAGAGAACACCCGTAGTGATTACTATTTGCTTATCTAGATGATATGAAAAGAAAAATAGTTATGAAAGCAATATTTCACCTTGTGCTCTTGAGTTCCACAAGTCCCCTCTTAGTTTGGTGAAGGAGTAAACTCAAGCTAGCACCCTAGCCCCTTGCTTGTTTATCTCATTTCCTCATGACTTCGTTGCTCTCTATTCAGAGGCATAGCTAGGTTTTCACTATTGTATTTGTACCAAATTGTAGAGTAGGGTTTTCTATCACATTCTACTCATTTGCATTGAGTTCAAGACTCTCTTGGTATCTTGTAAAGTTCCCCATATTTTATTAAACTTGCAATTTTTCCTACTAAGTAATTGTGCAAAATTGCCAAGTTTTTCCATCTATATGTCTACACATAGATTGATAGTATTTCAGACGGATGGCATGTCTTGAAATAGATGGTTCCCGTAGTTGGAAAATGCGTTTCTTATACTCAAATATTCTTGTTTAGAATGTATATTCTAGTGCTATGAAGAAAAGTGCATTTTCATTCTCTACATAGTTGTAGAGAAAACTCCAAAACAATGAGCATATATCACTCTGTAGGGGTTGAGTGGAGGGTGGCCATCTCCCATGGCTACATTGGGGTGTAAGAAACTCCCCCATCATTCTTATAGTGAGGTCTAGTCTATGTTGTGTAAAATTTGTTGCATTAGAAAGACCATATAGCATAATAAGTGTTCTCAAAAGATCACTTGAAATTGATTTACAATATTTAGGAAAGTAACAGTAAACATTTCTCATTCACGCTCATCTTGAGATATGAACGTCCAAACGTTGGATATGAACGTCTAATCCACCAAAGTATGCAAAACGGATTCATAAGGTGATGAAGGTCAAAGAGTTTGATTGTATGATGAGAAGCAACCAAATCTCCGTAGTTGTTGGGCCTACTATTTGAGGACACAAATAGTTATTATTTATGAAGTTAAATGAATTATCCTTTTATTTGATTATGCTAGTCGAACTTCAAAAACTCGTCTCTAACCCATGAAAATGCTTTGGGCATGCCCAGATAAGATACAAGAGTACTCTCGGATTTAGAGATTGTTCTCGGGAATACATGCAACATGCTTCTAAGTACAGGATTTTGCTTTCTTTTTCAAAGGTTAGGGATATCTGATATTTATGATGTAACAATTACGCCGGCTCAAAGTATAGAAATAGTTACTATGGGTCAAAGACGTATAGAAGTTAGTGAGCTGTGCTGTCTCATTGGACCGAGATGTGAGAGGGCATGGCTTCGCTTCTTCTTCTTGGCCATGTCTGTTCTTTAGACAGTAACCCAAAGTGTGATTTATCATGTTTCGAGCTTTGGATTCGTGAACATCGCTTTTTATGTTTTCTTGAGGTGTTTTCATCGATTGATGAAAACATTTGCAGCTTTTTGTAGAAAGCAAAATCGTTCTTGAATCCAAGGGAGTCATATCGTATCACATGCATCGCTGCTTTTTCTTTATCTAAAACGAAAGTATTGAGAATCAGACATTCTCAGAAGGTGAAAAGCAATCTCCATGTACTTGAAATCGTGGTTTTTTGTATGAAAATCTAGTTCAAGAAATAATGATAATAACAAAATAGTAATAGTAATGATAACGAAAATAATACCCAAACCTAATGTAAGAAATATACACTGTTATTTTTAGTATAACAGTTAAGATATACAACAAACAAAGGAGAACAATGAAGTAAGCTCAAAGTACGATGATAGAATCAGCTGCGGAACAGGAAACTTGCAGTTAGTCATGGTAGCAGCAACGTCAACAGAAACAACGGAAAAGCTAACGATGAATAAGGTTTTCATTATTATTTTTATCATCATTTGCATGACCAATATCGTCAACAACACGGGACTCTGTTTGCTCTTCCGGGAGCCCCTTTTGTTTTTGAGTACAATGAATTGGAAACACCCTCACACACCCAACCTCATAAGGAAGAGGCACTCATCTTATGTTCAGCCAAGAGTTGAACTCAGGACTTCCAACTAGAGACTCAATGAGTCAGACCACTAGGTTACGCCTAGTTACGTGGGCTTGGACTCCACAAAGACTTATCCGATAGCATTTGTCAAGATGCAAGATAATGTACTTCGATTCTCCCCATCGTCTGTTGGCGCCCGTGACAACTTGCTTTTCTTTTCTTTTCCAGAAAACTCACGATATTCAACAAACCCAGAACTAATAAAACTATTATGGAGTGTAATTTTAGTTATCCTAGTTACTATAATATGATACTACTACTTTTGTCAGCATCGTGTTCAACAACATGACATAAACACGAATCGTAATAATCCCCCATCTGAACGTTCGTCTCCTTTTCGGCGCCAACTTCAATGCCTAGTATATGGTATATCTCTGTTCAATTAGAACTTAGAATGAGAATTCTCGTTAAGAATTATTCCTCGTTTGTTAAAACAAGCCAGAGGCAGGACCAAACAGACACTTTTGATTATATAATTGCCGTTTACATTGTGTGTAGCCTGTACGCTGCCAGTCAAAGCATGTAGCCTGTACGCTGCCAGTCAAAGCATGCGCTGTTCATCTTTCTTCGCCGTATTGTGCTTACATTGTGAGCATATGGCTGTTTACATCGTATGTAACTTTGTGAACATATAGCTAACCGTATTCTGCTCCACACAGTAATATGCGTTCTGCTAAACGCTGTCGCCCAACCTCCAACTACAGACGTCAAAGGAAAATTCCATATCAAACAGATTCAGATTCATTAATTCTTAATATTTGATGTTGAATGGATGCCGTTATTTAGCTAGAATAGTGTTCTACATCTCCAGTCATCAGTCACCATAAATTGTTATCATATTTTACAATTGGCATCATATATATATAGTCAGTCTCTCTTGTGTGTTGTAATTTTTTGAAGCATTTCGGCTATCCAGTTCACCATGAAACATGTCAAGTCTGGAACCTCAAGACTTTAAAGCTAAAACTCCTTTAAAAATTATAGATTGATATTTTTGAATACCATGGATCTGACATAGATACAACGTCAATTCACATCGTATTCTCTTCCTTTCTCTTTCGTTGCATAAGGATATGCAGTGGATAAGAGAAGCATTCTCAGCTAAACCTCCATTACAATGGGCAACAAGAATTTCGATGATTTGCGCATGAAAAACTTTACTTCCACTCCGAAAATGTCAAAGAAAGTGTACTTCGTGCAAATAAGATCACGAAATGTTGTCTATGTTTCTAACCAGACTGACAGGTCGTTAGAAAAGAAAAGTTAATAAAATAACAACTTTGAACGCCACATGCGCCAGCTTTAGAGAACTGTAATGGCTACCCAATGACACCAAGCAAAGTTAGTAAGATAGCCAATGCCACATGTCAAAAAAGAAACACCGCATGAATAAGAAGAAAGAAAGATAAAAATATAAAGAAATAACAAGGGGTAGTACAGAACTCTAAAGATGTTGGAAAATATCTTGCATTGTCCGTGATCTCTCTCTCGTTATTTCAGTTGAAAACAGTCTTCTCTTGTGTGGGCTTTGAATTGTCTAACCCCAGTTTGTGGGATAGAAAGGATCTTGTGGGTACTATGCCCATTTATTTGTACAGTTGCAATTTCAAAGTTAAAGCTCTGAAGAATAACCTTTGACTGAACCTCCATTAAATTATAAAAATAAAAATAAAAAAAAAACACCCTCCAAGCTATAGCATGGTCGCATTATATGTCATCGTCAATATTCGAAGAAACTTGGCCTGAACATCAAGTCATAGCCATAGACATCACAGCCTATCCCACCGAACCGACATCGTTATATAGTTAGAACCCACCGGATGGGGAGAGAGAGAGAGAAAGAGAGAGAGAGAGAACTAAGTAGAGGTAGGGAAAGAGAAGCAAATGTTGTATGTATGTATGTATATATATATATATATATATATATATATATATATATATATATATATATATATATATATATATATATATATATATATATATATGGCTGTTTACATTGTGTGTAACTTTGTGTATATATGGCTGTCGCCCAACTCACACGACATAAGTCAAAGGTAAACTCGATATCAAACCGATTAACAATCATTAATTCTTAATATCTGATTTTGAATGGATGCCATTATTATCAGAATTGTATAAGGTGGCTTGCATATTTGCAAAATTGGACCTGAGATAGTGTTCTAGATCTCCACTCACCATAAATTGTTATCAAATATATTTTACAATTGGCATCATATATATCTAATCAGTCTCTCTTGTGTCTTGTAATCTTTTGAGGCATTTCGGCTACCGGTTCACCATGAAACATGTAATCAAGAACTTCCAGACTTTAAAGCTAAAAATCCTTCAAAAATTATAGATTGATATTTTTTGAATATCATGGATCTGACATAGATACAACGTCAACTCACATCGTATTCTCTTTATTTTTGTCAACTAAACCTCCATTAAGGAGCATTCTCAACTAAACCTTCATTAAGATGGGAAACAAAAATTTTGATGATTTGCATATGAAAACCTTTATTCCCACTCCTAGAATGTCAAAGAAATAGTACTTCATGCAAACAGGATCAGGAAATGTTGTGTGTGTTTCTAACCAAATTGACAGGTCTCTAGAAAAACGAAGTTAGTGAAATAACAACTTTCCAAGCAAAGTTAGTAAAATACCGAATGCCACATATCAAAAAAAAAAAATCACAACTAACAAGGGGCAGTAAAGAATTTTAAAGATTTTGAAAAATATCTTGCCATGTACATGATCTCTCTGTCTCTCTCTGCATGCAATATATATATATATATATATATATATATATATATATATATATATATATATATATATATATATATATATATATATATATGTGTGTGTGTGTGCGTGCGCGCGTGTGGAACTATGTTAAATAATAGCACCGTAAAGTTGATCGAGTGTCTCAAAATGATGAAATTCACATTCATCTTACCATACAGTTTACAAAACCACTTATTGGCGACCGAAAACAATAAAGTTACCTATTTCGCACTCAAAGATTCAGCGGCGATATAGCCTAGTAACCCGTACCTATATGAGGGAGAGAGAGAGAGGGGTCTGACTCGACCAATATGATTCGTGCCCCAGTAAGCTATACATAACACAGTATATTGCAAGCACACAGACGATTCAAATCTCTGACGATAAATATATATATTCCATATGTTTCTGTTCACAAAACTTAGCACCCGGTATGATGTTTTTCGAAAATTTACAATCTATTATTCCGAAATCTATAGCAAAAACTCTATCTTATGGCGGTATGATAGCTTCTCCAATAAATGCCACTAGTTACAGTACATATTTCTTACAAGAACAAAAAAAAACACGAGGAGTTGTGGTGCGCCAAGATGATCCAAAACTCTCTCTCTCTCCAAGGGAGTTGTGGTCTGCACACATTAGATGGGTTGGTTGGGCTTCCGCCTCTTGAGGTGGGGGCAAAGGTTCAATTCTCACTTACGGTAGGATAGGGTGGGCTTAAGGCCAATGTAAAAAACCATGTTATTTCAGTTGAAACCAGTCCTCTGTCGTGTCACCTTTGGACCATGTAACCGATTTTTGTGGAATATGGAGGATCATGTGGGTACTATGCCTGTTTACTTGTACACTTGCAATTTCAAAGTTAAAGATGGGAGGAGTAACCTTCGACTGAACCTCCATTTAAAAAAAAAACCTCAAAGCTATACCATGGTTGCATTCTATGTCATCGTAAATATTCCAATAAACTTGGCCTGAACATCAAGTCATAGCCATAGACATCACAGCCTATCCCACTGACATCGTTTTACAGTTAGAACCCACACAATCATTACATAGAATATGGGCGCATAGCGATAGTTAAGCCGACACAATTTTGTCGCTATAAAATTGCAAAAAGCATCGCAACAAGCATCGTGCGTGGACCGTCATCTAAACGACGAGCAAAACGATGTTCTTTCAATGTGTGTCACGAAGCAATGTGTGATGCCTCGCAAAGAGCATCGCATAAGCTATGGTTTAAAAAGCATCACATACGTGACACTTTTTTGCATCGCATAAGCTATGGTTTAAAAAGCATCACATATGTGACACTTTTTTGCATCACATAAGCGACAGTAAGTAACGTCCCGTATGCGATGCCAACTGTAGTGGTTTTTATGATGCCTTTCCATCGCTTACACGATGGCCTGTTGATGAAAAAAATTAAAATGTTGGAGGCTCTTTGATCGGCATGTTCACGCATCTGATCGAAGAGCTCTCCAACGTTCGCAATTGCATTGCGCTTATGAGCTACAAAAAGTATATGCAGAATTGTTGTTTTGCCTAATCTCTATCTTATTGTCTCTCTTTGTCTCTGTTTCTCTCCTTGAATTCTCTCTCTCTATCTTTGTTTCTCTCTTTGAATTCTCTTTGTCTCTCTCTCTCTCTCTCTCTCTCTCTCTTTTATTGCAGGTTATTCAAGAAGCTAACAAAGAAAAAAATATGGCCAACTATTGTACATATTATTTCCATTCTGTGTATATCATTTCGTTTTGTTATTTTCATTAGTTAGCATACTCACACTTATTGATATGCACACATACACTTATACATGATGAAGATGCACATTCACACATATACACATGCACATACACACACATACATGTGCACATACACTTACACATACACATGCATATGCACAAACATTTCTACAACCACATAAAAAGACTTGCATGCATGCATATATATATATATATATATATATATATATATATATATATATATATATATATATATATATATATATATATATATATATATATATATATATATATATACACATTAACATATACTTAAATACATGTATATGCACATCCACATGCATGCACATGGATGCAAATGGAAATGCATCCACACTCACATGCATGTTTAATACATATACACATGCATATACATACACTTGTATATGTTTATACACATACACATACATATGCACATATGTATATATACACACACATACACATATATATGCAGATACGTACACATACACACACACATGCACATACATACATATACACATATACATGCCCATACACATATATACACATACACTTACACATATACATGCACATACATATACACACACATACACATTCACATGCACATACACATATAAACACATAGACACTTACACATACACATGCACATACATACATATACACACACATACACATGCACATGCACATACACATACATACACATATACACTTACACATGCACATGCACATGCATACACATATACACTTACACATGCACATACATACATATACACATACACATGCACATGCAGATACACATACATACAACATATACACTTACACATGCACATGCACATACATGCATATACACATATACATATGGACATACATTCATACACACACACATATTCCACACATATACATGCACATACATACACACATATGAGTGAGTTATATAATTAAAGTACTAAAACACATGCTTAATATAAACAATAATAACAATCAATAGAACAAAACTTTGCATGACTTAATACCATACACCCAATTCCAAACATAACTAAAATGAACAATAAATAGATAATACATACATACACACACACACACACACACACACACACACATATATATATATATATATATATATATATATATATATATATATATATATATATATATATATATATATCAATGTAAATACATATCCTGTGTCATAATCAAGAATCCTAATAAGCATCATCAAGATCATAATGATCATCAGCATCATGATAATCCTCATCATCATGATCACCCTGTGACGATCGAGATCATCCCTCTAGTGTCTGTCTCTTCACCTCATCCATATCTACCTCTCCATAATACTCTTGTATTACATATAACAAACATAAATAAGTAAAACAATTCAAACATCCATAAAATAAAATAATTATATAAAATTTAATAATACTCACAAAGACATCCGGATGATCTCGAATATACTCGATCACATGTCGATATAAAAAATTTCTAGCATAATCGATCTCATGTTTCATAGGATATTGGCCATAATCCTTTCGCTACATTAAAACAAATAAAAAAGATTAGTTTCTTGCATTTTAACTAAAATAAAAAATATACTCACAGTAACACATATACTTAAAAATGTAGCTACAAAACCATGATGGCCCATTTGGCCTAACTGCGACGTGTGGCCCGACTCAACTCTCTTCTTTGAAGTAGCCTATTTGTTTAAAGAAAAATAAAATACATAAATTAAATGTAGAAAATTACTAAATATCTGAAAATTATAAATATAAACTATTAATTTGTTTACCTTTTGCTAAGGAAATGGCTCTTGAAGATGTAGCTATCTTAAAAAAACTGTCACGTCTCAGGTGGTATGTTAGGTCACCTCTTGTTTTTTTCCACCATACAATATCTCTTGTTAATGTGATCTCAAATAGAGAAAAAGAATCAGAATACATACACATATATACACACACATACACATACACATACCCACATACACATATACATGCAAACATATACACATACATATATGCATACATATACACATATACATACATATAACATAAACACACATATACATATCCATATATATATGTACACACATACACATGCATGCATATACAGTCATCCATACAAAATACATGCATTTATCCCAGAATAATGTGTATTTGTGTATATGTGAATATGTGTGTATGTGTAAATTTGTATATGTGAATATGTGTCTATGTGTAAATATGTATATCTGAATGTTTATGTATGTAAATAATAAGATTATTAATATCAAATACCATTATTTGTAGATTCCAATCAATCAAATGGAACTCCACCATCGTCTACTAATCATGCAAGGACTATATACTGTAAGTATATCAAACTTTTAATTTTAAATATATTTGATAGATACATATCTGATATATTTTTTTGTTTCTTGTTATAATCAGATTGTGATCAATCAAAGGGCACTCCACCACCTCCTATGCATACAATGACTTCACATGTGTCCTTCGATAGGAATTATAATGAATTTTACTATCAAGAGCATATTATATGTTGGTGTAACTCTTTCTATGGCACGTATCGAAGACCACGATTGGAATGTATTGAACATGAGGTAGAGTATGGTACTTTTGAGCATGCACCATCACCTAGTCAACATGATAATGCTTGGGTATGTATTTTTTCTATAAAATTAATTTCATTACTTTATTTAAAAACCATATACAAAATCATATTACTGTTGATATACAGGAATACTTGCTTGATGATGATGATGATGATGATGATAATTTTTCTCATAATGTTAATATACCTCATGCACGTCATGGAATTGTTGTTCATCATTACAAGCAGAGGTTTCTAGAAATCCTCTACCTCTTGGTTAAGAGACTAAAATGGCTGGAGATTATCCATTGCCAACTCATGATCGTTCTCTAGTACAAACATATGATAGAAGAAGATATGGAGGATGGAATAGACGGCCACTTCTTTTAGATGGAGAGGTTTTCAACATTTAGAGTAATTGCTTTATGATTTTTCCATCCACTATTACTAATGTTGGTCGTGGTCTCTTTATTGTAGAAGATTTATATGTGCCTCTTAACTCTGAAGACACTCTTATGTCATTTTGTAGGCCTATATATGGATGGGGAGATTGGCATCGACTTGCACATTATGTTCAAAGCACGAGTATTTAGGGAATATAGTTGAATGCAGCATCCTTTACTCGTAGAAGGATTTCACATGCAGAAAATGAAAGATTATATATTGATGGAAGACCTAACACACATGGAAATATAGCAAGTTTAATAAATAGTAGTCGAGGGTTACATAATAGTTCAAGGACTAATTGCATATTTGAGGAGCATGAAAATAGTCATGAATCACCATACATGAGTAGAGATGTATCAAGATACATAGTTTTCAATGCTATTACTACATTACATGTTGGTGATGAATTATTAGTGAATTATGGATGGCGTAGACCTCAAAGAGCACCTTTTAGCTAGAGAGAGAATGAAAATTCTCTATCCATATTTAATAACTTATATATTTAATTTTATGTTTAAAGTTTACTTTTTATTCATTTATGGAATACTAATGGTTTTTACTCATGTGTGTGGATTCCAATGTATGATGTTGATGATATTCCTCCACACCATTCACAATTGCTAGTAAGACCTCATTTATCAGAAGCTTCTATGAGGAGCCTATACAAAAGTGATCCTATGGAATATGCAAGGTTGAAAGATCTATATTGAAAAAAATATAAGGTACAAGATTTGTGCGACAATGACGAAGATGATGGCATGATAAATTTTACTTAGGATTGGTATCAAAATGATAGTGAGAGCATTGATATTTCTAAAAATGAGAAAGATCTTCAAGAGGAATGTCTAAAGCATGTATATGGAGGAAGTCATTTGACACAAATAAGTGTGAGTTTACTTATTCTCAATCTTCAAAATCATTTTGGATGGATTAATGTATTTGTTTTGGCACTATTAAGGTATAATTTTCAATTTTCTATGTATTTATATATATACATGCATAAATATATACATATAAATACATGCATATATAGACATACACATAATCATACATGAATGCATATAGACATATAAACATACACACACATATACACACATACACATGTTATGAGAGTAAGGTCAAATTATACATACCTGTATCGAATGAAGATGTTTTGTCCATCTAGCCTTTAGAATTGTCCACCCAACCTTTAGAATCTTCTTGACACACTTGTTTCTCCTATTCTAGTCAACCTAACTGTGCTGCTAACTCTTTTAAGAACTTTGCACACAAATATTAAGTATCAGTTACCTATGGAGGTATAAATGATTAGGAAAGTGGGAGGACCAAATTTATCTCAAAGATTTTGAAGGACGGAAAAATAATTTTAAGGGATGGATACTTTTTGTCCACCCAACCTTTAAAAATATTCATGCATCTTTCAAAATCTTCATAATAAATTTGGTCCTTCTATTTTCCAAATGACCTAATACCTCCATAGCTAATTGATACTTTATATTTGTAAACAAATATGTAATCCTTAGTTAGCAAGGCAGGTAATAGATTGACTATAAAATGGGAGACAACCAGATGATTCAGTGGTCTAGATATCTATATGAAGGTCTACAAACCACAATAAAAAAAAAGAAAATTAGAAATGAAATGAAATATACACAGCTACACATAAATACATACACATACATACATACACATACATACATACACATACATACATACACACATATTTATATACACATAAACATACATATACACATGTTATGAGAGTAAAGTTAAATTTCACATACCTGTATCGAATGCAGATATTTTGTGCATCTAACCTTTGGAATTGTCCGCCCAACCTTTAGAATCTTCCTGACACATCTGCTTCTCCTATTCTAGTCATCCTAATACCTACGCTGCTAACTCTTTTATGAACTTTGCATACAAATATTAAGTATGAGTTAGATATGGAGGTATTAATTCGTTTGAAGAATAGGAGAAGTAAATTTACCTCGAAGAATTTGAAGGATGGAATAATAATTTTAAAGGATGGGTAGACACAAAGTGTTCATTCAGTGACGGTTTTTGTTTTTACCTTAGCTACGGTAAGATCAACAACTTGCATTGAATGAACACTTCATGTCCACCCAACCTTTAGAATTATTCATCCATTTTCCAAAATCGTCGAGAGAAATTTACTTGTCTTGTTTTTAAACAACCCAATACCTCCATAGTTAGCTAATACCTAATCCTTCTAGAAAAATATGTAAGTCTTAGTTAGCAAGGCAGGTAATAGATTGACTATAAAATAGGAGATAGCCAAACGTTTCAGTGCTCTAGATATGAAAGTTTGCAAAACATAATATACAAAAAAAAAAATTAAAAATGAAATCAAATATACACAGCTACACATGCATACATACATATACTTACATACATACACATTCATACACATACATACACATACATGCATACATACATACATACATACATACATACATACATACATACATACATACATACATACATACATACATACATACATACATACATACACATATAGTATATATGCATATGCACCTATAAAACACATATACACACATACATACATATACACATACACATACGTATACGCATGCACATGCATATACACATCCACATACACATACGATTAAGTAAACGTATTAGCATAAACGTTTACTGAATGTATTAGCTCTATCTACGTTTACCATACACATATATAAAATTATATATATATATATATATATGTGTGTGTGTATATTTATATTTATTTATTTATTTTTACTAATATGTATTTTTTATGAACTTACAGGTTATTATCTGAAAAGTTTTTACCAAGTCAGAATATTCTTCCTACCTCACATGATGAAATGAAGAAGACTTTGGTTTTGAGTTTTGATCTTTCAAATCATTCCTCGATGCTATGTTATCTTTTAGTCCAAGAAGATGTTGTCATAGTGAATAACCAGTATTCTTGATTATATGAATAGGTTCAAGAAGATGATATACTTTTAAATCTTTCCAATACTCCAAAGAATACAATTTTGATATCTTTTTTGCGATTTCCAATTTTCCTTTACATCTCTTCACATACTCATTATCTTCATCATCACTCATGATTTCTGATTTTGGATTTATTAGAGGTTCATACGTCCATTTTTTATACCAATCCATAGGTGTCATAGGTTTTGTTCATTGACTTGTTTCAAGATTTCCATTAAAATGTATCGCTTCTCTTTTAGATCTTAATGGATGATCATCAAGCAAGAATCGTCATGTCCAAGATAAATATTTTTGTTGAGATTCTTACAATAGATTGATCACAACCAATTAGCACAATATGGACAAGCTTTATAACCCTTAGTAGATATTCCTGCATCATGAAAACGATAAAAATATAATTAGATTAAATCACATTTATTTGTATGCATATTGAATAAAAAAATTACATCAATAACTGAACAAACACCATATCTTCGAAAATCCTGGATAGTCCAAGCCACAATACCACGGTAATATGTCTTTCCGTGATGCTTTTCGATACATCAATGAGAGGAGCAAAATATATTCATATCTTTAACTTGTCTTTTTCCTAGGATTAAAAGTGAAAGCATTAAATGTTCCTTTTTAATGCTAAGATATGGCGAAAGATTGTAGTTTATGACTACCACTGGCCATGTTGACCATTTACTGGATTTCATGGAGAATGGATTAACCCCATGTAATGCAACTCCTAACTTTAGATTTTGTGGATTTTGTGCAAATTCAGGCCATGTAGAATCAATATGCTGAAACGCAACACTATCATGAGGAATTCTGATTATTATTCCATCAGTACTTTTATGATCATGTCCCTATGTCAAAAGCTTTGATAATTTGGGGCTTTGAAACATATGTTTAATCTGTGGAGCCAATGGAAAAAGTCTCAATACCTTTCTTGGGATTTTACCTTCTTCGTCCTTATATCAAGGAGATTGACATTTGGGACATGTCAAAGAGCCTGCATATTCACCTCTATATAAAATAATCGACAAGAAACGACTTATGCACCTACTCCTTGGGTACTTACAACAAAAGAGATACAAAATATCAACAATAGGATTCAATTGATTCGGACAGGATATGGAGCATCTTTCCAAAACATGTTTACTAT
Source organism: Ceratopteris richardii (assembly GCA_020310875.1). NCBI lineage: Eukaryota > Viridiplantae > Streptophyta > Polypodiopsida > Polypodiales > Pteridaceae > Ceratopteris > Ceratopteris richardii. The sequence continues at coordinate 12,520,177 of CM035409.1, forward strand.
GGATGATAAGAGCTTTTCTGGGTTAAAGACCCATGACTAGCATATCTTTTTGAAACATATTTCACCTTTGGTTATCGATGGATGTACAACGAAAGGAGTACAAGATGTGATCTATCATCTTGGATCACTTATAAGGTAATTATGATACTTTTTATTTAATATGTATGAATATTTGATATCTTTTATTTTTGAATTAACTTCCTTATAGTTTTTTCTTTTGATATGTATCGGTGGATTACATCAAAAGAGATTGACAAAAACTTGATCCCACAAAAGAAACATGAATGCAAAGAGCTACTATGTTTGATGGAGAAAGAGCTTCCTACTTCATTTTTTGATATTCACTTTCATTTATTAGTCCATCTTGTAGATGAAATAGAGATTTCAACTGTTGTCAACACTTGATGGATGTTTTGGGTCGAGTGATTTATGGGAATATTAAAAGGTTATGTGCGACAAAGAGCGAAACCAGAAGGATCCATGGAAAAGGGTTGGATGCTTGAAGAGTGCATGTATTATGTTAGTGAGTACCTTGAAAGAGTTCATGAAGAAGCTCCATATGCATGGACCAACGAGTCTTCTTCAAAAATAATAGATGCGGTATTATCAGGTAAGCGAGTTCCATATTTATTTACATTTCAAGAAAAAAATGATGTTTCTACTTTTGTAGCATATAGAAGCGAATGCATGCTAGAATTCCTAAGCGAGTACGAATAGGAACTTCAAAATCTCCGAAGTAAAAGGTGAAGAAACAAAAGATATAAACATAATCTTGATAATAATGAGATTATAAATATATATTCTTTCACGGATTGGCTATATAATCGTTTGCAATGCGCCAATGCAAATAATGAAGAAATCTCAGATGAGCAGAGAGAGTTGATGACAGGTTGTTAACGAAAGGTAATTTTATTTTAATAATATTTTGTTTTTTCCATATATGTATATTAGTTTCTATTTACTAATTTAATTTCTTTTGCAGGCTCAAATGTTCACTACTATGTGGGCTTTTGGACAACATATTAGAATCAAAGATAGAAAAAATGAGATAAAGAGAAAGAGAAGTAGAGCTAGGGAGAAAGCCGATAGACATAAACAAGAGAGTACCATGAGGGAGTACACATGCTAGAGTCACTGTAGCACGTCAAATATAATAAGGCACATACCTCCGAGCTTTATAGCCAGACTCAGGATAATGATATGAAGAAATCTCGTTAATTCATAATATTGTGTGAGCATGACTAGACTAGAAATATACTACAAAACCACTAATGAAATGATTTTTTCTTTTTAATAAGAGGAAGCTTGGCCAAAGCCTATTTCCCTTACATGAATTAATTGAAATAACAACTTTACAAGAGAAAGGGGTATAGTGCCCATGGGACCCCCTTATCCCACAAAGTAGGGGAAGGAAAAACAATTTCAATGGTCGGAAGGCAATTTGACCACTATGCTTAAGACTAGGCCTAAGAGATGGTGGGATCGCAAAATAACTAAGAAGGAAAAATTTATAGAGAATCAAAGAAGGTTAATTGCCTTTTCATCCCCCCCATGGGCACCCCATTTGCAATGGATCTTGTTGTTCTCCAAAGCAAACTACCTATAATGTTTGAAGAAAGAGGACTTTCTACAATTACAAATTCTTCTATCTAAAAGGTGAAAGGTCTTATCAAATCTTTCTTTCCAAAATGCCCAAAGAACTTCTCCCCTAATGGCATTCTACAATGCTACATAGCAGCCCATTGCTTCTCCTAGTAAGGCTTGCTTCGAACTTATTTGCGTTCCTGAAGAAAAAATTCTCCTAGAGACTACCAAACGAGAAAACTCATTGGGCATGAGAAGAAGAGGTGTCCAAAGTCTTATCTACCATTGAGACAAGGCTTACACCATGGAGAGGCCCCATAAATTTTGTTAGCTTTAATATTAGTTCAAATTCCTTAAGGATTATTTTTCCACATTCAAATAGCTTTATTATTCTCCATGAGGGGATTCCATAAGGCAACAAACTTGAAATCCCATATGGTATTTGGATAATTCATACAACGTTTCCTATTAAGGCAGTTATATAGAACCAAATTCTTCTTGAGACTAGGTATTTTTTCCAAGCTCTTGCTAGTGTGGAATTTTATGCCTTGTATCCAAGGGGGATTATGGTGGAGGAGGAGGTGGGACTTCAAGACATCCCAAGCATTGATTTTCTTTCCTAACAACCACTAGTTTTCATAGTCCATTCTCAAAGATAGGTTAGTGTCCTCGAATATGATCCCTTGTCTTCTGTCTTGATTCTAGAGATGCTTCCACAAACAAAACCCTTTATTCCATAACTTCTTTGTTCTTTGGAGGATATTAGAATCGACAACTTTGCTTCTCTTGATCGAAATCCATATCACAATGTTATGCCTAATACCGATAGCCCACTTCCAATCTTCATTGATCTTGAGGTAAGGTTTAATCTTGTTCAAATGTTTCCATAACAAACAAACTGAATTTGAACCTTTTGGAGTATTTGGGAAAGGGGAGAACAACAAGCTCATTAGGTCATGCCCCTTCCACCTATGTAGACCAACTAAAGTAATAAAGGAGTTTGGCCAAGGAGGTATCCATATTGCTCCAATATTTTATCAACCACTTGTCTACCACTTATGTACTAAACATCCACTATCTAGAATGCCATCCAGAAAATTCTTTTTCTAATTCCACAAATCCCTTAGTTGATTTTGGGCACAACCCTTCTATCGAAATCACCCATCCAAAGAAAATCTCTACAAATTCTTTCCAGCTTAGCTAGATCTTTGTCTTTTGGTTGACAACACCATAGAAAATAGATTATTGAGGCTATGAGGAATTTGTTGACCATCATGGTAGTATCCACCAAGTTATTTTGCATTCCTTTCTAGTAGCTATGTTCCTTGTCCATCTTAGTAAGAACTTAATCCCACCTTTGACCTATAATAACATTAAAGCTTGATAGAATACCCAAGAGACAAAACATTTGATTAGTGTGAATCACTTGACACCTCTGGTCCCCAAACCATTGTGGTTGGTTCTCAATAATAGCCTTGAGGATTGACTTTGAGTGGTTTAAAAAGATCCTAAAGTCACACAAAAGGTGTTCTAAGGATGCCAAAATGAGCTGATACTATCCATATCATTCTGTAAGAAGGCATGAAACAGACACGAGGAAGGTTCTGAAAGCAATGTTAATCAAATATTATTATTTTCCGGTCATAAGCAAAGATTGTTATGATTATTTGTTATTGGTCATTAGGCAACACCACCCACAAATTTGGTCAATAAGGGTATGATTGTTGACGAGGCAGCTAAGGCCATCAGTGGAAATAGCAAAAATAAGTGGAGTGAGGAGGTAGATTTGTATGATAGATGATTTTAATATAAATGATTGAGAGGTTTGGCCATTAATATTAAAACAACCAGTGAACTTACCCATAAGTTTTGCTATTATGTTGATAAACTTTGAGCCACATAAAAGGTCTCTTAAATGATTAAAGAATAAAGTCCTAGTCAAGTCTATCATATTCTTTGTCAAAGTCACTTTTGAGAAAGAGAACATATTGCAAGGATTCCTCCACATAGGACGAGATCTTCCCAAACATAGATGATAGCATTGATGATCAAGTTTCCTTTAATGAACCCTTTTTGGTCTTCATTGATCCAAGAGCATAGCCCAGATGCAATGGGATTAGCAAGAACTTTAGGCAAAATCTTGTAACTTGTTTGTAGCATCATAATAGGCCTCTAGTTTTTACCCTACTTTTATAGATTTTTAAATGAATTATTTCGAATCCACCTTTGTTGATAGAATCAAGAAATGTGCCAAAGTGCATGTCCTTGTGTTGAAAGGAGCATATAAAGGGTTCACCCACACATGCTTGAAGGATTTGAGAAATGCATTGGTGACACCACCCAAACCTAGGCTTTACTATTTGGAAGATAATTGAACGACTCTAAAATTTATGTGTTAGTTAAATGAGAATCAAGAAGGGATACAATATTTTACAGTATTCTTTTGGTTCTTACTCTAGAGATGGTGGCTATACAATCCTGCCTATGAGGAGAAAGTGGCTTGCTCAACCCTATAACATGTGGGAAGTCATTCACAATAAGTGCAATATTCTATTTGTCCATTTTGCATTCCATATCAAGGCTATTAAACATGTAAGGAATAGATTCTTTACATTTCTTGTTCCTAAGGAGACTACAAAGTTCCTTTTTTTCTAATTTGTCCACTTTCATGCCCAACTATCCTTAAATTAGATCTAAAGAATCTATCTTTGAATTTCCTTTTCATATCTTAGCAAGCACTTGATCTTTTGGAGATCATTTTGGAAGTGGGAATGGCCTTTTGACTTTAGAATGGAGCCACTAGAGCTTTAGATAAAGCTTATCTCTTCTAGCATGCTTGATGCTTTGGAGTTCCATCTAAGTCTTGAGCATAATATTTTACATCACTACTCAACATTTGGCTGTAGAGCAACCAAAACTTAGGGTTTGGGTCTAGATTGAGGTGATCTCTTCTCGAACCGATGGGAACGAGAAGGTTCCTCGATTGGCACTGAACGAGGGAGCTTTCCTATGATGAATGAGATGTTTAAAGGTGAGCAACATGCTAAAGTGGTCAGCAACCACAAGGTCCACACACTTAGTGAGGGATGGGGGTTCGAATTGATCTATGATATATTATGTGACACATAACTATTGTCGAGTCTAGCTTTTCAGAGATTTGATCCAACTTGCAGGTTTGAACAAGAGAAGCAAATTTCATCTTTGGCCTCCACAAAATCATGGTGGAGCTTAATGTGGTCCCATACATCCTTCAAGGACATCAATAAGGATTCCTCTCTTCCCATATGTGAGAGTTAGCTACAATAATATGAGAGTCCCTGCATATGGTAAGAGCTATCGAAACAGAGCCCAACTCGTACTAAGTAACTTGTTGTTTGTGTCGAGGACTTGCACATAAACTAAAGCAATGTTGAACTCTATGGGGGCTTTAAGGGAGAAAGCAACTGATCTACAAATTGAATCCTTATGAGTGTCTGCAAGGAAGTGCATCCAAGTAGGCTTGAGGCCAATAGCTCAACCACTCGTGCCTTGCGAGTGCAATGTGGCAAACCACACATGATATGAAGAAATTTGACTAAGTTTCTTTGTAATATGTTCACCACTAACACTAAAATCTTGAAGATAGATGGAGTACAGGTTAATACTTTTATCGCATAAGCGATGGTAAATAAAGTTGCTTATGCGATGCCAATTGCACTGCTTTTTACAATGCCTTACCATCACTTACACGATGGCTTTTTGACGAAAAAAATTAAAATGTTGGAGGCTCTTCAATCGGCATCTTCACGCATCTAATCGAAGAGATCTCCAACGTTCGCAATTGCGTTGCGCTTATGAGCTGAAACAATCACTTGCAAAATTGTTGTTTTGTCTAATCTCTATCTTATTGTCTCTCTCTGTCTCTGTTTCTCTCTTTCTACCTCTTTCTCTCTTTGAATTATCTCTCTCTCTATCTCTCTCTCTCTCTTTCTCTCTTTATTGCAAGTTATTCAAGAAGCTAAGCAAGCAAAAAATATGGCTAACTATTGTAAGTGCAATTTTCATTCTTTGTATACCATTTGAATTATGTTATTCTCACTAGTTAGCATCCTCACACTTATTGATATGCACATATACACTTATACATGATGAAGATGCACGTTCACACATATACACATATACACATGCACATACACATACATATATACACACACATACATGTGCACATACACTACACATACACACACATACACATGCATATGCACAAACATTTCTACAACCACATAAAAAGACTTGCATGCATGCATTATTGCACACACACACACACACATACACACACACACACACACACACACACATATATATATATATATATATATATATACACACACACATACACACATTAACATATACTTAAATACATGTATATGCACATCCACATGCATGCACATGGATGCAAATGGAAATGCATCCACATGCACATGCATGTTTCATACATATACACATGCATATACATAAACTTGTATATGTTTATACACATGCACATACATATGCACATATGTATATATACACACACATACACATATATACACATATATATGCACATACATATATTAAATGTAAAAATTACTAAAATATATGAAAATTATAAATATAAACTATTTATTTGTATACCTTCTGCAGAGGAAATGACTCCTAAAGATGTAGCTGTCTACAAAAAACTGCCACGTCTCAGGTGGTATGTTAGGTCGCCTCTTATTTTTTTCTACCATACAATATCTCTTGTTACTTTATCTCTTGTTACTTTATCTCTTGTTACTCTACTACCATACATACACATACACATACCCACATACACATATACATGCAAACCTATACACATACATATATGCATACATATACACATATAAATACATATAACATAGACACACATATACATATCCACATATATACGTACACACATACACATGCATTCATATACACTCATTCATACAAAATCATGTATTTATCCCACAATAATGTGTATTTGTGTATATGTGAATATGTGTGTATGTGTAAATGTGTATATGTGAATATGTGTGTATGTGTAAATATGTATATGTGAATGTTTATGTATGTAAATAATCATATTATTAATATCAAATACCATTATTTGTAGATTCTGATCAATTAGATGGAACTCCACCACCGTCTCCTAATCGTGCAAGGACTATATACTGTAAGTATATCAAGCTTTTAATTTTAAATGTATTTGATAGATACATAACTGATATATTTTTTTGTTCCTTGTTATAATCAGATTGTGATCAATTAGAGGGCACTCCACCACCTCCTACCCATGCAATGACTTTTCATGTGTCCTCCGATAGGAATTATGATGAATTTTACTACCAAGAGCATATTATATGTTGTTATAACTCTTGCTATGGCACGTATCGAAGACCAAGATTGGAATGTATTGACCATGACGCAAAGTATGGTACTTTTGAGCATGCACCATTACCTGGTCAATGTGATAATGCTTGGGTATGTATTTTTTCTATAAATTAATGTCATTATTTCATTTAAAAACCATAAACGGAATCATATTATTGGTGATATACAGGAATACTTACTCGATGATGATGATGATAATAATTTCTCTCATAATGTTAATATACATCGTAGACATCATGGACTTGCTATTCATCAATTACGATCAGAGGTTTCTAGAAATGCTCTACCTCTTGGTTTAGACACTAAAATAGTTGGAGATTATCCATTGTTAGCTCATGATCGTTCTCTAATACAGACATATGATAGAAGAAGATATGGAGGATGGAATAGAGGACCACTTCCTTTAGATGGGGAGGTTTTCAACTTTTGGGATAATCGCTATATGATTGCTCCATCCACTATTACTAATGATGGTCATTGTTGGAGTTAGACATCTGCAAAATCATGCAAAAAGCACAAGGAAGAAGAGGAAGCTTGGAGCACAACACAAAATTCTGAATGTATTACTAGAGAGTGTACAAGGATAAGTAGCCCATTAGGGCGATAGATGTATATACGAGACGAGTTTAGAAAACCTCCTAAAGAGGGAAAAAAGTGTCCCGGTGGTCCTAGAGTGTTCACACACATCACTACCTAAATATATCAACAAATCCCCCCTAGGAGTGATGCAGTGAACAAATAGCTGACACTCATGTATAAGAAAGTGCCAAGCTATGTGGAGATCACTCCACAAAGGGAAGTAAGCCCAAAGCTTTGCGGAAAGCTTCAAACTTCTCCCTAGGCCGACCCTTCATGAAAAGGTCTGCAATATTCTCCTACGTGGGCATATATGCCAAGATGATCTCCCTAGTAGAGAACCTCTCCCTGACATAATGATAATGCACCTCAATGTGCTTAGTGCGAGCATGGAACAGATGGTTCCTCGCAACTGCCAATGCGCTCTGACTGTTAGTGAAGATGGTGGTGGTAGAAGGCTGACCAACACCCAAATCAGCCATAAGGTGTCTGAGACACACACACTCAATAGTCGTTGTGAAAGCTGCCCCATACTTAGCCTCACAACTGGACGTGGCCACAGTAGGCTGCTTCTTGCTGAACCACGATATACATGAGCTGCCAAGCATGAAGCAAAAGCCACTAGTGGACACACGAGTGTCATAGCAACCAACTCTCAGCCAAATCAGAGTAAAAAAAAGCATGCAAATCTGGCGATAGTGATCCCCCTTGGGATAAAACAACCCAAGTAGCCGAGTACCACTCAAGTATCGAAAGATGCACTTAACCACCTACCAATGCTTGACTCCTAGGCAATGCATAAACCTGTTCATCTGTGAGACAACAAACTGAATATCTGGCCGAGTAATGCATAAGTAAATCAAGCATCCAACAGCTTGCTGATAGAGAACATCATCAAATGCATCTCCAGCATCATGAAGACTCAATCGTAAACCTGTCTCCATAGGAGTGGCAATAGGGTTACAGTCCTCAAGGCCAAAATACTGCATTAATGTGTCAATATATTTTGTTTGACACAAATCCATTCCATCGTCAACTTGCATAAACTAAATGCCCAAATAGTGATGCAAATGCCCCAAATTAGACATCTCAAATGAGGCATGCAAATCAGCCTTAAGATCAGCAATATGCTTCTCACTAGGACCAGTGAGCAACATGTCATCAACATAGATAACAATGATAAGAAGCACATCATTAGCATGCTTAATATATAAGGTTTTTTCAATTTGATTGTTCTCAAAACCATGTGCAATCAGATAGGCATGTATATTCTCATACTGAGCACGTGGTGCTTGCTTTAAACCACATAATGCCTTCTTTAACCTACACACCTGGTTTTCATGCCCTTTTTGGACAAAGCCACGGGGCTTAAAAACATACAGTTCTTCATGCAAGTCACCATTCAAAAATGCAGTTTTAATGTCCAACTGATGTACATTCCAACCATGATGAGTTGCAAGTGCACATATGCTCCAAATAGTAGTCATACGGCATGTAGGTGCAAAGGTTTCATCAAAATCAATGCCTCTTTCCTGCGCATAACCCTTTGCATTAAGCCTAGCCTTATACCTGTCACCTGTACCACCACGTTTACGCTTCAACTTGTATACCCACTTAGTGCCAATGGCCTTCTTTCCAGGAGGCAAGTCACATAAAGAACAAGTACCATTCTTCATTATAGCATCATATTTAGATTGCATAGCAGCCATCCAATTTTTTGAATTTTGTGCTTCATCAAACGAAACAGGTTGAGTCTCATCAGAGAGACTGCAGCCATAGCATAGCAATCTGATGCAAAAGAGGCACTATGAGAGCCTGAACGAGTAGGATATGACAGAGGTGCATCTAATTTGTTGTCACACAAAGTCTACATCAACCATTTTGGCATAGTTTTTTCCTGCTCAATATTAGCTCTCTCATCAACTAGTGCATCATGTAAATCTACATCAGAGATGGAATGATCTGCATCATCACATGAAACCTGCAAAGGCTAAGAAGTTGCCTCATTAGGACTAGCACTAGACTGTCCACCTGTAAAAAGAGGCAGCAAAGTATCATACATGTATTTGGAGCTAATAGATGTCTCCTTAGTACATAAAGCAATGGCTGAATAACATCTTCCACAAAAACAACATCACGGCTAACCAGAATGCCTTTATTCTATGGATGATACAGAGGATAGCCTTTACTTTCAGAATTGTATCCAACAAAAATACATTTTACTACTTTATCATCCAATTTTCTATAATGTTGTTCGGACACTAATGCATATGCCAAACAACCAAAAACATGCAAATGAGCAATAGATGGTTTGCGGTCATGCTAAGCCTCATACGGAGTGATACACTACAACGCCTTAGTGGGACACCTGTTAAGTATATATGCTGCACACATGAAAACCTCAAGCCAGAAACTATGTGGTAAAGCCTAACTCTTGACCATATACCTCGCCATCTCCATGAGTGACCTATTCTTTCGTTCAGTAACTCCATTTTGTTGAGGTGTATACGACATTGTACATTGGTGTTTTATCCCACGTTTAGCCAAAAATGCATTGAAATTAGAAGACACATATTCCCCCCCTCGATCAGAATGAAGGGTGCCCATTTTACATGCTGACAAATTTTCAGTCAAAACCAAAAACTATTTAAAGCATATGAACACTTCGGACTTTGCCTTCAATGGATATACCCATGCATGCATGGAAAAATCATCGATGAAAGTCACGAAGTAAAGATAATTTCCAAAAGAAGGTGTCTGCATAGGACTACAGACATCACTATGTACAAGCTGCAATTTCTGAGTAGCCCGAAATAAACCATCCTTTGGAAAGGATGAACACTGCATTTTGCCCAAAATATAGCCTTCACAAACATGTTTTCCAGGTGCCTCAAGTTTGGGCAAAGAGGACACCATTTCAGATTTCTATAGGCATAGCAAACTAGCAAAATTTAGATCACCAAAGCGTGCATGCCAAAGTTGTGCATCTGACATAGCCTGAGAATCATGTAGTGCACATGCCAAATCATTTACAGACCTTTCATAGTCTATGAGCTTATATAGGCCACGACATAAAATGCCTGAAGCAATAATCACGTCGCCATGTGATAGATCATGAACTGTACACCTGTTATCAACAAATTTCACAACCAAGCCAATCTTGGCTAATGCAAAAACTAATAACAAATTTTTCTTGATCCCTGGCACAAACAAAGCATTTGACAAGGTGAAAGAACTACCATCAGCAGTAGTCAAAATAATCTTACCAACTCCCATAATAGGATAAGAGGAGTTTTTGACGCATGTAACATTATTCCTTGTATGGGCAGGCTCGACTGAAGAGAAGAAACTACACTGTGAGGTAATATGTTTGGTCACCCCACTGTCAAAGTACCAAACATCTAAGTCCACTGCACACATGCACTGCTCATGAGAAGATGGGTGAAAACTAGAGGCAGTAGTAAACGCCCATTCTTCTTCCCACATAAGATTAGCAGACTCTGTTTTTGGAGTAGAGGCCTCTGCAACAACCCTTTCTACCTCTTTTTTCTTTACCTCTTTTTTCTTTACCTTTTTTTTCTTTACCTCTTTTGCAGAGAGTTTAGGAGAGTTCTTTATGATATGATCATTTCCTTTACAGTATTTGCAAAAGAATTTCTACTTTTCTGATTTCTTTATATCTTTGTCTTCCCTCTTCGATTGTGCAAAATTAGCAGATTTCTGCTTACTAGTTGAAGAGCTCCATTTTCGTTTTCCCTTCTGACTAGCCTGGAAAGCTTGATCTACAACTCGCATAATGGACATGTTCTGCCTAGACTAATCTTCCTGCAACAGAACAGAGACTAACCCCTCAAATGAAAAGGCATTTGGATTGCCTTTCATCATCAACTGAGGAGTAGAAGCAAAACTCTGATATGAATCAGGAAGATCATTTAGAACGGTCTGCACAAGTGAGCTATCTGGTATAACTTCATCAGCAGAAACCAAATGTTCCTTCAATTCTTTGATCTTTGTTTAAAGGAAATTGTCCATAGAATCACCTTCATTCATGTGCTCACTCTCCAATTGTTTTCGGAGGTAAGCAACACCAGCCTCATTCCTAGCTTGGTACAATGTGGTAAGTGTATCCCAAGCATCCTTATCTATTTTGCAAGAGCGAATGTGAGGAATAATGGCACGTTTGAGAGACAAAGCTATCAATGCATGTGCGTGGGCATTTCTGCCATCCCAATGAATCTGCTCTGCAATAGGTGCAACAAAAACCGCAGCACGAATAGGAATATGCAGAATATCATCATCTTCGACAACTTGTGCATCACCTTCAGTACTTGCAGTTGTAATAGTTACAGGTGTGATAGGAAGTTTTTCAACACCCTGCACAATGTTCCACAATCCTTTTGCAACCAACACATATCACATCATATAAGCCCACAATGGGTAATTGGTACCATCCAACTTATCCTCCACAGCCAACATACAAAATACATCACTGCTTTTAGCCATGGCTAGTGACTAAAATACCTTGATGTAGAAAATTGACTGTATCTCAAAAAGTTGAATAGAACTGCCAAGACAAATTCAGCTAGACCTGCAGCAAATTTCGAGATGCTTGTACTAGCGAACCAAAATTGCTACATACCTTTGCCACAAAAAGATGAAACACGCTGAGTATGCTCACCAAAATTCGTATGATTCAAAGACTGCAACCAGAGGAGTGTTGATGATGCCCTAGATGAAGTGGCGACCTGCTTTGATACCAATTGTTGGAGTTAGACATCTGCGGAAGCACACGAACAACACAAGGAAGAAGAAGAAGCTTGGAGAACAACACACATTTTTTAATGTATTACTTGAATGTACAAAGATAAGTAGCCCATTACGGCAATAGGTGTATATACAGGGGGCGGGGGGGAGCAAAAAACCTCCTAAAGAGGGAAAAAAGTGCCCCGGCAGTCCTAGAGTGTTCACACACATCACTACCAAAATATATCAACAGTCGTGGTCTCTTTATTGTAGAGGATTTTTATGTCCCTCCGAACTCTGAAGTCACTCTTATGTCATTTCGTGGTCCTATATATGGATGGGGAGATTGGCATCGACTTGCATGTTATGTTCAAAGCATGAGTACTTATCGAATATGCTTGAATGTAGCATCCCTTACTCATAGAAAGATTTCACATGCAAATAATGAAAGATTATATATTGATGGAAGACCTTACACGCATGGAAATAGAGCAGGTTTAATAAATAGTAGTGGAGGGTTACATAATAGTTCCAGGACTAACTTCACATTTGAGGAGCATGAAAATAGTCATGAATTTACATGAGTAGAGATGTATCAAGATACATAGTTGTCAATGCTATTACTACATTACATCTTGGTGATGGATTATTAGTGAATTTTGCATGGGGTAGACCTCCAAGAGCACCTTTTAGATAGAGAGAGAATGAAAATTCTCTATCCATATTTAATAACTTGTATATTTAATTTTATGCTCAAAGTTTACTTTTTATTCATTTATGGAATACTAATGATTTTTATTCATGTGTGTAGATTCTCAACGTATGATGTTGATGGCATTCCTCCACACCATTCACAATTGATAGTAAGACCTCATTTATCAGAAGCTTCTATGAGGAGGCTACATTGAAGATGATGGCATGGCATATTTTATTGAGGATTGGTATCAAAATGACATTGAGAGCATTGATATTTCTAAAAATGAGAAATAACTTCGAGAGGAATGTCGAAAGCATGTATATGAAGGAAGTCGTTTGACACGACTAAGTGCGAGCTTGCTTATTCTCAATCTTCAAAATCATTTTGGATGGAGTAATGTACCTATTTCGGCACTATTAAAGTATAATTTTCAATTTTCTATCTATTTATATATACACATACACAAATATGTACATATAAATACATGCATATATAGAAGTACACATAATTATACATGAATGCATACACACATACACATGTTATAAAATGGGAGACAACCAGACATTTCATTCGTCTAGATATCTATATGAAAGTCGACAAGCCACAATAAACAAAAACAAAATTAGAAATGAAATCAAATATACATAGCTACATATGCATACATACACATACATACATACACACACACACACACACACATATATATATATATATATATATATATATATATATATATATATATATATATATATATATATATATATATATATATATATATATATATATATATATATATATATATATATATATATATATATATATATATATATATATATATATATATATATATATAGACACACACACACACACACATAAACATAAAAATACACATGTTATGAGATTAAATTCAAAGTATACATACATGTATCAAATGAAGATAGTTTTTCCATCTAACCTTTGGAATTGTCTGCCAAACCTTTAGAATCTTCCTAACACATTTGCTTCTCCTATTCTAGTGGACCTAATACCTGCACTACTAATTATCTTTTGCATACAAATATAAAGTATGAGTTAGCTATGGAGTTATTAATTCATTTGAAAAATAGGAGAATATAATCAACCTTGAAGAATTTGAAGGATGTCTATGTGTGTGTATGTGTCTATGTGTGTATGTGTATGCATGTATGTATGCATATGCATGTGCATTATGTATGCATATGTATGCATGTGTGTGTATGTGAGTGTATGCATGTAAGTATGTATGTATGCATATGCATATGCATTATGTGTATATGTGTGTATGTGTCTATGTGTGTGTGTATGTGTGTGTGTGTGTCTATGTATGTATGTGTGTGTTTGCATGTGTATGTGTGTGTAAATTTGTGTGTATATGTGTGTCTATGTGTGTGTATGTGTCTATGTGTGTGTATGTGTATGCATGTATCTATGCATATGCATGTGCTTATGTATGCATATGTATGCATATGTGTGTGTATTTGTGTCTATTCATGTAAGTATGTATGTATGCATATGCATATGCATTATGTATGCATATGTATGCAATGTGTGCATGTATATGTATGTGTGTGTATGTCTCTCTATGTGTGTGTGTATGTATATATGTGTGTGTATGTCTGTATGTGTGTGTCGATGTGTGTATGTATATGTATGTATGGATGTGTATGTGTGTGTATGCATGTAAGCATGTATGGATGCATACACATGTGCATTATGTATGCATATGTATGCATGTGTGTGTATGTGTGTGTATGCATGTATGCATATGCATATGCATTATCTATGCATATGTATGCATGTATGTGTGTGTATGTCTCTCTACATGTGTGTGTGTGTGTGTGTGTGTATGCATATATATGTGTGTATGTGTATGTGTGTATGCATGTGTATGCGTGTGTATGCATGTAAGTAGGTATGTATGTATATGCATGTGCATTATGTATGCATGTGTGTGTAGGTGTGTGTATGCATGTAAGGGTGTATGTATGCATATGCATATGCATTATGTATGCATATGCATATGCATTATGTATGCATATGTATGCATGTATGTGTATGTGTGTGTATGTC
The DNA here is from genome assembly GCA_020310875.1 of Ceratopteris richardii. NCBI lineage: Eukaryota > Viridiplantae > Streptophyta > Polypodiopsida > Polypodiales > Pteridaceae > Ceratopteris > Ceratopteris richardii. Next base: position 12,535,280 of record CM035409.1, read on the forward strand.
TCTCTACGTGTGTGTGTGTATGCATATATATGTGTGTATGTGTATGTGTGTTTGCGTGTGTATGTGTGTGTATGCATGTAAGCATGTATGTATGCATATGCATAAGCATGTATGTATGCATATGCATGTGCATTATGTATGCATATGCATGTGCATTATGTATGCATATGCATGTGCATTATGTATGCATATGCATGTGCATTATGTATGCATATGCATGTGCATTATGTATGCATATGTATGCATGTGTGTGTATGTGTGTGTATGCATGTAAGTATGTATGTATGCATATGCATATGCATTGGGTATGCATATGTATGCATGTATGTGTATGTGTGTGTGTAGTCTCTTTACCTGTGTGTGTATGCATATATATGTGTCTATGTGTGTGTTTGCATTTAAGCATGTATATATGCATATGCATGTGCATCTGTATGCATGTGTGTGTATGTGTGTGTATGTGTGTGTATGCATGTAAGTATGTATGTATGCATATGCATTATGTATGCATATGTATGCATGTATGTGTATGTGTGTGTGTATATCTCTTTACGTGTGTGTGTGTGTCCGTGTATGGATATATATGTGTGTATGTGTATGTGTATATGCGTGTGTATGTGTGTGTATGAATTTAAGCATGTATGTATGCATATGCATGTGGATTATGTATGCGTATGTATGCATGTGTGTGTATGTGTGTGTATGCATGTAAGTATGTATGTATGCATATGCATATGCATTATGTATACATGTATGTGTATGTGTGTGTGTATGTCTCTCTACGTGTGTGTATGTGTATGCATAGATGTGTGTGTACGTGTCTATATGTGTGTGCGTATGTGTGCGTATGTGTGTGTATGTGTGTGTATGTGTCTGTGTGTGTGTCTATGTGTGTATGTGTATGTCTATCTCTGTATATATGTGTGTATCTATATATATGTGTCTCTATGCATGTGTATGTGTGTGTGTAAATGTGTGTGGATTTGTGTGTGTGTGTGTGTAAGTGTGTATGTGTCTATGTGTGTGTATGTGTATGTGTGTGTATGTGTATGTGTGCACATGTGTGTCTATGTTTGTATGTGTGTGTATGTGTATGTGTGTATGCATGTGTCTATGTGTGTATATATGTGTGTGTATGCATGTGTATGTGTGTTTGTAAATTAGTGTGTATATGTGTGTGTGTAAATAATTGTGTGTGTAAATATGTGTGTATGTGTCTATGTGTGTGTATTTATGTGTGTATGTGTGTCTGTGTGCATATACGTGTGTATGTGTATATGTATGTGTATGTGTGTGTGGAAATGTGTGTCGATGTGTCTTTGTGTGTGTGTAAGTGTGTATGTGTCTAATATGTATGTGTGTGTGTATGTGTGCATGTGTCTATGTGTGCATGTGTCTATGTGTGTATGTGTGTGTGTGTATGTGTGTACGTGTGTATGTGTGTACGTGTGTATGTGTGTGTGTATGTGTATGTGTGTGTTTCTTTGTGTGTGTATTTGTGTGTATGCATATATATGTGTGTGTATGTGTGTGAGTGTGTGTGTAAATCTGTGTGTGTATATATGTCTCTGTGTGTGTGTACCTTGCTTCACGAGATGTGCATGTTCTTCTCTCTCTCTCTCTCTCTCCCCCTCTCTCTCTCTCCCTCTCTCTCTCTCTCTCTCCCTCTCTCTCTCTCTTGCATCCTAATCCCGACACAAATGTGCTAAGAGAAATTGAATTTCTTTGTAACATTCTAGAGCATCGCTTATGTGATGCTCTGGAAGAGCGCGACATCGTGTATGTGATGATCTAGCATCGTAGGTAGTTTGCCAATGTCCTTAAAAGCGTCGCTATTTAGCGACACTCTTTGCGATGCATATTTTTAGTGTTGTTTATATGCGATGATCTAGCATCATAGGCAGTTTGCCAACATCATTGAAAGCATCGATGTTTAGTGATGCTCTTTGCGATGCATATTTTTAGCGTCGCATAAGCAATGCTGGCATCACTTATGAGATGACACATCCTTTTTCTTAAAATAAAAAATAGGTCCCATCGCTTATGGGACGCTAGCGTCGCATAAGCGACGAGCCCCGCTTTTTTTAAATTCGGGGCACCGCTACACCCCCTATTTCTAGTAGTGCCCTTAGAATTTTCTCTCTTTGGGGAGCCTTCTTAGTGAAAGGAATCAAAACCCCATTGGGAATTATAGACCCAATCATCAAGATTTGTCTATAAAGATTATCTTCTTTGTTGGTATTGAGTCCACCCTGTTTACTTGCTGAATAATCCTCTCTAGATTTCCATGATTGAAATTGACTCAATACCACAAGATAGTGCATGAGATTTAGTTCCTTTTTCAAATTACAAAAATTATTGGTTTCTCGGAATGAACGAGAGGGACTTGTCTCAATCTTAACTTCAAAAGCTTCTTCTCCTTCTATGTCTTACTTTAGTTGAAGATTTTTGAGTAAGGATCTACAAATCACGTTCCTTGGACTTTCTTTAATTTTAACGAAGGATGTTCATGCTCAGAAGGTCCATTTCTTTCGGTCATGCATCTTTGTTTCCTCTTTTTTGATTTTGGAAAAAACGTGTTTGGGAAATTTTTATAGATCACTTTCTTCTCGAGGGGTTCCTCTTCTCCAATGTTATTTCTGATTTTCGAGGGAAGATCCTTGTTTAGGTCTGCTTCGTCAAAGATCTATGAGTGCCATCTTGCTTTTAATGAGTGCATTTCACATTCATCGATGAAACCTCCAACATCTTCGCTAGAGGCCATATATTTACAAATGGGCTACACAATATCCTTGTGGAGTCCAATAAGATACTAGGGAAGGTTAGGGAGCTCAATCTAGAGCGAAAAGCACAGGGGTTTTGACTTATTTCGCACAAATTGTGAGAACCACTTGAAAAGGCACAAAGTCTTGTACCAAACTTGCCAAGCATCGACATGTAATGTTTGAAAGCCCACTTTCTTATCTTCAGAAAGTAGAAGAATGTGGTTTGTAGACAGAAATTGGGATTTGCAAACAACAAGGCCACAAGGTAACCACTCTTTTCTAAACCAATTTTGGTGGTATTTGAGAGGATGTTTAGGATCAAACGATTGTCCGATGAGGCAAACCTTCTTCAACTCATCTTGTTTCACCAAAATGTCCACCCTAGGAAGGATGAAAACCAAGGGTCTAATAGCAAAGAGTTCAAGAGATTCGCCAAACCCTAAGGTTTCTCAATCAAGAGCCACATTATCTAACACAACGGATGGTGCAAATACTACCATGATAAGAACAAGATATGACCAAGAATCTTTGCATGAGCCTAAGCTAAAAACAAGTAGTTTTGAAGAATTCTTTCTTGGAAGAATTTAAAATCCCTTTGGATCTTCTAGGAATATGGAAAGTAAGAAGAAGAATTAGAACACTTGGAAGCATCCACAAAGAAACACATATTTTGCTCTTGTTCTTCTAGATTTCATCATGCATTTGAAGGTAAGAAAAGACTATTTTACTTAAAAATTAAAAGTCACTTTAATGCTATTGCAATTCAACCACTCAATACTAAACAATTAATATGAAACACCCTACATATCAAAGCACAAAAGCACTTTTCACATTGCTTCACACTTCGGAGCACATGGTCTAGCAAAAATCCTTGCTTCACATGAGCCATTTATGCTATCTACACAATTAGCTTCAATGCTTGTGTTTACATCCTCTAATAAGGAACTATCATCTCAAATGAATCATGGCTGCAATTTTCCATCAATTTCACGAGAGGGCAAAGAAGGATGCAATTGAGTTCTTTGATAGTCTAGGGATGGCCCATGTCATATTAGAAAGATACCAAGAGGATATAAAGTTGACAACATTTTCATTAGTTCTCATGGAAGAAGCAAGGACATGGTGTACAATCTCACCTCAAGAAGAAACACAAAGTTGAGAGTGGTATGGGTAGCCTTTGTTGGAACAATACAAAGAAAAGGCCACTCTAGAAGGACTATGGAAGTCCCTCCTTTCATTAAGGACTATGGAAGTCCCTCTTCATTAAGGAAGTACCTCCTTTCATTAAGGAGTTTTTGGCTTGGCTATTTTAGAAATTATGAGACAAAGCTTCAGAATATCTAGAGCAATTTTGAGGAAAGATTAGGAAAAAAATGAATTGGCACAACAACTTTAAAAAGAGATACTTTCATTGCTGGTCTATTCCCCTAGCTAAAACAAAAAGTGGAGTTTAATTTTCCAACCAAATTTGATGAAACACTAGAAACAACTAAGTTGAAATGTAGGGAATTGAAGCTTTAGCATACATCCTATGCATATGAGAAGGACAAAATAGAGCATGTAGACGTTTAAACCCAAGAAAGTAAAAAAAAAACTTTTTAGAGAGAGAGCGGAAAACTCCCAACATGACCTATAACAAAGATTTACACAATAGCTAGAGCAATTGACATTGAACCTAGTAAGAACTCAACAAAACAGGCCACAAAGGCAATAGAATAGGGGGCAATGATGACAAGCACAAGAGTTCAAATGCTATGTATCCAATGGATTTGCTCAAGTTATGTACAATTGATTGATCCTCGTAGGAATCTAGGTGACATGTATCCTCATACACTACAACAGATCGGTCATATACCGAGGGAAATGAATGTGTGTATTTTAGCCCTAGCATCGGTGTAGTGTCGATATGCACGTCGGTATTAAAGCGCCGGTATAGGCATCGTTATAATCATCGATATGAGCGTCGGTATATGCGTCGGTATAAACATCGGTATTACAGACACCCATACTGATGGTTATACCGACGTCACTACTGAGTGTACCAACCCTTATTCCGATGGCAGTACTAGGAGTACCATTGCTTATATTGACGACCATATCTACAAAAATGTTTTTGGGCAAAGTGTGTTGTCTTTTGCTACAACAACATTACCATGATGTTGCTTAGAAAAAGACAATACACTCTACCCAAAAAAAATTGAGTACATGTGATGTGTACTCTAATGTCAACCAAAATATGATTTCATAAAATAGAATATTATTGGACACAAAAGGGATAATCAGAATGAACCATGAACCATCTACAAGAATAGTTATATATTTCGTAAATGAAGCATCTACAAGAGTGTGGCAAACCACTGACATATATGACACTTTTACAAAATGTGGCAAAGCATTGCATTGCCATATAAAAATCAAATACAACATTTTGGTGTGCCATTGCCATACACATGCAATGAATGTTCCATATCAAGAGTCCTCCAACAAAGAACATTCATGAAATGAGATAAATTCACATGAGATTTACAAACAAGAAGTGAAAACCAAGTTTATAAATTCATCACCTCATCACAAACTCTCCCATGAAACGATCACACCGCGTCCCTCCAAGTCCTCCAATAGTGCAGTCAATCCATGATGATATCCATAAGTCTGCTCTCTTTTTGTTGGAGGACGACCCATTGCCAGCTCTTGCAACAAATATACAAACCATTAGAGGAACATACATGAGAAGCTTAACACAAACAAATTCAATAAATCAAATGGTACTTAGAAACTCGTGTTGGATCGTGTCATATCCGTTGTTGCCAAAATGTGATGGTCTAATTGTATCTAAACATGTGGCTACGGCATCTCGATGCTAGCGATATCGGTCAGGAGTCTGTTGCTGCTCGTCGCGAATCATATCCCACTCCTCAGCATCTAACCATACAGGCTTTGGTAAGCCTTCTCTGAAAGCATCACGAGCCTCGGATCGTCGATGGGACATAACTTCACATGCGGTGTGCAAAATCCACTCTGAACTGACAAGAGGCTGTCAATCGGCAGGTCGAAACTCCTGATAAATTGCCTGCAAGATATAATTCTTTTGATCTTTATCTTTTTCACTCCATTTCAACATGATCGAGTGTCCAAACTGTATGGAGCAAAGCTGTCGTATACGTGCACGCATTGCTTTGCCAGTCGCATCCATCATCCGAGCTCCATCTCGAATACTATACACCTTGGAATCATCATGGTCATGAGCACCCCAAGGTGTACGTGGTGTACCACGTTGTTTCTGATAAATTTGATACTTGCACAGAGTGGAAGGACATGCCATTCTCTCCTCCATATCCAAACTAGCCATCTGATACAATATGGACATTTTAGAACATTTGATTTTTTTTTATTAAACCTAAAAAACATACTCCTAAAGACTTAAACCTGAAATGCTAAAACCTAAATACTTAAACACCTAAAAAAACCTAAAACCCTAATCCTAAAACCCTAATACTAAAGACCTATATATGTGTATATGTGTTATATGTATTATATATATGTATTATATATATATGTCTATTGCTTATATAATTAAAATCCTATTTCTATATATTTAATTATATATAATTAATAAATTTATTTAAAACACTAGTTCTTTTCATATTTATTTATCTATATAATAATCCTAATTTATATATATATTTATTTATATATTCAATTTTTTTTCTTAATTAATCCTAGTTTATGTGTGTATGTATGTGTGTGTGTATGTATGTGTATATGTGTGTGTATGTATGTGTGTATGCATGTGTGTGTATGTGTATGTATGCATATGTGTATATATGTGTGTGTATGTGTGTGTGTATGCATGTGTATGTGTATGTATGCATGTGTGTATATTTGTATGTGTGTGTATGCCTGCATGTGTGTGTATGTAAGCATGCATGTGTGTATATGTGTATATGTATGCATGTGTGTACATGTATGTGTGTATGTATGCATGTGTAGATGTGTAGATGTGTGTATGTATGTATGCTCTATCTTCCTATCTCTATCTTCCTCTCTTTCATCTCTCTTTATCTCTCACTCTCTGTCTCTTTATCTCTCTATCTCTCTATTTCTCTTTCTCTCTCTTCTCTCTCTCTCTCTCTCTCTCTCTCTCTCTCTCTCTCTCTCTCTCTCTCTCTCTCTCTCTCTCTCTCTCTCTCTCTCTCTCTCTCTCTCTCTCTCTCTCTCTCTCTTTCTCTCTCTTTCTCTCTCTCTCTCTCTCTCTCTCTCTCTCTCTCTCTCTCTCTCTCTCTCTCTCTCTCTCTCTCTCTCTCTCTCTCTCTCTCTCTCTCTCTCTCTGTCTCTCTCTCTCTTGCTCTCTCTCTCTCTCTCTCTCTCTCTCTCTCTCTCTCTCTCTCTCTCTCTCTCTCTCTCTCTCTTCACTCTCTCTATCTCTCTCTCATCTCTCTCTCTTTCACTCTCTCTTTCTCTCTCTATGAATATAGAATAAAATAATCACTTACAAGTATGTCCCTCTTTTGGATCGTTGTCGTCAAAGCGTAATGTATGTCGTCTATTGTCGAATTCCAAAGAATCGATGCCAAAGAACTTTTGCAAAATCAAAGAGAAGAGAAATTATAAGACCTAAAGCATAGAGAAAGACAAAGGCTAAGAGTACGTGCACCACTTACCAAGATGTGAGATCTAAACAGAGAGAAAGTGTGTGTGTGTGTGTGTGTAGAGAGAGAGATCTGTGTGTGTGTGTAGAGAGAGAGACCTGTGTGTGTGTGTGTGTACAAGACAATGCAGGTTGCATTTCGATTCGCGTGCCCAAGTTCGATAGAAGACAACAAGTACTCAAACATGTGCAAAATGTTCAGTTTTTCTCTCGGGTTCCCAGTATGTTTAAAACACGGCCTCGGCATATGTGTCGGTATGGGCATGGGTATGAGCGTCGAAAATTTCTAGTAAATTATCGATGCTTATATTGACGCATATACAGACGCTCATACGGGTGGTCACGAGACATCTCGATGATCCTTTTTAAATGGTCATACAGAAGGTCAGTTGCCCGTTGGTATCTTGAAGTGGACTTTTCCAACGTTTATACCGACGTCGGGAGTGACCATTGGTATAGGCAGTGTTAGTATGCCCCTCATACATTGTAGTGATAGGAGGCCACAACAATATGCATAGGGAGAAGCACAACACCAACAAACACAAGTAAACATTCCACCTGTTCAATTAACGCTAGGAGAGTAAAGATTGATAAATGTTTTGGAGGTGATTGAGGAACGAGAAATCATGGACACTACTTTAATCAAGTGAACAAGAGTGCAAGATAGATAATTATATAAAGATGAAGATCCAATCCCATGTACACAAACAAAGCAAGGAAATGTTGAAGATGGAGAAACAAGAACAAGAAGGAAAATTATAATGGAAAACTTTCCTCTAGTTAAGGGATCAAAGCTTATGATCGTCTTGAAGATATCTCCTCACAAGAGCCGAATAGCATTTGCTTGTAGCTATTGCAAGTGCCATTCAAAAATAGAAGCAGTGGTCCAAATTAATAAGTACTTTGAGTTCTAAAAGTAAAGATATTGATATCATAAGGGCAAATGCATGTGATGATCTTGTATCCATAGTAGATGCATATTCAAAAGGGAAAAGCATCTCGAATGTCTATGTGGATGGGGGATGACAAATGTGTTTGTTGATAGAGAAAACAATGCAGAGGCTAGTCTTGGATGTCACAAGACCATCTACATACGAAGACGAAATGGCACACTATACTATAATTAAATGTGTTGGTTCCATCTACAATCTAAGAGTTATATTGTGTGACATAGAAGTTTTCCACTACAATAGATCGACCATATACAGAAGCTTTTACCGAGGAAATTGAAGAGGCACATTTTTGTCCCGACATCATTGTAGGTGTCGGTATGCACATCAGAAATAAAGCGCCGGTATAGGCATCAATATAGCCGTTGGGATAAGCATTGGTATAATCGTCGGTATGAGCATGGATATTATGGACGCTCATACCGACGGATATACCGGCACTTGTGTTGGATGCGCCCTTGCATATACGGGTGCCCATTGGATGTATCGACACTTATTCCGATGGCATTGTTGGGACTACCATCACATATATCGATGACCATTTCTACAAAATTTTTTTTGGGTAGAGTGTGTTGTCTTTTGCTATAGCAACATTACCATGATGTTGCTTAGCAAAAGACAATACAGTTTGCCCCAAAAAAAACCGAGTGCATGTGATGTGTACTCTAATGGCAACCAAAATATGATTTCATAAAACAAAATATTATTAGACACAAAAGAGACAATTAGAATGAACCATGAACCACGTACAGAAAGAGTTATATATTTCATAAATGAAGCATGTACAAGAGTGTGGCAAACCACTATTATATATGAGGCTTTTACAAAATCTGGCAAAGCATTGCCATATGAGAATCAAATACAAAATTTTTGTTTCCCACTGCCATACACATGCAAAGAATGTTCCATATCAACACTTGTGCAACAAAGAACATTCATGAAATCAGATAAACTCACATGAGATTTAGAAACAACAAGTAAAAAACAAGTTTATAAATCATCACCTCATTGCAAATGCTCCCATGAAACGACCGCACCGCATCCCTCCAAGTCCTCCAATAGTGCAGTCAATCCATGATGATATCCATAAGCCTCGTGCATTCGTGTTGGAGGACGATCCATTGCCAGCTCCTGCAACAAATATACAAAACCTTAGAGGAACATACATGAGAAGCTTAACACAAAAAAATTCAATAAACCAAATGGTACTTACAAACTCGTGATGCATCATGTCATATCCGCCGCTGCCCCAAGGTGACGGTCCAACGATACCTAAATGTGTGGCTGTGGCATCTCGCTACTAGCAATATCGGTCAGGAGTCTGCTGCTGCTCGTCGCGAATCATATACCACTCCTCAGCATCAAACCATAGAGGCTTTGGTAAGCGTGCTCTAAAAGCATCACGAGCCTCGTATCGTCGATGGGACATAACTTCACATGCGGTGTGTAGAATCCACTCTGAACTGACAAGAGGCTGCTCATTGGCTGGCCGGAACTCCTGATAAATTGTCTTTGTGATATGATTCTTTGGATCTTTATCTTGTTCACTCCATTTTAACATGATAGAGTTTCCAAACTGTATGGACAGAAGCTGTCATATACATGCACGCATTGCTTTTTCCGCCCCATCCATCACCAGAGCTCCATCTCGACTATACACCTTGGAGTCATCATGGTCATGAGCACACCAAGGTGTATGTGGTGTTCCACGTGGTGTACCACGTGGAGTACGTACATCTGAGGTACTCATTCTAGGAGTAGAAGTGGGGACACATCGTCTATCGCACTGCCTCCACAACAACCGCCTTCTCCAAACCTACCTGTAGATCCACTCCTAGAACCTCTTGCTCCAGAGCGTGACCTCGATCTACGAGACAGTCCAGCACCTGTATCGTACTGAGGTGTCGAACACACATATCTACTACTAGATCAAGTAGGGGATGGCTGAAAAAATGGTTGTGGTGGATTCATAAAGCTAGGAGACATACCTCCGGCAGGAGTAGCACCACCCGTAGGAGTAACACGGGTAGGAATGACACCGGCAAGAGTGACACCGGCGGGAGTGAGGCCGACAAGAGTGAGACCGATATGAATGAGGCTGCCAAGAGTGAGGGTAGGGGGAGTGCTACCAGGAGCGATCCAGTACTGTGATGCAGTGGCCATAGATGCGGGAGGTACGTGAGAGATGAACTCTAAGAATTGCTCATTCTATCATGGAATGTGGAGTGATTGGAGGACTCTCTCCTATCGTTCTCTCTAACAAAAGAACTCAAATAATTACCATATGATAATAAAGGTAATATAGAGAAATGGTAGTGTACAAAAGAACCTACTAAAAAAATAAACAAAAATTAGTATGTACAAGTGTTTGATTAAAAAGTCCTCTAATTTAGCATCCTCTTGGAGATTGGATGCAGAATATCTATATCTATATTGACGACTTCTAAATCACATGGTATGCTAGTTTCTTCTTGATCATCATCTATTGCTTCATCCTGTATTTTGTCTTCTTCAATGACCTCTTCTTCTTCAACAATGATCTCTTCCTCCTTGACTATCGAATGAATCTCTGAGTCCACTACAGATGGACTTTCTTCTAGATCTATGTTCTCACAAATTTTTCTACTATGTGGGGTGACTTGTAAAACAAATAGCCACTCTGGTTCTTTCGAATCTTGTATTAGAACAACTTGCTCATACTGTTCGGGAAGTACAAAATTTTGCTAGTTAGCTACACCTACAAAAATCTAAAATGGTGTCCTCTTTGCCCAAACTTGAGCCACCTAGTAAACATGTTTGTGAAGGCTACATTTTGGGCAAAATGCAGTGTTCCTCCTTTCCAAAAGATGGTTCAATTCGAGATACTCAGAGATTGCAGCTTGTTCACTGTGTATCTTTGGTCCTATGCAAATTAATAGTGGGTGAACCTCTTGGGCTAGACTCATCTTGTCGAAGAATGGCCAAAAAACTGGTATATGAATAGGAAGATCATATATCTACATTTTTATGTATATGTATAGGCTAACCACAGGGGCACAATTTAGTGCATAAGAGAGGTTTTGTTTTAAGACCATGTTCATTACTTCACCTTTTATTGAGCTTCTAAAGCTTATTCTTTTGAGATCAAACAAGCTTGTGGCATATAGGAAACTTTGAGAATATTGGTTGTCTTCTGCTCTTTTAGGAGCTCTTGAGAAGGAGCATACAAGACTATTATTGGTCTATCAATTTCCATGGGATCTTAGAGAGGCACATGTGGTCTTCTTGAAGAAGTAAGTGAAAGATAATCGGTAGAAGCATCTAAATCACTATTTTCTATTGGCACATAGTGTGATCTTGCTATAGATCTACATGAGGATTTGTTGGAGTCATTTGAATCACTACTTTCTATGAGATTTCAAAACGATTCAGTAGTTGAAATAGATTCAATAATGTAATTGAGATAACTAAGTTTCTCACATATTTTGGTAGTGATGTGTCTGAATACTTTTATGATCGTTAGGGCACGTTTTATACTCTTAAGGAAGCTCTTTCCATGGGCTTCTATATATGCCTATAACCCCAACGGGTCATCCATTCACTTGGTACTTGATTCAGTCTTAACTTGTGCTCCAACCTTCTTCTTCTTCCTTGTGATCTTTGTGTGCTTCTATAGACATAAAACTCTAATAATTGGTATCAGGGCATGTCATCACTTCATCTAGGACTCATCAACACCCCTTTGGTCATGGTCTCATAATCACACAGAAGTTGGTGAGCATACTCACGGTGATTTGGAGTTCAAAATGGCTTTGCTCTGTGGCATCAAAATTTTGATCTTAGCTCATTTCGACCTTTGAAGGCACTATCATAGTGCCTATGCAGACAATTTTGTCTTTTTTTGCCAAACATATATACACATTTTGGTTCATCAATACAAGCACTTCAAAGTCTGCTACAAGTTTAATAGAGATTGATAGGTTGATTGAGTTCAACTTATTGGGATAGAATCATTTCTCTACATGAGGGGTATTTAGTCAGTGGCCATGGTTGAAAGTAATGATGTATTCCATATGGTGGATCTTAAGGACAATTTGGATGGTACTAATTAAAAGTTATGGGCATATATGATGTGTCATGCATTGGTAGCAAAAGGGCTTGTACAGGTTATTATAAAACACCCTAATTCATGCACAAATATAGTTATTGAAGGTAATGAAGATGCTTTGAACATGATGATCTTCAGATTCCTATTCGTGTTGCATTTCTTTTTGCATCTACTATTGAGTAACGTTTTTGATATGGTAGAGATGTCAAGAACATGCATTGATAGTGTTGTCTGTCAAATGTGCCACTATCCCTCAAACTCACTCTTGCAAGACAACAAAGGATGCTTAGGATTCACTTACAACATTATATAAAGAAAAAAATGAGTCTCCTATTTTGTACCTTTGAAAACACTTGGAAAATGATCACATGAATAGAGGATATTGCATATACAGGCTTTTGACAAACATCAAAGACTTGAAGGAGCACAAGATTTTTGTTGATGAATTCTTGCTAGATAGTTCACATGTGCAAATTGTTCTTAATGGTCTACCAAATTCATATCAAAGTTTTGCTTCTACTCTTTGATTGGTGATGAAAGGCAACCCAAATTCCTTAACATTTAAGGAGTAAGTCTCTATTTTGTTGTAGGAAGATTAGTCCAGGAAAACAAGTCCTTTATGCATGTTGTAGGTCAAGCTTTCCTATCTAGTCGGAAGGGAAAATGAAAATGGAGCTCATGTACTAGTAAGTAGAAATATGCTAATGCGTCATAGTCAAAGAAGGAAGACAAAAATGAGAAGCAAAATTTTCCAAATATTATAAAGGAAATGATCATGCCATAAAGAGTTGGCCAAAACTAGCTTCGAAACAAGGAAAGATCTACAAGATCTAGAAAGAGAGGTGTGCCACCAACTTTGGTAGCCCCTCTAAAGAATGGTCAATTGAAATATCTCTTTTCCTTTTAGGCAAAAGAATTTCCAATTGTAAGAAGCCACTACCTTTTAGACATCACACAGGGAATTTCCTCAAGAGCAACAAGATTAAAAGAAAGAGGCCCCCCATGAGGGGGAGGAAAGGGTTATCATCCTTCTTTGTAATGTTTTCTAGCAGGTTTTATGCAACCCCTGCTTTGTGGGATTTGGGGGATCCCATGGGTGCTAGGCTCATTCACTTATACATTTGTTCTTTCTATGAATGAAATTTTAAGAGGGAAAGTCCATTTAAAGATACTGATGGTAAAGTGAGCATCGGTATGACCATTTAAAACATATCGTTGGGATGACTCACGACTACCGGTATGGGCATCGACATAAGTGTCACTATATGCATCGATATAAGCATTGATGTCAGCATCGATAATTTATTGGAAATTATCGACGAATATATAGAGGCCTTGTTTTAAACATACCGGTAACCCGAGAGCAAAACTCAACATTTTGTGCGTGTTTTACACTTAGTATTGCTTGCTTCTGTTGAACTTGTGCGCAGGAACTGAATTGTGACCTGCATTGTCTTGTGCACACACACACACAGATCTCTCTCTCTCTACACACACACACACTCTCTCTGTTTAGATCTCACATCTTGGTAAGTGGTGCACGTACTCTTAAGCTTTGTCTTTCTCTATGCTTTATGTTTTATAATTTCTTTTCTCTTTGATTTTGCAGAAGTTTTTTGGCGTCCATTCTTTGGAATTTGACGATAGAGGACATACATTAATCTTTGTGACAACCATCCAAAAGGGGGACATACCTATAATTGATTGTTTTATTAACTATTGATAGAGAGAGAAAGAGAGAGAAAGAGATGAGAGAGAGAGACATAGAGAGAGAAAGAGAGAGGGAGAGAGAGAGAGAGAGAGAGATCAAAGAGAAAGAGAGATAGAGAGATAAAGAGAGAGAGAGAGAGAGATAAAGAGAGATGAATAAGAGGAAGATAGAGAAAGGAAGATAGAGCATACATACGCACACACATACATACACACACACATCTACACATGCATACATACACACACACATGTACACACATGCATACATACACACATATACACACATGCATGGATACATACACAAATATATACACACATGCATGCATACACACACATACACATATACACACATGCATACATACACACACACAAGCATACACACACATATACACATGTGCATACACACACATACACACACACATGCATACACACGTACACACACACATATACACACATGCATACACACACACATACATACACACATATACACCCATGCATGCATACATACACACACATATACACACATGCATGCATACACACATACACACATATACACACATGCATACATACACACA
>CM035409.1:12555014-12825357 GCA_020310875.1 Ceratopteris richardii
CTATCATAAAAAAAATTCACAACCAAGTCAATCTTGGCTAAAGCTAAAACTGATAATAGATTCTTCTTGATCCCTAGCATAAATAAAGCATCTGACAATGTAAAAGAACTACCATCAATAGTAGTCAGACTCATCTTACATATTCTCGTAATAGGATAAGAGGAGTTGTTGGCACATGTGATAGTATTCCCTGTAGGGGCAAGCTCAAGTGAAGTGAAGAAACTATGCTGCGAGGTAATATGTTTGGTTGCCCAACTATCAAAATACCAAACATCTAAGTCTATTGCAGACATACACTGCTCATGAGAAGATGGTTCAAAACTGCAAACAATAGTAAACATCCATTCTTCATTCTGCACAAGATTATCAGACTCTGTTTTCGGTGTAGACGCCTTTGAAACAACCATTCCGACCTCTTTCTTCTTTGCCTCTTTAGCAACAAGTTTTGGATAGATCTTAGTGACATGATCAAAACAATTTCTACTTTTCTGATTTCTTTTCATCTTTGTCTTACTTCTTCAAATGTGTAGCATTTGCAGACTTCTACTTACTAGTAGTTGAGCTCCATTTACCTTTTCCCTTTTGACTAGTAAGGAAATCTTGATCTACAATACACATAATAGACTTGTTCTATCTAGATTGAAGTAAAACAAAAACTTACTCTTCAAATGTTAAGGCATTTGGATTTCCTTTCATCATCAAATGAAGAGTAGAAGCAAAACTCTGATATGAGTCCAGAAGACCATTCATAATAGTCTGCACAAGTGAACTATCAGGAAGGACTTCATCAGCAGAAATCAATTATTCCTTCAAATCCCTGAGCTCTGTTAGAAAATTGTCCATATAATCACCTCCATTCACATGCTCACTCTCCAACTGTTTTTGGAGGTAAGCAATACGAGCCTCATTCCTAGCTTGGTACAATGTGGTAAGTATATCCCAAGCATCCTTAGCTGTTTTGCAAGAGTGAATGTGAGGAATAATGGCAAGTTTGATAGACAAGGCTATCAATGCATGTGCTTGAGCATCTCTATCATCCCAAAAAATTTTCTTTGTAGTAGGTGTAAGAAGAACTGCAGCACGAACAGGAATCTTCTGAATATCACCATCTTCAACACCATCTGCATCAACTTCAGTACCTATATGTGGAGGTGTAATAGGACGTTTTCAGCACACTGCACAATATTCCATAGTGCTTTTGCGGCCAATATATGATGCATCATATAAGCCCACAATGGGTAATTTGTACCATCCAACTTATCCTCAAAATCCAAAATACAAAATACATCACTACTTTCAGCCATGGCCATAGACTAAAATACCATGATGCAAATAGATGAATGTATCTGAAAAAGTTGAACAAAACTACCTTGATGAGTTCTACTAAACCTGTAGTAGACTTTGAGACTCTTATACTCACGAACCAAAAACAAAAAGACAAAGTAGCCTACACAAGTGTTGTGATAGTGCATTCGGAGGCCAAAACGAGCTCAGATCATGATTTCAGCACAACATAATGAAGCTGTTTGGATCTCCTAATCACCATGAGTATGCACACCAAATTTCATGTGATTTTGAAACTATGACCAGAGAGTTGTTGACGATGCCCTAGATGAAGTAAGGACCTGCTCTCATACCAATTGTTGGAGTTAGATGTTTGCGGAAGCACGCAAACAACACAAGAAAGAAGAAGCTTGGAGCACAACTCATAATACTGAAGGTATTACCTCTAGAATGTACAAAGATAAGTAACCCATTAGGGCTATAGGCGTATATACAAGTTGGGGCAACAGACATTCTAAAGAGGGAAAAAATTACCCTGACAGTCCTAGAGTGTTCACACACATCACTACCTAAATATATCAACATTCAACACATGCACTTCAAGATTCTCAAGCTATCTCAGATGCAAAGCTTTGGCATGCACGATTTGGATATCTAAATTTTGCTAATTTTCTACGCATGTAGATATATGAAAGAGTGTTCTCTCTTATCAAACTTGAGGCACGTTGTAAACATTTTTGTGAAGGCTATATTTTGGTAAAAAATGCAGCATTCATCCTTTCGAGTTTGAGCTACTCAAAAGTGGATGCTTTTTCATAGTGATGTATGCCTTTACTTAGTGACATTCATGGATGATTTCCACATGCATGCATGGGTGCATCTATTTAAAGCAAAGTGTGAATTATGTATGTGCGAAAAGTATGTCTCCCCTCTTCCAAGCATTTTTACATAAGTCCAAAAAAGTAAAAAAGTTTTTAGATTAACAATAAATTTCTCAAACAGGATGCAAAATAGGAAATAAGCAATGAATTTGACTATATTTCAAGTCTTCTACACATACTTGAGCTTCAAGTGTCCGATATAACTATACTTTATCTATTTTTAGGTTCTTCGAGGGTTTTGAACGTATTTGTGCACTCAAAATCCAAAGTTCGTGATTGATGGATATATAGATACTTGACTTCTAAAATATTTCTAAAGTGTTTTTACTTCTTAATAAGTTCCAAATGAAAGACGAAATAGGGTCAAAAGAAATGGAGAGAGGATATCTATAAGCTTGGTAAATGTATAAATGAACATGTACAATTACGGACACTATCGTGCTTCAAAATATTTTTCTTTCATGTATTTCACTTATAATTCCAAATATCCCTTTCATTCTTTAATTGATACGGCATAAAAGTTCACCATTCTATGTTGAAAGAGTTTAAATGTTATTATTCTTGCATTTTCAATTCTTTTAATTGTGAGACTAGGAGCTTGTACTTTCATCATTGTGACTATCTAGAGAGCCTCTAAGTCCCGAGATGGCAACAAGCTATGGGTGTCACTAGTTTGATTCATTGAGCCTTGACAAGACCATATTTTTTTTTTAATCTAATTTTACGGACTTCTATCAAAATTTACACTATTCATTAGTTATTGGATTTCAGAAACATAAACACAAACATTAGTTGTCGATTAATTATGAAATGCATACATCATATTGATAAGACTTTGAACATGATCTATACAGATCAAATAAGATCAAGGATTACCTTCTATTATAGGTAAGATGATAAATGTACATAAACATAAGGGCATGCATATGAGGTGGGGCTTCATAAATCTGTGCAAACTCATCACAACATGTAGTGATACAATATCATATTTTATGGTTCATGTAATTGTGGTGGTGATCAAAAGAGGAGTGGAGTAATAATCCAAATATCACCACACTAACAATACTATCACTGCAAAGGACGAGTGGATTAATAACCCAAATGCCATTTTCCATGTGTCTATACAAGTGGTCGTGCGATCGCCAAAAGAGAGAAACTTCATGACTCATATACAATGACACCTCAATATGTTCTATATTCAAACAATTTACTCGTATCCGAATTCGCATATAAGTTCACAATGTTACTAAAACAATCCATTAATTGCATGCGGTGATACTATATCAGCATAAATTCATAAAATTACTAGATTAAAATCCATAATTACATGAATGTGGTGATACTATATCACCTTCTATTTTTCATGTGGTAATGGTGATTTCTAGGATGCAAGTGGAGTACTAGCCTAGAAGAAACGATATTGTATCAATTAGTTGATGGTCCTGCATCGCAAAAATATTAAGGCATAGAAGAAAGTTCATTAACATAAGATGATACGTGGGTGAATAGACAATGCAGTCAAATCCATTTGTGGCATCCACCATAGATAGCCGTAAGTTCAAATATATTCTTTACTATTTTTACTTTTTTCCTAAAGACATTGTGTCTTCTTTGTCCTCAATATTGAGGACAAAGAAGACACAATGTAATCTTCTATCAATTTCCTCAATTTTGTTGTAAAAAATACTTTCTATCTTTGTTCACACTCTTCAATCTACTTTATCTGCACTATCTCCGTATCCAACTAATCCATTGTCACCATCTCCAAAAACTCAAAAGAGTGGCATAAGGATTATAAAACAGAAGTTGATTGATTTCCTGGGAAACTTGGATAGATTATTTTGTTACACCACAGATGGAACTCCCAAAGGTTCAAAGGTCTCCTCACCTCCATTTTCGGAATATGAAGGTTAAGATATTTTTCTGTATTTCTTTACCAATCATCAACATGAATGTGGAGATGCGGATCTTCTTTCTAGCAATCAATGTCTACTTATTAACATTTGGAAGCCTAAATCGCGTAACCTCATGATGCCTAGAGAGATGTGCACTTGCTCTAGAATGGTACATTTGACAAGTACAGAACGTTGGTGGGGAGGCATGAAAGCAGATATTTTTCAAAGGAGATTTATTTTCTCCGCTTAAAATATTGACAAAGATATGAGCTAGTCCCCTCTATTGCAGGTATTTTGGATGCATGGATGCGGAAATAGTTCATTAACTGAAAAAAGCATTTTGAGTTCTGTGAGACACCAAAACAATAAAATAAATGCATCTTACGTTAGAGAAACTTTTGTATGCAAAATTTATTATAAAGGAATAATTAATATTGAATAAAATTTCTACATGGTCTCAAGAAATAGTCGAATTCAATAATTTTATAGCGAAAAATAGCACAGGACATGAAAAAATGAGCGCTATGTTATTTGCATGGACAGAAAAAAATTGAGCTCCACATTTCCATACTTCTCTAGCAGCGGACACAAAAGGGAACACCTCTTTTCATGGACATGAAATGCTAATATTCGGCAGGACCTTATGAAAATCTTAAAGCGTCCAAAGCATACCGTACAAAAAGGCGGCATCATTGCAAAGGACATCATATGCTTTACTGAACTAGAAAATGGTATCAGTGATATTAACACGAACAACTTTGAGAAGTCCCCAAAAGGATTGCTTGAATAAAGAAAGAAAAATAAATCTATTATTATTATTATTATTATTATTATTGTTGTTGTATTTATAATGACTCTAATACTTCTATGGTTTATCATCATCGTTACAGAAGTTAAAATTGATAAATTATAATAAACACAATATCAGGTTCTTGTCATCTTGAGTATGATGGTAGTTAAGAAAATGACAATACCAAGTTTCCTATTGGAAGGAACAACTCTTGTCGACATAGGGTACTGTCGTTTGTCATTATCTCCTAGCAGCATGATTCTCTACAAATTTTTTCTATTATTATTATTATTATTATTGTATTTAGAATCTTTTTTTACTTGTATGGCATGTGATCTTAGAAACAAAACTCTATAGAGGCTAAAAACTATAAATTATAATAAATAGAGTATCAGACAACGCTACGTTTTCTCTTGGTAGGAACAACGCTTGTCGACATACGGTGCTGTCGTTTGCCCTCATCTTCTTGCAAAATGATTCTCGACGACTTTGGTCTTCATTGCGAGAGTTATTCCATCTTTTTTGTTCGCGTCTTAAGCTGGTATGTCAACAAACAGGAAAGCATAGCATAGTGAGAGCTGCTCGAGAAAAGTTTCAGCCCAGTCGTCAAATCAAAGGGTATGAAATTCGTTAGCGTGGACTCATTGGCGATGGCGACCTCCTTGGCCATTGTGAGAATTGAGACTCTTCATTTTACTGTTTTATAACAGAACGCAGAGTTCAACAGACATCAAACGATTCCGAATGCCCTCTCAGACTAGCTTCATCTCCATGTCGAAATTTCAGAAAGCTGGTGATGTGGGTCCATGGACGATCGTCATCACTCGCTTGAAATTTGCATGAGATATCTTAAATATCAAATCAGCGCAACCCATCTCCCAGTTCAGATTCCTAGAAACCGAATTCCACATGCAAATTCCGATATAAGCTACTTTCACTGGCATTGCTTCATGCAAGCCAGAAAATCTTTTTTTTTTTGTTTTCTGTAAATGGAGGTTCATCCAAACCCTACTCCCCCGAGCTTTTAACTTCGAAAGTGGAACTGTGCAAGTGAATGGGCATAGTATCTCTGGGACCTCCATATCTCACAAAACAGGGTTTTATAAAGTTACAAACTCTTTTATGCAGGGTTCAAACCAGGGGTTGAACATGTATACCTTTGGCCAATTAAACCAATTGTAATATTATTAACCAGATAAGGTTCCTTTTTGGAAGTTACACCCTCTTTTAATCATAACCAGGACTCTTTCTTGACGATTGCTCATCCATCGGTCTTCTCCAATTATCTGACACGGAACCTCGGCTTTACGATTGCGCTCCTGTATTCAATCAGACCACCTTCACTCCGCCAGCTGTCAGACAGCTTGAACAAAGGGCCCACTAAAAAGTACCCATTGAACATTCTTTTTTACACATGAAAAACGGCCCTCAGTTGGAGGAAAGGCATAGAAACTACAGAAAAAAATTTTAAAAAACGATTGAATATTTTCGGATCGACATGTCTGCAATTGTAGTCAACAATTTACAGCTGTAGAAAGCTGCGCTCACCATAGCTGCAATATGATACACAGGTCTACGCGACCACAGGAAATGCAACTTTGGCCTCTCTATGCTATCGATGAAGCAATGATTGCAGTACGTCATCGTCCTTCTATCATCCTATGGAGAGCACGCCTGTTTAAAGAAATTCACTGACAAGCAAGAAACGCTGTTTGCTACAATTTCATCGTGGATGCCTTTTCTTTGCAATGTGGACTACATGAGAAATGGCTGTATTGGTATCATTGCAGGTCATGAATCCAACATCATCAAGAAGCTCGAGGATCAACAGAACATCCTACAGATTGTAAGGTGGAAACATCCACGACCCGTCACCCGTACTTCTTTCACTTTATATGTTTCAAACTCTATGCTCTAGATCTACTCTATGGGGGTCTATGACGGACTCTTGTATACATGTGCGCTCATACTAACAAGGCTAATGGCGGTACAGGCCATCAATAAGATCATTGTCGGCTTACCTAGAGGTGGGAGGCATGCTAAGTAGAGCTATTGCTACCAAACTGTTTCCACAGGTTCATACCCCTGAATGAACAAGATTTTTTTCTTTTGACAGTACAATGAATTGGAAGCACACTCATACACCTGACCTTGTAAGGTAGAGGCAACTATCTTTGAATAACTCATAGATATGTCCAGCCAAGAATTGAACTCATGACTTCCTCCGAGAGACTCAAGGCATCAAACCACTAGGTTATGCGGGTTTGGACAAATGAACAAGATTTTATATATTTTATTGAGCAGAAAAAAAAGGTTAATTCTATCATGCTCACGTCTTCTCCATGGAAAACCACATATAAAATATTTAACTTTCAAACATATATAAAAATTTTCACTTCAGGGGAAAAGCGGCCTTTCCCAAATTAAAAAATATTTGAAACGTGAAGACCAATGTTTCCTAGGCCAGTTTTCTCCTTTCATTAGATTCGTAGCGGATAAATGCAATCCAACAACATTCGAAAGTACACTATTACTTTCTCATTGTCATGAAATTAAATTCACCATCACTCCACTATCAAAAGTAGACCTATTTTGATCGATTCGTGCGATTCGAAAGTGTCGTCCATGAGACCAAAGTGCACCGTATTTAATATACTCCCAATCACATCCTTTTGCGAGTTCTTCTTCTTCTTTAGAGATATCTTCACCCGCTGCCTTTGCTTGTGAAACGGCTGCATCTAGCCATCTACTCGTTGGAAAAGGTGGGAGAGGTCAAAGATTTTCTAGAAGAGGCAAAAATCGAGTGGAACGATTTCTTCGAAACTCAGCTCTTTCCTTTGCGTTAGTTTCCTTGGCAAGTTCATACCTTTCTAACCACTTTTGCATAGGCTTAGAGTTAACTATGCAAAACTTCATTGCCTTCTCTCTGAAAGCTGCATCCATTTTTCTTTGCAATCCTTTACCTTGTGGTTCATCGCCTACGAGACGAACATCTTCATCATCGCTTCATAAGCGAGGCATTTCGGGATCCGATATACGTAGAAACTCAGTTATGAATACAAGAGATTCTTGTACAAGCCATCCCTCTGCCATGCTACCCTCTGGACGTGCTCTCTATCGAACAAACCCTTTTAATGTCTTCATAAAGCACTCTAAGAAGAACATCCATCGACTATGGACAGTTCCTGATATTGCAACTTCATCTACTACATGAACCAGTAAATGAAGTTGAATAGTGAGAATACTTGTGGGAAAGTATTTCTCTACCATACAAACAACCTCGATAGCATTGAGTTTCGCACTCTCTATGCTATCTCTATTTATCTCTTTAGAAGATATCCACCGTACTAAAGAACTAGTTTTATAAATGGTTTTTTGTACATCCTCTGAAAGACAATCTTTTAGGGCTACAGGGAGCACAAATTGTAAAAACTTGTGCCAATCATGAGACTTGAGTCTTGCAAGATCGTCGTTTCATGTGAAAGCAGTCTTTAGACATCTCATGCATCCAGTAGGTGTACGAAACTCTGAAATTGTTTTCTTCACTTGTTGCTCTTCCATCCTGCGAAGCACCCAAGGAGTTGTTGGTAACGATACTGTTCCGTTGGGCTTAGTAATTGACCACAACTCTCGCATACGACCTCGCTCTTCTAAGTCGTCCCTTTATGCTTTGCTTTCTTTCTTTCCGATCAAAGTTTTCCAAAGAATCTCTCCCACATTCTTGAAAATATGCATCGGGTCTACCAAATGATTGATCACCAATTCACTCCAATAAGGGAGTTCATGAAAAATGGACAACAGTTTCATGCTAGAAACTGGATTTTCTAAATCCCACAGTTGTTTCCAATGGCTAGCTTTCATTTGGTGTTGCGCTTGTCGACCAATTTGTCCTTCACGTAAAACATGCCCATCAGGCAAATATCTATGATGTCCTTCATATATGGTTTTACGTAGTGCTTTGGAATAGCGTGCTTCGAGTCGTGGTCCGCATAAAGGAAAAGCATGGTAACCCAAAATCGATAAACCTGAACATTCACCATAACCAGGCCAATCATGCATTGTCCACATAAGTATGCCTTACACTCGCACGTCTCGTCTTCTTATAGGTTGAGACGTCACGCACAGTGATCCCATCCCATAAAATGCGCAGTTCTTCCATAAGTGGTGCAAGATATACACCATGTTTTTTACCTTATACTTACCTGGTACAATAAGAGCTAATAATAAATGAACTTTCTTTGTGGCCAACCATGGTGGGATATTATAATTGACCAAACATACAGGCCATGTGCTCCATGAAGAACTGTGTAATCCAAATGGATTCACTCCATCCATAGCTAGGCCTAGATGTATGGACTGAGGCTCACTAGCAAACTCTGGCCACTTACTATCTATGTGCTTCCAACCATCAAAGTCACCTGGCACTCGCATTACATTATCTATAGACCTGCTCTTTGTATGCCATGACATTAACTCAGCTATAGATTTGCATCTAAACATGTTCTTAATTCGTGGAATGATAGGAAAGTGGCGAAGAACCTTTGCCGGGATTACTTCATCTATAACATCTTCTCTAAATCTATTTGCTCCACACTTTGGACATACGTGGAGATGCTCATACTCATTCTGAAAGAGAATGCAATCATTCGGACAAGCATGAATTTTAGTATAATCCATTCCAATAGACTGTAAAAGTTTTTGCATCTCCACGTGTTGGAGGCATGCCATTGCCCTCTAGCGAAAATTGATCTTTAAGAAGCCTGCAATAAGCATTTAAAATAATATCAGTAAATGAAGTTATTGTGATACAACAATGAAAGCCAATTTGTTCTCGACTTACCTCAACAATTCAGTGACACTACTATCTGACACTACAAGAAAAAGGGGGGCGTAGCGACGCCCCCGAATCGGGAAAAAAATGAAAACCGTCGCTTATGCGACGAAACCGTCGCATAAGCGACGGTAAAAATTTCGGATTTTTTTTTTTGGCCGAGCCTCGTCGCATAAGCGACGATAGCGTCACATAAGCGACACTAGAGCAGAAGCGTCGCTAGTAGCGTCGCAGGTTAGCGACGCACTTAACGACGATGGCAAACTGCAGAGCGTCGCATATGCGACGCTCTGGAATGTAAAAAAAAAAATTCAAATCTCCCGGCACATTTGTGCCGGGCCTTGAACGCGAGGAAGAACACAAAGACCGAGAGAGAGAGAGACATACAGCGCGCGAGAGGGAGAGAGAGAAGCGAGAAATACACAAGGTATGCACACACACACACTCACACACACACATATGTACACACACATATACACGCATAGACACACACACACATACGCAGACACACACACACATACACACAAATACACACATAGAGACACATACACAAGACGCGCACACACATACACACACATAGACGCTCACACACATACACACACATATACACTCACAGACACATACACACATAATGATGCATCCACACACATACACATGCATACACACATAGACACACATATACACACACACACATATGCATACACACACACATAGAGATACATACACACACATACACATACATGCATACACATACACACATAAACACATACACACACATAGACACATACACACATAAACACATACACACTCATAGGTACACACACATACACATAGACACACACACATATAGTATATACACACACATGCACACATAGACACATACACACATACACATGCATACACACATACAGACACATATACACACACATACACACACATATATGCATACACACACATAGAGAAACATACACACATAAACACATACATGCATACATTTGCATACATAATGCATATGCATATGCATATAATGTACATACATACTTACATGCATACATAATGCACATGCATAGATACATACACACACATAGATACATACACACATAGACACATACACACACATGAACACATACATACTCATAGATACACACACATACACATAGACACACACACACATACACACATAATGATGCATACAAACACATACACATGCATACACACATACAGACACATGTACACACACATACACACATAATGATGCATACACACACATAATGATGCATACACACATACAGACACATGTACACACACATTCACACACACATTCACACACACATTCACACACATTCACACACATATACATACATGCATACATATTGCATATGCATATGCATACATACATACTTACATGCATATGCATACACACACACATATGCATACATACATACTTACATGCATATGCATACACATGCATATGCATATGCATACATAATGCATATGCATATGCATACATAATGCATATGCATATGCATACATAATGCATATGCATATGCATACATAATGCATATGCATATGCATACACACATACTTATATGCATACATAATGCACATGCTTACATACACTGTCATAAAGTATACACACACACATACACACATAGACACATACACACATAATTATGCATACACACACATACATATGCATACACACACATATGCATACATACATGCATACACATACACACACATACACACACATAGATACATACATACACATAAATACATACACACTCATAGACACACACACATACACATAGACACACACACATATACACACACATACACACATAGACACATGCACACGTAATGATGCATACACGCATACACATGCATACATAGACACACATAATAATGCATACACACACATACATATGCATACACACACATGCATACAAACATATACACACATATACACACACACATGCATACACACATATACACACACATATACACATACACATGCATACACACACACATGCATACACACATACAAACACATATACACACACACATACACACATAGATACATACACACGTAATGATGCATACACACATACACATGCATACACACATACAAACACATATACACACACACATACACACATAGATACATACACACGTAATGATGCATACACACATACACATGCATACATAGACACACATAATAATGCATACACACACATACATATGCATACACATACATATGCATACATACATGCATACACATACACACTTAGACACATAGACACACATAGATACATACATACACATAAACACATACACACTCATAAACACACACACATACACATAGACACACACACATATACACACACATACACACATAGACACATGCACATGCAATGATGCATACACACGTACAAATGCATACATAGACACACATAATGATGCATACACACACATACATATGCATACACACACATGCATACATACATGCATACACATACACACATAGATACATACACACACGTAGATACATACATATACATAAACACATACACACTCATAGACACACACACATACACATAGACAACACACACATATACCTACACACATACACACATAATGATGCATACACACACATACACATGCATGCACACACATACACATGCATACACACACATGCACGTATATATATATTGATTTCTAACCATTTTGTTTTATATGTTAGGTATTATGGATCCCAGTAAAGAGAGAAAGGCGAAACTCACTCTCATAAAAAGTCTTATGAGAGCAAGAGTTCCGTCAGATACTCTAGGGGCCATAATGCGGGACTACGCAGAGATGTCCGATGAGGAGCTGGATTATACGATCCAGATGCTTACGCGATCAGACGAGGGCTCTTCTGCGGATCCACATGCAGGAAGAGAGCTATCTGCTCATAGGTATGTTTTTTTTCATAAATTTTTTTAATGATATTATAGCACATATTTTTATTTATTTCTATCTATCTATTTTTAGGACACCTATACCACCTCCAGCACGTGATAGCAGAGCAGAGTTGCCTATGAGGACATGCATAGGCACCTTAGGACTACAGTGCGACATAGAGCCGGAGGGGAACATTGTGTACATAGGGAATGGATTGGAGTTCAAGAGAAGAATGCGGGCACTATGCGACTCTTACCTGCGCTTTATCCACTTACCATGGAAGTAAGTAAAAGTTTTACATATAAACTGAAATGTATATCTTATGTTTTATTTACATTATGTTTTTTATTTTTTTAGTGAGCATGATGAGAGGGATAAAAAGTACGTGCTTAGTTCACTTGAGACAGAGTTTGGGACAGGATGGTCCCTTAAGTGGTGTTTAAAAGAGATGCAGACACTTATGGCTCATCGTCGCGACAATGCACGGTATGTATGTATATGAGAGAGAGAGAGAGAGAGACCAGTGTTGCATACGCAACGCGTTGCGAACGTTCGCAACTTTCGCAACGCAACTCTACGTTGCGTACACGTTCGCAACGCGTTGCTAATCTTTCAAAAAAAAATATTTCCCAAAAGTCCAAAAATGGTCCACAAGGGTCTTTTAAGTCTTAACCCTTACAACTTATGAACAAAAAAGTTGTTGATCAAGGAAGAAAGACCAATACCTCAAGGTGGAAAAGAGAAGTGCATATATATATATATATATATATATATATATATATATATATATATATATATATATATATATATATATATATATATATATATATATATATATATATATATATATATATATATATATATATATATATATATGTGTGTGTGTGTGTGTGTGTGTGTGTGGTTATGTAATATGTATGTATGTATGTACTAACTATATGTGTAATCTATGATGTATATTCCTATTTTTGTATGTTTACCCAAAGATATGTTTATTTATTTAGCTATGTATGTATGTACGTATGTATGTATCTATATATGCATCTATGTATGTATGATGTCATTCCTAAAATCTATTACTCTATGTTTACTGAAAGGCATGTATATTAACTTATATATGTATCTAATATACATGTTTCTATTTTTGTAGTATGTATGTATGCATGTGTATCATGTATGTATACATCTATGTGTTGTGTATAAATGTAATATGTATATACTATGTGTATATATACATAAAAATGTGTGTATTACATTACACGTATGTATGTAGTATATATTTACTGCTATGTATGTAATATAATATAATCCATGTATGTATGTATGTGTGTGTGTATATATGTATGTATGTATCTATGTATCTATATATATATATATATATATATATATATATATATATATATATATATATATATATATATATATATATATATATATATATATATATATATATATATACACATATATACATATAAAAAAATCTAAAATAAAAATTGATTTGTACGCAACTTTATCGCAACTTGGGGTTCGCAACTTGAACCCATTGCTAACGCGTTAGCAACCCGTTGCCTATGACGTTGCCATCCCGTTGCTAACCACTATGAGAGAGACAGAGAGCACTAATCTCGATATTAGGGTTTTGAAATCTCTAATTTAAAAACTCTAATTCAACCTTTTAGCCATATGTTTGAAGTATATGTACACCTCCGACGTCCTACTAGAGAGATGTCTCTCCTCCCAACCTTATGCCTCTATATATAGCTACTCGAATCAACGAGGATCATGATTCATAATATATGTAAAGATATATACACATCATGTAGATAGGATACATAAATATAAAATGGAGTAGATATATTATGCTTCACACATACATGCCTAAATGCACACATAAATATATATATACATACTAACATATTTACATGTACATATTTACACATACATGTACATGCCTACATGCACACATAAACATATATATACATGCATACATATTTACATGTACATATTTACACATAGACACATATACATATATACATGTACACAATTATAAACACTTGCATACATTACGTACATGAATACATGTATACATATATCACACACATGCAAACACATACATATACATGAAATACATATATATGCATACTAATATATGTATACATATAATACACATGAATACACACACATATGCATACATACATGATAAAAATTTACTCCTCGAAGATAAAGCTATATATAAAATAATTAGGCATTCCCCCGAGCTTCATGTTCTAACTTAGAAGAACATGATTTCATCTCTCTAGTAGGATTCATCGTTATTCAAGTTAATAAAAAAAACCTATTATCTGATATCCATTCAGAAGCTTCAAGTTACTATCTAATCTGCTCATATGTTTTCATTATTGCCATCATTTTGGTAAGACATCAATATAGTCTCATCTTCATTATCCTTATTGATTTCATTTATTTCTTCTATTGTTAAATCTATGTTCTCATGAATCACATCATCTATTGGTGGATTAATATCTATTTCTGGTAATTCCTCTTCCTCATCAGTAGAATCAGCATGTAGAGAATTATCCTCTTCATCAAAAAGATTAGTATCATTATCACGTATAATGAGTCTAATTTCTATTCCAGATGTTGATGTATCAGTATCTGATGCTGAATCATCAAGAGGACTTTCTTCAATCTCTCTAACAATAAACTGTTCAAACAATGACCTACCTCTAGGTTGCACATGAATGACTTGCCACCAAGGATGAGCATCTGGGTTTTTATAAAAAAATGCTTGTTCAATATGCCTAGGAAGAATATATGGTTCTTTAGTAGATCGCATTACCTTGGAAGAATCAATTGCCCAAAACCCAGATAATTCCTTTCTTATTGTAGAATTACTACCTTTATACTCCGCTCGATACCAGTCAACCTTCAAAATGACCTATCAAAATATATAACAACAAAAATGTCCCATTATTAGGTGCTTAAAAAAATAACTAACTCTAAAAAAAATATATAAACTTTTTTCTACCTGTTTGAATGTACGAAATGAAATTTCGTAGATACCAACAATAGTACCTACGTAACC
This sequence comes from Ceratopteris richardii, assembly GCA_020310875.1. NCBI lineage: Eukaryota > Viridiplantae > Streptophyta > Polypodiopsida > Polypodiales > Pteridaceae > Ceratopteris > Ceratopteris richardii. Next base: position 12,570,724 of record CM035409.1, read on the forward strand.
AAGTTCGCTATCTATAAGGTTCGTGTCTTTTGAGCTAGCACGTGATAGTTGCTTGAAACAAGCAACAATACTAGAATCCTCTGTTTTACGTAAAGAATCAATGGATTTGATTCTAATATGCTGTCCAAAAGCCCACATATTAGTGAACATTCGAGCCTGCAAAATAAATTCAATTAGTAAATAGAAACTAACATACATATATGAAAAAAATAAAATATATATTTTAATAAAATTACCTTTTGTTCACAACCTATCATTAACTCTCTTTGCTCATCTGAGATTTCTTCATTATTTGCGTTGGCGCGTTGCAAACGACTATATAGCCAATCCGTGAAAGAAGGTATATCTGTAATCTCATTATTATTGAGATTACGTCTAGATCTTTTGTTTTTTTGCCTTTTACTTTGGAGACTTTGAAGTTCCTCGTACTCGCTAACGAATGCTTGCATGCATTCGCTATTATATGCTACAAAAGTAGAAACATCATTTTTTTCTTGAAATGTAAATAAGAATGGAACCCCCTTACCTGATAATACCTCATCTGTTATTTTTGAAGAAGACTCGTTGGTCCATGCACGTGGAGCTTCTTCATGAACTCTTTCAAGGTACTCACTAACGTAATACATGCACTCTTCAAGCATCCAACCCTTTGCCATGGATCCTTCTGGTTTTGCTCTTTGTCGCACATAACCTTTTAGTATTCCCATAAATCGCTCGACCCAAAACATCCATAACAAGAGTTACACCAACATATAATATGCTCTTGATAGTAAAATTCATCATAATTCCTATCGGAGGACACATGTGAAGTCGTTGCATGGGTAGGAGGTGGTGGAGTACCCTCTGATTGATCAGAATCTGCACATCATAAGAAACATAAAAAAAATATATAAGTTATGTATCCATCAAATATAGTTAAAATTAAATATTTCATATACTTACAGTATAAAGTCGTTGCACGATGAGGAGACGGTGGTGGAGTTCCATCTGATTGATCAGAATCTACAAATAATGGTATTTGATATTAATAATTTGATTATCTACATAAATAAAAAATTCACATATACATATTTACACATACACACATATTCACATATACACATTTATACATACACACATATTCACATATACACAACACATATTATTGTGGGATAAATGCATGTATTTTGTATGAATGAGTGTATATGCATGCATGTGTGTGTACGTATATATGTGGATATGTATATGTGTGTTTATGTTATATGTATGTATATGTGTATATATATACATATATGCATGCGTATATGTTTGCATGTATATGTGTATGTGGGTGTGTGTATGTGTATGTGTATGTGTATATGTGTGTATATATGTGTATGTATTCTGACTTTTTTTTCTGTTTGAGATTAAATTAACAGGAGATATTGTATGGTCGAAAAAAATAAGAGGCGAGCTAACATACCACCTGAGTCGTGGCAGTTTTTTCGTAGACAGCTACGTCTTCAGGAGTCATTTCCTCAGCAGAAGGTACACAAATTAATAGTTTATATTTATAATTTTTAGATATTTTAGTAATTTTTTAATTTAATTTATGTATTTTTTTCCTTGAATAAACAGGCTGCTGCAAAGAAGAGAGTGGAGTCGGGCCACACATCGCACTTAGGCCAAATGGGCCATAATGGTTTTGTAGCTACGTTTGTAAGTATATGTGTTATTGTGAGTATATTTTTTATTTTAGTTAAAATGCAAGCAACTAATGTTTTTTATTTGTTTCATTGCAGCGAAAGGATTATGGCCGATATCCTACGAAACACGAGATCGAGTATGCTACACATTTTGGATATCGGCGTTTGAGCGAGTATATACAAGATCATCCTGATGCCTTTGTGAGTATTTTTAAATTTTATATAATTATTTTGTTGTTATGAATGTTTTAATTATTTTATTGATTTATGTTTGTTATATGTAATACAGGAGTATTATGGGGAGACAAATATGGATGAGGTGGAGAGACAGACACAAGAGGGACGATCTCGATCGTCACAGGGTGATCATGAGGATGAGGATGAGGAAGATCAAGATGATCATGATATTGTTGATGATGATGATGATCATGATGATGATGATTAGGATTTTAGACGTTGATTATGACATTGGATTATATGTATTTACATTGATATATACATATATTTATCTATATATTTTTCATTTCAGTCATGTTTTGATTGTGTGTATGGTATTAAGTAATGAAGAGTTTTGTTCTATTGATTGTTATTATTGTTTATATTAAGCATGTGTTTTAATACTTTAATTATATAATTCATTCATATGTGTGTACCTAAGTGTATATGTATGTGTGTGTATATGTATGTATGTGCATGTGTATGTGTGTGTATATGTATGTATGTGCATGTGCATGTATAAGTGTATATGTGTGTATGAGTATGTGCATGTGCATGTGTATGTGTGTATATGTATATGCATGTATATGTATAACTCTATGTGTATGTGTGTGTATGTGCATGTATATGTGTATATGTGCATGTGTATGTGTGCGTATATGTATGTATATGCATGTGCATGTATAAGTGTATATGTATGTATCAATATGTGCATGTTCTTGTGTATGTGTGTGTATATGTATAACTCTATGTGTATGTGTGTGTATGTGCATGTATATGTGTATATGTAGGTATATGCATGTGTGTGTGCTTCTTCATCATGTATAAGTGTATGAGTGCATATCAATAAGCGTGAGTATGGTATGTAATGAAAATAACACAATTCAAATGATCTACAAATAATAGAAATTGTACTTACAATTGTGATCCATAGTTTTTGCTTGGTTAGCTTCTTGAATAACCTGCAATAAAGAGAGAGAAGAGAGAGAGAGAGAGAGATCTAGAGAGAGAGAGATCTAGAGAGAGAGAGAGTGAGATCTAGAGAGAGAGAGATCTAGAAAGAGAGAGATCTAGAGAGAGAGAGAGAAAATTCAAAGAGAGAAAGATGTAGAAAGAGAGAAACAAAGACAGAGGGAGACAATAACAGAGAGCTTAAACAAAACAACAATTCTGCATATACTTGCTTCAGCTCGTAAGCGCAGCGCAATTGCGAACGTTGGAGAGCTCTTCGATCGGATGCGTGAAAATGCCGATTGCAGAGCCTCCAACGTTTTAATTTTTGTCCGTCAACAGATCGTCGTATAAGCGATGCAACGGGTCGTCGTATAAGCGACATTTGCTTAGCGTCGCGTATACGACGCTCTGCACCGTCGCTTATACGACAGTGTGGACCGTCGCATAATGGACCGTCGCATAATGGACCGTCGCATAATGGACCGTTGCTTATGGACCGTCGCTTATGCGACGCTAAAAAGCGTCGCTTAAGCGACGCCTTTGACAAGCGTCGTTTAAGCGACGTTAGGCAAATACCGTCGCAAATACCGTCGTTTTTTGCGTCGTATAATCGACGGTCCGCGCTCGACGGTAATTCCGACGCAAGTTGCAATTTTATAGCGACGAAATTCTGTCGCGTTAACCGTCGCTACACGCCCGTATTCCTTGTAGTGTGACCATCCATAAATGGATTGCAGAGGAGCATCATGAGTGAAGCACGTAGTACAGATATCTTTGGTCCATTGTGAAGTGGTAAACGAGCTAATTTTTTCATGTTTTCATATTCTTCATCAACTTCTGATCATGGAATTTCTGTTGTGTCCATGAAACTCTCGACACCTTCTTCACCATCATGATCTTCGTCCATCTCATAAAATGCTTCAAGCATCTCTTCCATATGTTCATTCTGTGTAATATTATTAGTGCTTGCTTGTACGTCTAAGTCCTTTTTTGCTCTCTTTTATCCACGAGAGGTTACTGGTGCAATGTTGTTTGGGTCCATCTGCTCACCTGGGGGACCATGTGAATGATAGCGTAGGTTTTCCAGTCGACTCCTATCAAAGGATCCATACTCTCTAACATGTGTAGTACAAAATCCGTCGTTTCCGATAAATTTGATACTTGCACTGTGTGCAAGGACATGCCATTCTCTCTTCAGGATCCAAAGATGCCATCTGCTACAATATGGACATTTTAGAACATTTTAGAACATTTGTTTCTTTATTAAACCTAAAACTCTAACTCCTAAAAACCTAAATACTAAAATACCTAAAAAAACTTAAAACCCTAGTTTTAAAACCCTAATCTATATAGCTATCCTATTTTATCTATATATTCGTATTTTTTCTTGATTGATCCTATTTTATATATATATTTATTTATTTAGTCAGATTTTTTTCCTCTTAATTAAGTTATATGTATGCCTAAACCCTAAAAACCTAATTTTAAAGATCTAGACCTAAATTATGTATATTTCTATACACATGTGTATATACATGTATATATGTATTATATGTGTATGTGTATGTGTGTATATATGTTATGTAGGTGTTAAAACCCTGAAACCCTAATCCAAATGACCTAGAACTAAAACATGTATATATATGTATGCATGTATATATATATGTGTATATGTATATATATGTGAATATAGATAGGTATATAAGTATGTGTGTTTGTGTATTATATATATATTCACTCTACTTAAAATGATTAAATTTAAATATATTTTTATATATTTAATCATATATATTTCATTTATTTATTTAAAATACTAGTTCTTATCTGATTTATTATCCATATAATTATCCTACCTTATATATATTTTTATTTATATATTCAGATTTTTTCCTTACTTAATTATATTTAATTATATATATTTAATTAAATAATTTAAAATACTAGTTCTTTTCATATTTATTTATGTATATAACTATCTTATTTTATATATATATTTATTTATATATTCAGATTTTTTTTCTTACGTAATCCTATATTTATATATTTAATTTTATATATTTCATTTTATATATTTAATTATAAATATTTAATTAAATTATATAAAACACATGTTCTTTTTATATTTATTTATGTATATGATTATCTTATTTTATATATAAATTTATTTATATATTCAGATTTTTTTTCCTTACGTAATCCTATTTTTATATATTTAATTTTATATATTTAATTAAATTATTTAAAACACTAGTTCTTTTTATATTTATTTATGTATATAATTATCTTATTATATATATATATATATATATATATATATATATATATATATATATATATATATATATATATATATATATATATATATATATATATATATATATATATATATATATATATATATATATATATATATATATATATATATATATATATATATTCAGATTTTTTCTCCTTACGTAATCATATCTTTATATATTTAATTTTATATATTTAATTTTATATATTTAATTAAATTATTTAAAACACTATTTCTTTTTATATTTATTTATGTATATAATTATCTTATTATATATATATATATTTATTTATATATTCAGATTTTTTTCCTTACGTAATCCTATTTTTAAATATTTCATTTTATATATTTAATTATATATATTAATTAAAAACCTAATCTTAAAATTCTAGATCTGAAATACTAAACCCTAAAACCCTAATCTTAAATATCTAGACCTAAAATATGTATATTTCTGTATACATGTGTATATACATGTATATATGTATTATATGTGCATGTGTATGTGTGCATATATGTTATGTAGGTGTTAAAACCCTAAAACCTTAATCTTAAAGAATTAAATCTAAAATATGTATAGTTTTGTATGCATGTGTATCTACATGTATGTATGTATTATATGTATATGTGTGTTTGTGTATATACGTTATCTACGTAACTTTAATCAGAAAGACTTAGACTTAAATCCGAAATACTAAACCCTAAAACCCTAATCTTAAATATCTAGAGCTAAAATATGTATATTTCTGTATACATGTGTATATACATGTATATATGTATTATATGTGCATGTGTATGTGTGCATATATGTTATGTAGGTGTTAAAACCCTAAAACCCTAATCTTAAAGATTTAAAACTAAAATATGTATATTTTTGTATGCATGTGTATCTACATGTATGTATGTATTGTATGTATATGTGTGTTTGTGTATATATGTTATCTACGTATTAAAACCCTAAAACCCTAATCAGAAAGACTTAGACTTAAATCTGAAATACTAAACCCTAAAACCCCAATCTTAAATATCTAGACCAAAAATATGTATATTTGTGTATACATGTGTATATGCATGTATATATGTATTATATGTGCATGTGTATGTGTGCATATATGTTATGTAGGTGTTAAAACCCTAAAACTATGAGGGGCATACCGACGCTACACATACCAACGGTCATAGTCGGCGTCAGTATAAACCTCGGAAAATCTCACTAAGAAATACCGACGGTCAAGTGACCATCGATATGACCGTTTTAAACGGATCATCGGTGTGGCCCGCAACCGCCGATATAAGCGTCGGTATTGGCATCGGTATATGTGTCGGTATGAGCGTCGGTAAATTACTGGCAACTACTGACGTGTATACCAACGTCCATACCGGCACCTATACCGGCGGTGAATTTTTAAACATACCGCGAACCCGAGAGCAAAACTTCACATTTCTGCGCGTGTTTGAGTACTGTCGGTCTACTGTCGAACTTGCACGCGTGAACCTGCATTGTCTTGTGCATACACACACACACACGGATCTCTCTCTCTACACACACACTCTCTCTCGGTTTAGCTCTCACATATTGGTAAGTGTTGCGCGTACTGTTAGCATTTGTGTTTCTCTATGCTTTAGGGTTTCTAATTTCTCTTTTCGTTGATTTTGCAGAAGTTCATTGGCATCGATTGTTTGGAATTGGACGAGAGACGACCTACATTATGCTTTGACGACAACGATTCAAAAAGAGATATACTTGTAAGTGATTCTTTTAGTCGCTATTGATAGAGAGAGAGAGAGAGAAAGAGAGAGAGAGACAGAGACAGAGAGAGAGAGAGAGAGAAAGAAAGAGAGAGAGAAGAGAAAGGAAGCTACACATTAATTTACACATGCATACATACACACATACATGTACACACATGCATGCTTACATACACACACCTATACACACATGCATGCTTACATACACACATGCATGCTTACATACACACACACATATACACATATGCATGCATACACACACACATAAATTTACACACATGCATACACACATACATACACACACATATATACACATATGCATACATACACATACACACACACACATATACACACATATACATACACACATACACACACACATATATACACACATATACACACATGCATGCATACATACACACACATATACCGGCATGCATGCATACACACATATATACACACATGCATACATACACACATATACACACATGCATCATGCATGTATACATACACACACATGTATACGCATGCATACACATACACACACATACACATACATGCATGCATACATACACACACGTACACACATATGCATACACATGCATGCCTACATACACACACATACACATACACACACATGTATACACATGTATACATACACACACACACATGTACACATGCATACATACACACACATATATACACACATGCATACATACACACATATAATCCTATTTTTATTTTGAAGTTTTTGTTTTACATCAAATATATAAAAATAGGATTAGGGTTTTAGGGTTAAATATTTAAGATTAGAGTTTTAGGGTTTTAAATAGGATTAGGGTTTTAGGGTTAAATATTTAAGATTAGGGTTTTAGGGTTTTAGGTCTACATATTTAAGATTAAGGTTTTAGGGTTTAGTATTTCATATTTAAGTCTAAGTCTTTCTGATTAGGGTTTTAGGATTTTAATACATAGATAACATATATACACAAGCACACATATACATATAATACATACATACATGTAGATACACATGCATACAAAAATATACATATTTTAAATTTTTAGTCTTTAAGACTAGGGTTTTATGGTTATAACATCTACATAAGATATATGCACACATACACATGCACATGTAATACATATATACATGTATATACACATGTATACAGAAATATACATATTTTAGGTCTACATATTTAAGATTAGGGTTTTAGGGTTTAGTATTTCAGACTTAAGTCTAAGTCTTTCTGATTAGGGTTTTAGGATTTTAATACGTAGATTACATACGTACATAAACACACATAAACATATAATACATACATACATGTAGATACACATGTTGTAGCTCAGTGATGAGTAGCACCTCCTTTAATGTCAATCCGGGAAGACATGAGGATGGTATGAAGACCTCGAGCAAGTGAAGGCACAAATGTGTGAGTGAGAAGCACACAAACATGCACACACATACACACACACGCGCACACACGGCAAGAAAACATTTCGTCAGTTAAGGGTTCTTGATATAGCTTGACTCTACATCCACTTATGTAACTTGGTAGTACCTCACCCTCTAGAGTGGCTAGTTGTACTGCTCCACTTGTGGAGATTCTATTGATAATCATTGGTCCATAGCCCCTTTTCTCTAATTTTCGTGCATGCTGCTTCAGTGTGTAGACTAGGACTAGGTCTCTTGCTTTCAATCCTTTATCCTTCACATGTGTATCAAAATACGCCTTTTGCCTCTTCTTGGCTGCATAGATTCCTGCTGCAGCTCTCAATCGTGTCTCACCTAAGCGTTCAAGATCAAAGATTCTAGAGGATAGTTCATGGCCTGTCCAGTCATGCTCTTGTGCTACTTTCAATGTAGGTATCAAAAAGTCCAAGGGTAGCACCGCATTCTGACCGAACACCATCTGAAAGGGTGTGGCTTGGAGTACCGTTTTATAGGCAACTCGGTATGCCCAAACAGTGTGGTGTAGCTGTTTGTCCCAATCAGAGCGTTTGTTATTCATTAGTTTAGTCAGCACATTGCATAAGATCTTACTTGTGCTCTCAGCCTGGCCATTAGCTTGTGGATGATAGGGAGCAGACTTCTTATGTATCACCAAGAATTCTTGGAGAAGGTTTTCTATGACTTCATTCAAGAAGTGTGTGCCTCTATCACTCACCAACTCTATTGGCAATCCGTACCTCGTGAACACATTCTCAAGTAAGAACTTTGCTGTTGTTTGAGCATCATTTTTTGTAGTGGCTTTCACTTCTACCCACTTGGTTAGATAGTATGTGGCCACGATGATATACTCAGCATGTGAACCCTTAGCTAGGGGATTAATAGGACCCACAAAGTCTATTCCTCACTTAGAGAATGCGCGTCCACCCATCATAGGTTTCAGTGGCATCTCATCTTTGCGTATAGGACACTGAGCTCTTTGACAAACATCACACCGTTTCACATAGGTATGTGCATCCATGTGAAGGGTCGGCCACCAGAAGCCCACAAAATATTGCCTTGATCACCCGATCTTGTCCAAAGTGTCCTCCTGCTACAACCTGGTGAGCAGTTTCCAAGATCTTTAGATATTCACTCTCATGAACACATAGTCTCAGGTAACCATCTTTACGACGCTTGTATAGATTATCACCGATGAGTGAGTAATCTAGGGCTTCTTGTTCTAGACTTCTTTGCCTCGTCAGAGTCATGTCTGGAGGAAATGTTTTCGTCCTCAGGAAGGATACTAGGGGTTTGCTCCAATCTGGCACTATGGACACTTGATAAAGAGTGGCATGTTCAACAGGGGGTTTAGTACAGCAGATTGGGCATTCCTTGCACAACTTCTGGACATCAGTTTCCATAGTCGGCCAATGCAGTCCGAGTCTCCTCAGGGTCTGTAGGGTTCGTTGCTTTGAGTAGTGTTGCTCTAATGCACCTACATGTGCTAATTGTAACCATTTTGCGTACTCATCCTCTTCCACACAACAAGCCAAGATCCCTTGATCCGTGTGCTTGTACATACTTCCTGCCATGATGTGATATTTTTGGGCTTTTACTACCTCTCTATCTTGGGTGGCTATTACTGGGTGGTTAGGCCTGTATGTCCATACTGGCACTAATGGCTTAGCCCACTGAGGTACAACTTCCAAGTTAAACAAGTAAGCATCAGGTAAGTCATCTGACACTCCTTGTGGGGCTTCTCCTGATGTGAGCCTTGAGAGATGATCTACTCTCTGGTGAGTTCTGCCTTTCCTCACTACTACCTCAAAGTCATATTCCATTAGTAAGAGAAACCATCTTACTAATCTGCCTGTATTACACGGCTTGTTTACCAGGTATAGTAGAGCTTGGTGATCAATAAAAAATTTGAACTTATTTGCAAGCAAATAGTGTCTAAACTTTTTAACTGTGTACACCATGCTATTGGATGTGTACTTGCAACCCGTAGGTTGTGCAAGTACACATCCAATAGCATAATTGGATGCATCTACATGAACATGAAAAGGCTTATTCCAATCTGGTGTGGTCAAGATTGGTGCTGAACATAATCGCCGTTTAAGCTCATTGAAGGAATTCTCACATTCATGAGTCCACTCAAAGTTAGTCAAAAGTCCATACAGAGGCTTTGCTATGATGGCATACATGTGTATAAACCGTCGGTAATAACCACAATGCCCCATGAAAGCTTGTACTTCCTTGACGTTCTTTGGCCTAGGTAGCTCTGCTATGGCTCTCACTTTCTCCTCATCCGTGGATATGCCGTTCTTTGACACTATGTATCCTAGAATTTTGCCTTGTCTGACCATGAAAACACACTTTTTTGGGTTCAAACAAACTTGATATTCTCTACATTTGTCAAAGATTTGTCTGAGTTTTGGAATATGGGTTTGCCTAATGTTGGAATGAGCACAAAGATCATCAACATAGACTTCTAAGTTCTTCCTCAGGAACTCTTTAAATACATGGCACATTAGTCTCTGGAAGGTAGCGGGTGCATTGGTAAGCCCAAATGGCATTACTCTAAAGGCAAAAATGCCCCATTTAGTGGGAAAAGCCGTCTTATGCTGATCTTCTGGAGCAATGGCTACTTGATTGTAGCCCGAAAACCCATCTAGGAAGCTATACACTTCCTTGCGTGCTACCCTTTCTAATAGATGCTAAGTGATAGGAAGCGGATAACTATCTCTGATAGTGGCTGCATTCACCTTCTTCAAGTTGATGCATACTCGTAATTTGCCGTTCTTCTTGGGCACCACTACAATGGGGGATACCCATTCAGTGTGCTCGATTTCATAGATAAATCCGGCTTCCACCAAGCGGTCTATCTCTTCTTTAATCTTGGTGGCGTAGTTGTCATTGTATGTGTAGGGCTTCTGTTTAGAGGGTCTGGCATATGAGGTCATGGGGATTATATGTGAGCATATATCAGGGTCTACCCCTTTCAGGTCCTTATAGCTCCAAGCGAATACATCTCTGTACTCCCTCAGTAAGGCTGTCAACTCTTGTTCTTCTTCTTCCATCAGGTCATGCCCTATGTATGTGCATCTTTCTTCTCCCTCTTCTATGGCGATAACTATTTTCTTGGTAGTTTCCTTGCTATCATAGGCCTCTCCTGCTTGTGCCTCACGTTTAGGCAGTCTTATCATGACTCTCTTATCATCTATCTCATATTTTTTAAAGTTTTCAAGGACCTCAAACAAGGATTCTTCTGCCTCCGGAGTGACTTCCTTCTTCTTTCTTTTCTTTCCTCCACTCTTAGTGGCTACTTGTGTGGCTAACCTCACCTCATTCGTGATTTCTCCGTGTCTCTGGGGGTAAGCTTCAACTTCATAGAAGTATTCTTCATCTGATGCAAAAGGTGGGTCCATAATGATTGACTCTAAGTCGGAGTCACTTGCATCCTCAAATGTATCAGGGCTAGGTTCGCATTCTTCTAAAAATGCATCTCCCATGATTGGCTCTATTGAGAAGACTGAAATGTCATAGCCATCCTCATCAGAGTGGGGTGTCCACTACTCTTCATTGATGGCTACATCCATTGTTGCTAAAATTTCAGCCCAGCCGTGAGGCTCAAACTCTTCGTCAGGAAAAACTACAGGTGCATAGGCTGGGTCTTGAATTGATCTATGGGTTTCTTTTGCACCTACCTCTCTAGCTTTCTCTCTCTTCTCTTCTTCTACTGCCACCTTACACATCCATAAATGAGTGTCTTCATGCATCCACGAGGATCCGGATCCTACGGAATGCACAGACTCAGTCTCATCTTTGGCTCTATGGATGGGATTCCATTGAATAGGCGGTACGTCTCTATGAGAGTAATCCTTGAGATTGACTTTGGTTGTAACACCTAGATGTTGCAAATACAAGGAATTGGTTCCCCAATCCTGTACCACTTGCAATTGCCGCATAAATGGCCTTCCCAAAATCATCTCGTAGGCTTGGTTTTTGCTAAAGTCGCATATAGCAAAAGTATGCTCAAACTCAACACCACATGTAGTGAGAGTTATTCCTTCTAGAAATCCTATGGGCCTTTCAATATGACCATCGGCCATCTGCAATTTCATTCTCGTCGGTCGGAGTGCTGGCTTGCCCCAACGCTTCCATAGGGAAGTTGTAGCAATTACTACTCCTGCACCTGAGTCCAAAATTGCCTTGGTTGTGTATCCCTGATGGGTAACTGGGAGATAGGTATTTCCTTCTTCTCCTTCACTCATGTCTCCTATCTTATCCAATGGTATTTCAGGCACTGTTCTATGAGATCCTACCTCGGAACGCGATTTCACTATGTCTGGCACTTGTTTGGCTACGTGTTTCCACACTTCTGGCTTAACTTTGAGTAACTCTTCTAAAGTGAGATTGCACTGCACTTTAGTGTTCTTTACTACCTCTGTATTCCTAGGTATGACTGAGTCTTCCTTTCTTACCATGACCGTGGGTGCTCTCATACAAGTAGACTTGGCTTCCCATGGGCCTGTGAAATGGGGTAATTCCTGTAGGGAGTTAGACTCGAAGTCTAACCTCTCTTGATTTTGTGCACTCTCCTGCTCTCCATAAATGGAAGGAATATCTTGAGGGAATTGATCATGTGTGTCATCCACAAGTTCAATGGGAGGAGGGGCTTCACTTTCATTAGCCCATTTGTCTTCTTGAATCTCTCGTAGGAATTCTGGAGTGAACCTATTCATAGAAGAGGAGGTGTCTGGTTCAGTGGAATTGGGAACATAAGCTTCCTGTGGGGGATGGCTTATGTCTTTGCTTGCCTCATCTCTTTCTTGATTTTTTTCTTCCTTGGCAGATCTTGCAATTATGCTCTCTAACTTCTCTAGGAGTCCATCCAAGTGCAATAGTGTTTTAGCTGAGCCTGAGTGGTTGAAAAGGTGACTGGCTTCAAACATGGTCTGAGCCAATGCTACCATTTTTGCACACAGCTTGGTTCTCTCTATCTCTAGGTCAGCTCTAGGGTAGCACTTGTCATGATCCGTCACATTTGGCCCTTCTTGGATTCTGGCCTGATATGCCTTAAGCATCATGTCTATGTCTTCAGGAGTGGGGTCAGCTAGCACTGATCCTACTCTAGGGGGTGGTGGGTGGGTTAAGGGTGGTGTATTGAAAGGTTGAGGAATGGAAGAAGATGGATTGGCGGGTAAAGGGAAAGGTGGTGGAGGGGTGGTGTGAGAGTGGTTTTGAGATGCGAGTTCACTTATCCTTGCTTTGGTTTCTCTCAAGCTTTCTTCAAGTTCGCTCATTTTATGTGACCATTGTCTTTTCATTCTCTCTCGGCTATCTCTCCATGCCCTTGTCCTTTTCTTGGTTATACTCTTTGTCTCACTAACCTCAAAACTCTTTTCCTACCCTACTCCTTGAGTTTGCTGCAAGGCTTGGGCTCTAGTGACCACATGTACTGGGGCTGTGGAAGTTATGCTTCCCGTAGAGTCTACCACTAACCCAATGACGTTGATGGGAGTGATTTTAGGCATGTTATTAGGGTTCTTTGGGCAATCTCGTAGGAGATGCTCTTTTCTGCAGTCTTGACAGAAACCCTTAATTGTCATTGGTTGGGGTTGTGTAGGGGTAGGCAATGGACAATCACGTATAAGGTGATCTCTCTCACATCTGAAGCATGGTCCTCTGAGAAATGGGGGTCGCACCTGCCTAGGTTGAGGTCTAGAGTTGGGGTTTGTGTACATGACATTAGCATACTCAGGCTCCCCAATATTTTCACTTGGGTCCTCATAATAGTATGACTCGTTATGCTCGGGTGACTGCATGTAGTAAGCCTGTGGGCTATCAATATGTGTGGAGTCAAAACTATGGTCACTTGGATCACTGTCTGATAGCAATGGGGTGACTAGGACTATGGCTCTATTCGGATTTTCTTCCGTAGATGCATATTTCACTGGGATCACATTGGTTGGAGCAGGGGGTTGCTGCACTAGGACTGGTTGAGGTCTCTGCTTCCCTTGATAAGGTGGCTGATAAGGTGGCTGATAAGGTTGCTGTGGTATGTTGTATTGTTGTGGTGGGTACTGATTATGGTATCTACCCTGTTGTGGATATGGCTGAGGGTAATTTTGCCTAACAGTTTGTTTGTTATATGGGCAGTCCTGTGCAGTGTGGTTGGTGTACCTTCGCTCTATGGTGCAGTACTGGCTACTAGGACTCACCTGGGGTTGGGCCATAATGGGACATACATTTGCCATATGGTCACCTCCACAAGTGTAGCACCGCTTAAGTGGGGCAAATCTTGGAATTTGTTTGCTAGAGACACCTAGTTTTTGAGCTACCTTCTCTGCAAGTTCCTCAAGGGATGTGGATTGACCAGATGTGAGGCTACTAGAGCTATCCGAATCCTTATAGATTTTTGATAGTTCTAACTCCTCACCTAGATTATCCTCAATGTCTATGCACATGCGCACGCACTCTTCTATAGTTCTGGGGTCCTTCAAATACACATATGACCTGAGCTTGGTGCTCAGCAATCCATCTAAGAACAAAGCCACTTGCTTGGCTGGTGTGGGTAGCTCAGGCATCGAGCACCTCTCTAGGTATTGCCTAAACCGTCTTCCTGCTAGTCTGACCGTCTCTTGAGGTGTTTGCTTGAAGCTATGAATTAGTGAGGAAGTGTTGTGCCTTATGCCACTCTTAGAAAACTCAATGATAAATGCCTCTAAGAGCTCGTCTATGTTTCTGAAATGCCTCTCGTTCAGTGGTTGAAACCACGTAAGGGCAGTGTTCCTAAGGGTTAGACCAAAAGCAATATATTGTGTGAATAGGTCCTCTACCTGTTCAGCTTTCAAGACTTGCCTAAATTCTGCCACATGGTCATAAGGGTCTCCAGTGCCATCGAAGTAATTCTTCATGGACTTCACCAGTTGAGTTGGCCTCAGGGTCCTAGTGTGTTCTCTCGGCCTTGGCAAAGGAAAATCATCAGCATTTCTTTGGTTCCTTGGGTCTCTGAATCTCTCGGTTTCTTCTCTATCCGTCCCTATTCTCCTTCTTTCTCTTCCCTGGGGGTTGGCAAAGCTTACTTCCGGTCTATCTCTACTTCTATCTCCTTGAGCTCCATGAGCTTGGGAGGTCCCGGCTCCTTGGTGTCCATAGGACATATTAGACCGTGGTTGGGGAAAAACAAATTCACCCTTCCATGTGTAGGCATGTCTTCCCTGCTCGGTGACCATGAAGATTCTCTCTCATGTATTGTCTAGGTAGGTTACTTTGCCTGGGCTATCAGGGTCTTTAAACTCATAGATTGTGAGGGCACTCACTTCTTGAGATTGAGCAGGTTTATATCTCCAAAAAGCCTCATCGGTTTCTCGATTTAAAAGCAAATCTATGCTTTTATTATCCTATGGAATCCACTCTGGAGTCAGGATTCTGGTCAAGATAGATTTACCACGGGGAGTTCTTGGCTCTCTCTCTAAATTCCCTTGCTCTATGTCACCCATGTCGGTTTCTTCAATCACATTTCCAAACTCATATGTTATATCAGGAAGAGTGGTGACTACATATATAGTCCCCTCTTTATCTAGGTATGCTCCATTCTCAAACTTGACTACCGGGTGTTCTAGTCCATGGGGTTGATCGGGGTTCTTAATCTGGACCACAAATCTTCTCAGGCCGTCTTCGTAGATGCGAGCACCTAGACGATTAGTTCTGATGTATTCCAATTGAGTCTTGTAAGGTCCTTCTGGCTTTTCTAGGTAAGCCACCCCTGAACTACCTACTGGTCTCTCCATGTGATAGGACATTTCAGAATCACTTGTTTCTGATCGTGGAGTGTATGGGTAATCACTCAACTGTTGGGCCTAGGACCTAGCAGTGTGATTGACACTAGCTTCAGAAGATCTGAGGCTTTGTCTGTCTCTGCCTAAGTGTCTACCTGACCTAAGGTTCATATGCCTGGTTTCTCTACCCCCTTGGTCCCAAGTACACTCTCGTTGCAGGTTAATTGACACCAATCACTTTGTTCTTTTTAGTTGATTATTATGTTTATGATCTTGTCTGGTATCACGTCATCAGGAACACTTAAGTGAATTTTGCACTTGATAAGTGATCGATTCAAGTTCACTTTTGTCCCTTAGGGTTTTCACGCTTAAGATCTAGTTAATGCTTGCACTTGGTTGATTAGTTCTCTTGGACTTAATTTGTGCCTGATGTTGTCCTAATTAATTACCACACCTAAGTCGTACTTAGCCTAGGCTAGGAATTGACAAAGGAGGGTTGAGAGAACTTCCAACCTCAATCCTTTGGTTGCTCCGACCATTTCACAAACCCAGGAAGCCTTCTCCCAAGCCTGGTACTCACCCTTGCTAGCTTGCCTTGGAATGCCTTGCTTGCACACAATGTTCCTGCAAAAGTTCACAAGTTAATATAGATCTATTACCACAAGGGATTGAAAGACACACATCAACATTTACAGGCCCCCCCTTGGAGTAAGTTACGGAACCCCAAAATCTTAGGACCTCTCAGGATTCAAGAGATCTCTCCCTGGTGTCTAGGTCTTTTGCCCACTCCTAAGGCTCTAATGTTACCCCAATGTGTTCACAATTAAGCCCAAATATACCTCACTTCACTCCATTAATTTACTTTAAAATTTTATGCGTTAAGCCCATGTATAGCGATAAGTCGGGTCGAGGTGTCGTGATAGGTCGAGGTGTCGCGATACTTGGGAGTGTCGTGATAGGTCGGGTCGGTGTGTCGCGATACTTCGGTGTGTCACGATACTTCGAGGTGTCGCGATAAGTCGTGGGTATCGCGATACTTTGAGGTGTCGCGATAGGTGGGGTCGGTGTGTCGCGATACTCGGGAGTGTCGCGATAGTTGGGAGTGTTGCGATAGGTCGAGGTGTCGCGATACTTGGGAGTGTCACGATAGGTGGGGTCGGTGTGTCGCGATACTTCGGTGTGTCGCGATACTTCGAGGTGTCGTGATAAGTCGTGGGTATCGTGATACTTCGAGGTCTCGCGATAGGTCGGGTTATGGCGAATTTTGTTGTTCTGTCTAGTGATCCTAGGAGCTCTAGGCCTGCGCAGTGTCGAGGTGCACTCAGAATCGTGATCGGGTGAAGTTTCCGAAGTGTCACGATAACTCCAGCTCGACGTCTCGGGGCTTGTGCAGACAAAAATCCGTACCTGCTGAGCTTGCTGGAGATGGTGAGGAAGCTGAAACCTACAAGAACATGCAAAAAAAGCACAAAAACAAGAACACACACTCGCTCTCTCTCAATCTCGCACAAAGCAAATGAAGAAATGATTTGGAAATGGGAATATAAGGTGGAGAAGGAGATGAAGGTGGAGATAAAGATGGAGATGGAGATGGAGAAAAATCAGAAATTTACCTACTACTTACCATTCCAACGCGTCCTCTCTATGTCTTACCATCACATGCTCGTCCTCAAAGCTCGAATCCCCGGCAACGGCGCCGAAATTTGGTGTAGCTCAGTGATGAGTAGCACCTCCTTTAATGTCAATCCGGGAAGACATGAGGATGGTATGAAGACCTCGAGCAAGTGAAGGCACAAATGTGTTAGTGAGAAGCACACAAACATGCACACACATACACACACACACGCACACACGGCAAGAACAAAAAGAGTAAGACAATGGAATTACTTCTATTATAACCAAGTTCTCATACAAGCTCAAAACTACAAGAAGCTAGCCCAAAAATGAGCTCTCTAGCTCTATTTATAGTTTTTTGACTAGCTTTGGCCCTGTCCAGACCTAGTGTCCGGCCTAGTTAAAAATTAGGTTCCAAGGCTTATTTGAGGACTCAAACAAGATCTAAAAATTATGAAAATTGGCAGGAAACTACTTCTAAGGCTCCCCAAGCTCGAGGACTCTTGGGCTTGTACAAATTGGAGCTACAAAAAGGTGAAACGATATTTACAAGGGTTTTTAGTGATGAGAATCACTTTTAACATGGTGTAAGGTTTGGAAAAATTTAATGGGTTGCCTTAGTGCTAGATCTGCATGTATGCTCGTACTTGCTTCATCTGCCAACACATGCATACAAAAATATACATAGAATTTTAAGATTAGGGTTTTAATTAAATATATATAATTAAATATATAAAAATAGGATTATGTAAGGAAAAAAAATCTGAATATATAAATAAATATATATATAAAATAAGATAATCATATACATAAATAAATATAAAAAGAACTAGTGTTTTAAATAATTTAATTAAATATTTATAATTTAATATATAAAATTGAATATATAAAAATAAGAAAAAAATTTGAATATATAAATAAATATATCTATATATATAAAATAAGATAATCATAAACATAAATAAATATAAAAAGAAATAGTGTTTTAAATAATTTAATTAAATATATATAATTAAATATATAAAATTTGCACACATATATATATAATACATACATACATGTAGATACACATGCATATAAAAATATACATACTTTAGATTTAAATCTTTAAGATTAGGGCTTTAGGGTTATAACACCTACATAAGATATATGCACACATACACATGCACATGTAATACATATATACATGTATATACACATGTATACAGAAATATACATATTTTAGGTCTACATATTTAAAATTAGGGTTTTAGGGTTTAGTATTTCAGATCTAAGTCTAAGTCTTTCTGATTAGGGTTTTAGAATTTTAATACATAGATTACATATATACACAAACACACATATACATATAATACATACATACATGTAGATACACATGCATACAAAAATATACATATTTTAGATTTAAATGTTTAAGATTAGGGTTTTAGGTTTATAACACTTACATAAGATATATGCACACATACACATGCACATGTAATACATATATACATGTAAATACACATGTATACAGAAATATACATATTTTACGTCTACATATTTAAGATTAGGGTTTTAGGGTTTAGTATTTCATATTTAAGTCTAAGTCTTTCTGATTAGGGTTTTAGGATTTTAATACGTAGATTACATATATACACAAACACACATATACATATAATACATACATACATGTAGATACACATGCATACAAAAATATACATAGAATTTTAAGATTAGGGTTTTAATTAAATATATATAATTAAATATATAAAATTAAATATATAAAAATAGGAATACATAAGAAAAAAAATTTGAATATATAAATAAATATATATATAAAATAAGATAATTATATACATAAATAAATATAAAAAGAACTAGTGTTTTAAATTATTTAATTAAATATATATAATTAAATATAATTAAGTAAAGAAAAAATCTGAATATATAAATAAATATATAAATACACAAACACACATACTTATATACCTATCTATATTCACATATATATACATATACACATATATATACACATGCATACATATATATACATGTTTTAGTTCTAGGTCATTTGGATTAGGGTTTTAGGGTTTTAACACGTACATAACATATATACACACATACACATACACATATAATACATGTATACATGTATATACACATGTGTATAGAAATATACATAATTTAGGTCCGGATCTTTAAAATTAGGGTTTTAGGATTTAGGCATACATATAACTTAATTAAGAGAAAAAAAATCTGAATAAATATATATATATATATATATAAAATACGATCAATCAAGAAAAAATCCAAATATATAGATAAATAGATTAGGGTTTTAAAACTAGGATTTTAAGTTTTTTTAGGTATTTAAGTATTTAGGTCTTTAAGTGTTAGATTTTTAGGTTTAATAAAAAAAGAAATGTTCTAAAATGTCCATATTGTAGTAGATGGCTTCTTTGGATCCTGAAGAGAGAATGGCATGTCCTTGCACACAGTGCAAGTATCAAATTTATCGGAAACGACGGATTTGTACTGCACATGTTAGAGAGTATGGATCCTTTGATAGGAGTCGACTGGAAAACCTACACTATCATTCGCATGGTCCCCTAGGTGAGCCGATGGATCCAAACGACATTGCACCGGTAACATCTCGTGGACAAAAGAGAGCAAAAAAAGCACTTAGACGTAGAAGCAAGCACTAATAATATAACACAGAATGAACATATGGAAGAGATGCTTGAAGCTTTTTATGAGATGAACGAAGACCATGATGGTGAAGAAGGTGTGGACGAGAGTTTCATGGACACAACAGAAATTCCACGATCAGAAGTTGATAAAGAATATGAAAACATGCGAAGATTAGCTCGTTTACCACTTTACAGTGGAGCAAAGATATCTGTACTACGTGCTTCACTCGTGATGCTCAATCTGCAATCCATTTATGGATGGTCAGATAGTAGTGTCACTAAATTGTTGAGGTAAGTGGAGAACAAATTGGCTTTCATTGTTATATCACAATAACTTTATTTATAAATATCATTTTAATTGCTTATTGCAGGCTTCTTAAAGATCAAATTTTGCCAGAGGGCAATGATATGCCTCCAACACGTGGAGATGCGAAAAAACTTTTACAGTCCATTGGAATGGATTATACGAAAATTCATGATTGTCCGAATGATTGCATTCTCTTTCGGAATGAGTATGAGCATCTCCACGTATGTCCAAAGTGTGGAGCAAATAGATTTAGAGAAGACGTTATAGGCGAAGCAATCCCCGCAAAGGTTCTTCGCCACTTTCCTATCATTCCACGAATTAAGAACATGTTTAGATGCAAATCTATAGCTGAGTTAATGTCATGGCATACAAAGAGCAGGTCTACAAATAATGTAATGCGAGTGCCAGCTGACTCTGATGCTTGGAAGCACATAGATAGTAAGTGGCCAAGCTCTTATTGTACCGGGTAAGTATAAGGTAAAAAACATGGATGTATATCTTGCACCACTTATAGAAGAACTGCGCATTTTATGGGATGGGATCACTGTGCGTGACATGTCTCAACCTATAAGAAGACGAGACAGTCCTCGAGTCACTCCATAGTCCATGACAGAGGAGCAGTTTTTGAAGTTCATCTCTCAGGTTCCTCCTGCTTATATGGCCGCTGCATCACAGTATTGGATCGCTCGTGGTAGCACTCCTCCTGGCCTCACTCCTAGCGGCCTTACTCTTGGCGGCCTCACTCCCGATGGCCTCACTCCCGCCGATGTCACTCCCGTCGGTGTCACTCCTGCCGGTGTCACTCCTGAGGGTGGTGCTACTCCCGTACGAGGTATGTCTCCTAGCTTTGTGACTCCACCACGACCATCTTTGCAACCATCTCCTACTAGATCTACTAGTAGACATGTGCGTTCGACACCTCAGCGCGATACAGGGTCTGGCCCGTCTCGTAGATCGAGGTCACGCTCTGGAGCAGGAGGTTCTAGGAGTGGATCTACAGGTAGGTCTGGAGGCGGAGGAGGCGGTTGTTGTGGAGGCAGTGCGACGGACGTTGTGTCGCCTGCTTCTACTCCTAGGACGAGTACCTCAGATGTAGGTACGCCATGCAGTACACCACGCAGTACACCACGTACACCTTGGGGTGCTCATGACCATGATGACTCCAAGGTGTATAGTATCTGAGATGGAGCTCCAGTGATGGATGCGGCTCGCAAAGCAATGCCTGCATGCATACGACAGCTTTGCTCCATCCATTTTGGACACTCCATCATGCGGAAATGGAGTGAACAGGATAAAGAGCAGAAGAATTATATCACACAAACGATTTACCAGGAGTTCCGACCAGCCGATGAACAATTGATTGTCAGTTCAGAGTGGATTCTGCATACCGCACGTGAGGTCATGTCGCATCGACGATCCAAGGCTCGTGATGCATTCAGAGAAGGCTTACCAAAGCCTGTGTGGTTAGATGCTGAGGAGTGGGACATGATTCGTGATGAGTAGCAGCAGACTCCTGATTGATATCGCCAGTAGCGAAATGCCGCAGCCACACGTCTAGACACGATTGGACCCTCACATTTGGACAACGGCGGATATGACACGATGCATCATGAGTTTGTAAGTACCATTTCATTTATAGAATTTATTTGTGTTAAATTTCTCGTATATATTTCTCTAATCTTTCTATATTTGTTTCAGGAGCTGGCAATGGGTCGTTCTCCAACACGATCGGAGGATTCTTATCGATATAGTCATGGGTTGACTGCACTATTGCAGGACTTGGAGGGACGCGGTGCGGTAGTTTCATGGGAGCGTTTGCGATGAGGTAATTAATTTATAAACTTGGTTTTTACTTGTTTGTAATTTTCATGTGAATTTATCTCATTCCATTATTGTTCTTTGTTGCAGAACTGTTGATATGGAACGTTCTTTGCATGTGTATGGCAGTGGAAGATCAATATTTTGTATTTGATTTCCATATGGCAATACATTGTTTTGCCACATTTTGTAAAAGCGTCATATATGACAGTGGTTTGCCACACTCTTGTACATGCTTCATTATTGAAATATATAACTTCTTTTGTACATGGTTCATTGTTCATTCTGATTATCGATCTTCATGAAATCATATTTCGGTTGTCATTAGAGTACACATCACATGTACTCTGTTTTTTTTGGGCAGAGTGTATTGTATTTTGTTCAGCAACATCATGGTAATGTTGCTGTAGCAAAAGACAAAACATTCTACCCAAAAAAAATTTTGCAGGTATGGTCGTCGCTATAAGAGACGGTACTCCCAGTAGTGTCATCGGAATAACCGTCGGTACACCCAGGAGGCTATGCAGCAGAAACCATTTACCGATGCTTATACCTACGCATATACCGACGCTTTTACCGACATCTAGACCAACGCCTATACCAACTCTCTGGTACCGACACGGAAACCGACCTCTACACCGGCGTCAAGGCAAATAAAGCCGCGTTCATTTTCCTCGGTAAAAACCTCGGTATACCATCGATCTGTTGTAGTGGCCTGTATATATGTATTATATGTGCATGTGTATGTGTGCATATATGTTATGTAGGTGTTAAAACCCTAAAACCCTAATCTTAAAGATTTAAATCTAAAATATGTATATTTTTGTATGCATGTGTATCTACATGTATGTATGTATGTATGTATTATATGTATATGTGTGTTTGTGTATATATGTTATCTACGTATTAAAACCCTAAAACCCTAATTAGAAAGAGTTAGACTTAAATCTAAAATACTAAACCCTAAAACCCTAATCTTCAATATCTATACCTAAAATATGTATATTTATGTATACATGTGTATATACATGTATATATATATATATATATATATATATATATATATATATATATATATATATATATATATATATATATATATATATATATATATATATATATATATATATATATATATATATATATATATATATATATATATATATATATATATATATATATTATGTGTATGTGTATGTATGTGTGAATAGCGTAAAAACATGTGTACATGTGTGTGTGTGTGTATGTATGCATGTGTATACATGTGTGTGTATGTGTATGTATGTGTATGTAGGCATGCATGTGTGTGCATGTGTGTGTACGTGTGTGTATGTATGCATGCATGTATGTGTATGCATGTGTATACATGTGTGTGTATGTATACATGCATGTGTGTATATGTGTGTATGTATGCATGTGTGTATATATGTGTGTATGCACGCATGTGTGTATATGTGTGTGTATGTATGCATGCATGTGTGTATATGTGTGTATAAATGCATGTGTGTATGTATGTGTGTATATGTGTGTGTGTATGTGTATGTATGCATATGTGTAAATATGTGTGTGTATGTATGTGTGTATGCATGTGTGTGTATGTATGCATGTGTGTAAATTTATGTGTGTGTGTATGCATGCATGTGTGTATATGTGTGTGTGTATGTAAGCATGCATGCGTGTATAGGTGTGTGTATGTAAGCATGCATGTGTGTACATGTATGTGTGTATGTATGCATGTGTGTACATGTATGTGTGTATGTATGCATGTGTAAATGTGTGTGTATGTGTGTGTGTATGTATGCTCTATTTTCCTATCTCTATCTTCCTTTCTCTTCTCTCTATCTTCCTTTCTCTTCTCTCTCTCTCTCTATCAATAGAGAATAAAAGAATCACTTACAAGTATGTCCGTCTTTTGAATCGTTGTCGTCAAAGCGTAATGTAGGTCGTCTATCGTCCAATTCCAAACAATCGATGTCAAAAACTTCTGCAAAATCAAAGAAAAGAGAAATTACAAACCCTAAAGCATAGAGAAACACAAATGCTAACAGTACTCACAGCACTTACCAAGATATGAGATCTAAGCCGAGAGAGAGTGTGTGTGTGTGTAGAGAGAGAGATCCATGTGTGTGTGTCGAGAGAGAGATCCGTGTGTGTGTGTGCACAAAACAATGCAGGTCGCAATTCGGTTCGCGCGCGCAAGTTTGACAGAAGACCAGCAGTACTCAAACACGCACAAAAATGTGAAGTTTCGCTCTCGGGTTCGCGGTATGTTTAAAACTTGCCGCCAGTATAGGCGTCGGTATATGCGCTGGTAGTTCCCAGTAAATTACCGATGCTTATACCGACGCTCATACCGACGCCTATACCGACACTCATACTGACGCACATACCGGCGACTGCGGGCCACACCGACGATCCGTTTAAAACGGTCATACCGATGGTCACTTGACCGTCAGTATCTCTTAGTGAGATTTTCCGAGGCCTATACCGATGCCGACTGTGACCGTCGGTATATGAAGCATCGGTATGCCCCTCATATGTTGTAGTGGTTCCTGTTTCGTGATTAATTTTACCTAAAATAGATATGGAGCAACTTCAAAAAGGCGATTATAATCTTCGTATCGTTATTCCTGGATTTAAGATTCTTTGTATCAATAAGCAATTAGTTTCATTGGACTATGACTTTCTTCACACAATAAGATCTATAAAACAACAGTAACTCTGATGTACCAAGGAAAAATAAACTCGATGTTAAGGATAAGATCAGACCATCACATGTTTATATCATTTATCAATATTATAGCATGATTTGAAATCATCATGAAGTCTCAAGTTCGATCCATCATATCCTCATGAATGTTCCGCTCGCATTTTCTGATCTCTCATGATAACAAAAAGAACTTAGAACATAGAATAGAGGAAATTTCACCCCTCCAAATTCTTAATATAAGATTATATTGTTTTTTTCCATCCCCATCATGTCCACTTACCCCCTGGAGCTCATGAACTTCGCAACCTCAGTCTATACCTAGCCTGGATTCTATTGCGAAAAATAAGGAAAACCCACAATTTTCAAGCATTTCTAAATATGTACCACATTAACAGTCTTCGATACAGAAAACATAATCATCGACGGAATCATAATTGTAAGCATCGCGCCAACCACTATCATATGAACATCTAATTTGTATGCATTGATATGAACAATCTCATGCATCAAAGTTCTACATAGGCAATAAAAGCCGTCTCGTTTCTTTCCTAATTATACTTCGCTTCCTCTATGCGTATGCACGCGCGCGCGCGCGCACACACACACACATATATATATATATATATATATATATATATATATATATATATATATATATATATATATATATATATATTTCTGTGTGTATATGTGTATGTTTGTCTACGTACGTATATATATATATATATATATATATATATATATATATATATATATATATATATATATATATATTTATTTATTTATTTATTTATGTATTTATTTATTTATTATAGTTATTTATTGATACGAAATTTATAATGGAAAATGCAAATGTTTATGCAACTTTTTGGTTCTATATTGGTAATGAATATTATGTTGGAGATTGAGGTCGGCGGAGGCACTTGAAGAGCACATAACTTTTTTTCTCTACAACCTTTTTCTATTATTATTATTATTATTGTTGCTGTATTTAAAATCATTCTAATACTCGTATGGCTTGTCATCATAGTTACATAACTCTATAGATTATAATAAATAGACTATCAGATTATAATAAATAGAGTATTAGATTCTTGTCATTTTCAGTATGATGGTAGTTAAGAAAATGACAATGCTACATTTTCTCTTGGTAGGAACATTTCTTGTCGACATACGGAACTGTCGTTTGTCCTCATCTTCTTGCAGCATGATTCTCGACGACTTTGGTCTTCATTCCGAGAGTTATTCTATCTTTTTTGTTCGCGTCTTAAGCTGATATGTCAACAAACAGGAAAGCATAGTTTCAGCCCAATCGTTAACGTGGATTCATTGGCGACCTCCTTGTCTTCATTCCGAGAGTTATTCTATCTTTTTTGTTCGCGTCTTAAGCTGATATGTCAACAAACAGGAAAGCATAGTTTCAAAGGGTGTAGAATTCGTTAACGTGGATTCATTGGCGACCTCCTTGTGACCTCCTTGGTCATTCTGAGAATTGAGAGTCGAGACGCTTCCTTTCACTGTTTTCTAACAGAACGCAGAGCTCAACAGACATCGAATGCCCTCTCAGACTAGATTCATCTCCGTGTCGAAATTTCAGAAAGCTGGCGATGTAGGTCCATGGACGATGGTCGTCGCTCGCTTGAAAATTGCATGAGATATCTTAAATATCAAATCAGCGCAAGCCATCTCCAAGTTCAGTTTCCTCGAAACCAAATCTCGTATGCAAATTCAGATATCTGATGACGTGTCAAATGATGTAAAAACATAAAAAACTGAAATCAAATATGTACCTGGCAATGGCAATAGAAAACCTCTCAATAGTTCTGAATTTTTCTTGATTTAAGAGCCTCACTTTTCTTTGTTTTCAGAGTTTGTAAAAAATAACTTTACAAGAACTTTGTCGAAGACCCTTCTTTGTTCATTCCATAAATCCTCATTGCGTCTGTTTTCCTTTTTTAGTCGATTGTAGTTGTAACTATCAGCCCATCATATTCGAGCTGCATCTGATGATGTTTATGATGATAAAAATTTCACATGATTCCGAATTCTTGATTCAATTTCATCTCTGAAGCTACTGCTACGTAATCTGCCTGCATAAATCAAAAGCTATCTGATTCTCCAACTCATGAAATCTCATGCGTTATCTGAAGCTCCACAGCTTGTATGCCTTCTTCATCGGCGTCGAACTCCTCAACACAAGAGAAACACACAAAATGTGTTCCGAATCCCTCAACGCTTCTTCTTGACAACCTCTTCAGGAGCAGCGCTAGATTCGTCGACTGCTTTTTCTCCACTTTTTGTTATCTATGGCTCTGGCTCTGATACCACTTTGTGTATTCGTGCGAAGCTATGGCATGACTATAATGCTCAGAGACAACGACACACTCATATGAATAGAAAAAGATCAGAAGACTTCGCGGTGCAGCGCGGTGGCGGTCATCGCTCACGGCGGTCAAGTGTTCTATTACGATTTCAATTTTTCATATTTTTACATCATTTGACACGTCATCAATTCTCCCCCTCACAAAACGAAAGATATACATATGTCCATACAAGATGAAATAACATGAAATGAAATCTAGATACAAACTAAAACTTTCTAACTCCTAAAGCTTCTCTGAAGTAGATGAACTTTTTTTTCGGAAGAGCTTTGGTGAAGATATCCGCCACTTGTTCTCCAGTGTTGATGTAACGTAAAGTCGGGGTTCCCTGAAGTAACCATTTCTTTGTACTAGCGGCACATTTCCAACATTTTAATCACATGTAAGGTATCGTCACCACTTGCCACATCAGAGTGTAGAGTTCCTCAATTATACAATCAAAGGTAATCGAAACACATTAAGTGATGTCTTACATGTGCCGAGCATTACAAAAAACCTAGTTTTGGTTGGTCAACTAACAGATCAAGACATGGAAGTTACTTTCAACAAACACGGCTGTTTTATACATGATGTTAAGTATGGAAGAAGAGGAAAATTACTTGGTCAGGGAAAGAAGATGGGTAGATTGTTCACGTTTGATATGGGTACACCCTTTTATGAGAACATGTATGCCAAGAATCCAAAAAGCTTGAAGGGTCCCTAGAATGTATATGTGCATGTGAGAGGGATATGTCTGAAGACATAGGTAACACAAAAAGGGGCACACTATGTAGTGATTACAAATGACGGCTTGGACGGTCTTTTAGTTTCAAAGATTATATCATTTGTGCACGCCAGATATGTAACAAAGTGATTCAAAGTCAAGGTAGAACCCATTGTATTAAACAATCAGTCATGATGATCACTATCTCACTCAGTCTAGCCTGTCATACTCATTCTCATGCATATATTCCTCTGTAGAATTACAAGTGTGTTAGAAACTTTTACAAAAAAAAAAAAAAAATTGATGACGTGTCAAATGATGTAAAAACATAAAAAACTGAAATCGTAATAGAACAGTTGACCGCCGTGAGCGATGACCGCCACCGCGCTGCACCACGAAGTCTTCTGATCTTTTTCTGTTCATATGAGTGTGTCGTTGTCTCTGAGCATTATAGTCATGCCATAACTTCGCACGAATACACAATATCAGCTACCTTTCACTGGCGTTGCGGCTTCATGCAAGCCAGATAATCTTCCTTCTTGGGAGTTACACCATCTTTTAACCATAAACAGGTCTCTTTCTTAACGATTGCTGATTCATTGGTCTTCTTCTCCATTTATCTGACACGGAACCTCGACTTTACGATAGCGCTTCTGTATTCAATCAGACCACCTTCAGTCCGCCAGCTCTGAGACAGCTTGTACAAAGGACCCACCAAAAGCAGATCACACGCATGCCTTGAATCTTCTGGTTTTTCAACTACATACCGAGCCATCCATTGAACATTCTTTTCTACACATGAAAAACGGCCCTCAGTTCGATGAAAGGCATAGAAACTACAGACAAAACTTTTAGACAACGATTGACAAAACTTTTAGACAACGATTGAAGATTTTCGGATCGACATATCTGCAATTCTAATCAACAGTTTACAGCTGTAGAAAGCTGCGGTCATCATAGCTGCAATATGATACTCAGGTCTACGCGTCCACAGGAAATGCAACTTTGGCGTCTCAATGCTATCGATGAAGCAATGATTGCAGTACGTCATCGTCCTATCATCCTATGGAGAACGTGCCTGTTCAAAGAAATTCACTGACAACCAAGAAACGACGTTCGCTACAATTTCTTCGTGGCTGCCTTTTCTTTGCAATGGGGACTACATGATAAATGGCTGTATTAGTATCATTCCAGGTCATGAATCAAGAAACTCGAGGATCAATAGGACAACCTACAGATTGTAGGATGGAAACCTCCACGACAGGTACTTCTTTCACTTTATATGTCTCGATCTCTATGCTCTAGATCTACTCTGTGGGAGTCTATTGACGGACTCTTGTATGCATGTGCGCTCATAATAACAAGGCTAATTAAGACTTGAACTCAGCACTTCTTCTTAGAGACTCAAGGCATCAAACCACTAGGTTACTGATCAAACACTTCATAATTTGGAGTTTGCTTATATTGATCTTTAATATACATTAGCCACTCCTTTCAAGAAACACACGTTCTCATATAAGCAATCGTGTTCAGCTTAAATTATTGGACAGAATCTGCGACCCATGGAAAGAGTGGTCGATGCTACAAAACTCTAATAATAGAGTTAGAGAGTACAAAAGGGAGGGAGGTCAATCGGGGAAAAGGCAAGAGTGCATGCACAAAAAGGCCAATGATTTTTTGTAAAAAAAGGGGTGGCAGAATCTTTCACGGGGAATGCTTGGTGAAGCTCTTGATGAAGTGTGGCTGGCGTAAAGAAAGACGGAGGCTTCATCTTCGCTGAATTTGATTGTGACGAGGCTATCAATGAAAATCCTTCGATGTTGATGTGCCGCTGCCCTTCAAACTTCAACTTCAATCTCTGATAACATACATATATTCGGAACTTTTGACACCTCATCCTCTTCCTTGTGTTCTGTTTGGCGCTGTCCTGTTACAAACAGTTATTGAAGATCATATACGCAAGTTCACTCTGAAAAGAATCGACACGAGAGACATAAGAAGATGGTGCAGTTCTCCTTCACAACATGTTTGTTGTGTCTAACATGTCACATGCATCTGATGATCTGATAGTCCAACGAACACGAGAGAGAGAGAGAGAGAGAGAGAGAGAGAGAGAGAGAACGGTGACTGTGCTTGATTAACTATTAGTTGTATCAATGCTCTAAGATTGATTAGCTATTAAGCGCTCTGATGATTCTCTGATATTGATTAGCTATAAGCGCTCTGATGATTCTCTAATGACTACCTTGATGTTTTAATCATTAAAGCTCTCAATTTCTAGGCCAACACACGAGGACCTTTTCAGGCAATATAGAGGAAGGCACATTTTTCTGTGACTCTGATCTGATCTGGGCTCTGATCTGAGCGCATGCAGAGGAGGAGAAGGCATATCATTTATATATGTTTATACCTATTGAATTCTGATCCGATCATGCCGATTCTGAGCATGAGAACTCTGTTGCTATGATCCGACACCATCTCTACTGCTCTAATGCGGACAGTGCTCTTATTTCTATGATTCACTCTCATCAGCTCTCTGATGCTTGGCCTTGACAATTTTCTTCTACAACTCGATTCTTCCACATCCGACAACTACACACGACGCCCAGTTCTGAGGCTCCTCCTATACATGTCTGATTTGATAAACTATGATTGTTGTGTCAAGTTCAATATGAAAAGATTGTTTTGACCCGACTGCAACTAACTCCATATTTTCTTATCTCAACTACTGTTGTAATCGATCAAATTCTTTTGAACGATGTATCTAAATGCTCAGGCAAGGCCAATTTTCTTCTACAACTCGATTCTTCCACATCCGACAACTACACACGACGCCCAGTTCTGAGGCTCCTCCTATACATGTCTGATTTGATAAACTATGATTGTTGTGTCAAGTTCAATATGAAAAGATTGTTTTGACCCGACTGCAACTAACTCCATATTTTCTTATCTCAACTACTGTTGTAATCGATCAAATTCTTTTGAACGATGTATCTAAATGCTCCGATCCCTGAGTAGTTCTTGAAAACCATCAAACGCGTTGCGCACCCATCCATTAAGGAGAGCTTTGACATCTGACGACCATATCTCATGGATTTATATGCGTAGACTAAACCGTGGTTGTGTCAACATCTTGGAATTTGAAGCTGCCAAGCAAAGGGAAGCATGTTACAGTTAACACTATCGATGTGGTTGCTATGTTCACGAATGGATGCTCATGCTTATGGCAACCGACAACAACCATACTTGACTGTGAGCTTGTGATTCAATTGATATGCTTCATAGGTCAAGAAATATTTATAGTGTTTTTAATAAAGATGTTGAACTTAATTCATAAATATGTTATCCAAATATTTTGAGAAATTTATATGTTCACGAATGGATGCTCATGCTTTTAGCAACCGACAACAACCATACTTGATTGTGAGCTTCTGATTCAATTGATATACAACATCCATACTTGATTGTGAGCTTCTGGTTCAATTGATATGCTTCATAGGTCAAGAAATATTTATAGTGTTTTTAATAAAGATGTTAAACTTAATTCATAAATATGTTATCACAAATATTTTGAGAAATGTATGATGAAAGAAGTTGATTAATTAGTAGTACAACTATTTCCTAAATCAAAGGCTTGACACTTCATGTGCACTGAAATCTCAAATCAGACTTGCACAACTCAAATTTTTCAGTAAACTATTCTCGAAAATATTATATGATACATGTTAAACTTTTTCAAGTGATTTAATCAAACTTCATGAGTTTTAAATGTCTTTGAGTTTCCACTACACCTAAGATTGCTCCAAGCACCTGGCCTACGCCTTTAGATTTGGCGGTTCACTTGATCCACCAATCGAGCGTCCACATACTTTTGACAACAGTAGATCCATTTTGTTAGCCTTTAGGTTGGTCGAGATACCACGGTTATGAATTTACCACACAAGAACCGATTTTTTGATCTCCATGAGGGAATGCCAGATAGACATGAATTTCAAATACCAACAAAACCTTGTCCAAGTCAGGCACCACTTCTTGTTGAGCATGATATGATAGTCCGTGTTCACCTTGATTCTATGAATTTTGGAGAGGCGATTGCCATTATACCAAATAAGACCCTCATGGCACAACGGATCGCGCCCGATGAGGAGTCGAGTTTTTGAACATTGCCCAGCGATGCATCTACTCTGAAGGAGAGTCCATTCTTCATAGTTCACTCTTATTTCACCGTCTATGTGCTCAAATCTGATCCATTGTCCAATTGCTTGTTTCCATAGGTATTTCCAATGTCTTAAACGCTTGTTCTAGAGCCTCTTAGCAATTTGGAGGTTCCAAGGAGCCACACCTTTGATGCTCAAGATTGAAAACCATATTGAGTCATTTTGTCTGATACTGGCCACCCATTTCCAATCTTCTCTGACTCTCACACATTGTATAAACTTGTTCCAACTCTTCCATGTGGAGTGCACAAGCTTCGAGCCTTTATGGGAAACACGAATTGGTGAGAATAAAAGGATAAGGAGGTCCAAGTCCTTCCAACGAGGGAGGCCCACCAATGTAATCATGTTCTTGTTCATGAAAATGAGCTTGGCCTGAGAGGTCTCAAAGTTGCACCAAGTCGTGATGATCCATTTTTCCGCCAACTTGTTAGCCATGCCTTCAATA
Source organism: Ceratopteris richardii (assembly GCA_020310875.1). Classification (NCBI taxonomy): domain Eukaryota; kingdom Viridiplantae; phylum Streptophyta; class Polypodiopsida; order Polypodiales; family Pteridaceae; genus Ceratopteris; species Ceratopteris richardii. The sequence goes on from CM035409.1 coordinate 12,603,686, forward strand.
TCCATAACGTCCAAACCCCATATTAATTACCATGGCACGACCTGCGAGGTTGATTTGCATGCCCTTCCAATACGCTAACTTGTTGTCTAGTTTGGAAAGAACCCACTTCCATCGGTGCTCCATCGAGACACCAAAACCCACTTAGAAAGAAATTTTGGAGTGGTTGATTTTGGAACCAGACACCTCATAGAAAGTGTCAAGGCACCCCCAAAATTTGCACGAGATGATTGAGCCCTTCTGTGGAAAATAGAGAAGAGCACAGGGGCCAATGGACATCCTTGCCTAATAGATCATTTTAATCTGATATCCTTCGATAACTCACCGTTGATATTTATTTGCGTCGATATGTTCCCAGAAAAGTAGCCATCATCTTAGTGAATTTCTGACTATAGCCAAGGTCTTTAAGAGATTGAAGAACCAAGTCCCATTCTAGCCTATTGTAGGATTTGTTGAAGTGGATTGTAAGGAATACTACATCTTGTTGGGACTCTTCATCAAAATTGTGACCTTCAGAAATATCCATAATAGCTTCTAATATTGATCTACCCTTGATTAATCCCTTTTTATCCTCGTTAAGCCATGTCTTCAAGCGATGAGAAAATCTATTGGCAATTACTTTTACAAGAATCTTATACCCTGTTTGAGAAGGGCAATGAAAGCTAAAGCCTCTTGCCAAACCAAGCATAGTGGGATGGCCACCACATATTTGAACGACTTAAAAAATTCATTTGTGAGGCCTTCAGGACTTGGGCTTTTCCCATTGTGGAGTGTATCTATAATTTCCAAAATCTCAAGGTGCATCAAGGAGAGACTTGAAGTTGTGCGGTATTCTAGAGCAATGAACATTCGAGATGATCGCCATGCAGTCCCTCCTCTGGGTGTAAAGAGTCGTTGAGACCCCCAAGAGTTGAGTAAAATGATCGTCAATAATAGCATTGTTTTTATTCCTGCCTTTTGGATCCTTCGTATCAGTAAGCAATTAATTTCATTGCATTAATGACTTTCCTCACATAATAAGATCTATGAAACAACAGTAACTCTGATGGACCAAAGAAACATGAACTCGATGTTAAGGACAAGATCAGAGTATCACAGGTTCATATCCTTTATCAATATCGAAGCATTATTTAAAAACATAATGAATTCTAAAGTTCGATCCATGATATCCTCATGAATGTTCCGCTCGCATCTTGTGATCTCTCATGATAACAAAAAGAACTTAGAACATGGAATAGAGGAAATTTCACCCATCCATATGTTTATGTAAGATTATATTGTTTTATTCCATCATCATGTCTACTTGCCCCTTAGAGCTCATGCAGTTAGCAACCTCAATCTATACCTAGCCTCGTTTCTATTGTGCAGAAAAAGGAAAATCCAAAACTTTCAAGCATTTCTAAATATGTACCACATTAACAGTCTTCGATACAGAAAACATAATCATCAACGGAAACATAATTGTAAGCATCACGTCAACCATTATCATAATCAATATCTAATTTGTATGCATTGATATGAATATGTTCATGCATCAAAGTTCTGCCTATAAGCCGTCTCGTTTCTTTCCTATTTATACTTCGCTTCCTCTAAGCGCGTACACACACGGACACACAGAGAGATATATATACGTATGTATTTGCATGTGTGTGCATGCATGTCTGTGTGTGTACACACACAAACATACACACACATACATACATATACACACATATATATATATATATATGTGTGTGTATGGAATGACAATGGAAAATGCAAATGTTTTTGCAACTTTTTAGGTCTATATTGGTAGTGAATATTATTCTATATAAAGAAAGAGTCTTCCGTCAAATCCCACAAGACTAGAAGATAATAAGTGACTAGGTTTGTAAATCATTTAGTTAATTCCAAATTTTATGTAAAGTAGTACATGATGGATTGACTATAAAAAGCCCATTACCTTACTTTGTAGAGGTATTTTTCTATAGTGAGTAGTAAGACTCTTCTGAAAAAATGTGTGCAAATGATTTGTCCCCTTATTCAAGTGTGATTCTTGCATTTTCGTTTACTTTGTTACTTTTTTTTTGGAGTATGAGTATCTCCAGCCAAATTGTTAATTTGGTCCACTTCCATGCACCACGCATGCAAGGACGTAGTAAAATGGTTGGATACTCTAACTACTTAAAAAGACAAATTCACAAGAAGTTGGCTTATAGAATGAAGTTTGAATATGGTTTACCAAAACATCCGACTTAGATGTTTCTAATATGATCCACTTCCAATGAACATCCACTGATCTATTACCTTATAGGAGAACTACTATGTTCAATCTAGGCTTGGAAATCTTTTTAGAATGTAGGAAACAAATGTTCCCTCATTTTTTCTCAATGCACTTCAAGTAGGCCAAAGAAAATCGTGAAGAAATTTCACAATCGTTCAACATAGGACACTCAAAGTGTTGAACTTGATCTCCAGCTTGGACATCCATGACTTAAAGTACAACGTCCCATAGCACCTTATCCACTTTGATTTTGATGCCAAACTTAATGTTCTAGACCAAAAAGGCCACATCCACACCATCATGCAGTGATCTTCCCACAGGATCAATTTTTCTTGAATTCAAAACCTTGTACGAGAAACCGATTAGTGTCCCAATTTCTAATAGCTTTCAGTCTATGTGTAACTCAATAGATTGCTCCAAAATTTTGAAACTTTTGTTTTCGTGTTTTGACTTAAAGCATACAAGAATCCTCTTTGATCTTAAACCTTAAGATCCATTGGTCTATGTGTTAGAATAATCATATTAATTAAGAACTTAAATTCCATAAGGATTTCTTGATCCCTTGTACCTCATCTTGGAAAAAATCTTTTCAAAATTCAGTCCTAGTATATTTAAGATGTAAGCCTTTTCTCATCTCATGTCATTCATGAGAGTATTGTGAATACCTTAGAAAAATCTATATTAGTTCCTATTTCAATTACTTCAACGAACTTTTCTGGGTCAAAGCCATTCCTATTGATTAAGCAGTAATGATAAAGACTTAGTCTTCATCTTTAGATTCCTTTCTCAATCTTCACAAATCATTGGCGTGCCCCAGGGATTTTCTAGAGATATCACCCTCAACTCAAGTTCAAGAATCCACTAATGGTTTTTAGCTTCAGATCTAGTGAATCTCTATAAATTCAGGATACAATTTCTAGTGAATCTATAATTCTTTTTTATGATATAACCACTAGTGAATCTAGTGGTTATATCATAAAGCAGAATTACCTTTACCCATGGGTTAGGGCTTTCTTAGGAACTACATAACTTATCTTTATTCTTTTACTTCTATCCATCTTTGAGGAGTCTTCCTAATCTAAGAATACTTCAATATGTAGGTGTTTTATAAAAATTCTTTTATGCTTTTTTCTTATAAATCTAGTGGTTATATCATAAAAAAGAATTACCTTTACCCATGGGTTAGGGCTTGCTTAGGAACTAAATAAGTTATCTTTATTCTTTTACTTCTATCCATCTTTGAGGAGTGTTCCTAATCTAAGAATACTTCAATATGTAGGTGTTTTATGAAAAAAAAATTATGCTTTTTTCTTAGCTTGCATGATCCTCATCATTTCAAAGTTTTACTCTAGAATTAACTCTTAAGTTTTTAGGAATGATTCCATGATAGAAAAGATACATGTTGATAGTGCTCTTTGGAATGATTCCAAGAACAATGGATACTTAAAACCTTATTGAAAGTGAGATAATTTAAGGTTAACTCTTAACCTTCTCAGAATAAGTCCAAGACTAAATGAAACTTATCATTATGATTCTACTAAGATGATACTTATCTTCTAATTCTTTTTTTTATTCTTATTTTCTTATCCCAAATGTTAGAGTTAGAGTTCACTTATTCTTTTGCATGTTGGGACAATACTTTTAACACATTGGAGTTCTTGGTGTTACAAGAACCTAGTCTCCAGGCTAGAGAGAATGATGTATGACTCTCTACTCAATTGACTATTATATAGATTCTCAAACTAAGAGTGGCCTTTGGATTCATTGGAGTCCACATATGCATTTGTTATCTCCACCACATATTTTACACCTTCCATTGGAGTGCACTAGTGGTAGGTGTACTCACCATTTGGATTTATTCTCATAGAACACAAGCTAATTCATGTTGACTTAAGTGGATACTTCTCAAAGTCTCTAGAGATTTTTGAGAAGCAATTTCTTCACCATGCTTCCCATTTGAACCCAAGACCTCCATCATTCCATCCTTGGGAATTAAACACTAGGCTAAGCTTATGACTTTTCTAGTACTCCAAGAGCACCTAATGTTATCATTAACCTAGAAGCTTATCCAAGTTTCTTTATAATAGGTCTTTTGATCTCCAATCACATGCTTGATTGATCAATGAATGAATGTTTGAAGCGAGAATGATTATTTTGTTGGAAAAGGTTTGATATTATGATCCATCATAATCAAGTACACTTTTTTTTTTGCTTGGTAGCTTATTGTGTGGGACCTTGACAATTATCTATCCATCAAAATTTTCTTACAACCTTTAATTGTAGCTAGGTTAGCTAAAATTTTCGTAAATTTTTGAATTCGAGGTGTATGTGAGTGTAAACTCTTGATATATTTAGGTAGTGATATGTGTGAACACACTAGGAATGTCAAAGCACTTTTTATCCTCTTTAGAAGGTTTTTTTGCCCCCCGTTTTTATATATGCCTATTGTCCTAATGGGCCTCTTATATTTGTACATTCTAGTGGTAATGTGTTGTGCTCCTAGCTTCTTCTTCTTCTTCCTTGTGTTGTTTGCGTGCTTTCGCAGACCTGGAACTCCAACAATTGATATATGAGCAAATCATTGCTTCATCTAGGGCATTGTCAACTTGGGGCGATTAGGAGATCAAAATTGCTTCGCTTTGTGGTGCTGAAATCATGATCTGAGCTCGTTTCGGCCTCTGAACACTATCGTAGTGCTTGTGTATGCTAATTTGTCTTTTTGTGCCAAAGATATATATAGGTCATTTTTCTACATCAGAATACTTTAGTTAGTGGCCATGATTGAATGTGGTGATGTATTTAATATGTTGGTTGTTGAGGATAATTTTGATGGCACGAATTACCCATGGTGGGCTTATATGATGTGTGATGTAGTGGTTGCAAAAGGACTGTGGAATATTGTGCAAGGTGTTGAAAAATATCTTATTTTACCTGCAAATACAGTTACCATAGTTGATGCAAAGGGCATTGTCGAAGATAATGATATTATTCATGTTCCTATTTGTGTTGCAATTTTTGTTGTAGCTACTGTAGAGCAAATTCATTGGGATGACAAAGATGCTCATGCACATGCATTGATAGCGTTTTTTGTCAAACATGCCATTGTTCCTCACATTCACTCTTGCAGAACAGCTAAGGATCCTTGGGATACACTTACCACATTGTACCAGGATAAGAATGAGGCTCGTGTTGCTTACCTCCAAAAACAGTTGGAGAGTGAGCATATGAATGAAGGTGATTCTATGGACAGTTTTTTGGCAACGATCAAGGATTAGAAGGAATAGTTGATTTCTACTAATGATGTCCTTCCTGACAGTTCACTTGTGCAAATTGTTCTAAATGGTCTTCCTAACTCATATTCTAGTTTTTCTTCTCCTCTTCATTTGATGATGAAAGGCAATCCAAATGCCTTAACATTTGAGGAGTTAGTTTTAGTTCCTACTTTCCAAAAGATAGTTGTGTTTGAGCTACTCAAAAATTACAGCTTGTTCACAGTGATGTCTATGGTCCTAGGCAAACACTCTCTTTTGGAAATTATCTTCACTTGGTGACTTTCATCGATGATTTTTCTAGGCATGCATGGGTATATCCATTGAAAGAAAAGTCCAAAGTGTTTATGTTCTTCAAACAGTTTTTGGTTTTAGCTGAAAATATATCAGCATGTAAAATGGGCACCCTTCATCCTGATCGAAGGGGGGAATATATGTCTTTAGATTTTAATGCATTTGTGGATGAACCTATGATAAAAAAAAATTTTATAGTGTCATATACATCTCAATAGAATGGATTTGGTGAACGAAAGAACAGGTCACTCATGGAGCTGGCGACGTGTATGGTCTAGAGTCAAGCATTACCACACAGTTTTGGCTTGAGGCTGTTATGTGTGTACCATATGTACTTAACAGGTGTCCCACTAAAGCATTGCATTCTATCACTCCATATGAGGCTTGGCATGGTTGCAAGCCACCAGTTGCTCATGTGCATGTTTTTGGTTGTCTGGCATATGCTTTAGTGCCTGAACAATACCACAGAAAATTGGATGATAAAGTAGTGAAAATGTATTTTTGTTGGGTACTTGGAAAGAAATAGCTATCGTCTATATCATCCACATAGTAAACACATTCTGGTTAGGTATTATGTTTTTTCTGTGGAAGATGCTATTCAGCCTTTGCTTTCTTGTACAAAAGAGACATCTATTAGCTCCAAAGACATATATGATACTTTGCTACCTCTTTTTACAGGTGGACAATCTAGTGTTGGTCCTAATGAGGCAACTTCTCAACCTTAGCAGGTTTGATGTGATGATGCAGATCATTCCATTTCTGATGCACCTATTAATGAGAGAGCTGATATTGAGGAGGCAAAAACTATGCCAAAATGGCGAGCGTAGACTTTGCGTGACAGCAAATTAGATGCACCTCTATCACATCGTACTCATTCAAGCTCTCATTGTTCCTCTTTTGCATCAGATTGCTATGCTATGGCTACATCTAGTCTGTATGATGCAAATGAGCCTCTTTCATTTGATGAAGTAGAACATTTAGAAAATTGGATGGCTGCTATGTAATCTCAATATGATGTTATAATGAAGAATGGGACCTCGTCTTTATGTGAGTTGCCTCCTCACAAGAAAGCCATTTGTCAGACATTGGTCTATAGAGAACATTCCGTGTGTGTGTGGGACAAGGGCTAGTTAGCCAAGGTCCTAAGCTCGGGGGTATATCCTAAGGTATTTGATGGTTAGTGGGGATGAGTGTTGCATGCTGGCCACATGGTGATGCTATAACATTCCAGCTCACTACTATTTTAGATACAAGAGGATATAAATGGATGGGAGGAGAGTGGCACACACATCATTCGCATGTCTTCTTTGAGAAAAGTCTCACACTTGGTATCAGAGCAGCGGTCGTCATCGATTTTAGAGCGCCCTCAACGTTCTCTTTGGCGGCTAGAGAAGTGGATCCTCAGAAACCATTTGAGTTAGAGACCGATGCTAGCGGCATAGCCATAGGCGCAGTTATGAGTCAAGATGGCAGGCCAGTAGCTTTTGAAAGTAAGAAGTTAAGTAGTGCACAACACAATTGGCCGGTGCATGAACAAGAGTTGTATGCAATGGTGCATGCACTTAAATTTTGGAGACACTATCTTTATGGTGCGGAATTTAAGGCATTCACAGATCATCATACACTCAAGTATTTTTGTGATCATCCAGATCTTCGAGGCCGATAGGCTCGTTGGGCTCAGCTCATGCAGGAATTTCACATGCAAATCTTGTATAGAAGAGGTAAAGAAAATATAGTAGCTGATGCATTATCTCGTATAATCTATCAAATGAGCTTTACAGTTTTAGAAAGCTCATTGCTTTAAGAAATTAAGGAAGCACAAGTGGAAGATCCATATTTATTACAGATAGTTAGATCCATTAGTGATGACTCTATTTTAGGAGACGGGACAATTTCAGCTGTTTCTTCTTCTACTAAAGCAAACAAGTCCATTTTGTATTCTAATTTCTCACAGGAGAATGGTATAGTGAAGCGGAAAGGAAAGGTTTGTGTGCCAGATTCTCGAGATTTGAGAAAGAAATTCATGCATGATAACCATGATGTTCCCTGCGTAGGACATCCTGGTGTTGACAAGACAATACAGCTTGTTAGAAGAACATTTTGGTGGCCTGGATTAGCCAGAGATATCCATACTTATGTTGAATAATGCTTTATGTGTCAAGTCAACAAAGCAAAAAGGGTAAAGACACCAGGTCTTTTAAATCCTTTACAAGTTCACGATCATAATTGGGATAGTATATCCATGGACTTCATAGTGGGGTTACCGCGGACCCAAAGGAAGCGGGATACAATCCTAGTTGTGGTAGATAGACTGAGCAAGATGGCTCATTTCATACCCATGCAGGAGACGATAGAAGCTCCACAGGTAGCGGAGTTCTTTATGCAGAATATCTTCAGATTGCATGGGTTACCGACATCCATAGTCTCATCCACAAATAGATGGTCAGACCGAGAGGGTCAACCAAATTCTAGAGGATATGTTGCGGGCATATGTGTCTGAGAGACAGACAGATTGGGATAGTTATTTGCAATTAGTAGAGTTTGCTTATAACAATAGACCTCACAAGGTGACAAGGATGTCTCCTTTCAAGATGAACTATGGCATGAATCCCATTGCTCCCAGTACCATAGGAATGCCTAAGAAATGTCCTAGTGCTTCCGAGTTCTTAGCGAATCTCCAAGCAAACCTTGAAATAGCTAAAGCCAAGATGCAGCAAGCAGCTGATAGAGCCAAAGAGTATGTTGATAGGAAAAGATCTCCTAGATCCTTTGAGGAGGGAGACCGAGTCTTCCTTCAGGTACCGGCTAGATCTACTTCATTGTCCACAGGGAAGTGTAGTAAGCTATCACCCAGGTATTGTGGACCTTGGCAAATAGTAAAGAAGTTGAGTGATGTTGCATACCGATTAGAGCTTCCTCCAGATTGTAGAGTCCATCCATTGTTTCATGTTAGTAAATTACGAAAGTATATATCTAGGGAGGATAATCTAATAGAGGGTATTGTTTCTTTTCAAGAAACAATGAGAGAAGATCATTCTCCAGACAGAATACTAGATAGGAGACAGAAACAGTTAAGGAATCGTGTCATCCAAGAGTATCTCATAGCCTGGAGAGGATTACCACTTACTGATTCTACTTGGGAATCAGCAGCTCTGGTTCGCAAGTACTTTTCCTCATTGATCATTGAGGACAATGATCTTTAGAAGGGGGAGAGAGTGTCAGACATTGGTCTATAGAGACCATTCTGTGTGTGTGTGTGGAAGGAGGGCTAGTTAGCCAAGGTCCTAAGCTCGGGGGTATATCCTAAGGTATTTGATGGTTAGTGGGGATGAGTGTTGCATGCTGGCCACATGGCGATGCTAGAACATTCCAGATCACTGCTATTTTAGATACAAGAGGATATAAATGGATGGGAGGAGAGTGGCACACACATCATTCGCATGTCTTCTTTGAGAAAAGCCTCACAACATTGGGACTAAGTGGGTATACAAGATGAAGTGCAAGCCTCATGGAACAATTAAGAGGTATAAGGCTAGGCTTGTTTCAAAGGGTTATGCACAGGAAAGATGCATTGATTTTGATGAGACCTTTGCTCCTACTTGCTGAATGGCTACTATTCGTAGCATCTGTGCACTTGCACCTCGTCATGGTTGGAATGTACATAAGTTGAACATTAAAACTACATTTCTGAATGGTGACTTGCATGAAGAAGTGTATGTTTTTTACCACATGGCTTTGTGCAGAAAGGACATGAAAACCAAGTGCACAAGTTGAAGAAGGCATTATATGGTTTGAAGCAAGCACCACGTGCTTGGTATGAAGAGATACATGCCTATCTGATTGCACATGGTTTTGAGAACAATCCAACTGAAACAGCTTATATGTTAAGCATGCTAATGATGTGCTTTTGATCATTGTTGTGTATGTTCATGAAATGTTGCTCACTATTCCTCATGAAAAGCATATTGCTAATTTTAAGGCTGATTTGCATGCCTCATTTGAGATGTCTGATTTGGGAAATTTGCATCATTATTTGGACATTCAACTTATGCAACTTGATGGTGGAATGGTTTTGTGTCAAATGAAATATATTGACACATTATTGCAACATTTTTGCCTTGAAGATTGTAAACATATTGCTACTCCTATGCAGAGAGGTTTATGATTGAGTCTTTATGATGCTCGAGATGCATTTGATGTTGTTCTCTATCATCAGGCTATTGGATGCTTGATTTACTTATGCATTACTCAGCTAGATACTTAGTTTGTTGTCTCAAATATGAGCATGTTTATGCATTGCCCAGGTGTCAACCATTGGTAGGCAACTTAGCGCATCTTTGGGTACTTGAGTGGTACCCGACTACGTGGACTTTTATGTCCCAAGGGGGGATGACTACCTCCAGATTTGCATACTTTTTCTATCAGTGATTGGGCTCATTGCTATGACACTTGCGTGTACACTAGTGGCTTTTGCTTCATGCTTGGTAGCTCATGTATATCTTGATTGAGCAAGAAGGAGCCTACTATGACCACCTCTAGTTGTGAGGTTGAGTATAGGGAAGCTTTCACAATGACTCTTGAGTGTGTGTGGCTCAGATTCCTTATGGCAGATTTGGATGTTGGTGAGTCTTCTGCTACCACCATTCATTGATAATCAAAGCGCATTGGGAGTTGCAAGGACCATGTGTTCTATGCTCGCACTAAGCACATTGAGGTGCATTATCATTATTTCAAGGAGAGGTTCTCTGCTAGAGAGATCATCTTGGCATATGTGCCCAAGCACGAGAACATTACAGACCTTTTCACGAAGGCCTTGCCTAGGATGAAGTTTGAAGCTTTCTGCAAAGCTTTCGGCTTAGTTCCTTTTATGGAGTGATTCCACACAGCTTGGCACTTCCTTATACATGACTGCGAGCTCCTTGTTCACCACATCACTCCCAAAGGGAATTTGTTGATATATTTAGGTAGTGATGTGTGTGATCATACTAGGACCACCGAGGCACTTTTTACCCGCTTAAGGAGGTCCCCCCCACTTGTATATACAGTTATTTCCCTAACAGGTCTCTGATCTATGTACATTCTAGTGGTAATACATTCAATATTGTGTGTTGTGCACCAAGCTTCTTCTTCTTCCTTGTGTTGTTTCTGTGCTTTCGTAGATCTCGAACTCCAACATAATCATTCTACAATGCCTACACATTTGGCATTTTTGCAAGTAAGAAGTGTCCACTTCTAAATAAATTGTGTTATGAGTTATAAATGTGTAGTTATGATGCTTTGTGGAATTTCTTGATTTCTTTTGATTTTTTTAACGCAATTCAAGTTCTTATATTTTACTAGAAAAGAGTTTCTTCCTTTTCTTTTCCTCTTATTTCCTTCGGGATAGGATTGCATGTGGAATGGTGTAGATTTTATTTTATTAATTCTTTCTACTCCTTTTCTTTTGAGTACATAGGTTTTCATTTTTATCTTGTATTTTTTTTGTTTTATTATGAAAATGTCTAGTGGATTGGGTTAAATACGATATTCATTAATCATTTCATTAATTACCGTAAGTGGTGATAATAGACTGCTTTCCATTGAGTGGATAAATTTCTTGGATCCTTCCTAGCCTACCAACCATTTAATTTATACTCCAATCCTTAGAAGTAGTCATCCAAATATTGTGTACATTTTTCACTATCCTCTTTTGATCAAACACCATTCTAAACATTGATTGACGGAAGAATGATTTTGATGAGGAGCACTGGAGCATTTGATTGTCCCTTGCATGATCTCTTAGTTTCCCTTGGGTATGTTACATGTTACCCCTAAAATATATAAATGGATCGACCCAAAGTCTTTTGTGTTCATCTTTGGCCTTTGATCAAGCCTTATGAACATTAGGTGATTGCCATGGTAGAGAATTCCATCTCCCATCTACTATTTTCATTTACGAGTCATTGAATCAATAATCTACTATTTTCCATCTCCCATGATAGTGTGTTTGAATGTTCAAACATGTATCATGCATTCCAAGTCACCCCTTGTAACCTCACCAAGTTTCATGTGATTCTCAGACTATGATCTGAATAGTGTTGGCAATGCCCTAAAGAAAGTGGTGGCCTTCTCTAATACCAATTGTTGGAGTTAGAGGACAATGGAAGCACATGAAAAAATCAAGGAAGAAGAAAAATCTTGGAACATAACACATCTCACGTACAAAATTTCTTCCTCATGCTTTTTTTTCTTAAAGAGTTTGCTCATTTATTTTCTCCATTTATGTGATTTCCCTACCCACCATTGTTTACAGTATGATTGAAGATACTTTCTTTGAATCTCTTCTTTATATTTGAGTTTGCTTCTGATTTTTAGGAGTTCGACCTATGGATGAACCTTACCTTTTTGCACTTCTGCTTCAAGATATCAAAGCGTACAATAGAAATTTTCTCTTGTTGTGCATCGAAAATTTTGAATCTCCCTTTGAGCCTTGATTTCTTTGCCTCTTTTGCAACTGTTTTAGAACAAACCTTAATGTCATGGTATTTTCATTACAATACTTGCCTATCTCAAGAAGATTGAACAAAAATGCCGAATCGAGCTCCATGAGAGTTGTAGAAAACTTCGAGTCACTTGTATTAGTGAACTAAAAACTACATATATGTTTGTCACAAAACTATGTAATTTCTTACACAATCACTAAGATAGTGTGTTTGAATGTTCAAACATGTATCATGCATTCCAAGTCACCCCTTGCAACCTCACCAAGTTTCATGTGATTCTCAGACTATGATCTGAATAGTGTTGGCAATGCCCTAAAGAAAGTGGTGGCCTTCTCTAATACCAATTGTTGGAGTTAGAGGACAATGGTAGCACATGAAAAAATCAAGGAAGAAGAAAAATCTTGGAAATCTGATTGTATTACCAAGTAAGTGCACAAATCTAAGGGATCCATCAAGGTTGTAGGCATATAAACAAGTAGAGGGAAAAAACCTTCTATTGGGGGGGGGGGGGGGATGCCCCAACATTCTTAATTGAGTTCACACACATCACTATTGAGATGCATCAACTACATCAATTATTGTTATCCAACACAGCACACTCCTTACATGGATACAACAAAAAGGTATGAAATTTCATGACCTATTAGGTTTATATGCATATATACAAGCCGTATGAAAAAGGCCCCCTAAGGATGGAAAAATATCCCCTCGTACTCCTAACTGTGTTCATGCACATCACTATCAATATATAACAATAACACATATGCATGTTATTCGACACAAAACATTCCCAACATGGCTATAAAAAATCAAAAGAAATATCTGCTATTTCAATCAAATAGTTGTCTTCATGTTTTGGGCTAGAAATATTGCAAGATGGCATAGAGCGTCATGAAAGGATCCAAATACCAAGCAGTGCTTCGCATCTCAAACTGAGTTGATATTTTTTTCATTTTATCTTCAAAACCAAAATACTTTGATTTAATTTTTTATTTTCCTCTTCTAAATTCCATGTCTATTTCTTTTGCTCTTGTTTACTTTTTAGTCTATGCCATACTTCTCTAAGGTGAAATTTATTTTTACAGGTATTTGTGAACCATTATAAGGTTCAATAAAGCTCATTTTTCTCTCATTCACCCTTTTATACCAATTAACAATGCCTTTCATAAACTTTCTTGCATGATCTCACACCTTCATCATTTGTACAAGGAAGAATAAATTCATAACACCTTCAGAATATCTACTTAGGTTACCTTAAATGTCTACACCTTCACCTTATATGGTCTTTCACCTTCATTAATTAGGAACTCCAAAACCACATGAGATTGCGTTTGGTAATGTGCAATGTGAAATAATGACGTTGATGCTCTATCATGTTCAAGGTACACCATGCATGCAATCGGTAATTTCAAGGAGCTATTCTATGTAAAACTAATAGATCAGAATTATTTTTCTAACATATGGAGTTTTGAAATTAAGTTTTAATGGTACATGTCTTGGAATTTTAATATGAACGATAACTCACCTAGATAATGAGAATTTTCGAAAATTCTCATTAGTGCCTTCAATTAACCTCATACTGGGGTTACACTAGAATATTTATTTATCTACCAGATTTTATAGTTTATATTTATTTTTTTATTTCATGTTTCTCTATCTCTCTCTCCCTCTCTCTCTCTCTCTCTCTCTCTCTCTCTCTCTATATATATATATATATATATATATATATATATATATATATACATACATACATACATACGTACATACATAAATACAAATATATAGATATATATATATATAAATAAATAAATAAATATAATACATATATATATATATATATATATATATATATATATATATATATATATATATATATATATATATATATATGTGTGTGTGTGTGTGTATGTATGTATTTATGTATGTATGTATGTATATATATATATATATATATATATATATATATATATATATATATATATATATATATATATATATATATATATATATATATATATATATATATATATATATATATATATATATATATATATGTGTGTGTGTATGCATTTATGAACACACACACACACACACACACACACACATATATATATATATATATATATATATATATATATATATATATATATATATATATATATATATATATATATATATATATATATATATATATATATATATATATATATATATATATATATATATATATATGTATATGTGTGTGTGTGTGAATGTATGTAAATATGTATGTATGTATGTATGTATGTATGTATGCATGCATGTATGCATGCATGTATGTACACACGCGCACACACATATGTGTGTGTACATGTATGTATGTATGTATGTACGTATGATTATGTATATTTTTGTGGGTCTCAACTGTGTTTGTATGTGTATGTATACATCTCTATATATATAAGGGATATCGATAGGTTTTGTGAAAATGTAGATTTATTTTATCATTGAGGTGCCCATTGTTTTGAGTCACTAGATTGCCTCCGTCTATTGCAAAGTTTTCCATAGTTTCCAATTTTTATTCCAATGAAATGGATCCATGAATGCATTCAGATGTCCATCTAAAATTTTGTTTCTAATGGTTATCACAATAGTACTCATAAAATGAAACAAAAACCCATTTTCTGTGCTCATGTGTGGGTAATTCTACTTGCTACCCATGCAAAATACATAAAGATAGCAGCCTAACATTCTTAAGTGTATCCATTAATTTTTTAAACAAATCCCTAAAAAGCCTACGTGTTTATGGTTTGAGAGATAATATTGTAACCAATTTAGGTTCGCAAAAATATTTTATTCACATTATTTTGGATATACAAAGAAAATCTTTAAAATTACTTAGAGTGAGTATTCAAATGTGGTTATAGAGAGGGATGTTATATAGGGCGCATGAATAAAAATCATATATGAACATGTAGACCATGAAAGGACAATAAACACTCGTTATTATGGTCTTGTTGCATATACTCTCAATGGGTTGAGAGAGGCTGAGAATTGTAAACCTTTCACCAATCAATTTGTAGTGTATATGCTAAGGATAATTTAAAAGATATTGAGAAGCTCTTGGCAATTTTCTTTTGAAGTGAATAAAGATGGACGACCAAGGCAATCAAGGAGAAGCTTTCTATGCAAGAATCTCATCAATAGAAGCAAGAAGAACAAGACAAGGAAGAGGTAGAGATTTAAAAGAAAAATAAAAATCCAATGAAAACCGTGGAAATTCAAGTTAATCTTGAAGCTCCTGAGGAAGATAAAATTTTAGAGGAAGAGGTGGATAAAGCTACCAATCATAGTAGTGATCATTCGTGCTACACTTGTGGAAGCAGTGGTGAACACACAAGCTAACAAAGTTACGAAAAGCAAGGTCGGAGGAACTAAGGTACGTTTTTAATTTAACTTCAAACTCAAAAAGTGATAGGTTATTTTCTATATTGCACAAGCATGAATGGAAGCATGTACACAACATATGGTACGCAGATAGTGGTTGCAGCGAGCACATGCTTTTTGGAATGAGCTATTATACTAATCTACATTCACCTAATTGTGAAGTGAGTGTTGAGATAGGAGATCAACATCACATGCCATCATGTGAGAAAAGTTTGAAGGGATGTTTTACATTTGCATATTCTAACTAAGAATTTGGTTTATGTTGGTAAAATGGGGGGCAGAAATTGCCAAGTAAGGATCCCAAATGAAGGATGCTTTGTTGAAACTCAAGGGGTGGACAAAAATCTTTGTGAAATTGAAAGAAAGAGAGAAAGATCTTCATAATGAAGGTGACATCTAATCTACATCAAAATTTTACTTCATATATGGTGTAAAAGAGGTCAACAATTTAAGTTATAAGATAAGACAATGGGCGAAATAAATTGCGAAGGATCAATGATATGTAGAGGACAATACAAGTGGATGGATTATCAAGCTTTGGAAATCAACGAAACTATATTTTTCCAAATTCACTTATGATTTTACTAGGAAGCTTTGAACCTTCTACATGAAGAAAAGAAACAAATGAGGATTTACATTGTAGGAAGCCTAACGTTTCGCATGTGAAAGTTTTCGGATCTATATATTATGCTTATGTCATAAGTGAATTAGGACACAAAATTTAGGATAGATAAAAGAGTGTATATTTATACGTTATGTAGATGTCAACAGAGTTATAGATGGTATAACAAAAAACAAAAAGATAAAAGTATTGAGAAATGTGAGGTTTGAAGAGCTTTTTCATAGTTTTGTGTAACGGAGACATGAATGTACAATAAAAAAAGCACTAAGAGGATGATGAAGAAGAGGAATCAAAAATTTAGATGGAATTATGTGGTTCCCATGTTTTCAAGGTTAGAAAGTACACCAGTCAGGCATTCACCTTGCATACCATATTAAAGAGAAACTAGGCATGGAATGAAATCAGTGATAGGAGGTCAAAAGTCAAGAAACATTTTGACAGATTGAAGATCAAGATCAAGTCTAGGTGGATCAAGATGCAAGAAAAGGAGAACGACATGTGTTGCAGAAAGGTGCCACATCAAATGTAGTGATCAAGACCCTAATGAAAAGGAGGTTCATAAAACATAAGGGGGAGGAAAAGGATTGGTAAATATGTAGATATCATGTGGAAAGTCAAATCTATGACTCGTTCATAGCAAAGCAGTATGCATATGAATAGGATGGTGGAAATTCAAGAACCAACAAGTTTGGAAGACGACAAGTGTGTGGAATGGAAGGAAGCTATGGAAGAGGAAGTCAAGGTTTTAATAAATATAAAGACATGTATTGTTATACCAAAGAATAAGGAAATGAAGATCATTGGTGAAAAAATGGGATTATAAGGTCAAGGAAAAATATCATTGAAGCATACAAATTTACAAAGCTAAACTTCTTGCTAAATGTTTTTTTCAAAGTTATGGTATTGGTTATGACAGAACTATTAGTTCAACAACTAAGCTGACTACAATAACGATATTGGTAGAACTTTCAACTAGCAAGAAGTGGAAGATCTTCCCAGTGGATATGAAGATTTCATTTCTGAATAGAAAGTTGGAAGAAATTGTCTACATGGAACAATCAAAGAGTGTTGAAGATTCTAGTACCCCCCACATGTGGCCAAGTAGAGAAAGAAAATCTTTGGTGAAAATAAAGTTACAAGATCTAGGAAAACAAGGTAGGTATAGTATTCGTACAAGTTTGACTTTACATAAAGAGTCCCTAATCTATCCTCATTTAGGAGTAAGAGGGTGGTAAGTCAATGTACATTAGAAGTTGATCACTAAAACCTCTTTCTTTGGTTCCCCACGAATTACATAACTAATGACGCAAATTTTACATTAAACCACATACGTAATTTTTTTGTAAGCACTTTGAGCTCTATTTGGTCACCTTTAGCTCTATTATTTGGTTTCTAGTTTCCCTTTGACCAATATGTTTTTCTCTAAAATTGAGTTGGATGATCGATGAAATTGACCGTGTATAATCAATTTCCCATCTTGTGCTTCACATTCATTTATGCTCTTGTGTAAGATATTGCAAGTCTATTGTAGTAATGCTTAGATGTTGGTTGATTTCTCTATTCTTGTTTGGTGGCTGAAACAAGATGGGTTTTCTTTACAAGCAAGGGTTTAAAAGACCCCTATTAACCACGTGTGTAGAGTGATCTCAATTGCATTTTTTGTATCATCAAAGAGGTATACTTCTTTATGGGTGTAAGGGGTTTCTCTAGTACCTTGGTTGTTCAACATCAGCTTTTGTGCCACAATATCAATTGAACATCAAGAGGACCTATTGGATGTTGAGGACCCCTTATTTTTTAAAACTTGAATTTTTAAGTCTAATGCTTATTTGATTTGAGTCTACACATTGTATGATGCATTCATTTAAAGTAGTTAGGCCGCAAATGTAGAAAAGATTTGTGAGCTGGTCGTTTGTGAGTTTATCCAAGAATAAAAAGATAATGTTTTAATTTATGTTCATTCTCCAAAACGACACATATTAACATATTCCTTATATCATCTTGTAACTACTTTGATTGACTCATCCCTTTCTTGTTTGAGCATATACATAAAGGATGTCTAGATTAAAAATGGACGTCAGTGTCAAAGGTTGGAATCAATTTAAATTTGTGATCTATTTAGGCCTCAAGAGCTTTTTGAATTCTGTTATTGTAAGGAGCTATGAGCCCCATAGAACTCCTTCATGCACTTCACTAATTGTTATGTTCAAATTCTTTTCTAGAGATCTTGAGCCATTTAATAGGAATCGTTGTAGGTGCAACTTGGTCAAGTAGAGGGTTACCTATTCGTACCCTACTTAGAACTGTGTTTTCTAGAATCTAGAATTTTCAAGGGTATTGTTCTATTGCCCAGATGTCGAGTGTTCTGTATTTCCTTCTTATTCTCAATGATCGTTCCTAATCTATCTCTAGAGATATCCCTAACCTACTTGTTACAACATATTGTGAAGATTTTAGACTTATTCCCTCCTCCATTCAGCTTTTGTATTTTTCTCACAAGAGAATATGTGTCTTTGGATTTATCTATGTACGCAGTAGGAAGAATTGAGAATTTCATGCTCTAGTACTCATACCTAGTCATCATTTTAGCAAGTAGGGATATAGAATGTTTTATCCAAAACATGTATTTGGTGAGCTTATCCATAGACGTGACCTTTCAAGACTCTTCTATGGGGAGTAGTTTCACTCTAATAATATCTTTCCAAGTCATGTTCTCTCTTGGTGTAAATATGATTTCTTTGAACTATTCTTCTCCATCATGCTTTCTAGACTCATTGTTCATGAATTCTTTTCCACACCATTTTTGTGTATACGATATTTGGTGAGATGGTAAACCCTGCCTTGTGTATCCTCATAATAATTAGAATTTCATTTGACAATAGAAATACGTGCTATTGTCTAGGACGTAAGCTTCTTATGGCTAGCCACTTGTCCTCTAAATACATATTGACCCACAGAATGGTTGTATGATTCCCTTTACAACCTCATGCTACTTTCAAATTAAAACAAAATGCTTGTAAATCTATAGATATGGCCGTATAACCCTCTTCTATTTTGGATTAACTACTTAATGACTCAAATTCAAATGATTGTTTCACACGTCCCTACTGATGAATGGTGATTTTTGAATGACCATTTTTGTCCATAATTTCTTCCCAAGCTTAGATGCATGCATCATTTCTATCCAACGTTTGGGGTATTACCATTAGACATTGGTTCATCAGAAATGGGTCTTTGATGTGCGTTTCCCCCTCTCCTTCAGAAATTTTCTTTGTCTCTTCAAATCATAGAGACTTTTTTGACACCCCAACCCAAATGCCTTCACTTCTTCATGTATGTCTATATTTTCTCCTGGAAACTCCGAGTGGATATTTTAAATTAAAAAAATGCATCAAATACTCCGATTCATGTCTATCCTTATGCATTTGAAAGGTCCATATTTGAACCAATATGCTTTTGTGGAAAATTTATGATCAAGCCAAGTAATAAAGGAAATAATTACCATCGATCTTGGAGAGGTTTTGAAGAAACTTTGAAGTACACACTCAGAATTTATAATCTTGGTGTGGCATTTGTAATAGATAGATTTAGCACAACGTATATACACGAAAGTAGAGATAAGTCTATATTTTCACTTGATGTTTCATTGCCTTCTATATTTATTGCCACTCACTCCCCACCTATCACCTATTAAAATCACATAGAAACATGGTATTGTTATATGTATACTATTACATGTGGGAGGCATGTGAGCAAAACTTATAGCTGCAAGTTCTTATGGGTCTCTGTTATGAAATTTCACACCAAACAAGCTATTTCCTTCAGATCCATGAAAATGATTCACACCTTTAGTTCCACCGATCTAGAAGATGAGGTAGAAAAAACAAATCTTTTGTGCACCAAATATAGAGAAAATGAAAATCCAAAACGAAGAAACTGAAGGAAGATCTGATGTTCTATTCTCTTCCTTCTAAAAGAGCAAGATCCAAACAAACTACTGAAGCTCAGATATATAGAAATTTGACAGAGAAGCAGGCATGGAGCACATACCAAACAAATCAAAGCTTGAACCAAACAAAAGTGGCAGCTATAGAGAGAACGGTAAGAGGGAGGTCTTAAAAGTGGAGAGAGAAGAAAATATGAGATTTGAGAAGAGGAAAAGGGAAGAACGCCTACTCATATTTCCCAAAGAAAAGTGAAGTAAGAAGTACTTCTCAAGGGCTTAGAGCTGAAGCTACTTTCAAAAACATTGTACAAAACGTTTTCGAACATGACTTAAAAGGACTCACAAGTTTTTAATGCATGTAGCTTTAAAAAAGTCACCATCTCCATAAGAGAGTTAGAAAGCCCTGTTTTCACAATTTGATCAAACGTTTACACTAGATAACCAACCCAACATTGTTGATGATGTACCAAAAGCCTGTGGAAAATAAAGTGGCCCTTTAAGACCCAAAACTTTCCCTAATGGGTATATCAATATATATCATCCTTAATATCAAAAGAAATCGTTTCTGTAAAACAAATAAAATAAGGTAAAAATGTATAGAAAATTTTAGTATAACATTTTCGAGCACGTGGGATGAGCAATCAAAAACTAAAGAAATTAAATGGGAATGAGCAGTTAGATCTCTCAGTGTGTGTCTGTTTATGTCTGCATGTTTGTGACAAAGTGCGTGTAAATCCCTACACTTTAAAGCCACCAACGATAAGATAAGTATGTATGTACGTATGTATGCATGTATGTATGTATATATTTATTTATGTATGTGCATGTGTTTGTATGAACACTTGTATGTAATTATGTAACTATGAGCATGTATGTATGAATGCCTGTAGACATGTATGTGTGCCAAGTAAACGTTGGTTGTAAAACATGAGTCAACTCATAAGGAATGAATAAACAAAAAATCTCTTAGTAAATTGAGCGAAAGGAAGATACCCTAAAACATTTCACACATTGTGAGATCAATAAAGCTTAAATGTTTGAGCGTCTACATCTTTTCTATACCCACAAAAAGCTTTAGTAGATACTATGTTTCTTTAATCATTTCAAGAGGAATAAGCTCACATATGATAAAAAATATGTTGTTTCAATCCATTCTTAGGGTTTCTTGTGTGTCCACAACTACATTGTGTCCAATGTATATATTCTCTCTCTCTCTCTCTATCTATCTCTCTCTCATTCTCTCTCTCGTTCTCTCTCTCTCTCTCTCTGTCTCTGTGTGTGTATATGCCTCTCTCTCTCTCTCTCCCCCTCTCCCCCTCCATCTCTCTCACTCTCTCTCCCTCCCCTTGTCCGTCTCTCTCTCTCTCTCTCTCTCTCTCTCTCTCTCTATCTATCTATCTATCTATCTATCTATCTCTCCCCTTATCTCTCTCTCCCTTATATATATATATATATATATATATATATATATATATATATATATATATATATATATATATATATATATATATATATATATATATATATATATATATATATATATATATATATATATATATATATATTATTCTCTTTTTTTGTGTCTCTCTTTTTCCCCATCTCCTCTCTCTCTCTCTCTCTCTCTCTCTCTCTCTCTCTATATATATATATATATATATATATATATATATATATATATATATATATATATATATATGTATATATATAGAAAGTATCAATTTAACAATCTTTCTATCTTCTTTAAGGTGGAAGAAAATAAAGGCTCATATACGAACATAATGATGTGCCAAACGTCTTCTTCAAAACATCTATGCATGGCTTTAGTATCCTGGAACGCAAAAAAACAAATGTTCATAATAGGTAGTATCGTTGAACGCTCCAATTACTGGCCTAATCTATGCTCCCTTTGATAATGTTCCTATCCACATGTATGATGTCTCGAATTGGGATATATCTATATATCATTTGCGTCCATAGAGTGAGGGAGAGAAAGAGACTCGGTGATGTCTTATAATGGCCAAACTCCCGATGATGTATTGCAATGGAGAAAATGTAAACATCCAAAAACCTATACAAACACATTTATTATTAAAATACATCACATTTTCACAAATTAAAAGTATCAAAACCTAGCATGCGTAGAGATCCATGTATTTCTTGACATCATTGAAATTTTCCTTCAACATCATCTAATATAATCTACGAGTCACCTACTTTCTGCTCTAATGTTGCAACTTCATTATTGTGTTTTGATTGGTTATTCTGTATAGTAAACGAAATCACCTCTTGGGATTGAAAGGATTTTTCTTCTACCGCATGATTTAAAAATTATTCATGCTCCACAAAATGAGCACAACATGTAACTTACGTGTGGGAGTATCTCCTTGTCGGAAAACTTTGGCTTTACATTGGAAGAAAGTAACCTTGCACAAAAGCTTTCTCCATAAAATATATAGCTATTTGATTAGTCTTGGGTAGATATCCTTTTGCTTGTAATACTGATCAACAAAAACCATCTTGCTAATCGTTTGTGTCATAAATTTGATAGCTTTCCTCGTGTTAATTCCTTCCCTCTATATGTAATCTGAAATAATACCTCTAACAAAATTATTTGGATGAAGTGAAAATACAAATGCAAAAAATGCTTGCGACATCCGAATAGTCATCGGTATAAGCATAAATTTCATAACATTGGTATAAGCATCAATATAAGCATCTATATAGTCATCGATATAATCATTCGTATAAGCCTCTATATAGGTGCTAGTATAAGCATCTATATTAGCCTCTATATATGCATCCGTATGTCCATGACAATAATTACAGTATACGTATCGATATGTACCTGGCAATACTGACGCCTATAACAACGACCATATCTGCAAATTTTTTTTTGGGAACAGTGTAGTGTCTCTTATTGTAACAACATGACAATGCTATTGTGTAGCAAGGTACAATACACTCTACCGAAAGAAAAAAACCGAGTACATGTTGTGACATGTACTCTAGTGGTTATCATACCATGTACTTGCATGACCGGAAACCAAAACAAGATTTGATCAAGCAAAATACATTATCGAACATAAAAGAGATACGTAAGAGCACCAAGAAAAGTAATGTATGAATGGATTTGTGCCCATCATATAAAACCAAAACAAATTTATAAAGAGTACTCGAATACATAATAGAACAATGCCATAAATGAACCAAGTACAAAAATATTGCAAACCACTACCATATAGGAATAAAATACAAAATTGTGGAACACCACCACCATACCCAAAACTGGAGGGATGAAAAATATCTATGTCAATAGTCCTGCAGCAAAGCACACTCATGAAGTCATAAAAATTGAAATGATGCTCATTAACAACAACTAAAAATGCTAAACCAAGTTAAGAAGCTCACCTCACAATAGAATGTCCCATGAAACGGCCATATCATGTCCTTCCAAGTCTTGCAACAACAAAAATAACCCGTGAGGATATCATAAACTCTCCTCTACGCATGTGGAAAGATGACCGAGTGAGAGATCCTACAAGAAATATGCAAAATGTGAGATTAAAAAACATGACATGCTGAACATAAGTAAATTCACTCATCAAATGATACTTAGAAACTCATGATGCATCGTTTCATAACCATTGCTACCCAAATGTGATGTTCTAAACATCTCTAGATGTGTGGCTAACGCATCTTACTACAGATGATATTGATTAGGAGTTTGATGCTTCTCATCATGTATCATCTCCCACTCCTTTGAAAACATCAGGAGCCTTTGATCGTTGATCTGACACCACCTCATGTGCATATGTTGAATCCACTCTCAGTTGACAACAAGGTGCCGAGGTGTTGGCCAATACTCATAATAGATCACCTCTGTGATGTAGTTCTTGCGATCCCTGTCCTGTGCACTCCACTTGACAATGACAAAGTGTCAAAACTATATTGTGTACAACTTTGTATTTGCCAATGCATGGCCTTTTTTAGTCCATCCATCATTGGAGCTCCATGTCGTATATAGTACAACTTGGAGTTGTCATGGTCATGAGCACCCCAAGGTGTACATGGTGTACTATGTGGCATACTTGCATTGAGGCACTTGGTGTAGGACTAGCTCTGGATGACACTACGTCCATCCCACCACCTCCACAACATTGCCTCCTCCTCCAGATCCATCGCCATCTCTGGAACTCAAACTTGATCCACATGAACGAGAGGGGCCATCAGTAGACCCTCCTCTAGAACCTTCTCCTCTAGAATGCAACCTGGAACTTGAAATAGACGAATGAGAAGGTCCAATGCTTGTATTGTCTTGTGGTGTCGAATGTTGTTGCAGGTGTGGACTATTAGAGCCATTGGATGGCTGAGAAGATGGTTGTGGTTGACTCATAAAGCCAAGACTAAGTCAAAAGGGAGTGTGGTTGAGGAGAGTAGTCATGCCAAAGGGAGTGCCATCGGCGGGTCTAGTCCTAGCAAAGGGAGTGCTGCTAGTGGAAGTAGTCCTATCAAAGAGAGTGTTGTCTATGGGGGTAGTCGAGAGACCTAATACTATGATGTAGTGGCCTGATAAGCAATAGGTGCTCGAGATATAAACTGTATAAATCTCTCCTTTGTGATGGAATCGAGACTGAGCAATGGACTATCTCCCATCATGGTTTACAAGAGATAACTTAAATAATTAGCATATGTATAATAATGGTACCACATGATAGAATCCAAACTGACAGTGAATTGTCTCCCATCGTGTTGTACATCACATAACTCAAATCATTAGCATGTGAAAAATTATGTCAATATAGAAAATAGTCTAAAAACAAATGTAAGAGAGTTAGAAAAGCATCGAATTAAGACTTCGTTTCATTGTAAACACAAATAAGTATGTCCAATTGCTTGATTCATAAGCCCCCTATTTTAGCATCCTCTTGGAGATCTCATGAGCAGATCATATATATCTCTACATTGGAAACTTCTAGATCTCTTGGTATGACCATGCATTCTTGATCATCATCCTCATACAACATATCATTCATTACCTCCTCGTGTATATGGTTTTATTCAAAGGCCTCTTCTTTGAGGATAATGATGTCTTCCTCTTCGACTACTACAATGTCATGCATCTCAGAGTCCATTGTAGATGGAACTTCTTCTATGTTCACGTCCTCATAAACTTGTCTCTTACATGGAGCAATTTGTAAAACAAATAGCCACTACAGTTCTTTTGGATATGGTGTAAAGACAACCTTCTCATCATGTTCCAAAAGTACAAATGTTTCTCTTTCATCTGTCCATAGCTTCTTTGGAGTCTACTTGAAGCAAACCACTCTTGTTGTGCCTCACTCGTGTTTCTTCCAGCTCTGAGTACTTTGTGTCACGAGGAAGGAGATAAGGAAGAGAGCTCACACACACACTCTCACTCTCAAGGAGAAGCACACACACATATTGAGGTAAGGAAGAATGATCTTCTTCTTCTTCTTCTATTACATAAAAGGAAGGTACAAGAATGACCTAAAAAACAAGAATACATCCAGTGCAATATATAAAGACCAGTACATAAGGAAAAACCTAATGTCCGCGAATGAGTGAGCTTGCAAGAAACAAATGTGCCATCACTCTCGGTAGATAAATCTTATAAAGCTCAATGAAGTATCCCTGACATATACCGGCGTGACCACTATACATGCCAGAGAAACAAAAAACTAGTACGTGTCATCCTGGATCATCATATGTTGAGCTTGATATCTCAACACTCCCCCTCAAGCTCAATGCCATATCCAGTAATCCAAGCATCTTCCGAAACTTCTTCAACTTCTCAGCTCCAAGTGCTTTGGTGAAAATATCAGCAACCTGCTCATCTGTTCTCACATAAACAAGATCAATATCACCTGCTAATACCTTCTCACTGATGAAGTGATAATGTACCTCGATATGCTTTGTTCTAGCATGGAAAACAGGGTTCCCTGCTAATTGTATGCTGCTAAGATTATCACAATAGATAGTGATAGGCTTTTGCACTTCCACACCTAAATCTACAAGTAAAATCTCTAGCCATGATGCCTCACATGCTGCCATTGCAGCACCTCTATACTCAACCTCAATACTTGACAAAGCAATAGTGGGTTGCTTCTTACTACTCCATGTAATAGATGCACCTCCAAGTGAGAAAAGAAAGCCACTAGTAGATCCTCTATGTGGAGTACTACCAGCCCAATCTACATCGGTGTATCCATGAACCTGCAAATCTACACCAGCTTCATAAAACAATGCATAATCCAAAGTAGCACTCACATAACGTAGAGTGCACCTTAGAGCATCCAAATGTGGCTTTCTGGGAACCTGCATAAACTGACTTTCAAGTCCAACAGTGTAGCTTAAATCAAGCCTTGTAATTGTAAGATATATAAGACTTCCCACAATTTTCTTGTACATAATAGCACTTTCCAATGCTTCACCTGATGTAGTATCCAATTTCAAATTCTGATCTAAAGGCATAGAAATTGGCTTACAATCAGCCATACCATACTTTTGCAGCATATTCAAGGCATATTGCCTTTGTAGCATCCATATACCTGTTTATGTATGTATAAATTCAATGCCCAAGAAATAGCGCAACACACCAAGATCTTTCATGTCAAATTCGTGCATAAGAAGTTTCTTTACCTCTTTGATGCTTTCTTCATTATCACCACCTACAATCAGATCATCGACATAAATAGCCACAATAGTGATGCCATCATCAGCCTTCCTTGCATATAGTGAGTGATCTGCATCACACATAGAAAACCCAATGCTGGTTAAGTAATCAGCAATCCTTGCATGCCATGCACGCAGAGCCTGCTTCAGCCCATACAAAGCCTTTTGCAACCTGCAAACATATTCTGGATGCTTTGAATCTTCATATCCTTGTGGCTGGTCCATATATACTTCTTCCTGTAACTCACCATGTAGGAAAGCATTCTTCACATCCATCTGATGCAAAGTCCATCCTTTTGCTGTAGCTAATGCAACAAGTGTCCTGACAGTAGACATTTTAGCTACACGTCTGAATGTTTCCTCATAATCAATGCCATATGTCTGTGCATAACCTTTAGCTACCAATTGTGCTTTATACCTGCTTATGCTACCGTCAGCATTATGCTTTACCTTGTAAACCCATTTGCAGCCTATGGATTTCTTTCCTTGCGGCAATGGAACCAGCTTCCATGTATCATTTCCATAAAGTGAAGCCATCTCCTCATCCATAGCTTTTTCCCAATTTGCATTACCAATTGTATCTTCAAAACAAGAAGGTTCAGCATCTTGTATTAACTTTGTCATGTAAGCACAATGGCGAGCCATGTAACTATCATATGTCAATCGTTGCACTAAATTACGCATCCTCCCAGATCTTCTTGGTCGTGGGTCACTTCTTCTTGTATCATCTGCATGTGCCCTTCTTACTCCTGGAGTCTTCACAGAGGGCAATCCAAGTTCCTCATCAAGACTCTTTTTTGAACCGCTTCAATCTCCATCAACGTCTTCAAAACCTGCACCTGTTTTACTACCAGCAGAAAGCTTTTCTTTACCTTTCTTGGATGTATTTGATGAATTTTCTGGACTAAAGTTTCCACGCAATCTTCCACTCCATGGATTTGAGTTGGAACTATTGCTTGGTTATGCATCCGGTCCACTCAAAACTTGAGATTCTGCACTAGATTTTTCAGCATTTTCTTTGTCATTTGGTTCAAGATTCAGTCCTTCTTTGGCATCTGCATAGAAGCTTGACATTTCATCAAATACCACATCTCTGCTCACCTTCACCTGTCGTGTGAGTGGGTTATAACTTTTGTACCCCTTTTGCTCAAGGGAATATCCAATGAAGACACATTTTTCTACTTTCGGATCAAGCTTCGTCCTCAACTCATCTGGAACATGAACATATGCAATACATCCAAAAACTTTCCGATATGATAAGTTTGGCTTTTTACCTGTAAACTTCTCTTCAGGTGTAACTTGATGTACATAAGCAGTCGGAGTTTTGTTCATGATGTATACAGCAGTATGCATAGCTTCTGCCCAATAACAATAAGGCATATTCTTCTCAGCCATCAAGGCTCTTGCTATTTCTGCAATATGTCTATTTTTACGTTCAGCAACACCATTCTGTTGTGGTGTGTACTTGCATGCAAACTCACGCCGAATTCCATGATTTTTTAGAAAACTGCTAAACGCATTTGACATGTATTCACCTCCTCCATCAGATCTTAATGTTTGAATGTACTTCCCTATCTGCTTTTCCACCATCACTTTAAAATTCTGGAAGTGAGTAAACACCTCGCTCTTCTCTTTCATGAAATATACCCATACTTTGCGTGTATGGTCATCAATGAAAGTAACATAAAACCTGCAACCGCCCATAGATGTGGTCTTTGCTGGAACCCAAACATCTGTATGTACTACTTCTAGTACATTCTCACTAACATGCTTGTCATGTGGAAATGATGCTCTTGATTGTTTACCAAATTGACATGCTGCACATACCTTTTGCATTTCTGCAACTTTGAAATTTGGTAGTCCATGGACAATCTCCTTTGACTGCATCAGTTTCAGCCTTTGCAAGTTTGCATGTCCAATCCGTTTGTGCCATATCTCTATATCTGCAATAACTCCTGCACCTTTCGCAAACATGGCTGCATTCATTTCAGGAATCTTCACATTTAAGGTGAACATCCTACCCACTTTGTTTCCTTTGGCAACCAATCGTTCATCCTGCTTGTACTCTTCTACATATAACCCATCAGCATTGAACCTGACTTGTAATCCCTGGTCAACCATTTGTCCAACAGAAACCAGATTCTTCGTTATATTTGGAACATGCAGCACATTAGCGAGATGTTTTACCTTTCCGTCCTCCATAGACAATGCTATGTTTCCTGTATGCTCAATAGGATGCGATGTGTCATCACTTGTTTTAACATATCCAGGAACTGGCATTTTCTGCAGACTACTAAACCATTCAGCATGACTGGTCATGTGATTTGAAGCACTTGAATCAACATACCAGATATAATCATTCGATTTTGAAACACCAGTAGACATCTTATTCATCATGTGATGTTGAACCATAAAGAGCTTCTTAGAATCATCTACACTTGTGGATGCATAGTTGTTTTGCTGCCTTCTGTTATTTTGATTCTTTAACCTACAACCACGCTCAAAGTGTCTAGGTTTACCACAATTCCAACATCCTTTACTATCATTACCTGAATCATTTCTTTGGAAATTTCTGCGACCTCTTTGGCTCCCCTGCCTCGAAACTATCCTTTTCCTCCTGCATGATTCTGTTGTTGACCTTGTTCTTGGTTACTGTTTCCTCTTCCACTTCCAAAACCTCTACATCTACCTCTTCCTCTGCCAGAGTAGAATACCTACTCAGAACTTGGCTTTCCTTGGGAGTTTGAATCCTCACCAAGATTCTTTTCTTCAATGATCAGCATAGAGACCAAATCAGCAAAATTTGGAATATTTTCCCTGATCTGTATAGAAGTTCTGAACTGCTTATATGCAGCTCCTAAACCACAAAGGCACACTTCCACCTTATCATCATCATCTACATTCATGCCAATAGATGCAAGTGACTCACATATGCTTTTGATTTTTAGAGTGTAGTCACTTACCGACATGCTCTTTTTCTCCAATGTATGCAGCTCGTTCTTGAGTTGCAATTTCCGTACCTTTGTATTGGTCTCATACAAAGTGACCAAACTGTTCCAAGCCTCTTTTGGAGTCTTGGCATCCTGTATGTGTCCAATCATGCTATCCTGTATGCTAACAGATAGCCAATACATTACCTTTCGTGCTCCTTGATTCCATTCCTCATATGCTCTTAATTGTTCTGGAGTCCGATTCCTTTCTGGTAACTGCGGAGCATTTTCATTCTCTCCTTCGATGTACTTCCAATAGCCTTTTCCCATCAAGAAATTCATCATTCTGAATCTCCAAGCATGGAAGTTGTTCTTGTCCAGCTTATCACTCATAAGCTGACTCATTCCATCTGCGTTTGCCATTTTTGCAACAATTCACAACACCGCAACACACTACAAGCAGCACTTCTGCTTGAACATTGTCGCACTATGATGTGACAGTTCGATCTCAGAAAAACACAGTTTTCGTGTATCAACAGTACACGGAATCGCTTGAAATTCTGAATCTGGAATATATGAGTGTCGCCGAACACAACGCAAGTTACAGTTTCTGAAACTGACCTGGTCTTCTACCTTCATGGCAATTTTCGTAGCAAACGGAGGCCATTTGTGAAATCGCGTTTTCTCCACGCCTTGCCACGTAATCTTCACCGTTGCCTTCTCCACGAGCTCTCTACAGCCACGCTGGCTCTGACACCATGTCACGACGAAGGAGATAAGGAAGAGAGCTCACACACACACTCTCACTCTCAAGGAGAAGCACACACACAGATTGAGGCAAGGAAGAATGATCTTCTTCTTCTTCTTCTATTACATAAAAGGAATGTACAAGAATGACCTAAAAAACAAGAATACATCCAGTGCAATATATAAAGACCAGTACATAAGGAAAAACCTAATGTCCGCAATTGAGTGAGCTGGAAAGAAACAAATGTGCCATCACTCTCGGTAGATAAATGTAATAAAGCTCAATGAAGTATCCTTGACATATACCGGCGTGACCACTATACATGTCA
Organism: Ceratopteris richardii; assembly: GCA_020310875.1. Lineage (NCBI taxonomy): Eukaryota > Viridiplantae > Streptophyta > Polypodiopsida > Polypodiales > Pteridaceae > Ceratopteris > Ceratopteris richardii. The sequence goes on from CM035409.1 coordinate 12,634,684, forward strand.
GAGAAACGAAAAACTAGTACGTGTCAGCCTGGATCATCACATGTTGATCTTGATATCTCAACACTTTGAACCACTTCATATCAAACAAAAGGTAGTCAAACCTCCTGAACAATATCTTCAAGATATCTTGGATCACTCTAGAATAGTGGAGTTGGCCTCTTGGGGATTGTTGTCTCTTGCACTAGTTTTGCTTTTTTGGAGAAATTTGATCATCACACCACTAGCAAAAGTAGACCTATTTCTGTGGATGTGTGCGATCCAAAAGTGCCATCTATGGGATCGTAACCCATTGTATCTGTACTACCAAACAATACATAAAATGGATTGCGTTATGATGGTCAAAATAATGCATAAGATTAACAAATTAGTAATTTTCAACATTTGAGAGCATTACCCACCAATCACACCCCTTTGCGAGTTCCTTGTATTCTTCACACATATCCTCATCCATTGTCTTTGCCTTTGAAATGGCTACATCTATCCATCTACTCGTTGGAAAGAGTGGAAGAGCTTGAAGACTTTCCAAAAGAGGGAAAGAGTGATCCAAGTGATTCTTTCAACACTAGGCTCTTTCGTGTGCTTTTGCCTCCTTAGAAAGCTCATACCTCTCCAACCACTTTTGCATGGGCTCCACATTAATGATGCAAAACTTCATTGCCTTCTATCTGAAAACTGCACCCATTTTTCTTTAGCTTCCTTGACCCTAGGGATCATCGCCTACGAGACAAACATCTTCATCGTGGCACCATAAGTGATGCATTTCTAGGTCTAACATACCTAGAAACTCTGTTATGAATTCCAAAGACTCTTATATGAGACACCCCTCTCCCATGCTTCCCTTAGGATCTGCCCTCTAATGAACAAACCCTTTTTGTGTGTTCATGAACTACTCTAAGAAGAACGTCCATCTCCAAAATCTTCAAAAAAAAAATATTATTATTGCTTTTCGAATGTACACATAGGCCTTCTTGGCTGGTGTCTTTTTCGGGATTGTACCATTTGATGTGAGGGGCACACAAGTGCACATGAAGGAGCATGCAGTTGAGGGAACATGTGAGGGGCATGAAAGTACACATGAAGGTACTCAATAAATATATGTGTTTTTGGATTTATCTATGTACTCAGTAGGGATATTGGGAGATTTGAGAATTTAATGTTCGAGTTCTCATACCTCCTCACCCTTTTCGGAAGTAGCTTTTCGGAAGTAGGGATATAGAATGTTGTATCCAAAATGTGTATTTAGTGACCTTATCCATAGACATGACCTCCAAGAATCTTCTATGGGGAGTAGTTTCACTCTCGTAATATTTTTCAAAGTTATGTTCTCTCTTGGGGTATGTAGGATTTCTCTGAACTATACTTCTCGATCATCCTTTCTAGACTCATTGTTCATAAAATCTTTCCTGCATCATTTTTGTGTATAGGATATTTGGTGAGAAGATAACTCCTGTCTCATGTATCCTCATAATATTTAGAATATCATTTGACAATAGAAGTGATTGCTACTGTCTAGGACATATGATTCTTATGGTTAGCCACTTGTCCTCATTTAATTGTATGCATATGAAAAAATATTTTTTGAACCACATAATGGTTGTATGATTTTCACTACAGCCTCATGCTACTTTCAAATTAAGACGAAATGTATTATATGTATACTATTACATGTGGGATGCATGTGAGGAAAACGTATAGTTGCAGGTTCTTATGAGTTTTTTTAATGAAATTGTACACCATACAAGTTATTTCCCTGAGGTCCATGAAAATGATTCATACCTTTAGTAAGAAAATATGAAATTTGAGAAGAGGACGTTGGAAAAAAATCTAGTCATATTTCCTAGACAAAAAGTGAATTAGAAATTACTTCTTAGGAGCTTAGAGCTGAAGGTACTTTCAAAAACATTGTACAAAAAGTCTTGGAAAATGACTTAAAAGGAATCACAAGATTTGGAAAATGACTTTAAAGGAATCACAAGTCACGATCCCCAAAAAAGAGTTAGAAAGCTCTATTTTATACAAAATTTGAGTAAAATTTTACACTAGATAACCAACCCAACATTTTGGATAATGTACCAAAAGCCTATTGCTTGCAAAACATTGGTGTATCTTAATGAATGACTATATGGCTGTGCATCGGATGTGGGTGTGTATGTCTACATGTTTGTGACAAAGTGCTTGTAAATCCCCATACTTAAAAGCCACCAAAGATAAAGATCAATATGTATGTACGTATGTATGCATGCATGCATGTATTTATGTATTTATTTATGTATGTTCGTGTGTTCATATGTACGTACATATGTACCTCTATATATGAGCATATGTATGAACACTTGTATGTAATGATGTGCGTTTATACATGTATGTGTGTCTGTATGTATGACGGCTTGTAGATATGTGTGTGTGCCAAATAGAAGTTGGTTGAAAAAGATGAATCAACTCTAAAGAACGAATGAAGGCAAGAATCTCTTCGTTCATTGAGTGAGAGGAAGATACAATTTATATAGTACCATTAGATAGCTTTGACTATATGAAATTAAATGAGACCCAAACATTTCACACATTGTGAGATCAATAAAGATAAAATGGTTGAGTGCCTACATCTTTAATACCGTTCAATCATTATCACATTTTATAAGTCACGGATTGGACCCCAAGAAAATTTTAAACAGTTCATTGGGTATTACTGGGCATATTTTTCAGTTACTAGAGATAATACTAGTGATAAAATTTTCTATACCATGTTTCTTTGATAATTTCAAGAGGAATAAGCTCACAAATAGTCAAAAATATGCTATTTCAATCCATTATTAAGGGTTTTTGTTTGTCCACAGCTAGATAATGTCCAAAGTATCTATTCTCTCTCTCTCTCTCTCTCTCTCTCTCTCTCTCTCTCTCTCTCTATATATATATATATATATATATATATATATATATATATATATATATATATATATATATATATATATATATATATATATATATATATATATATATATATATATATATATATATCCTCAATTTATCTATCATTCTATCTAGTTTAAGATGCAAGAAAAGGAAGGCTCATATAAGCACATAATGGTGTGCCAAACGTGTTCTTAAAAACATCTATGCTGGTTTTAGTATCCTTGAATGCAGGAAAACAAATCTTCAGAATAGGTTCATTGATAATTTGTCATACATAGTCCTTCAAAATTTCTATGTTGCCTTCAGTATCGTTGAACACTCTAATTAGTGGCATATTTTTTGCTCCCCTTGATAATGTTCCTATCCACATGTTTGCTTTCAATAATCTATCCTTGTAGTTTTGAATTGGGATATAGTTCTTTATCTACATATCCATTAAAAAAATACAGTTCACTTGTTTGCATAGAATGTTTTAAATCTAAAATAATGGTACAATATCACTCATAGCTAGTATAAATAATGAAAAATGAGCATCAATGTATAACAAATTGAGGGAGAGAAAGAGACTCGATAATGTCTTATAATGGCCCAAATCTCAATGATGTATTGCAATGGAGAAAATGTACACATGAAAAAACATGTACAAACATAATTAGAACAAAAATACATCACATTTTGACAAATCAAAAGTATCAAACCTAGCATTCATAGAGATCCATGTATTTCTTGAAATATTCGAATTCTCCTTCTAAATCATGTAATCTAATCTAAAAATCACCTACTTTCTCCTCTAATGTTGCAACTTCATTATTGTATTCTGATTGGTTACTCTATATAGTAAAATATATCACCTCTTCGGATTGAAAGGGGTTTTCTTCTACCACATAATTTAAAAATTATTCATGCTCTAGAAGAACGACCACAACACGTCACTTTTGGTGTGGGGATGTCTCCTTATTGGAAATATGTTGCTAGCTACAAGGATTATAGGAAATACTCACTGAGCCCTGTAAACTCTGTTTATGAGAGAATGTTTTTCCTATCCCAAATGATTAATATGATCTTTCTCTCTTGACATTTGACCTCTAAATTCTTTTGAATTTTAGTTGTCTCTTAAGATTTTCAAAGTGTATTTGCACATGAATATCTTAGTATTTCACTTTTTTCATGAATTTTAGCATCTATCTATGGTATAAAAAGTTTATAACATGTCATATGGCCCTTCCAATGGCCAAGGATGGTTACAAAAGGCTTGCCATAGAAATATGAGAATGGTTCTTGCAAAAGTTTTGCAAGGTCCATTCTTGTGCTTCTATCGTAGGCCTTTTTTGGCTATTATTGGCCATAACTAGATGCCGTATGTGCATTAGAGCATGTCTTCTTCCATTTTTTAGGTGATTTGCATCTCAAAAATTTTGTGATGTGCTCCAAGGCATTCAATAGGTCCAAGGAAATCCAAAAAAGGAGCTGGCATAGAAATGTGTGCATTGGCCCTACAAGACTTTTGCAAGGATCATGCTTCCTATCCATATGTGCTCTAAGGCATTCAATACGGCCAAGGAAATCCAAATAAAGAACCTATTGCTAACTCGGGATCCGATCCGAGCGAAAAAGAAAGATGAATCCAAGAAAAGAAAGGACAAAGCTCCCTCCAGCAAAGAGGGATTATTACTACAATGATAGTCATCTCGTTAAATGCTAGAGGGCTAACCGACCCCTCAAGAGCGATCATCATTGGTCAATGGCTTCGCGACATGAGCCTAAACCCAGATTTTATATGTATCCAAGAGATTAAAATTGACGGAGAAGACCTCCAGAAACGGCTTAGACATGTCTCCTCGACCCATGTTTGGATTTCAACGGCGCACCAGCGGGGGTCCGGTGGAACGGTAATCGGTATTAATCAACTCTGGTTTGAAAAGCTTGAGAACTCCATTGAAGATGAATGCCATCGATGGATTGCTGTTTCTTTCGGTGCTCCCTTTTGTTTTACTTTAGTTTCTTTGTATGCCCCTAATGGGGAGTTAGAGAGACTTAACACTTGGGCCTCCTTGGACTCGCTCCCCCACAACGTGCTTATTTGTGGTGACTTCAACATGGTTGAGGACCCTATGGACAGATGGATGGGCAAGGGTAGGGTCATCGATAGTCGGGAGAAAGAAACGTGGGACAAAACTAAACTACACTTGGATCTGGTCGAATTCAAAGACTCGAATGGCTTTTCTTGGTCAAATCTCCAAGCAGGCGAGGACCTGAGGAAAGCTAGACTTGATAGATGCTACATTTCTCAGAGTTTTACTCATCAGTGGGGCCACCCTTCCCTCTCGCAACGCACCGACCTCACCATCTCTGATCACTACCCGATCGTCATCACTTTTCAACCCCCCACCAAGATCCGTAAGGCTCCTTGGTTCCATGCCAGTGTGCCCTCCTTCTCTCTCCCCTCCGTCCATCAAGAAATTTCTGATGTGTGGAAGGAGGCATTCGCCTCTGGCTTGTCCCCAGCCAAGTGTTGGAGAAGTGCGGTCGATAAGTCACGACAGATCATGATTAGATCAAGGAAGATGCTAGAGACTGTGCGGCGGGCTCGTAGAGAAGCTCTATATCATAGACTCTAGTGGCTCAAGGAGGAAGTGAACAAAGTAAAATCTCAAGCCCAGAAAGGACTTCGAAAAATCAGAGCGCTGCTGAGATACGAGGAAGAGATACAAAGGAAAAATTTGCAAATTTTCTTCAAGGAGTGGTGGGCTGGCAAAGCTGACAAACCCACCAAAGAGATGTGCCGTATCCTCAAAAGGAAACACAACAGAGAATCGATCCCCTTATTGCTAGACGCAAATGGCAATGTATGCAATACGGAAGAAGATAATTTTGGGATCATTGAAGGGCACTTCACGAGACTCCTGGGGACCTCAAACCCCCTCTCCCACCATAGAAGGGACTGTATGGCAGCCATATCTAGGGTTTCCCCCCACAGGATACCACTCAACCTTCAATCTCTGCTTCATGCCTCTATCTCTGAAGCCGAAATCATTGAGGTCATTGATGCCCTCCCTTCAGGTAAAAGCCCGGGACCCGACGGGCTCACTAATGAGTTCTTTAAATCCTTCAAGTTGGTGGTTGCCACCCCTCTTCGTTTGGTTTGGCAAGAGGCACTCAAGTTTGGCGCGCTTCCTTCTTGTCTCAACAATGGCATTATCAAGTTAGTACACAAAAAGGGGAAAAGAACAGAATAGAGAACTGGCGTCCCATTACAATGCTCCAAACAGGATACAAGATCATCGCCAAAGTCATTGCCAGCAGAATCTCTTGCCACTTGAGAGCGTGGTTAAGCGAGGACCAAAAAGGTTTCATCAAAGGCAGGTCAATTTTGGAAACCATTATAGATATCTGGGAAGGTCTTGAATTTGCAAATGAGTCTAAACAAGAAGTAGTATTCCTCAAGATCGACTTTGATAAAGCCTACGACAGGCTAGAATGGGACTATATTCTACAGTCGCTACAAGATCTTGGATGTAGTCAAAAATTCACCAACATGATTGCGACCCTTCTCGGAAACGCATCGACCCAAATTAACATTAATGGAAAACTTTCAAAGGTGATCAAACTTAGAAGATCTATCAGACAAGGGTGCCCATTGGCTCCCCTTCTCTTTGCCATTGCCACGGAAGGGCTTAGCAGGCTGGTGGAGCATCAGGTGGAAGCCGGTAACATTAAAGGCCTTCGTTTGCCGCATGACCACAGTCAGATCACCATGAGACTTTTTGCCAATGATATGAACGCTTTTGTTCACAATGATAGTACCAGCCTGGAGACGTTCTGGAAGTGCCTTGCTACCTTTTGTGAAGCCTCTGTATCCATAATCAACCACTCTAAGACCGCCTTTAGAGCTATTGGTGGGTCACAGCCCGACCTTCTCATTGATCATGGCTGTCAAATCATTCCGCAGGGCCAAATTTTTCGGCTTCTTGGGATTCCCTTGGGGTTTGGCGTCTCTATGGAACAGCGGTGGAACTGGGTGCTTGCCAAACTCGAAAACAAGCTTAACTATTAGAGAGGTATGCAAATCAATCTTGCTGGTCGTGCCATGGTTATCAACATGTTCCTCTTATCATCTACCATTTATTTCCTTTCTTGTTGGAGACCGAAGGAGCAAGATCTGTCCAAATTGGATAGTATTTGTAGAAACTTCCTTTGGACAGGCGACCACAATAGGAGGGGGGTGCCTAAAATCAAATGGTCCATCTGCACCAGCCATAGAGATAGTGGGGGACTTGGTATCTTGGACATTGGGTGCATGGCTAACAAACTGTCGGCCAAATGGATGATTAAGGCTTGGTGCAACGGGGAGGCCTCGTGGGCCAAGTTGATCTTCAGAAACAAGAATGAGTTGGCGCTCATGGGTTTCCCAAATTGGAAGAATCTTGACATCTTGACCTTGCTGTTTTCCCCGATCCCCGTCCTCCCGAAAGGCTCTAATCTAGTGTGCTCCCTTTGGAAGAGTTGGAATAAAGTCAAAAGCTTCACAAGAATAACTGAAGACTGGAAGTGGGTTGCCGGTATCAGATAAAACGACTCTATCTGGTTTCCGATCCATGGCATCCGGAGTGTGGAATCTTGGAACATTCAAAATGCCAAGAAGCTATGGAACAAAGGCTTCAAAAAATGGAAACATCTCTGGAAACAAGACACCAACCGCTGGATCAACTTTGAGGATATTGACCCTAGCATCAACATTTCGCATGAAGAATGGAACACTTTGCAAAGCAGATGTCTCGCCTGGGACCGACACAAAGTTTGCCTTCTCATGGGACACGACATGTCGAGCTCGCTTGTTCTCAAATGGCACAATGGGAATAGCCTATCAAAAATCCCGAACATCAAAGAAACAATCGACTATCAGGTTAACCTCAACAAAAAGTGGTGCCTGTCATGGTCGTGGCTTCGGTGGGACATGAAGTTCATGGCTATCTGGCACCCCCTCATAGAAATCAAAAAGTCTGTCCTCTTATGGCAAATTCTTCATCATGGAATCTGGACCAACCTTAAGGCTAGCAAAATTTGTGGGATCCCTCCCTGGTGCAAACGCTGCTACCGGTCTATCGAAGATGTTTCACACATCTTCTTTACCTGCCCCAACTCCAACAGACTCTGGTAGGTGGTTGGAAAGAGAATTAGACTTCAAAAACGTCTCAGTTGGCAGCAAGCCCTGCTGGGAGAAGCGATCGGCTGCTCCGTGTCTCTCTGGAACGCCATCAGAGGGGAGGTCCTATGGAAAATCTGGCGGGAAAGATGTGCTTTCAACTTCGGTGACTCCCCCAAGGAGTGGTCAATTGAGAAATCGCTGTTCCTCCTTGGCAAAAGGATTGTCAACTGTAAAAAATCCCCCCCCCCCCCTTTAGGCATCATCAAGTACTCCTTTTGATCGACAACAAGCTTAAACCCAAGTGGGCCCCACATGAGGGTGATGAGAGGGTAATTAACCTTCTTTGTAATGTCATCTAAGCTCTGTAAAAGCTTCCCCTGCTTTGTGGGATTTGGGGGGTCCCGTGGGCACTAGTCCCCTTCTCTTGTACTTTTCATTATTTAATCAAATCCGGGAGAGTAGGCTAATGCCGAACTTCCTTTATATTAGAAAAAAAAAAGAATCTTCATAGAAATGTGCATATTGGCCTTGTAAAACTTTTGTAAGGCTCACGCTTCTTATTCTATGGAAATCCTTCATTTGGCTTTCCTAGGCCCCTAAAATGCTCATGCAAAATATCAGTTTCAACAAATTTTTTATTTGAGCATGTAGTACATATGAAACATATCATTATGCTTCTGAATTTAATTACAATTGCTCTTTGGATTTTAGCATCTCTACTACATTCTTCCTTTTTCAGAAATCTTGTGGGAATTCATAGGTTGAGATTAAGTGAGATATTACATGTAAGTATCTCAATCCAAGACCCACATGAATTCCTATTTGTGGTCATGTTCTTCCTCTTAATTTGATTCCTGGGGTAGTAATAACAAAAGACTTCCTATCCAAATTGACAAAGCTAATCTCTTGCATTATTGTAGGTAGGCATAAAAGTTTATTCAAGGCATTCTGATATCACGTCAGAAAATATCCTTAAAGGGAATACTCCTTATGGGGAATCACAAAATCTTCCTTTGGAAATTTCTTTTTGTAATTTTCCAAGGATGAGCCATCATGACAAGAAACCTAGTCACTACCACTCATTGCCCCAAATTTATAAACCCCAATAGCTTCCAACATGTAGAATTTCAGTACAAGTATGAAACAAATTCAATCATTAAATTCTATCATCATTTTATCCCCTTCCAAACATATTTAGATGAATCGAAGAGTGGGGCATGTGAATCTATTCAAAAATTCGTGATTTTAAAATCTTCTTCTCCATATATCTCTCCCTTCCTAAGGTGAATAGACTGAATGCCTTATTATTATCATGTAAAAACAGAAGAATTCTCCATCTACAAGGAAAATAAAGAACATTTTGATCCCTACCTCTAGTAGAGTGGCTTCCAAGGTCTCCAAGTTTTAGGATGGATGCTCTTCAAAAGCGCTTTTCTTTACTTAATTTGTACACCACATGTGGAGATTCTCTACTTCTTTTATAAATCTCTCCTAATACCATAAGATAAATATACTTTTCCACGTCTTCTACTTCTTGGTGTGATGGTTGATTTTTGACATTATATTATCTAACAAGTGCCTTGCATCCCAAAAAACGGCCATGAAGCCCTTCAGATACTTTGCAAATGCCTCAATGGATTATTCTAGATAATAAAATTAAAAATATTAGGCAATTTCCTCAAACACATCCAAGTTCATGCTTAGTGTCCCTTCAAGATTAAAGTCTTTACATATTACCTCATAGAGATTAGGATGGCATTTGTAGTCTATTCTATACAAAAAATCCATCAAAAGCTCTAAAGTTGATTGGATGGCAGTGGTGAATGTGGATGAAACCATTGTACATGGATGTAGTATGTTATAGCCTTGAAAAGATATTGAGCTCCTTGTGAGTGCAGATGTGAGGAATGAGAACATAGAAATAATATTTATAGTGGATTAGGTTTTAAACTGAGTGGATCTACTTTTAATAGTTAAGATTGAAATAATGAAAGATAAAAAATGATTATTTGTTAACAAATTAATGCAAAAAACAAAAAAAAATACCAACATTTATACATTAAAGAAAATATGTAAACATACCATCATGAAAAATAACATGAACAACTGCATTGCAAAGGAATAAAAATATTTGAAACTAACATGGCAAATAACAACATATATACAATGTATATCATGTATTTCCTCTCATGAATTTTACAATTAAATCTTTTTGCAAGTAGGAAAAACCATCAAGTAAAAGGATTAGCAAAAAAAGTGATAATCCACGATACATTGTAAAAGAGCTGTGATAATGAGTGATTCGATCTTTACTCCAATCAAGAAGGACTTTCATTTTATCTTCCAATCTTCTTACAAACTATAGACAATTTAAACTAAAATACAATTTATAAAATTGAACGAAGCAATAATGACAAGACTACTAATACAAAAACATAAGAAATTTCTCACCTTATGACCTTGTATTCTGAATTTGGATTGAGGGAGTCCCTCAAATCCCATAGTCACCAAGTTTTCTCTTACAATAGCTAAGCTCCAGTAATAAATCATTAAAATACTTTCCATTTTATTGTTGGGAAACTTAAGCTTAGCTTCAAATGAAATTAAAGATCTCTTAGAACTTTGTAATGTGTTAGGGGAAAAACTAAACCCCATATGGGCCTAGTAAGGACTCCTAATTTCTAGCGATTAAAATGCTTCATTTGTGCATTAAAGAGCCATACAAAATCACTAGTGGTATTCACAAATAAAAAAGTGATTGATATTTGTTGTATCTCAATTATCAAAATGTAAATTTTTAGAGTCTTTGCATGCTTTTATTTAATAGTTGAGAATAAGGTGCATGGATATTTAGTGTCAGATGTTTGTGGGGATTCACACATATTCATACAGGTTCAAATGCACACTATCTGCTAGAATTTAAAGTGCCTTTTTCATTCCGAAATCCATCTGTGCCATCCAATTTTAGGGCCAATTCAATGACCATGAACCAAATGTGTCCCTTTTTTTAGCTCTCTTTCATCTCAACCATTGAATCTCTTTTGAACCCAAGGGTCCAAATGCAAGTATGCCTTGACTTTTGCCATTCAATCTCATCCTTTGGATTTTTGAGCAAATTCAAGGGTTATATTTAATTCTCAAGGCTTGCAAAACCATTGAAGTAAGAAAAACCACTTGTTCAAGCTATTTTTCTCCTATTTGACCAAAGAAGAACAAGGCAAGCTTATGCCTAGCATAAGTGATTAAGGTACTAGAGCATATCACCTTCTTCTTATTACATCACTAATCACTCCTTAATCATATAAAGCCCCATCTAGGGTTCATTTTTCCCCTAGTGGGTATCCATTGATGCACATCGAATGATTAAAATAGAATCTAAGGTACCATGAAGTATGATAGCTCCAAAATATCCACATGCCATACTTAGTGCTCCTATTTTACAAACGTATCTCGTTCTTTGTATTTCCTTCTATTAAACCCCCATTTTCACCTAGTAGACCTTCCAATTTCTCATATATAAAATCTTTACACATTAACATGGTGGAATCCTCTTGAAATGAGAAATATTGAAACAAATATACAAAACATTGGATGCAAAAACACCATTGTATCAAAGAAGATACAAACCATATATCAGGTTGTCTCTAGCCATGCTAAGAAGAGATTCCATTTCAATTCCCTCCAACCTTCCAAAACCACTCTCTTTATAAAAACTATTTGTAGATGGAAGATAAATATATCTTGAAATGTAGACACAAGAGCTTCAATGGTGTTCTATATGTTGGTGCATTTTACCCAAGCCTACATGCTTGATATATTTGATATTATCCTCATTTGTAAGTCACATGAGTAGTCATGTGAACACCTCTTGTAAAAGAGTACATTTTATCTTTTGTAAATGGAAAAAGAAAAAAGGAAAAGGTTGGCTTACCTCATGCATGATGTAAAAGCAAACTCATGGCTCTAACTACTAAAATCACGAATTTTTGAGCTGAGGGAATATCTCCTAACTTTGGGGATCACTTTTAGGTGGAGCCATTTGAATTCGAATTCAAAACTCCCTCCAAGAATAGCTATAAAAGGAGCAAGAAGGAAGAGGCGATTAGCAAGCCTTGTACATGACCACTTCATGTCATTTTGTAGAGATTGAAGAGCTTACTCCATATCTCTATCATTCTACTCCCATTATGCAAAGGTTCATTGCCAATGTGGTTGTAATCATATGTGAATCTATACATTTATTATCATCTACTTCTCTGTTTTGTTCTCTGCTATACTCACTTAGAGCAGTACCTTCAGAAGGTCATATCTCGAGTTGTACTGAACGTTTTTCAGTGTTTTAAAATGCGTTGGATAGCTCTTACTGTCTAATTTGTACCTATAATTTTGCATGGTCATTGGACTAATATTTTGGGAGATATATGCATTTTACTACGCACTGGTCTATCTCTACAGAGCCCCGAGAATTGTGGGAATGTTCCAGAAATTGATGAAACTTGTTCTCAGTTCTCAGTCCATCATTTGTAGTGTTTTAACTTGGATTGGGAAGCTTGCTAAGTCTATTTGCTATGCCCAAAAGGATTTTTTCTAATTCCTACCAGGTTGAGAGCACTGTTCATTTTTTCCAGCAGGTGTATGTCTAAAAATAGCAAGTTTTGGGAGCTAGTCATTTCGCAACTAGTCTGTCTTGACTTAAACTTTTGGGATACATGTTCCAAAGTACTTGGCTGATATTTTGGTGGATTTAGGAAGCTCAAAGGGTCTAATAATCAACTCTGAAGTCTCAGTTGGCTGGTGTGAAGCTGGTTGTAGCGGCACCTACTCATTTTTGGATTGCATCCACCATCTCTCTTCACAGTGGTATCAGAGCATAGTCAAGCAACATGGCAGATGGATTTCCATCAACAATTGACAAATTGGATCGAAACAACTACCCGGCATGGTCTCTAAGGATGGAGGCTTACCTTCAAGGGAGGAATCTATATGGATTCATATCCGGAGATGAAGCAATGCCAACCATGAGGAACAAAGGGCAACCATCACATGAAGAAGTGGAAGGACTTTCGAATTGGTGTTCGAAGGATGCACTCGCAAGGTCCTATATTCTAAACTCAATCTCTGATTTTCTTTTACCTCATGTCAAGGGATGCAAGACATCAAGAGAAACCTGGAATGCACTTGCTTCTTTCTTCTCTTCCAACACTCGAGCAAGGAAGAACCAATTGTGGATGGAGTTCGCAACAATGAAGAAAAGCCCGAAGCAAAATGTGACTGATTATGTCACAAAGATGAAGGAGATTTCCGACCAACCTGGAAGCATTGGAGAGGTAATTGAAGAAGAGCAAATAATAAGACAAATCATGAATGGAATCAAAGCAGACGACAAGTGGGAGTCATTCACAACAGCCATGGATTTATACATGGATATGCATGTACCCAACCTCAACACACTCGTGGGCCAACTCTTCACTCATGAAGCAAAGATTAGCAAAGGTGGTGAGTCCTCAAGAGGTAATCAAACTTCTGCCTTATATTCTGATAAAGCTAAGGTCAAGGATAAGTCAAAGAATAGGAAGAATGAAGATGAAGGTAGCTCTTTCCAAGCAAACTTTGCAGGTAGAGGAAGAGCTAGAGGAAGAGGCAGAAGTGGAAAGCAAGGAAGGGGGAGATTCCAATCATCTCAACCTTGCAACATATGTGGCTTATCTAACCATACTACTGAAGAATGTTTCAGGAACCCGAGGAACTCAAGAGGAAGAGGATTCAATAGAGGTGGTTATGGATCAAATAGAGGTAGATACAATGGAGGCTACAACAACAACAACAACTACTACAACAACAATTACAACAACAACAACTATCAAAGTGGCCATAGAGGAAGAAGAGATTACAATAACTATGCAGAGGACCAAAGTCAAGAAGATTCATTATTGATTATGAATCTATCAGCGAAGAAGGGTAAGGATGATGATCACATATTTTACATTGATTCGGGATGCTCGAACCATGTAGCATGAAATGTGTCTTTACTTTCTGATTTGGAAGATCCTCATAACAAGCATGAAGTGCAGACAGAAGATGACACAAAGCACTCAGTGGAGAAGATAGGTAATGTGAAGACATCAGATGGGAATATGAACCTCTTAAGCAAAGTCTTGTATGTCCCTACAATTACCAGAAATTTAATAAGTGTTGGACAGATTGTTGAAAAAGGATTGCAGGTTAGATTCAATCGATTTGGAGCATATGTTGAAGACCCAAGGCAAGGCTTTCGAAGGATCGCCAAAGGAGAAAAGACAGGAAGGCTTTTCACTTTTGAAGTGGAAGATACAAAGAACATAGCTTTGTTTAGCTATGGATCTCAAACTCTAACAGAGTTGGAGATATGGCACAAAAGGCTTGCTCACATTGGTGAGAGGACACTGAAACAGATTTGCAGGGACCAAAGTGTACTTGGTTTGCCTAATATCACAAGGCAACACATGATTTATAAGTGTGAAGCTTGTCAACTCGGCAAGGCTCATAGACAACCTTTCAATAAGAAAGGATATATGTATCAAAATCCTTTGGATCTAGTGCACACGGATGTGTGGGGTCCAAGTAAGGAGCCATCTATATCAGGCTCAAGATATTATGTGTCTTTCATAGATGATTGTAGCAGGTGGACCATTCTGTTTTTCATGAAGCACAAGGATGAAGTGTTTAATTGCTTTAAGAAGTATATTGCTCTTGTTGAAAACCAAACAGGTAGGACTTTGAAAAGACTCAGATCAGATGGTGGAGGAGAATACTTTTCTTCTGAATTTGATGCCTTCTTGCATGAAAGAGGCATTAAAAGGGAAGTCACTACAAGGTATACACCCGAACTCAATGGTGTAGCAGAGAGGAGGAACAGAGCTATTGTCGAAGCTGCAAGGTCCATGCTCAACGAAAAGGGATTGCCAAACTACCTATGGGCAGAGGCTGTGTCTACAGCCACATATCTCATAAATAGACTTCCATCTAAGTCACTAGATGGAACCACTCCATATGAAGTGTGGAATGGAAGAAGACCTAGTCTAGAGCATTGCAAAATCTTTGGATGCTTAGCCTATGCTCACATTCCTTCTCAAGTAAGAGGGAAATTGGATCCCAAGGCAGAGAAGTGTGTATTTATAGGTTATGACCAAAACCAAAAAGGATATAGATTGTACAATCCAACCAATAAAGGATTTTCTGTGAGTAGAGATGTAATTTTTGATGAAACCAAATCATGGTTTGATGATGACAGGAAAGTGAAGCTGCCGTATGACTTGGATGAAGACTTTCCATCACTTCAACCAAAGGAGCCAAAGCAGATTGAAGAAAGTGATTCGGAGATTGACCTAGAAGACTTGGAAAGACTAAAGCTATGGAAGAACAAAGGTAAAGCAAAGATGCAGGATGCTACATATGGACCGGAGAGCTCACATCAACCACTTAGAAGGTCTTCAAGGGAGAAGAAGAAACCAGAAAGGTTTGGTTATGATACTTCTTTGGTCATCAAGCACTCAATCTACATTGCAAAGGATTCAACCAATGAAGAACCTACCACATTCGAAGAAGCACAAAGCAAGAAAGCTTGGAGAGATGCAATGGATGAAGAAATGGAAGCCTTGAAGGAGAATGACACCTGGGAGCTTGTACCTAACAAGCCATCTATGAAGGTAATTGGATCTCGATGGATATACAAAATCAAGAGGAATCTAGATGGAAGTATAAATAGACACAAAGCAAGGTTAGTTGCTAAAGGGTTTGCTCAAACCCATGGTATTGATTATGAGGAGACTTTCTCTCCTGTTGCAAAAATGCCTACAATTAGGGTTCTCATTAGTCTTGCTGCATCTAGAAATTGGAATCTTTATCAACTTGATGTAAAGAATGCTTTCTTGAATGGATGGATTTCTGAGGAAGTGTATATGGCACAACCTCCTGGATATGAGGATGCACATCATCCTAAATATGTATGCAAACTAAAGAAAGCTTTGTATGGATTGAAGCAAGCTCCAAGAGCTTGGAATTTCAGATTGGTGACTTATTTGCAGGACCAAGGATTCAAAGCTAGCAAGGCGGATACCTCTTTGTTCATAAAGAGGAATGGATCTGAAGTGATCTATTTATGTGTGTATGTTGATGATATTATTATCACAGGCAATGATCTTGAAGGAATCAAACAGGTAAAGAGTCAAATGAAGGAGGAGTTCAAAATAAGTGACCTCGGACCACTCACTTATTTTCTTGGATTGGAGTTGATCTACACAGATTCAGGTATATACATCACACAAAGGAAGTATGTCCATGACATGCTCCTCAAGTTCAAGATGGAAAATACCAAGTGTGCAGGTACACCTATGGAGCCAAATCATAAGCTTAGTGCTTATGAAGGAGAGCCAATTGAAGACATCACAAGCTATCAAAGCTTGGTTGGAAGTTTGAACTATGCAACACTCACAAGGGTGGATATATGCTATAGTGTTAGCATATTGAGCCAGTTTATGCATAAGCCGAGAAGACCACATATGGAAGCGGCCAAGCGAGTCCTCAAGTACCTAAAGGGGACCATGAATGAAGGTTTGTTTTATTCATTTACTTTAGATATTGAGCTAAAGGTCTACTCAGATGCAGATTGGGCCGGATCTAAAGATGATAGAAGAAGCACATCAGGGTATATATCATTTGCAGGTTCAAAAATCATTTCTTGGTCATCAAAGAAGCAACCAACCGTGGCATTATCTTCTACCGAAGTCGAATATAGAGGTTTAGCTAATGCAACTCAAGAAATCATGTGGTTAAAGTCTTTGTACACAGATCTTGGACTTCATTCTTCAACACCTCACATTTTTGGTGACAACACAAGCTCACTACATCTAGCAGCTAATCCGGTATACCATGCTAGAACCAAGCATATTGAAGTCCACTACCATTACGTAAGGGAGAAGCTAATGAGCAAGGATATTCAACTATCCTATGTCTCTACAGATATGCAATGTGCAGACATGTTGATGAAAGCTCTTGATGGTACGAAGTTAAGTAGATTCAAGTTGATGATTGGTTTGCAAGAAATCAAGGACAATTGAAGACTTATTTGAAGGCCAAGCATGTTAGGCTTGAGGGGGAGCTGTTGGTGCATTTTACCCAAGCCTACATGCTTGATATATTTGATATTATCCTCATTTGTAAGTCACATGAGTAGTCATGTGAACACCTCTTGTAAAAGAGTACATTTTATCTTTTGTAAATGGAAAAAGAAAAAAGGAAAAGGTTGGCTTACCTCATGCATGATGTAAAAGCAAACTCATGGCCCTAACTACTAAAATCACAAATTTTTGAGCTGAGGGAATATCTCCTAACTTTGGGGATC
This sequence comes from Ceratopteris richardii, assembly GCA_020310875.1. Classification (NCBI taxonomy): domain Eukaryota; kingdom Viridiplantae; phylum Streptophyta; class Polypodiopsida; order Polypodiales; family Pteridaceae; genus Ceratopteris; species Ceratopteris richardii. Next base: position 12,652,119 of record CM035409.1, read on the forward strand.
ACTTTTAGGTGGAGCCATTCGAATTCGAATTCAAAACTCCCTCCAAGAATAGCTATAAAAGGAGCAAGAAGGAAGAGGCGATTAGCAAGCCTTGTACGTGACCACTTCATGTCATTTTGTAGAGATTGAAGAGCTTACTCCATAGCTCTATCATTCTACTCCCATTGTGCAAAGGTTCATTGCCAATGTGGTTGTAATCATATGTGAATCTATACATTTATTATCATCTACTTCTCTGTTTTGTTCTCTGCTATACTCACTTAGAGCAGTACATTCCGAAGATCCTATCTCGAGTTTTACTGAACCTTTTTCAGTGTTTTAAAATGCATTGGATAGCTCTTACTGTCGAGTTTGTACCTATAAATGTTCATGGTCATTGGACTAATATTTTGGGAGATATATGCATTTTACTGCTCACTGGTCTATCTCTGCAGAGCCCCGAGAATTGTGGGAATGTTCGAGAAATTGATGAAACTTGTTCTCAGTGCTCAGTCCATCATTTGAAGTGTTTTAACTTGGATTGGGAAGCTTGCTAAGTCTATTTGCTATGCCCAAAAGGAATTTTTCTAATTCCTACCAGGTTGAGAGCACTGTTCATTTTTTCCAGCAGGTGTATGTCTAAAAATAGTAAGTTTTGGGAGCTAGTCATTTTGCAACTAGTCTGTCTTGACTTAAACTTTTGGGATACATGTTCCAAAGTACTTGGCTGATATTTTGGTGGATTTAGGAAGCTCAAAGGGTCTACTAATCAACTCTGAAGTCTCAGTTGGCTGGTAGGAAGCAGGTTGTAGCGGCACCTACTCCTCTTTGGATTGCATCCACCATCTCTCTTCACACTATAGAGAGAAACTAGTGTAAAACGATGATGTTTTGGGACCAAGGTATGAAAATCTGAGGTTTAGGAGGAAAATCGCTCTTATTTTATGTTTTACAGGTCATTTTTTTCAACTCAAAACATGCATGGATTTTGAAGGGGGTCCACTCTCAAGTGTTATAATGAGTTCTAAAACTTTTAAAAGATTTTAAATTTTTGGGTGCATTTTGGTTATGAGATTCCTTTTTGCTCTATAAACAATGCATTAAATACTGAGGAAATATACATCTCGCCCCCCCCCCCCATCACCCAGTATAGGGTATAGATTGTGGTGACCACCCTCTTCTAATTGGTTGATTGCCAATCAATCATTAATTGAAAAGGTCTATGCAAGGTTCATTTTTCCCCTAATGTGAAGTCATTTTGACATCGGTTTCCAACATATAATTCCATATTTCTCCAAGAAATCTAAGATTTAATTTGTTTGCATAAGACATATATAATTTCTCTTATAAACAAATTGAATTCCAAGAAAAGATTGTGGGTCCCCCAAAATAGAAATGCTAAACTCTATCCCAAGCCTTCTTTTAATGCGATTGATGCCTTCTTTATGATATCATATGATAATTAGATCATCATACGCACACACGTATATATATATATATATGTATCCTTTCCTCTTGATGAATAGAGATCGGTACTTTGGTGGTAGCGAGAACTAATCAAATATTCCACCTACAATCTTTGAATCCTTGCCTTATTGTTCTTGATAAAGATTGTAAAGGACCTTCTTTCGCCTATATATATGATTCAATTTAGTTTTATCTTCAAACCCTAGAGTTTGTTCCATGTACAAAACCTCATCTAGCTCTCCATTAAGGATTTCACGCCCTCAAAAACCTTCACCTACTATATCAAAAACACCAAAACACATTAATACATTAATAAATTAACACTCCAACAACGCATTGTTCAACATATTCCATAAAGTATAACATGCCCCTCAGTTGAAAAAGCAACTAACCTCAATTGATAAAATAAAATAAACATGGATGGTCACTCACATGTTTCATCACTGAATGAAAATAAGCATGTTCCATGTTCAGGAAAACATGCATGGAAATGTTCATGGAGGAATTACATTAATGTGTTTAAGAATGATATGCAAAAATTAAGTGGTCATAATAAGTTGCTAATTGTGTTTTATGTATCCATTGACATTCTTCAATAGAGTGATTTTTATACTTAGCTAAATATCGATGGTATTGAGTACCTATGGGTGTAGTAGTGACATCATGATCAATTATTTTCTCAGGAACCAAGATTTCATATTGTTCATCAATCAAAGGAGGACCATCAAGAAGTGGAGTGAGTGGAAAAGTGCCTTTAAATGGTTTAAGTAAACTAAAATGAGAAGACTTATCTATATTCCAATGAGATGGTATATCTAATCTAAATGAATTATGATTATTTTTTCTATAATGCAAAGCTTTCCGTAATAACATTGTGCGTGTTTAATTTTAGGATGCTGCAAAATATTTTTGAGACGTCTTTTAATGATACACAACCATACAAGATGATTTTCCTTGAATTCCTTGGCTAATCATTTTGTATTGATATTACATGTGTATCGCTCTTGACTTTTCCTAATGTGCTCATGAACATCATGAAGTATAGAAATGTGATCTTGAGCAATAGAATCAGCTATCGGAATGTCGGTTTGGGTGAGTGGCATGGGAGTTTACCATAAACAATTTCAAAAGGTGCACGATCAGTAGTGGTGTGTGTGGTGTTATTGTAAGAAAATTGAAGAAATGGCAAATTTTCATCTCGATTTGTTGGACTATCTAATGAATAACAATGTAATAAATCAAGAATAGTACTATTTGTAGCCTCACTTTGTCCATTACTTTCAGGATGAAATGTAGAGCTAAAATCTATTTGAGAACCAAAATTTTGAAATAATGCAACCCAAAAATGATTACAAAATTTAACATCACGATCAGATAACATTACTTTAGGAAATCCATGATGTGGGAAAATGCATTTAATAAATAATTTTGTAGCCTAAGGTACAGACAAAGTTTCCCTACATGGAATGAAATATGCATATTTACTAGATCTATCAACTATTTTCCAAATCATATCATTATGTGATGAAGTGATGGTAAGACGTGTCATAAAATCCATAGAAATTTGTTCCCATGGTTCGTTTGGAATGGGTGTGAAGAGATGGATAGGTATGTGCTTGAAGATGAAGAGGTGTTGCAAAATCCTTGATCTACACTAGCCAAATGAACTCTAGGAGTATGTGGGGGGCCCTTTTAGCTTGCCACTGGATGTATTAGACACCCTATGTACCTTGGAAGATCACTCTCAAATAGATAGATCAAAACAGATAAGTTGGAGTTAGCTGAGAGGTGAAGAACTTGCTATTTTGGTTCATACACCTATCCAGTGTTTTGCATAATTCTCTGAGCACAGCAACAATTAGCTTAATTCCTCTTGAGGAAGCCTAGTTAACTTAAAGAGCTAAGTTTCAAGAGTAATCACATAAAAAATAATGAACCAGACACTGAGAATGATGTTTAAGAACTGATGACATCATCCCGATTTTCACGGGCTGCTACAATAATGGGATGAGTAAGCAAAAAACTGAACATAACTCCAGATTTAAGAATTTAATGATTGTGAAAATTGGTATGCTTATACTAAACAGTATGTTAAATCCAACAAGCTTTAAATCATTGAATTTGGGTAAGTACACAGAGAGAAACAGCTCTGACAAGATGAGTAAAAAAGTCGGGTACCTGACATAGAAGTGAAAATGAATAGACACTTTTGACTTCAACTGAACATAAATGAAGATTGAAACACCCAAATGAAATGAAAATTGGTGAGCATATATTAGACTTATAGAGCTAACTTTACCAAGTTAAATCACTGAAAATAATGCACCAAGCTCACAGAAACCATCTCTGCAATTTGACTGAGAAAACTGAGAGATATGGCAGTGAGTAGTACACTTCACAAGAACATGGAAATATGAACCCAAATGATAATGAAAATAAAAGTATACTGCTTGTACAATACAATGGACTTACTAATACATATGTGTGCCTTGGAATCAGACCTTGATATGGCATAACGCTCAGCTCTTGGAGGTCTTCACATAGGTCTCTCTAACCATGACTAAAGTAGCCATCTATTTATAGTTGAGTTTGGGAGGCTAACTTCACTCAATCACTCTCCAATTAATTAGTGATTGATTTGATTCTCTATCTACCACAAATCATGAATTTGTGGCTCCTCTTTCCCTTTTTGATCAAGTGGACTCAACCACTTAAGATTCTTTTACTTTTACATTAAGTAGACTCTTCAAAAGTTACAAGAGGTAGTTCACAAGTGAACTTTACATTGACTTCATTTTAAGGCTTCTTCTATGACTTTGTGGGACTCAAGCCAATACTTAGGCTTGTCATAGACTTGCTTCAACAGCTCCCCCTCAAGCCAAGTATGCTTGAGGTCTTCAATCTTCCAAGATTACATGCAAACCAATCATGGCTTTGAACTTGCAGAGCTTTGTACCATCCAATGCTCTGGTTAGAATATCTGCACATTGTTGATGAGTGGACACATATGATATTTGAATCTCTTTGCTTAGAACCTTCTCTCTTACATAGTGATAATGAACTTCAATATGTTTAGTCCTTGCATGAAAAATAGGATTAGCAGCCAAATGGATAGAACTCATATTGTCACCATAAATAGTTGGAGTTCCAAACTCCAATCCAAGATCTTTGAATAAAGTTTTCATCCACATAGCTTCTTGTGTAGCTATGGGAAGACCTCTATATTCAGCTTCAGTAGAAGAGAGAGCAACTGTGGGTTGCTTCTTGGATGACCATGAAATAAGCTTTGAACCTGCAAAGGTAAGATAACATGAAGTGCTCCTTCTATCTTCTTTGGAGCCATCCCAATCTGCATCAGAAAATAGCTTCAAACCTAAATCAGATACATAAGGATAATAAAGTCCTTCATTTATGGTTCCTTGGAGATACTTGAGAATCCTTTTGGCAGCATCCATATGTGGTTTCCTTGGTGTGTGCATAAATTGACTTAGCACACTCACATTGTAACATATATCTACTCTTGTCAATGTGGCATAAAGTTGAGACTACCCACTATACTTTGATATGATGTGATGTCCTCTATGAGTTCACCTTCATGTGAGCTCAATTTGTGTTTGACCTCCATTGGAGTACCTGCAATCTTACAATCTTGCATCTTGAATTTTGCCAACATGTTCTTGATGTACTTTCTTTGAGTGAGAAACAAACCATGATCTTTGTAGACAACTTCGAAACCTAGGAAGTAGGTAAGTGAACCCAAATCACTTAACTTGAACTCTTCTCTCATCTGATCTTTGATCTTCTTCATACAATCTGCATCATTTCCTGTCAATATAATATCATCTACATATACACATAAGTAGATGACCTCAGAGTTACTCTTTTTGATAAAGAGTGAAGGATCTGCCTTGCTTGGTTGAAAGCCTTTGTCCTGCAAGAATGAAACAAGCCTAAAATTCCAAGCTCTTGGAGCTTGCTTGAGACCATATAATGCTTTGTTAAGTTTACACACATAATTAGGATAAACTTGATTCTCAAAACCAGGTGGTTGTGCCATATATACCTCTTCTGTTATCCAACCATTCAAGAATGCATTCTTTACATCTAGTTGAAGTATCTTCCAATTCTTGGAAGAGGCAATACTAAGCAAAACCCTAATAGTAGGCATCTTTGCCACAGGAGAGAAGGTCTCCTCATAATCAATTCCCTGAGTTTGTGCAAAGCCTTTTGCTACAAGCCTTGCCTTATACCTGTTAATGGAACCATCAGAAATCTTCTTGAGTTTATAGACCCATCTTGAGCCTATTACCTTCATGGATGAAGTCTTGGGCACCAAATCCCAAGTGTTGTTTTCCTCAAGTGCTTCAATCTCTTCCTTCATTGCATGCTTCCATTCTGATTTTGCTTTGGCCTCTTCAAAGGATGATGGCTCCTCTTGGTTTACGTCCTGTGCTATGTAGATAGAATGTTAAGTTACTAATGAGGTGTCAAACCCATACCTTTCTGGTTTTTTCTTTTCCCTCATAGATCTTCTTAGGCCATGATGTGATGATTCTGCCTCATGTCCAAGTTCCTGCAATTTTGCTTTACCTTTAGACTTCCATGCTTTGATCTTTTCCATCTGAGATTCTTCATGATCCTCTGAGGTTTCTCGTTCTTCAATCTTTGGTTGTTCTCTAACAAGCTTTGGAAAATCTTCTTCAAGATCATATGGTAAATTGACCTTCCTGCATGAATCTTCATACCATGAATTGTTTTCATCAAAAACTACATCTCTGCTTACCAAGAATCCGTTGTTGGTAGGGTTATATAACCTGTAGCCCTTTTGATTGTTGTCATATCCAATAAATACACACCTTTCCGCTTTTGGATCCATCTTGCCTCTAACCTGTGAAGCAACATGAGCAAAAGCAATACATCCAAAAATTTTACAATGATCTTAGCTTGGTCTTCTTCCATTCCAAGCCTCATATGGAGTCATCCCATCAAGGGATTTTGAAGGCAACCTGTTAATCAAGTAAGTGGCTGTAGATACAGCCTCAGCGCATAGATAATTAGGTAAATGCTTTTCATTTAACATGGACCTTACAGCTTCAACAATTTGTCCTATTCCTCCTTTCTGCCACTCCATTTTGCTCCGGAGTGTACCTTGTAGTTACCTCTCTTTTGATTCCTCTTTCTTGAAGAAAAGAATTAAACTCATGAGAGAAGTATTCTCCCCCTCCATCTGACCTTAGCCTTTCTAGTGATTTACCTGTTTGATTCTCCACAAGAGCCAAATATCTTTTGAAACATGAAAAAACTTCATCTTTGTGTTTCATAAAGAATAAGATAGTCCATCTACTGCAATCATCAATAAAGGAGACATAATACCTTGATCCAGATATTGAAACTTCCTTGCTAGGTCCCCATACATCTGTATGAACCAACTCCATGAGATCTCCATGCATATAACCTTTCTTCATGAATGATAACCTGTGAGACTTTCCAAGTTGACATGCACTACACTTATAAATCATATGTTGTTTTGACAAGTTAGGAAGTCCAAGTACACTTTGGTCCCTGCAAATTTGCTTTAATGACCTTTCACCAATATGTGCTAACCTTTTGTGCCATACTTCCAATTCTGTGAGTGTCTGACTACCATAATTAAATAGAGCAATGTTTCTAGTGTCTTGTAATTCAAATGTGAACAATCTACCTATCTTTTCACCTTTTGCAATTCTTTTGAACCCTTGACTTGGATCTTCAACAAATGCTCCTGCTTTTGTGAACGTGACTTGCAACCCTTTCTCTACTATCTGCCCAACACTTATCAAATTCTTTGTAATGGTAGGGACATAGAGTACCTTACTGAGTAGGTTGATGTTTCCATCAGGTGCTTTGACATTGCCTATTTTCTCCACAAGATGTCTTGTATCATCTCCTGTTTGTACCTCATGCTTATTCCTTGGATCTTCTAAATCTGATAGGAGTGCCACATTTTTTGCCACATGATTTGAACAACCTGAACCTATGTAGAAAACATGCTCATCAGATTTACCTTGTGGCATAGCCATGTTCATGATCAATAATGAATCCTCTTTGTTTGAGTCTTCTGTGTAGTTATTGAAGTCTCTCCTTCCTTTGTAGCCTCCTTGAGTTTGAATGATTGTAGTTGTTGTAGTTGCCATGATAATTGTTGAACCTTGCTCTTGAGTAGCCATAACTTCCTCTATTGTATAGTCTGCCTCTTTGATTCCTGGAATTCCTAAAGCAATTTTCAGTTGTATGATTAGTTAATCCACAAATAGAACATGAGTTGGAGTCTTGGGATCTTCCCATGCCTTGTCTACCTCCTCTTCCTCTACCTCTACCATGTCTTCCTCTACCTGCATAGTTAGCTTGATATGTACCTGCTTCATCATCCACTTTCTTTGCCTTTCCTTTGTTATCTTTGGACTTGCTTTTATCAGTGTATAAAGCTGAAGATTGAGTACCTTTAGAGTTTTCTCCATTTTTGATAAGCTTTGCCTCTTGAGTAAGTAGTTGTCCAATAAGTGTATTGAAATCAGGTACATGCATGTCCATGTACAAATCCATAGCTGTGGTGAATGCTTCCCACTTGTCATCTGCCTTCAAGCCATTGATGACCTGCCTTACAATTTGCTCCTCATCTATTACCTCTCCAATGCTTCCCAAATGATCTGCTATGTCCTTGAGCTTTGTGAAAAAATCGGTCACATTTTGTTTGGGAGCCTTCTTGAGAGTTGTGAAATCCAGCCATAGTTGATGCTTCCTAGCTTTGGTACTTGAAGAGAAGAAGGCTTCAAGTGCATCCCACACTTCCGGAGATGTCTTACAACTTCTAATGTGACGCAACAAAAAATTTGAGATAGAGTTGAGGAGATAAGACCTTGCAAGTGCATCCTTGGAGCACCATGTGCTCAATCTTTCTTGCTCTTCTTGTGTTGGTTGACTTTTGTTCCTGAAACTTGGCATAACTTCATCTCCAGCCACATAACCATATAAACTTCTACCTTGGAGATAAGCTTCCATTCTTAATGACCAAGCTAAGTAGTTACCTTTTTCCAATTTGTCATTTGATGAAGGAAATCCATCTGCCATGTTGTCCAACCTTGCTCTGATACCAGTGTTAAGAGATGGATGGGTAGGTGCTTGAAGATGAGAAGGTGTTGCAAAATCCTTGATCTACACCAGCCAAATGAACTCCACGAGTATGTGGTGGGCCCTTTTAGCTTGCCAATGGATGTATTAGACACCCTATGTACCTTGGAAGATCACTCTCAAAAAGATAGATCAAAACAAATAAGTTCGAGTTAGCTCAGAGGTGAAGAACTTGCTATTTCGGTTCATACACCTATCCAGTGTTTTGCATAATTCTTTGAGCACAGAAGCAATTAGCTTAATTCCTGTTGGGGAAGTCTAGTTAACTTAAAGAGCTAAATTTCAAGAGTAATCTCATAAAAAATAATGAACCACACACTGAGAATGATGTTTAAGAACTGATGACATCATCCCGATTTTCATGGGCTGCTACAGTAATGAGACGAGTGAACCGAAAAATGAACATAACTCCATATTTAAGAACTAAATGATTATGAAACTCTGTATGCTTATACTAGACAGTATGTTAAATCCAACAAGCTTTAAATCATTGAATTTGGGTAAGTACACACTGAGAAACAGCTCTAACAAGATGAGTACAAAAGTCGGGTACCTGACAGAGGTAAAAATGAACGAACACTGTTGACGTCAGCTGAACATAACTGAAGATTGAAACACCCAAATGAAATGAAAATTGGTGAGAATATATTAGACTTATAGAGCTAACTTTACAAGGTTAAATCACTGAAAATAATGCACCAAGCTTAGAGAAACCATCTCTGCAATCTGACTGAGAAAACTGAGAGATATGGCAGTGAGTAGTACACTTCACAAGAACATGGAAATATGAACCCAAATGATAATGAAAATGAAAGTATATTGCTTGTACAATACAATGGACTTACTGATATATATGTGTGCTTTGGAATCACACCTTGATATGGCATAAAGCTTAGCTCTTGAAGGTCTTCACATAGGTCTCTCTAACCACGACTAAAGCTGCCATCTATTTATAGTTGAGTTTGGGAGGCTAACTTCCCTCAATCACTCTCCAATCAATTAGTGACTGATTTGATTCTCTATCTATCACAAATCACGAATTCGTGGCTCTTCTTTCCCTTTTTGATCAAGTGGACTCAACCACTTAAGATTCTTTCACTTTTACATTAAGTAAACTCTTCAAAAGTTACAAGAGGTAGTTCACAAGTGAACTTTACATTGACTTCATTTTAAGGCTTCTTCTATGACTTTGTGGGACTCAAGCCAATACTTAGGCTTGTCATAGACTTGCTCCAACAATGGGAAGTGGCATTAATAATCCAAATGGTTTACCATGATGCTGTTTTACACGCTGACATACAATGCATTGAGAAACATTATGTGCAATATTTTTTTCCATGTGTGACCAAAAGAAGAAATCTTTGCAGGCAAAAATGGTGCTTTGTATGCCTCTGTGACCCATGTAAGATGGTTCATGCATTTCTTTGATGACCAAAACCTTTAAAAGCTTGAGTTATGCATAACCTATGTTGGAAATAAAGAAAAACATTGTGAAATGTATAATGTTCATCAGATAAAGATGCACCATTGTTGAATTCATGCCATGCACGTGAAAAATACGAATCATGTCTATCATTGAATTCCAAACAATCGGCACCAAAGAACTTTTGCAAAAATCAAAGAGAACAAAAATTATAAGACCTAAAGCATAGAGAAAGACAAAGGCTAATAGTACGCGCACTACTTACCAATATCTCAGATCTAAACCGAGGGAGAGTGTGTGTGTAGAGAGAGAGATCTCTGTGTGTGTGTGTGTGTGCACAAGACAATGCAGTTCGCAATTCGCTTTGCGCGCACAAGTTTGACAGAAGACAAATAGTACTAAAACACGCGCAAAAAAGTGAAGTTTTGCTCTCGGGTTCTCGGTATGTTTAAAAGTCGACCTCAGTATGTCCGCCGGTATGGGCGTCGGTATGGGCGTCGGTAACTTACTGGAAGTTACCCACGCTTATACCGATGATCATACCAACGCTCATACCGACACTTATATCGACGTCTTCGGGGCACACCAACGATTCGTTTAAAATGGTCATACCGACGGTCACTTGACTGTTGGTATCTTTAAGTCATGTTTTCTGACGTTTATATCGACGCCGCGAGTGACCGTCAGTATAAGCGGTGTCGGTATGCCCCTCATATGTTGTAGTGAGTCCATAACCAAGTCACTTCGTCTACAACAACAATCATGCCAACGATCACTTTTTGCTAAACTAAATCTTCCCATGAAACGTAATTTTAATGCCCCATCTTATCCTAGTTTTCCTCATCCACCACAATCCAATTGCTCAACTACACCTGTTGCTTCATCTCTCCAACCTACCAAACCACCTACCCTACAAACTTCAGCGATGAATGCCCAATAGAAGTTGATTGTGACCTCTTAACATGAGACCAACAGCAGCTCAATTACATAACATGGAGGTCCATAATGAAGAAATTTATCCTCTTTGGACAGAGGAATCATTGGAGAAGGACTTAAGTACCTTGGGTAACGATATCTCTCTTCATTATCTACTTTGCATGTAGGGTACTATAAACAACAAACTCGTTAAAATTCTACATGCAAATGGTAGTTCACATGACTTCATTTCACATTTATTAGTACAGGAACTTAACTTAAAAAAATTTCCTTCTTTGTATAAAGTAAAAGCTGCATTTCAACGTAATCGTTGTAATGTAACACGAGAAGTGCATGATGTTACGATTAACATAGGCCCATATATTGATTCACGAACATTTTTAATTGCACCTTTGCAATCTTACGATGTTACACTAGGCCTGCCTTTTCATCATCATCATCATTATAATCCACGGATTGACTACCATACACATACTTTTAACTTTGAATTTAAAGGTCAAGTCATTACTTTGTTTGCATGATATGATTTCCAACCATTTTCATTGATTAGTCATACTCAAGTAAAACATGCATTTAGGAAGGGATTCAATTCATGGATTGTCTTTGTCAATGTCATCAATGATTGTACTCATACACTTCCTGATGCACATAAACCTTTCATGACTACCTATAAGGATTGTTTTATGTCTGAGTATCCCTCTGAACTACCACCCTGTCGAGGATCCTTTGACCATAGCATAGATTTAGTCCTTGGTAATTCTCCTCCTCATAAAGCACCTTATAGACATGGTCCACTACACTGAAACAAAATAGAAAACCAAGTAAAAGACCTACTACAAAAAGGATTTATAAGGCCTAATTCTTCCCCATTTGGAGCACTAGTTTTCTTAGTAGAGAGAAAGAATAAAACTTACCAAATGTGTATGGACTATAGAGCCCTTAACAAGATCACAATAAAGAATAGATACCCTATACCTCGAATCGATGATCTTTTAGATAAATTACGAGGAGCTCGTGTCTTTATTAAAATTGATCTAAAATCGGGATACCATTAGATTCGTATGATGCAAAGTGATATTTTTAAGGCTGCATTTAAAACTCAAACAGGCCATTATGAATTTATCGTAATGCCCTTTGGACTTACTAATGTCCTTGCTACATTTGCACGAATGAAGAATAACATTTTTCTTGATTACCAAGCTTTTGTTCTTGTATTTTTCGATGATATACTTGTTTACAGTAAGAATGATAGTGAGCATGAGATGCATCTTAAAATAGTTTTTCATTTACTATGAGAAAACACTCTTTATGCTAATCCTGAAAAGAGTTACTTCTTTCAATGTAAACTAGAATATCTAGGACATATTATGTCAAGTGAAGGTGTGCATGTGGATCCAAAAAAGATTGAAGTTATTACATCAGTCAATGATGTTCGTTTTTTTCTTAGGTTGGCTAGTTTCTATAGGAAGTTTGTTCGAAATTTATCTTATTTATCATCGCCCCTTACCTTGTCATTGAAAAAGAAAATAAAGTTTGCACGGGGACTTACCCAACAACAATCCTTTGAAAAACTCAAACATGCAATTTCACATGCACCTGTTTTACAATTACTTGATTTTTCACAACCCTTTCATGTTGTTACTGATGCTAGTGGTTCAGGGATAGGTGGATTTTTATTGAAAAATGATCATCCCATTGCATTTGAGAGTAGGAAGCCTAAGCCCTCAAAAAAGAATTATAGTACATATGATAAAGAATTGTTAGCAGTTGTGCATGCTTTGCAAATTTGGAAACACTATCTTTTGGTCTCTGAGGTCTTAATCAAAACTGATCAACAGGCTATTAAGCATTTATTAAATGAGCCCTTAACCTCTGATTGCCATCTTAAATGGGCATCATTCATTCAAAATTTCCAACCCATGATCTAATATCAGCCTGGTAAAGCTAATGTTGTAGCTGATGCTCTTAGCCAATTTCCTTCACATTCTATTGTTTTGCATAATATTTATGCTATACAAATACATTCTTTTCAAGAAATGGTTTCCACATATGCACACATACATGCACACACATACATACACACACATACACACACATACACATATACACAAATCCATGCATACATACACACACATACACATATACACACATGCATACATACACATAGCAAAATAGAGCATACATACACACACACACATACACACACATATCTACACATTTACACATTTAGATTTTTATAGGTGTTTAACTACTTATGTTTTAGTATTTTAGGTTTAAGTCTAAGTCTTTCTGATTAGGGTTTTAGGGTTTTAACACCTACATAACATATATACACACATACACATACACATGCATATAATACATATATATAAAAAGTACTAGTGTTTTAAATAATTCAATTAAATATATAAAAATAGGACTAATTAAGAGAAAATCTGAATAAATAAATATATATATATATATAATAGGGTTTTAGGTTTTTAGCATTAGGATTAGGGTTTTAGGATTAGGGTTTTAGGTTTTTAGGATTAGAATTAAGGTTTTAGGGTTTTAGGGTTTAAGGAAAAAATCTGAATAAATAAATAAATAAATATATATAATAGGATTTTATTTTTTTAGGATTAGGATTAGGGTTTTAAGATTTAAGGAAAAAATATGAATAAATAAATAAATATATATATATAATAGGATAGATATATAGATAAATAAATATAGAAATTATTAGTGTTTTAAATAATTTAATTAAATATATATAATTAAATATATAAATATAGGATTAATTAAGAAAAAATCTGAATATATAAATAAATATATATATATAAAATACGGTTTTAGGTTTTAGGATTAGGATAAGGGTTTTAGGTTTTTAGGATTAGGATTAAGGTTTTAGGGTTTTAGGGTTTGAGGAAAAAATCTAAATAAATAAATAAATAAATAAATATATATATATATATATATATATATATATATATATATATATATATATATATATATATATATATATATATATATATATATATATATATATATATATATATATATATATATATATATATATATATATATATATATATATATATATATATATATATATATATAGTGTTTTAGATTTTTAGGATTAGGATTAGGGTTTTAGGGTTTTAAGATTTAAGGAAAAAATCTAAATAAATAAATATATATAATAGAATAATTATATAGATAAATAAATATAAAAAGTATTAGAGTTTTAAATAATTTAAATATATATAATTAAATATATAAAAATAGGATTAATTAAGAAAAAATCTGAATATATAAATATATATATAAAAAAGGGTTTTAGGTTTTTAGTATTAGGATTAGGGTTTTAGGGTTTAAGGAAAAAATCTGAATAAATAAATGAATATATATATAGGAGAGGGTTTTAGATTTTTAGCATTAGGGTTAGGGTTTTAGGATTGGGGTTTTAGGTTTTTAGGATTAGGATTAAGGTTTTAGGGTTTTAGGGTTTAAGGAAAAAATCTAAATAGATAAATAAATATATATATATATTAGGGTTTTAGATTTTTAGCATTAGGATTAGGGTTTTAATTTTAAAGGAAAAAATTTGAATATATATATATATATATATATATATATATATATATATATATATATATATATATATATATATATATATATATATATATATATATATATATATATATATATATATATATATATATATATATAGGATAATTATATAGATAAATAAATATAAAAAGTATTAGTGTTTTAAATAATTTAATTAAATATATATAATTAAATATATAAAAATAGGACTAATTAAGAAAAAATTTGAATATATAAATAAATATATATATATAATATGGTTTTAGGTTTTTAGGATTAGGATTAGGGTTTTTCGATTAGGGTTTTAGGTTTTTAGGATTAGGATTAGGGTTTTAGGGTTTTAGGGTTTAAGGGAAAAATATGAATAAATAAATAAATGTATATATAAAATAGGGTTTTAGGTTTTTTTAGGTGTTTAAGTATTTAGGTCACGTAGATCGAGGTCACGGTCTAGAGCAGGAGGTTCTAGGAGTGGATCTACAGGTAGGTCTGGAGGAGGCGGCTGTTGTGGAGGCAGTGCGATAGATGTTGTCTCACCTACTTCTACTCCTAGGAAGAGTTCCTCAGATGTAGGTATGCCATGCAGTACACCACCTGGAACACCACATACACCTTGGGGTGCTCATGACCATGATGACTCCAAGGTGTATAGTATCCGAGATGGAGCTCCGGTGATGGATGCGGCTGGCAAAGCAATGCGTGCACGTATGTGACAGCTTTGCTCCATACAATTTGAACACTCTATCATGCTGAAATGGAATGAACAGGATAAAGATCAGAAGAATTATATCACACAAAAGATTTATCAGGAGTTTCGACTAGCCGATGGACAGTCTCTTTTCAGTTTAGAGTGGATTCTGCACACCGCACGTGAGGTGATGTCCCATCGACGATCAGAGGCTCGTGATGCTTTCAGAGCAGGCTTACCAAAGCCTATATGGGTAGATGTTGAGGAGTGGGATCTGATTCGTGACGAGCAGCAGCAGACTCCTGACTGATATCGCCAACAGCGAGATGCCGCAGCCACATGTTTAGATACGGTTGGACCGTCACATTTGGGCAGTGGCGGATATGACACAATGCATCATGAGTTTGCAAGTACCATTTAATTTATTGAATTTATTTGTGTTAAGTTTCTCATCTATGTTCCTCTAATGTTTTGTATATTTGTTGCAGGAGCTGGCAATGGGTCGTCCTCCAACACGAACGGAAGAGTCTTACGGATATCACCACGGATTGACTGTACTATTGGAGGACTTGGAGGGACGCGGTGTGGTTGTTTCATGGGAGCGTTTGCGATGAGGTGATTAATTTATAAATTTGGTATTTACTTGTTGTTTGTAATTTCATGTGAATCTATCTCATTCCATTAATGTTCTTTGTTGGAGGAGTGTTGATATGGAATGTTCTTTGCATGTGTATGGCAGTGGCACTCCAAAATTTTATATTTGATTTTTATATGGCAATGCATTGCTTTGCCACATTTTGTAAAAGTGTCATATATGACAGTGGTTTGCCACACTCTTGTACATGCTTCTATGAAATCATATTTCGGTTGACATTAGAGTACACATCATATGTACTCAGTTTTTTTTGGGTAGAGTGTATTGTCTTTTGTTAAGCAACATCATGGTCATGTTGCTGTAGCAAAAGACAACACACTCTGCCAATAAAAATTTTGCAGGTATGGTCGTCGGTATATGCGACGGTGCTCCCAGTAATGTCATCGGAATAAGCGTCAGTACACGCAGCGGGCACCGGTATGCGCGATAGTGCACCCAGTAGAGGCGTCGATATCGGCGTTTAATAATGTCAGAATTACCGATGCTTATTCCGACGCTCATATTGACACTTACATCGACGCCCATACCATTGCTATAGTACCGGCGCGCATACCGACAGGTACACAGACGGTAAAAACCTCCATATACGGCCGATTTATTGTAGTGACTGGAATTATTTTTCTCCATCATAGGCAAAAGATATAGCCTCATTGAGTTTTGTAGGTTGTAAGGTGTGAATCTTAGCTTGGATTCCCACCTCCAAACCATCTTCATATTTATGTTGCAAGCTATCCTCCAGTACATCTTCAAGCATTCGAACCAATAGTAAATTTTGTCAGAACTGCTCCGTGTAGGTAGTAACCATATCACCCTCCTTCCATGTAAGGGTCGTCCATGCACATTGAGCATGCAGATGGTATTGAGGAGGAAGAAAATAATTCTTCACTTTCTCTTGGAAAACCTTTCACATTGTTGGATGCTCAGCATTGTGCCGCAAGACATTCCACCAGAGTTAAGCTTTTCCTACCAAATAGTTAGTAGCAAATTTGACTTTTTCACTTTCAACATAGATTTCATCAGTATAAAAAGCATCAAACTATGAAAGCCATGAAACGATTAAAGGGTCATCCTTACGGCCATCAAACCATAAAAACTGATAACTCTTAACGGCGATCTTGGAATGTGTGCCATTTGACTGGTAGAGACAATAGCTTTGGCCACCCTCATAAGATTATCTTCATCAGTTTGTATTTTTTCGAGAATTTTGTCACATTGTTGGATCTCGTTTTGAGCATCTCTTAATTTGTGCCATAGGAGATCCAATTGTTGCTCAAGTGTGACCTCAGGTAGAGGTGATTCGTCAAAATCCTCCATGTTATTCATAGGATCCATGAGGATGAAGAGACAAAACCCTCTTGCTAGATAGGTAAAAATAATTTTTGAGTTAGAATATAAAAGGAATTGTTGTCCTTGGGAATTGAAAAGTAAGAAAGAGATGAAAGTTGTATTAAATATAAGAAAAGAGAAGTAGAGTGAAAACACAAAGAGATAGTGTAGTAGTAAAATACTTACCTTGTGTGGGTGAGATTGTGGGTTCAAATCCTCCCACCTTGGTGAATCTAAAAGTCCTTATTGCCAATCATACATTAAAATTCGTTCTCGTGTAGCCAACAGTCGCCAAGGGAGCCTTGGGTGTCAATGATGCCAATGTAATGCATAAGTCATGCCTAAGTTCTATGCCTTAGTCAACACGTTCATCGACGCCTAAGTCGATGCCTTGGAGTAAACGTAGGTATAAACATGGGTGTAAACGTAGGTGTAAACGAAGGAGTAAGCGTAGGTGTCAACGTAGGTATAAATGTAGGTTCTCGTTTTGGAACTGAAACAAAGATGGGAACCATAATGACAGCGACAACAATAACGACAACGGAAGCAAAAGTGGAAGTGGGAACAGGAATCGAAAACAAAAACCAAAATCGGATCGAACAGAAACAATAATTTACCAAAATGAACAGAAACAGATCCCTCTATAGTGATGCATGGAAAGCTCTGATACCATTGTTATCAAGATCTTGCTCACACACACATAGAGGTTACGAACACAGAAAACACATAAAAAATAGAGACAGCACGAGACAAGAATGAATGCAATATTGGATGCAATCTCTCTCCATGCACTCTGTTCCGACATTCCATAGAGTGCATGTATTTATAGGAATTTTTTATTACATTGAAAAGAGTGGTTACATGAGAGCGGCTTCAAAAAGCATGCGTGAAACTAAAAGTTGGTGGCATTCATAGAAAGCCTTTCTTTTAATATCAAAAACTCCAGTCTACAATCACCCTTATTCTAATCACTATTTTTCTAACTATTTCTAACAATAGAACCTTCTATGCAGATTTATTTACAAACTAATTTATAAATTGGATTTCTTGATGTCTGCCCTAAAGTCTGAGTATTGATGTCCGCCCTTCATGCTTTCACACCCTCAGGAACCTTTGGTTGCTATATCAAAAATGCCAAGACACATTAATACATTAATAAATTAACACTCCAACAATGCATTGTTCAACATATTCCATAATGTGTAACATGTTTTCTCCTTGAGATTTGTAATCTCTCATCTCCTCCTAAGATACTCTCATTGTTGTGTGTTGAGGATAATTAAGCATATTTATCTTAACCTTTGTGAGTCGAATTTCTCTTTTCCTATTTCTATCAATCCTTTGCATAGTAGCCATAGTTGCCACATATGTAGCATCCTATGGGTTATTGTAAACTCTTGATTGTTTTGTACCTTCTTCCTCTTCATTTTTGTCTTCCTCTTTCTCATTCATATGGAGATTGACCTACTTGCTCTCTATTTGGGCCACCTTCATGGCCTCCTCCTTATCTTGCATTGCGTCTACCTTATCCTCTTCCTTTACCTTCATAGACTACTTAGGCCTCATTTCCTTTGCCTTAGAACCTCCGGTATCTTGTTATGGGATGCTTTGTAATAGTTATTCTTATCATAAAATCTTTTCTTTTTTTTTGTAAGTTTGGTGGTCAACTTGCTCTTCCATTTAAGCTGTGAAAGATTGAAGAAACACTGGCACAACCCTAGGGACCCCTTTTGTTCCCTGCTTTCTAGGGTTATTACATTAGATCACACTTGGGGGTTCGAAACTTGTTGTGACTACACATAATTGATTTTTATTTTGTGTTCACTACAACATATCGAAGTTATACCGAGGCTGCTACTGAGGCAAATGAACGGGCGTGATTTCTTCGCGACGTCGGTATTAGAGTCGGTATACGCGTCGGAAAGAAAGCCCCAGTATGGACGTCAATATAAGCATCGGTATGGACGTCGGTATAAGCGTCGGTATTACCGATGCTTATACTAACGTCCATACCGACACCCGCACTCGGTGTACCAACGCATATACCGATGACCATACTAGAGCTACCGGCGCATATACCGACGACCCTATCTGCACAAATTTTTTTGGGCAGAGTGTGTCGTCTTTTTCTACAGCATGATGTTGTTTAGCAAAAGACAATACACTCAGCCCAACTGAGTACATGTGTTATGTACTCTAATGGCAACCAAAACATAAACTATAATGGCAGAGTTGTCGTAAACGCTGACACATTGACTTTCCGAGCGAATCCATAACTGGAGCTCCATTACGGATATGATATATCTTGGAGTCATCATGATCATGCGCACCCCAAGGTGTACATGGAGATCCCATCTGATGCAATGTGAAGATCTCAACTCATCCAATGTACATATATGCATGCTTGTATACATATGCATTCATTTATACATATGCATATGCATTCATGTATGCATATGCATGCTTGTATGCATATGCATGCTTGTATGCATATGCATGCTTGTATGCATATGCATGCTTGTATGCATATGCATGCATGTATGCATATGTATACATGCATTCATGTATGCATATGCATATGCATGCTTGTATGCATATGCATATGCATGCTTGTATGCATATGCATATGCATGCTTGTATACATATGCATGCATGTATATGCATATGTATACATGCATTCATGTATGCATATGCTTGTATGCATATGCATGCATGTATGTGTTTACATATATATGCATTCATGTATGCATATGCATTCATGTATGCATATGCATGCATGTATGCATATGCATGCATGTATGCATATGCATGCATGTATGCATATGCATGCATGTATGCATATGTATACATGCATTCATGTATGCATATGCATATGCATGCTTGTATGCATATGCATGCTTGTATGCATATGCATGCTTGTATGCATATGCATGCATGTATGCATATGTATACATGCATTCACGTATGCGTATGCATGCATGTATGTGTATACATATATATGCATTCATGTATGCATATGCACTCATGTATGCATATGGATTCATGTATGCATATGCACGCATGTATGCATATGTATACATGCATTCATGTATGCATATGTTTGTATGCATATGCATATGCATGCTTGTACGCATATGTATACATGCATTCATGTATGCATATGCTTGTATGCATATGCATATGCATGCTTGTATGCATATGTATACATGCATTCGTGAATATGCTTGTATGCATATGCATGCATGTATGTGTATACATATATATGCATTCATGTATGCATATGCATTCATGTATGCATATGCTTGTATGCATATGCATGCATGTATGTGTATACATATATATGCATTCATGTATGCATATGCATTCATGTATGCATATGCATTCATGTATGCATATGCATGCTTGTATGCATATGCATGCATGTATGCATATATATACATGCATTCATGTATGCATATGCTTGTATGCATATGCTTGTATGCATATGCATATGCATGCTTGTATGCATACGCATGCATGTATGCATATGTATACATGCATTCATGTATGCATATGCTTCTATGCATATGCATGCATGTATGTGTATACATATATATATATATATGCATTCATGTATGCATATGCTTGTATGCATATGCATGCATGTATGTGTATACATATATATGCATTCATGTATGCATATGCATTCATGAAAAAGACGAGAGGTTGAAACTCTAATGCTCATAAATTATTATTTTTTTTAATATAAAGGAAGTTCGGCAATAGCCTACTCTCCCGGACTTGAATTAAATAAAGAAAAGTACAAGAGAAGGGGACTAGTGCCCACAGGACCCCCCAAATCCCACAAAGCAGGGGAAGCTTTTACAGAGCTTAGATGACATTACAAAGAAGGTTAATTACCCTCTCATCACCCTCATGTGGGGCCCACTTGGGTCTAAGCTTGTTATCGATCAAAAGGAGTACTTGATGATGCCTAAAGGGGGGGGATTTTTTACAGTTGACAATCCTTTTGCCAAGGAGGAACAGCGATTTCTCAATTGACCACTCCTTGGGGGAGTCACCGAAGTTGAAAGCACATCTTTCCCGCCAGATTTTCCATAGGACCTCCCCTCTGATGGCGTTCCAGAGAGTCGTGGAGCAGTCGATCGCTTCTCCCAGTAGGGCTTGCTGCCAACTGAGATGTTTTTGAAGTCTAATTCTCTTTCCAACCACCTGCCAGAGCCTGTTGGAGTTGGGGCAGGTAAAGAATATGTGTGAAGCATCTTCAATAGACCGGTGGCAGCGTTTGCACCAGGGAGGGATCCCACAAATTTTGCTAGCCTTAAGGTTGGTCCAAATTCCATGATGAAGAATTTTCCATAAGAGGACAGACTTTTTGATTTCTATGAGGGGGTGCCAGATAGCCATGAACTTCATGTCCCACCGAAGCCGCGTCCATGACAGGCACCACTTTTTGTTGAGGTTAACCTGATAGTCGATCGTTTCTTTGATGTTCGGGATTTTTGATAGGCTATTCCCATTGTGCCATTTGAGACCAAGCGAGCTCGACATGTCGTGTCCCATGAGAAGGCGAACTTTGTGTCGGTCCCAGGCGAGACATCTGCTTTGCAAAGTGTTCCATTCTTCATGGAAATGTTGATGCTAGGGTCAATATCCTCAAAGTTGATCCAGCGGTTGGTGTCTTGTTTCCAGAGATGTTTCCATTTTTTGAAGCCTTTGTTCCATAGCTTCTTGGCATTTTGAATGTTACAAGATTCCACACTCCGGATGCCATGGATCGGAAACCAAATAGAGTCGTTTTGTCTGATACCGGCAGCCCACTTCTAGTCTTCACTTATTCTTGTGAAGCTTTTGACTTTATTCCAACTCTTCCAAAGGGAGCACACTAGATTAGAGCCTTTCGGGAAGACGGGGATCGGGGAAATCAGCAAGGTCAAGATGTCAAGATTGTTCGAATTTGGGAAACCCATGAGCGCCAACTCATTCTTGTTTCTGAAGATCAGCTTGGCCCACGAGGCCTCCCCGTTGCACCAAGCCTTAATCATCCATTTGGCCGACAGTTTGTTAGCCATGCACCCAATGTCCAAGATACCAAGTCCCCCACTATCTCTATGGCTGGTGCAGATGGACCATTTGATTTTAGGCACCCCCCTCCTATTGTGGTCGCCCGTCCAAAGGAAGTTTCTACAAATACTATCCAGTTTGGACAGATCATGCTCTTTCGGTCTCCAACAAGAAAGGAAATAAATGGTAGATGATAAGAGGAACGTGTTGATAACCATAGCACGACCAGCAAGATTGATTTGCATACCTCTCCAATAGTTAAGCTTGTTTTCGAGTTTGGCAAGCACCCAGTTCCACCGCTGTTCCATAGAGACGCCAAACCCCAAGGGAATCCCAAGAAGCCAAAAAATTTGGCCCTGCGGAATGATTTGACAGCCATGATCAATGAGAAGGTCGGGCTATGACCCACCAATAGCTCTATGGGCGGTCTTAGAGTGGTTGATTATGGACCCAGAGGCTTCACAAAAAGTAGCAAGACACTTCCAGAACGTCTTAAGGCTGGTACTATCATTGTGCACAAAAGCGTTCATATCATCGGCAAAAAGTCTCATGGTGATCTGACTGTGGTCATGCGGCAAACGAAGGCCTTTAATGTTACCAGCTTCCACCTGATGCTCCACCAGCCTACTAAGCCCTTCCGTGGCAATGGCAAAGAGAAGGGGAGCCAATGGGCACCCTTGTCTGATAGATCTTCTAAGTTTGATCACCTTTGAAAGATTTCCATTGATGTTAATTTGGGTCGATGCGTTTCCGAGAAGGGTCGCGATCATCTTGGTGAATTTTTGACTACATCCAAGATCTTGTAGCGACTGAAGAATATAGTCCCATTCTAGCCTGTCGTAGGCTTTATCAAAGTCGATCTTGAGGAAATTTACTTCTTGTTTAGACTCATTTGCAAATTCAAGACCTTCCCAGAATTCTATAATGGTTTCCAAAATTGACCTGCCTTTGATGAAACCTTTTTGGTCCTCGCTTAACCATGCTCTCAAGTGGCAAGAGATTCTGTTGGCAATGACTTTGGCGATGATCTTGTATCTTGTTTGGAGCATTGTAATGGGACGCCAGTTCTCTATTCTGTTCTTTTCCCCTTTTTTGTGTACTAACTTGATAATGCCATTGTTGAGACAAGAAGGAAGCGCGCCAAACTTGAGTGCCTCTTGCCAAACCAAACGAAGAGGGGTGGCAACCACCAACTTGAAGGATTTAAAGAACTCATTAGTGAGCTCGTCGGGTCCCGGGCTTTTACCTGAGGGGAGGGCATCAATGACCTCAATGATTTCGGCTTCAGAGATAGAGGCATCAAGCAGAGAGTGAAGGTTGGGTGGTATCCTGTGGGGGGAAACCCTAGATATGGCTGCCATACAGTCCCTTCTATGGTGGGAGAGGGGGTTTGAGGTCCCCAGGAGTCTCGTGAAGTGCCCTTCAATGATCCCAAAATTATCTTCTTCCGTATTGCATACATTGCCATTTGCGTCTAGCAATAAGGGGATCGATTCTCTGTTGTGTTTCCTTTTGAGGATACGGCACATCTCTTTGGTGGGTTTGTCGGCTTTGCCAACCCACCACTCCTTGAAGAAAATTTGCAAATTTTTCCTTTGTATCTCTTCCTCGTATCTCAGTAGCGCTCTGATTTTTCGAAGTCCTTTCTGGGCTTGAGATTTTCCTTTGTTCACTTCCTCCTCGAGCCACCAGAGTCTATGATATAGAGCTTCTCTACGAGCCCGCCGCACAGTCTCTAGCATCTTCCTGGATCTAATCATGATCTGTCGTGACTTATCGACCGCACTTCTCCAACACTTGGCTGGGGACAAGCCAGAGGCGAATGCCTCCTTCCACACATCAGATATTTCTCGATGGACGGAGGGGAGAGAGAAGGAGGGCACACTGGCATGGAACCACGGAGCCTTACGGATCTTGGTGGGGGGTTGAAAAGTGATGACGATCGGGTAGTGATCAGAGATGGTGAGGTCGGTGCGTTTCGAGAGGGAAGGGTGGCCCCACTGATGAGTAAAACTCTGAGAAATGTAGCATCTATCAAGTCTAGCTTTCCTCAGGTCCTCGCCTGCTTGGAGATTTGACCAAGAAAAGCCCTTCGAGTCTTTGAATTCGACCAAATCCAAGTGTAGTTTAGTTTTGTCCCACGTTTCTTTCTCCCGACTATCGATGACCCTACCTTTGCCCATCCATCTGTCCATAGGGTCCTCTACCATGTTGAAGTCACCACAAATAAGCACGTTGTGGGGGAGCGAGTCCAAGGAGGCCCAAGTGTTAAGTCTCTCTAACTCCCCATTAGGGGCATACAAAGAAACTAAAGTAAAACAAAAGGGAGCACCGAAAGAAACAGCAATCCATCGATGGCATTCATCTTCAATGGAGTTCTCAAGCTTTTCAAACCAGAGTTGATTAATACCGATTACCGTTCCACCGGACCCCCGCTGATGCGCCGTTGGAATCCAAACATTGGTCGAGGAGACATGTCTAAGCCGTGTCTGGAGGTCTTCTCTGTCAATTTTAATCTCTTGAATACATATAAAATCTGGGTTTAGGCTAATGTCGCGAAGCCATTGACCAATGATGATTGCTCTTGAGGGGTCGGTTAGCCCTCTAGCATTTAACGAGATGATGATCATTGTCGTAGTGAGCCCTCTTTGCGGGAGGGAGCTTTGTCCTTTCTTTTCTTGGATTCATCTTTCTTTTTCGCTCGGATCGGATCCCGAGTTAGCATTAGGTTCTTGTGGGGGCTTTTCCACGGTAACTCCATAGGTTGTTTTCCTTTGCGGGATGCCTCCTGCTGGGAAGAACTGGGCACCGTTTTCAGCTCCGTTTCCGGAATAGTCGATCCGATGATGGAGCTTTCACTATCCATGTTATCTTCGTTGCTAGTAGTAAAGCCGTCTTCTTTGCTTGTAGTGTAACCCTCCTGCAAGGTTTCTTTACTGTCAGGGATCTCTAGGCCTTTGACGTCGGTGTCCACCTCAAGTTGGTTCCCACCTGGGTAGTCAAACTCATTGATTTCCTTTTCTAGATTGCAATACAAGTTGCTGGAGGGGGTAACTGACATGTTGTTTCGCTCAGAGGTTTCCCTAGGGCTTCTTTTCCTTCTTCTTCTGACTTTGATGAACCCGTCTGCATCAGCTTCTGGATTAAGGGGACCCTTGAATTCCTCTCCTTTGGTCGAGTGATTCAATGCTCCATTGCTATCTTGAGCATTTTTGGGGGCTTCTTGATTTCGCTTGCTTTTTCGTCTCAAAGGGCAATCTTTGATCCTGTGACCTTGTTGGCCACAATGAAAGCACGCGTTGGGAAGGTTTTTGTAACTGATGTCTTGCTCCCATACATCCCCTTCGCCCAAGTCCAGTTTGATCTTCAATGGAAGTGGCATACTGAGGTCAGCCTCGACACAGATTTGAGGGTGCCACCTAGCGTTGAACGAGTGTCTTGCACCTTCATAAATGAGACCACCAATGTCCTCGCGTGAGGCCAACGGCTTGCCGATAGGAGAAACGATGTCCCACACGAAGTTGTACAAGAAGTATGGCAGGTTAGGGAGCTCAACCCAGAGAGGGTACCGAAGCGATTTCGATTTGTCGGGAGTAAAATCAGGGGACCATCTGAATAGGCACAGGGTCGCCCGGCCGAGTTGCCAAGTTCCGACACTAAGGGTTCGAAACGCCATATCTTCATTTTCAAAGACTAGCAGCAAGTGGCTTGCCGGTAAGAACTGACACTTACAAACAACTAGCCCGCAGGGGAACCACTCGTTGCGAAGCCACTGTCGCACAGTTTCGAGCGGGGGCTTAGGGCCGAACATTTGGCCGACGAGGCAAACTTTCTTGAGCTCCTCCTGAGTTGACAAAATTGTGGATCTATTGAGGGAGACCAAGGGGGGTTCAGCACTCTCGAAGGCCCCTAGGGCGGCACAAGAACCCCCCTCCAACAAAGAGGCCAGGTTATCGGTCTCCCCGGGAGGAGGGGCCAGGTTACTTCTCACAAGAGAGGGGGTCGCCAATTCCATGACAAAAGAGGGACACTCCGATTAATAACTTAAATCTCAACCCATACCATTTTTCTTCGCCAAGAAGGAAACTTCTTTCTTAATTCTTTATTTTTGGAAATCTTTAACTCTGGAATTCTTTTTTTTGCACAAAGGAAACATTTTATTTTCTATCTCTATTTCATTATTAAAGCGAACAAATCAAAGGAAGTCCCGTTGACTGCCGCTGGAGATCTATAGTCAACTCAAGCCGCCCAATCTGCGAGTCCCCATGAAAGGGGTACGTGCGAAATAAAACAATTCTGACGTCCGTTCAGATGAGCCCGCTTTTCTGAGGACGACGCCCAAAGGAGAGGAGGCGGGGGAAGTGAAGTGCCCACGAAAAAGATCCGGTTATGCCGCCTGACCAGATGAAACTCAGTTACA
Organism: Ceratopteris richardii; assembly: GCA_020310875.1. Taxonomy (NCBI): domain Eukaryota; kingdom Viridiplantae; phylum Streptophyta; class Polypodiopsida; order Polypodiales; family Pteridaceae; genus Ceratopteris; species Ceratopteris richardii. The sequence goes on from CM035409.1 coordinate 12,678,835, forward strand.
CGGGAGGCCTGGTTAGCAGACGATCGCGAAGGCAAGGGGACCACGATGGACAGGAGAATTAGTTGACTCGGTTACATGACAATCGTGGTAAGTATTTATAATATTGATCACCACAACTTTCCTTATAACACATTCATACACATACATACTTGTATTCCTACATTCATACACATACATACTTGTATTCCTGCAAACATAGATAAATGCACCCATAAAAACACATATAAATTCACATAAATGCATGTGTACATGCATGCAGACATAGATACACACATATATGAATGCATGCATACATATATACATACATACTTACTTACTTTCTTGCATGCATGCATACATACATACATGCTTGCATGGATGTTACATACATGCATACATAAATAAATGCATACATACATATTAAGAAATATGAATTTGATAAGTTTGAATATATTCATGTCTTAAACGTCCCTTTAAATTGAGGACTTATGGGTAATTCATATATTTACATAAATACATTCATACACATGTTCTAGTCCCTACGCAAAGAACAAACATGAACGTCATCTTGCTCACAATCATCACTGAAAAAGACGAGAGCTTGAAACTCTAATGCCCATAAATTATTTATCTATTTTAACCATATGTATAGTTACTATGAAAATTATTTATAGTTACTATGAAAATTATATAAGTATTTATAATATTGATCACCACAACTTTCCTTATAACACATTCATACACATACATACTTGTATTCCTGCATACATAGATACATGCACCCATAAAAACACATATTAATTCACATAAATGCATGTGTACATGCATGCAGACATATATACACACATATATGCATGCATGCATACATATATACATACATACTTACTTACTTTCTTGCATGCATGCATGCATACATACATACATGCTTGCATGGATGCTACATACATGCATACATGCATACATAAATAAATGCATACATACATATTAAATTAAGAACTATGAATTTGATCAGTCTGAATATATTCATATCTTAAACGTCCCTTTGAATTGCGGACTTATGGGTAAGTCATATATTTACATATATACATTCATACACGTGTTCTAGTCTAACCTTTGGAATAGGTATCTCCTTTATAAACTTCTCATTAGTAACAAGACTGTCTAAGCTCATTAAGGAAGCTTGCACACCAATTGGAAAATTATATTCAACATTAGCCTGAGTAAACATAGATGCCCATTTAGTAAAACCATTCCATTTCTCAGCTAAATTTTTTGATATCCATACACATGCACACATACAAAAAGAGGAAATGCATTCATATCTTCTAAATATTGCATTTTCTTTTCAAAATTATTCAGTATTAGTTATTTGGTAAAGATACACTATACCAACTAGAATGGTTGTTGATGCTTCATCCTTGAAGATCAAGGAGAACAATGGAGAGAGATTGTGATGAGAAGTAAAAGTTCCTGTTGTTAAAACTATTGTGTGCGTAGGGATGGAGAATGTGTCGTTGAGAAGGATTATGTTTCTTCAAAACCTATGTTCTAGTGTGAAAAGTTGTTTATGTCTGGAAGTTCGAAGAAAGGTTTTGTGAAGACATAAAAAGTCAGGTTAGCAATGAAAATTTTAGGGAAGAAAGAATGTAGAGGAAAGTAAACTTTTCTCCTCCAAGCCATTACCAAATTATCCTTCTATAGAAAATCTAATTTTTTAGCTAGAAAATGGTGATGAAATCTTTGATGAAATCTTTCTTTGGACATTTAGAACATTGTATTAATAGACTTTTATTTTGGGACCTAGTGCTCCTTTTTTAGATTAATGCAAGAATATCAAAAGAACCAAACGTGGTTACCTGCATATTTTTTTTGTTCTCTTGTTGAAGTTGGTGTAACTTGGATAAGTGTATAGATCAATTTGGAATAAGTTCATTAAAGAACTCTGATCACACAATAGTTAGCAATTAATCCGCCTAGGGTCTTAATTCCTTGCATATAGTACATGTGTTAATTAAGATTTACAGGAATTAACACACATAATAATTTCCTTGGAAGAATTGGAGGTTCAGCAACAAAACAAGATCCAATATCTTGAAGAGAAGTGTGCAAAACAGACAGAGCATATGGCTAGGGTTTATGCAACTGATTCGTACATGTATCCACTATTTGTATCATCATGTTTCTCCACTATTCGTATCATCAAGATAGTGAACTCTACTAGTTATGGAAGCTAAAAGATTGCAAGGAAAATTTTGTTCTAGATGACATGCTTTTGTCAAGGCAAGGTTGAAGCTGCTTATGTCGAAAGGTCTCCTATAAGTTGTGAACTTTTATAGATTATTTACTATGGATGTTGTCTAAAATCTATTTCTCATTGTATTATTCGTAATATTAGTAATCCTTATTGCTTATTCTATGTATAGAAAATGATACACATGAATGTTGAATGAATATATCCTTCACGAGTGTTCGAGTGTTGATACAATGTTTTACTAAACTTGATGATCATGGTTCATTAGGGGCAAAAGTGAACCCTACATGGGCGTTCTAAGGATTCCTAATTTTCTAGAATTAAAAACTTAATCTATGAGATTAAGAGGGCATAGAAAACCACTAGTGGTATTTTCAATTAGATTAGATTAATAGAATATTGAGTTTCAAATTTGAAAAGCAAATGCGTTTGGCCTTCGGATCCTTCAATTGAATGGCCAAGATGAAAAGGTATCAATCACTAGACATGCAAGGTCTGACATGCATGAAAGTATGGAGATTCTCATAGATTTTTTTTGCTCACCCTCTGCAAGAATCATGGCCAACGTTCAATCAGATTTGGGGTTGATCTCTTTTGTGCACTCAATTGGAGTCTTTAGATCCTCATCCTATGGTCCACAAAAAATGGTGCCTTTTCCATTCTGCACATGATCCCTAACCATTCACTCAAGAGAATATCTAGTGTACCACATGCATAGGAGCTCAAAATTCAAGATCTTCAATCGATTGCATCCGATTCGAGGTCTAATCCAAGGCTTCATAAGCGATGTCACCTTTTCTCTGAGGGATACAATCTAAGCCTTTGAAAACCATCCTAATCCAAGGGCCCTTATTCAAAAGTTTCTTGACTTTTGCCACTTAATATTAGGCTTTAGATACTTTAGTCAATCCCACTAGCTCTACCTGGTTTTTCCATGTTTGACCTCTCAAAGGCAAGGGAAGTCGTGGCCTATGTGGTTAGGGGAGTAGAGTGTGGCCACCAACCTCCTCTCACTGGACTATTCATAATCACTCCTTAATATAAAAGGACCATGTAGGTTCCACTCTTCCCCTAATGTGAAGAGAAGGTGGATTGCACTTGGATTATTGTTTTTCCCTCAAAAATCTAACATGGCTTGAACCTCTAATTCCTCACTACTCCTTGACCTTCTTATATAGGTTAGACATATTGATTTGTGTGAGGAAAATATTGGATGGTGATCGATCAATATGATGGTAGGGATTAATGATCAATAAAGAGAGCTTTAGTTATACATTCTATAGTGAAGGCCTTTGGTGGGAAATCCAAGAGGAACAAGGAGAAGATGAAGGAAGATAGAGGAGAGGAGAGACACACACACATGCATGGGAGCCTCAAAAACCACATAATGATCTTCTAAGGCAATGTTTTAAAAAAGATATATGTAAAAAAATGTATGGGTTGGCTCACATGACCCTTACATCCCCAACAATCTCCCAATTAAGGGTGAATGTGATCATAAGTAGCAATATAAATAAATAATGGTTTAGGATTGTACAATAATTCACAAGAATAGTCTAGATCCAAATCCACAAAAATCAATCTACATCAAATACCTCAAACAATGTGTATACATTGACCTCAAACTACTCTACACTCATATCAACAAAAGTTGAGCTTACATCTGACTCATGCAAGAATTGATGAAGTTAATACAAAGATCCAACTTGCTCTATGCCTATGTCAATCATCAAATGACTAACAACTCCAAGTGAAAATGCTCCAATAGCAACTGCAATGTCTAGCCTCCAGCATACAAAATCGTACATTAGGTTCTTGAATGCTGAAGAAACATGTGCTATCATGGCTAAGCTAACCATGTCAGCCATGCCTTTCTCCAAGGCATATAAGGCACCATCATCAAGACCAACATATCATTATATATGCATGCCAATATCTAGCATAAGTGAAACCAAGAATGATTGCATAATCTCTAACTCCTCAACACCCAAATCAATAGTCATATCAACCAAGGATGTGTCTAGTTGTGCATCGTAAGAGATGTCTTGCTCTACCACACACTCCCTATCATAAGATTTATCCTTGTATGAACATGCCTCACATGTGCTAACTATACAACATCAACACAAGGTCCATCCAATGAAACTCTAACTAAGTATCATCATAATGCTCTACATGATTATCTACATCATGCTCTAGACCATCCAAATGAGCACCAAAATTGTCCTCGACATGAGCATCTATATGATCAGCAAAATCATGCTCTACATAACATCACGAGCATCTAAATCATTCTCGAGATGAACATCTATTTGAGCATCTAAATCCTTTCTGCAGGTAGAAAAAGTGAGACATGGTGAGTCTCACACCAAAACTAAGGCTGAACTCACAATAAGATGATACTATCTCACACATGGAGTACATGTGCTAGATACCTATGCCCAATCCTAGCACCTCGAAAAATAATATGATGTTCCAAAATCAATTGAAAATCATGCTCACCAAATGATACTTGACAACCACAATCTCTCTACTAATTAATTGATATCAATCTCATAGGGAATGAAGGCATATAATGTACATGTATGAGTGTAAATGATGATCCATTAGGTACCATATGGCATGGCATACATCACCTCTACCTTAATTCATATGTCGTGCCACCAAACATGTGCATAAATCCATGACTCACATATGAGAATCAACAAAACCACTCACAAATTGGAGTAACATGAGAAGTGCACATGCACATACATACACGCATATGCATACACACATAAAAACACACACTTGCACATATAAACACAAACACTCTATACAAACACATGCATATGCACACACACATAGACAAACAAATGCATACACACACATACAAACTTATGTATACACACACATATACACATGTATACACACAACACACACACGCACATACATACATAAACATATACATACACACACATGTGCATACATACACATGTGTGCATGCATACTCACATGCATTTGTGCAAACACATGCATATGTATACATACATAAACACAAGCCCATACACACACATAGGCTTACACATACATGCACATATACACAAACACATATAGATACTTACACATACCTATACACACATAGACACACACACATACTCACACAAATACACTCACATGCATACATACACTCATATGCATACATACACATATGCATACACATGCATATGCATACATACATACACAGATGCATACATACACATGGACATACACACACATGCATGTATACACGCACATGCACATGCATACACACACATACATACACACATATGCACACATACACACACAAACACATTTTACAAGCACATGCATACACACACATACAAGCACTTGCATATACACACATACACATACATATACACACACACATGCACATACATACACAGACATATACATACACACATGTGCATACATACTCATATGAATTTTTATACAAACATACAAGCATGCATACATACACACATACATAAAAAACACACATGCTTACACATACATACACGTATACATACATATTGGAAGAGATGCATGGATACCTCAAAGAAGTGAGGTGGTACTTCCAAAGCCTACTTAGTGCCTGCCCCATTTCACTTCATGGTTATGTAGTAGGCCGTCTTAGCTTGCAAATGACACAAAACAAGTACCAATGTACTTTGGAGATGATGCTTCAAACAATTGAATCAAAATAGATAACTTTCCAACTAGCTTGTGAACAAAAACTTGTTATTTTGGTCTTGACACCTGCTGGATATTTAGCTCAGCGCTCCCAGTACAGTAGCAATTAGGAAAATTCCTTCTAGTGATATCAAACTAGTTTATAGAGCTAATGATTCCAAGTGAAATAAATTACAATGATCTACTATGTAGTGAGCAATCAATTTAACAATCAATGGCTTACCCCCGATATTTTAGGGACTATGTGGGGAATGACTAGAGATCACGTTGATGCAGATTTCTCTCAATTGGATGAAAAAATTCCTTTGAAAATTTGAACGCTTGCAGTAGACTTTGATTTAGTTTGAACAAGCTATATATCATGGAAGATCATGGAGAGACCACTGAGATATGAGCATTCAAAGTACATTGTACTGAGTGGACATAGCAGAGAAATCAAGAGAGATACTCAATGATGTATATGTATTATGGAACACGATTTAACAAGATCATTGGCAAAGGCATGATGCCCAATGATAGTGGGATGAGTGAGCTATAGATTGAGCTACTCAATCCCTACTAATGATCAATGAAAAGCTATAAAAAAGGAGTGCATTTGGCCGCTAGATTTCCAAGTCTTTCTATAAGTGCTTTCTTCAAATTTGAATTTGATTTCAAATTTGGCACTCTAAAAAGTGATCCCCTTAATCTAGGAGATTTTCTCTCAATCTAAAGTTGTGACTATCATTCTATATAACTCCATGAGTTTGTAGCCTTTTACAATATTCTCCAAAGGTAAAACCTTTTACAATGTAAATCATTAATCCAGTACAAGGTATGCTTCATATGAGCCATCAAAATCTTCTTCAAGGTCTAGCCAAATGTGAAGGCTTGGATTTGCACCAATAGCTCCACCTGAAGCCAAACATCTTGGCTTGGTCTTCTTTATGATTCTTCTTGAATGTCCTACAATCCAATCATATCTTTAAACCTGCAAAGTTTAGTACCATCAAGTGCTTTGGTCACTAAATCTACACGTTGCATATTTGTGGACACATATGATTGGTTCTTGCATGATAGATAGGATTTGTTGCAAGATGAAAAGAGCTTGTATTGTCACCAAAGATCATAGGTGAGTGAGTGTGAAGTCACAGATCTGAATATAGTAATCTAATCCATATGGCTTCTTGTGTAGCATTGGCTAATCCCCTGTATTCAGCCTCTATCGAAGATAAAGAAACAGTAGGTTGCTTCTTGGAAGACCATGAAATGGGCTTATCACCTACAAAAGAAGGATAACCAGAAGTAGTTCTCCTGTCATCCTTACAACCTGCCCAGTCTACATCTGAGTATAGCTTGATGTCTAAATCTGGTGTGTATGGAAAGCATAAACCTTGATTTTGAGTACCCTTGAGATACTTCAAAATCCTTTTGGCAACTTCCAAGTGAGGTGCTCTAGGTTTATGCATGAATTGACTTAAGACACTTACTCCATAAGCTATGTCAATCCTTGTCAATGTTGCATAGTTTAGACTTCCAACTATGCTTTGATATCTTGCAATGTCTTCAAGCAAATCACCTTCATGAGCACTCAATTTATGATTTACCTCCGGAGGGGTGCTAGCTATTATGGCATTCTCCAAGTGGAACTTCTTCAACATGTCCTACACATACTTCCTTTGAGTCATGTAAATTCCAAAATTTGTATAGACTAATTCAAGTCCAAAAAAATACTTAAGAAACCCTAGGTCACTGATCTTGAGCTCCTTCATCATTTGGTTCTTGATATGTTTGATGCCATTGGCACCATTACCTATAAGTATGATTTCATGAACATACACACATAGATACATCATCTCTGAATCACTTCTCTTGACAAACAAAGAAGGTTCTGCCTTGCTCATTATAAATCCTTGATCTTGAAGATAGGTACTTAACCTATGATTCAATGCCCTAGGTGCCTGCTTCAAACCATAAAGAGCTTTGTTAAATTTGCACACATAATTTACCTCGCTTGGGTCTTCATAACCAGGAGGTTGAGCCATGTAGACCTCCTCTGAAATCCAACCATTGAGAAAAACATTTTTCACATCCATATGATACATATTCCAATTCCTAGATGCAGCCACACTTACCATTACTCTCATGGTTGGCATTTTAGCCACAAGAGAAAATATCTCTTCATAATCAACTTCTTGGTTTTGTGCAAAAGCCTTAGCCATAAGTCTAGTTTTATACATGTTAATGGATACATCTGAGTTTCTCTTGATTTTTTAAATCCACCTAGAACCAATTACCTTCATTGATGCCTTCTTAGGTACTAGCTCCCAAGTACCATTCCCTTGGAGTGCTTCTATTTCTTCATCCATAGCTTCCTTCCATCCTTCTTTGGTACGTGCTTCTTCATATGAAGAAGGTTCTTCAAGTGATTAATCCTTAGCAAGATAAATAGAATGCTTAGTAACTAATTAAGTATCTTACCCATATCTGATTGGTTTCTTCCTCTCCCTTTGTGATCTTCTTAGAGATTGGTTGGATGAGTCAAGTAAATCTTCCAACCTCTTCATCTTGGCCTTGCCCTTTGACTTCCATGATTTGAACTATTCTAAGTTGATGGTGTCCTCATAATTTGATTTGATGTCTTCAATTTGACTTGGCTCCTCCTTGGTGAGGCTTGGAAATTCATCTTCCAAGTCATATTGCAACTTAACCTTCCTACACTCACTTTCAAACCAAGAATCATTCTCATCAAATACAACATCTCTATTGACCATAAATCCTTTGTTGGATGGATTATAAAACCTATATTTTTTTCTCATTTAAATCATACCCTATGAATATGCACACATCCAAAGATTTTGCAATGATCAAGTGATGGCCTCCTGCCATGCCATGCTTCATATGGGTTCATCGCATCAAGTGATTGGGATGGCAACCTGTTAATAAGATAAGTGGTAGGAGATACACTTTCTAGCCATAAATAATTAGGTAACTTGTTTTCATTAAGCATAGATCTAGTTGTTCCTACAATCAACTTGTTTCTCCTCTCTGCTACCGCATTTAGCTTAGGGGTATATACCTTATAGTAATCTACCTTTTGATACCTCTATCTTGCAAGAATGCATCAAATTCATTGGAGAAGTACTCACCTCCTCCATCTGACCTTAATCTCTTTAGACTTCCTCCTGTTTGATTTTCCATGTGTGCAAGATACTTCTTGAAGCAACCAAACACTTCATCTTTATGTTTCATAAATTAAAAGATAGTCCACCTATTGAAATCATCAATGAAAGACACATAGTACCTTGAGCCTGAAATTGAAGGCTCCTTGCTTGGTTCCCATACATCTGTGTGGACAAGTTCCAAGTAATCCTCATGCATATAGCCTTTCTTTGAGAAGGGTAACCTGTCAGATTTACAAAATTGATAAGCACCACATTTAAAGATCATATGTTGCTTGGATACATTAGGTATCCCAAGCACACATTGATCTCTACATATTTGCTTCAAGGTTCTCTCACCAATATGCCCTAATCTTTTATGCCAAATCTCAAGTTCTGACAATGTTTGATCCTTGTAATTATAAAGTGCAATGTTTCTAGTGTCCTCAAGTTCAAATGTAAATAGTCTACCTATTTTCTTCTCCCCTAGAAATTCTCTTGAATCCATGTTGGCGGTCCTCCACAAAAGCTCCATATTTTTTGAACCTGACCTACAAACCTTTTTCCACTATCTGTCCAACATTCATCAGATTCTTGGTGATTGTAGGTAAATAAAGAACCCTGCTCAAAAGATTTCTATTCCCATCAAAAGTTTTGATATTTCCTACCTTGACCACTGAATGCTTGGTGTCATCACCTATCTGCACTTGGTGCTTTCCCTTGGGCTCCTCAAGATCAGAAAGAAGAGCTACCATTGCCTACTACATGGTTTGAACATCCTGAGTCAATATAGAAAAGGTGCTCATCATTCATACCTTGTTTTGAGTTCATATTCATAATGAGAAGAGAATCCTCTTGATCCTTTGTGTAATTTTCATTTATAATTGTTGTTGTAGCCATGGTTGTAGCCTTGATTATGGTTGAACCTTCATCCTTATTGTGAGTAGCTACCTCTTGAAAGTTCCTATAGAACTCATCTGTAGTGTGATTAGACAGTCCACATATGTTGCATGGGGAAGAGTTGAAGGGTCTCCCCCTACCTTGCCTACCTCCTCTACCCCTTCCTCTTGAGTTCCTACCTCTCCCTACATAGTTAGCTTGAGAAGTTTTACCTTCATCTTCAACCTTTTTGCTTTTCCCTTTCTCTTTAGACTTTCCTTTATCTGTATATAGGGCAGAAGAGTTGTTACCTCTTGATGGTTCTCCATTTTTGTTGAGCTTGGCTTCATGGGTAAAGAATTCTCCCATGAGTGTGGTAAGCTCTAGAATCTGTACATCCATGTAAAGGTCCATTGCAGTTGTGAAGGCTTCTCCCTTATCATCTCCCTTGATGCCATTGATTATTTGTCTCACAATTTGCTCCTCTTCAATCTCCTCTCCTATGCTTTCCAATTGATCAGCCACATCTTTGACTTTGGTTACATATTCTTACACACTCTGCTTCGGTTGCTTCCTTTGAGTGGCAAACTCAATCCATAGTTGCTTTTTTCTAGCTCTTGTGTTGGAAGAAAAGTATGAAGACAATGTATCTCAAGTCTATTGGGAAGTTTTACAGTGAGGAAGAAGGAAGTCAGAGATAGAGTTAAGTAAATATGACCTTGCTAAAGCATCTTCGGCACACCATGAGTTGAGTCTTTCAAGATCCTCTCTTGTAGGTTTTCCTTTGCTTCTGAAAATGGACATCTCATCTCCTGATATGTTTCCATAGAGACTCCTTCCTTGTAGATATGTCTTCATCCTCAAGGACCATGCTTGATAATTGTTCTTGTCCAATTTATCAATAAAAGAAGGGAAACCATCTCCCATTTTACCTCAACTTGCTCTGATACCACTGTTGGAAGAGATGGATGGATACCTCAAGGAAGTGAGGTGGTACTACCAAATCCTGCTTCGTATCTGCCCTATTTCACTTCAAGGTTATGTAGTACGCCCTCTTAGCTTGCAAATTTCAGAAAATAAGTACCTATGTACTTAGGAGATTATTCAAACAATTGAATCAAAACAAATAACTTTGCAAATAGCTTGTGACCAAAAACATGCTATTTGGTCTTGACACCTACTAGATATTTTGCTCAGTGCTCCTAGGAGAGTAGCACTTAAGAAAATTCCTTTTAAGGAAATCAGACTAGCTTAAAGAGCTAATGATTCCAAGTGAAATCATTTAAAATGATGTACTATGTACTGAGTAATCAATTTAACAATCAATTGCTTACCCCCTATATTTTAGGGACTATGCAGAGAATGGCCAGATATCACTTGATTGCAGATTTCCCTCAATTGGTTGAAGCAAATCCTTTGTAAATTTGATAGCCTAACCTAGACTTTGAGCTAGTTCAACAAGCTATAGATCATGGAAAATGATTGCGAGATTATTGAGATATGAGCATTCAAAGTACACTTTACTAAGTGGACATAGTTGAGAAATCAACAGAGATACTCAATGATGTATATGTATTAGGGAACAAGATTTTACAAGATCATTGGAAAAGAAATGATGCCCAATGATAGTGGGATGAGTGATCTATAGAGTGAGCTACTCAATCCCTACTGATTATCAATGACAAGCTATTAAAAAGGAGTGCATTTGGCCAGGAGATTTCCAAGCCTTTTTATAAGTGCTTTCTTCGAATTTGAATTTGAATTCAAATTTGACTCTCTAAAAAGTCACCCCCTTAATCTAGAAGATATTCTCTCAATCAAAAGTGGTGACTATGAGTCTATCTAACTCCACGAGTGTGTAGCCTTTTACAATATTCTCCAAAGCTTGGATCCATTATTTAAACTCAATGCTCAAGTGTCAAACAAAGATCTCATGGAAAGTTTCAAAAATGCCATTTCAATTATTACTTTCCTGCATAGATGGTCGAGATGCATTCCATCATAGGGTGGCTTATGTAACTTGAGAAGGAAGTTTTAGAGATCTATGGCATATTAAAGCAATTCAAAATCATGCATACACACACACAGACACACATACACACATATACACACAAACATACACACACACACACACACACACACACACACACACACACACACACACATATATATATATATATATATATATATATATATATATATATATATATATATATATATATATATATATATATATATATATATATATATATATATATATATATATATATATATATATATATATATATATATATATATATGAGTGCTTTTACTAACAACTTTAAGTGGTAGTTGTGAATGTAATTGGACTGCATATGGGTTTCTTCATTCAAAACGAAGAAATTGCTTAAGTGTATCATGTGCCAATGATTTGGTATACATTTTTTTGTGATATAAATTTTTTACATTCTCCAACCAAGGTATCTTCAACAACAACACAAACAAAGTTTGGACAATCCAAAACTCATGAAAGCTTACCAAATGATTAATGGAGTGATCATGAACTAGATGTAGACCAAAATGATAGTTCACACATGTAAGAAGTGGATGTATGTTACTTTTAATAGATGATGTTGTATAAAATAAAAAAATGATATATCTTTACTCATGTGAACCACCTCTATTGGAGGTTGGAGGGTGTGAGGCCACTTGGCACTCATGCATGAGATGCATGGAATAAGAGAAATTAGAGTTTATATATATATATATATATATATATATATATATATATATATATATATATATATATATATATATATATATATATATATATATATATATATATATATATATATATATATATATATATATATGTGTGTGTGTGTGTGTGTGTGTGTGTATGTGTGTTGTGTGTGTTGTTGTTATCATATGCATCCAAATAAATTTGTAAAGGTTTTTGTTCATTTTCTAAATCATCAATTCTCTTCGTTGTATGACTCCACTCCCTTTGATGATAAATCATGAAGAAGCTTATGTTCTTTTGGTAAAAGAATACATGGACATTTTTAAGGAAGGCAGATGTTGTGCCCCCTTGATTATGAAATTCTACACGATTTTGAGGATGAATCAAACATATACCTACATTCTTTGGAAGATAGTGCCAATATATACGTTGGTGAAGGATATACTGTGCAAAAACGTTTTGAATAAAATATCATAAAATTTGATTATTTTTTGGTAATGATTTTCAAATTGAACAAAGTGTGAAAGTAAAGTTTTGCTAATCCTTTATGTTGTCAGTTAGAAAGCTTCAATGTTGTTGTCTCTATCATTCTTCTTGTAACTCAAACTAGGACATCACGAAAAAAATGATTTGGCCATAGCTTTGGAGCTTCTTTCATGATGTTGAAGGAGATGTAGATTCCAAAGATGAAGTGGTGGTGCAAAACTGTGCTCACACCAGCCAAGAAGAAGTTGTGAAGAGTGTAGTAGGCCCCTTGGTTTTCCTAATGATCACAAGTAATCACCTATGTGCTTTGGAGTATGATCCTCAAATTAATGGATCAAAATATATGAGTATAAAGTTCAACCAAGATGCACTACAAACTGAGAATGATGTGTAGCAAGTCAGGGACTTGCCCAACATTTTCAGGGTGCTTTAGTGTGTATACTAGAGAGCAAATATATGAAGATATCTCACCATTGGAATAAGCAGTGACAATGAAATTTTGTAGCTATGAACTAGAGAGTATAGTAAATCTATAGTACTTTAAATCACATCAAATGTTCAACCATGCACTGAGAACAAGCTCTAGGAAGTTTGCTGTTTTGAGATTATCATAGCAGAGAAGTGAAGTAGAGAAGTAATCAATGTATGTGTATTAGATCACATAGAAATACAATGACATTGGCAATGTTGAATTTCACAGTGTGAGGGTAGTGAAGGATCTATGTATTGAGCTCACTAATCACGAAGAATCCCTCTCAAATGATTTCATAATCGGGCTCACTTTGCGTGTTTTTTTATCCACTTTTATAGTTGAGGTTTGAGCCAAGTTTTGCATTCAAATTCAAATTCTCACCATAAAGTGAGTCCTAAACTATAGGATTTATTCTCTCATCAATCATCTACCAAGTAACCTAAGATTTAATTCCTCCTAACTCTACGTGAGAGTAGTACAATAAACATAGGCACTTTTACAAAGATAAAAGGTTCTACAAGGGGATAGTCATATGTGACTATATGTAATACATGCTAATTGTTCAAGTATGTAGGCTTGGACTCTTTTTGTACCAATATCTCCCCCTCAAGCCTAACATGATCTTCAATCTTCCTCTATTTCCTACAATCCAATCATCATCTTGAACATGTTCATCTTAGTTCCATCCAAAGACTTTGTGAGCATATCTGCACATTGAAAATGAGTTGAGGCATAGGACAATTAGATGTCCTTGCTAAGTAATTTCTCTCTTACATAATGTAACCCTAAATTTTTATAGGGTAGTTTGAGCCACATAGCCTCTTGTGTTGCATTTTCTAAGCCTCTATATTCTTCCTCTGTAGATGGCAATGCCATAGTTGGTTGCTTCTTTGATGACAATGATATTAGCTTTGAACCTGCAAAAGATAAGTAGCTAGAAGTGCCCCTCCTATCATCCTTAGAGCCAACCCGATCTGCATCAGAATACACTTTGATATCCAAATCAGAAGTGAATGGATAAAATAGCCCTTCATTTATGGTACCCTTCAAATATTTTAAGATCCTCTTGGTAGCTTCCAAGTGAGGTTTTCTTGGTGTATGCATAAATGGACTTAATGTACTTACTCCATAATACATGTCCACTTTTATCAGGGTTGCATAACTCAGACTCCCAACAAGCTTTCCGTAACCTCTTATATCTTCAAGATTTTCTCCCTCATGGGCACTAAGTTTGTCATTAAGTTCAATGGGAATTTAACCACCATATCATGAATGCACTTCCTTTGAGTAATAAAGTCACCAATGTGTGTATACAAGTCCTAATCCAAGAAAGTAAGTTAACAAGCCAAGGTCATTGATCTTAAACTATTCCATCATCTAAGATTTTATTTGCTTGATGCCATTGGCATCATTCCCTATAATGATAATGTCATCCACATAGACACATAAGTAAATAACTTTTGAGTTAGTCTTCTTTAGGAATAAAGAAGAATCTGCTTTGCTAGCAACAAATCCTTGATCCTGCAAATATGTGACTAGCCTATGGTTCCAAGCTCTAGGAGTTTGCTTTAAACCATAGAGTGCTTTCCTTACCTTGCATACATAATCTAGTTTGTCCTTGTCTTCAGACCCTAGTGGTTGAGCCATGTAAACTTCTTCTGAGATCCATCCATTTCGGAATGCATTCTTAACATCTAACTGATATAGGTTCCAATTCTCTAAAGAAGCAACACTTACGAAAACCCTGATTGTTGGCATCTTAGCCATAGGTGAAAAAGTCTCCTTATAATCCACTCCATGGGTTTGAGAAAAACCGTTGGCCACTAGCCTTGCTTTGTACCTATCTATAGAACCATCTGAATTCTTCTTGATTTCATATATCCACTTGGATCCTATTACCTTCAAGCTTGGTTTCTTGGGAACCATATCCCAAGTGTTGTTTTCTTGAAGTGCTTCAATTTCTTTTCGCATGGCTTCTCTCCATTCTTTCTTCTCATTGGCTTCTTCAAATGAAGAAGGTTCCTCTATCATAGAATCTTTAGTCATGTACATAGAATGCTTGGTAACTAATGATGTGTCATAGCCATACCTTATGGGGTTTCTACTCTCCCTTTGAGATCTTCTAAGTGCTTGATTGGAAGACTCTTAATTGCCTTCCAATTGCTTGAACTTGGTATTGCCTTTTGACTTCCAAGCCTTGAAGTCAATCTGCTCTTCATCCTTTGAGTTGACATCTTCTGGTATTTGTTGATCTTCTTGATTGAGAGTTGGAAAATTACTTTCCAAGTCATAAAGGAACTTGATCTTCCTGCAATCATCTTCGAACCATGAATAATTTTCATCAAACACCACATCCCTAATAATTGTAAATCCTTTGTCAATCGGATTATACAACCTATATCCCTTTTGGTTTTGGTCATAGCCAATGAATATACACTTTTCAGCTTTTGGATCAAGTTTCCCTCTAATTTGTGATGGTATATGTGCATATGCAATGCACCCAAAGATGTTACACTAGTCTAATGAGGATATCTTGCCATTCCATGCCTTATAAGGTGTCATTCCATCCAAAGATTTGGATGGGCTATTAATCAAGTATATGACTATTGAAATCGCCTCAACCCATAAGTGATATGGTAGTTTCTTTTCATTCAACATTGATCTTGCAGCCTCTACTATCAGTCCATTCCTCCCCTCTACCATTCCATTGAGTTAGGGGTGTATCTTGTTGTGATCTCTCTCTTTATACCTATGTCCTGTAAGAATGAGTCAAAATCATGTGAGAAGTACTCACCACCTTGATCAGATCTGATCCTCTTCAAGCTTCTACCTGTTTGGTTCTCAACCAATGCCAAATAACTTTTGAAACAGGTAAAGACTTCATCTTTATGCTTCATGAAGTAAAGGATTGCCCATCTACTATAATCATCTATGAATCAAACATAGTTCCTTGATCCTGAGATTGATCGTTCTCTACTAGGACCCCACACATCTATGTGCACAAGTTCCAAGTAGTCTTCATACATATACCCCTTTTTGTTGAATGGTTGTCTGTGAGATTTGCCGAATTGGCATGCTCCACATTTGTAAATCATGTGTTGCTTGGACACATTTGGAAGGCTAAGCACACTCTAATCTCTACATATTTGCTTTAGTGTTTTTTCACCTATATGACCTAGCCTTTTATGCCAGATCTCTAGTTCAAATAAGGTTTGATCTTTGTGGTTGAAGAGTGCAATGTTTTTGGTATCTTCAACTTCAAATCTAAAGAGTATACCAGATTTCTCACCTTTTGCAATCCTCATGAAGCCTTGTTGAGGCTCTTCCACATATGATCCATGCCTTCTGAATCTGACCTATACGCCTTTCTCAACAATCTGTCCAACACTGATTATATTTTTTGTTATGGTTGGCACATATAAAATCTTACTCAAAAGTTCATGTTACCATCTGAAGCCTTGACATTTCCAATTTTCTTAACAGAGCGTCTAGTGTCATCACCTACCTGCACTTCATGCTTCCCTTTAGGTTCTTCAAGATCAGATAGCAATGCTATATTTTCAGCCACATGATTGGAACAACCAAAATCAATATAGACAAGGTGCTCATCATCTTTACCTTGCTTGGATGTTATGTTTATGATCAGTAGAGAATCCTCTTGGTCTTTTGTGTAGTTCTTATAATCTCTTCTACCTTTAAAGCCTCCTTGATAAATGTTGTTGTAGCCTTGTTTGTAATCTTGATGATACTTGTTTCCTCTATTGTCAAACCTACCTCTGGATTGTCTATAGCCTCCTCTATGGAACCCTCTTCCTCTTTGATTCCTTGTGTTCTTCAAACACTCATCTGTGGTATGGTTGGTTAGGCCATAGATGTTGCAAGGTGAAGAGTTTTATGATCTCCCCCAGCCTTGCTTTCCTCCTTTGCCCCTTCCTCTAGTACCTCTTCCTCTACCTGTGAAGTTCACTTGAGAGGTACTAGCCTCTTCTTCATTCTCCTTATCTTTGCCTTTATCTTTACCTTTATTTCTATCTGTATAAAGGGTAGAAGATTGATTACCGCTAGAGTTGTCTCCATTCTTGTTGAGCTTTTTCTCATGTGTGAAGAGTTGCCCCATCAATGTGTTGAGGTCAGGAATTTGCAAATCCATATATAGGTCCATTGCTATGATGAAGGATTCCGACTTATCATCAGCTTTGATGCCATTTATGATATGGCTTACTATCTGCTCCTCTTCTATCTCTTCTCCAATTCTTGCAAGCTAGTCAGCCACATCCTTCATCTTGGTTACATAGTCAACTACACTTTGGTTTGGTTGATTTTTTCAAGGTTCTAAACTCCATCCATAGCTGGTTCTTGCTAGCCCTTGTATTTCATGAGAAGTATGAAGAAAGTACTTCCCAAGTCTCTTGGGAGATTTTACAATTCCTAATGTGAGGTAATAATAAATGAGATATTGAGTTAAGTATAGAAGACTTCGCAAGAGCATCCTTTGCACACCATGTAGTTAGCCTTTCTTGCTATTCCCTTATAGGCTGATGTTTTCTCCTAAATGTTGGCATTTCTTCATCTCCTAAGGTATATCCATATAAGCTTTTTCCTTGGAGGTATGCTTGCATCCTTAGGACCATGCTCGATAGTTGCTACTGTCCAATTTGTCAATGAATGATGGAAATCCATCTCCCATCTTGCTTGTTGTTGCTATGATATGACAGTTGAAGGAGATGGTGGATAGATTCCACAAATGAAGTGGGGCAAAACCCTAATTCACACTAGCCAAGAGCAAGTTTTGGAGAGTGTAGCAGGCCCCTTGGGCTCCCCAATGATAAAAAATAATCATCTATGTGCTTTTGAGTATGATCCTCTACTCAATGGATCAAAACAGATTAATAGAAAGCTCAACCAAGATCTTGGACTTGCTATTTTGGTCTCTCCATATGTCTAGTAAAGTGATCAATGCTCTCAGCCTGCTAGCAATTGGCTAGATTCCTTTTGAGAGTATCTAAGTAACTTAGATAGCTACCAATCATAAGTGATCTCAATAAAAAAGATGGAATACACCCTCAGAATGATGCTTAGCAAGTTAGAAGACTTGCATGACATTTTTAGGGTGCTTTAGTGTGCAAACCAGAGAGCAAAGATATGAAGATATCTCACAATTGGAAAAAGCAATAACAATGAAACTTTGTAGGTATGAGCTAAACAGTATAATGAGTTTATAGTACTTTAGGTCACATCAAATGATCATACATGCACTGAAAACATGCTATGAGAAATTTACTGTCTTGAGATGATCATCATAGAGAAGTGAAGTAGAGAAGTAATCAATGTATATGCTTTAGATCACATAGAAATATAATAAAATTTTCAATGTTCAATTGCACAATGTGAGGGGAGTGAAGGAGCCCTTGATTGAGCTCATTAATCACAAAGAGTCCCTCTTAAATGATCTCATAATCGGGCTCATTTTGCGAGTTGTTTTTATGCACTTTCATAGTTGAGGTTTGAGCCAAGTTTTGAATTCAAATTCAAATTCTCACCATAAAGTGAGTCCTAAACTATAGATTTATTCTTGCATCAATCATCTTCCAAGTAACCTGATATTTGATTCTTCCTAACTCCACGTGAGAGTAGTGCAATAGACATTGGCACTTTTACAAAGATAAAAGGTACAGTGACTTTTATAAGGGGATAGTCAGATGTGACTATGTGTGATACATGCTAATTGTTCAAGTATGTAGGCTTGGACTCTTTTTGTACCAAAAATTGATAATGTTCCTCTTTCTAAACCGTCTAGTTATAAATCTTGTTTAAATAAAAAAACTAACCTTGATTGTGCAAATTGAGCATTCTATTCATTTAAAATCATTTGTGATTCAACATGATTAAGGTCATCCTTTACATCTAGAATTCTTGCCATGTTCTTTTTTATCTTGAAAAAGAAAACATTACTTTTAGATCTTCAATTGAATCATGTCAACCTCTGTTATCCAATTTGATTAAGGAGCAGGACACGTTGACAGGGTTCTTGGGGTGGCAGAATTGAGTGATACTAGATTCTGCTATTTTTTCCAACTCCTTCACTGAATTTACTCATTGAATTATCAACAGAGTGACAACAATTTAGGATGCTAACTTCCCCAAATAACATCGACCAAATTGATAGACTATATCCTTCAGCAAATAACTTAACTCTTACACCAAATAACTTCACCGGATAATTGATTGATTTACTTAATGAGACAGTACAGAGTACTTCAAAGACTTCAAGCGACCAATCTCTATGTGGCAGAACATAGACAGCCTGGTATGTCCGGTGCCTAACTTTAACTTCATCTCTACTCCCCATGTACACAAGACAGAACGGTATTAATGATATCAACAGATATATTTGGTGTCTCTGCATCTTTTGCGAGTCATTTTAGGAATATAATACAAAGGTGCTGTAAGTCGCAAGATTGGCAATTGTAAAATCTGACTCTTAACGAACCAAAAGGTCGTTGCGTAAATGTTGTAACCTTGATTGATGTTGTAACCTTGATTGATGTTGTAACCTTGATTGATGTTGTAACCTTTATATAAATCAATGAAAAAAGACGCTTCAATGACACTCAGAGGAGTCGCCAGACTGTTCGTCTGGTTGATGATGTCTGTGTAGTTTCCGTGGTGTGTTTGAGAACTCTGAGTTACTCTATGTCTTTCTGTTCTATTTGATTATCTGCACCTGTATGATACAGATTGAGTTACTTTTATTGTCTCTGTTGTTTAAAGTGATTGTGTTTGGATCAGCTCTTAAGTTAGACAAAGTGATTCTATATTATGGTAAGGATAGTTTCGCCGCTGTCTGTTGAGAATGCATCAACTGGATTGTAATCGGTAGATTTTGGAAGAGTCTGATTAGAGATAGTAAGATTGTAAGAGTGTAACCAGAGTCTTGATAAGTAAGTTGTATTGACAGAGATTTTGAATGTTAGATTACGATCATGTGAGTGAGTTGATTTGGGAAAATCAAGTATAGGGCCTCTGTTTAACAGACCCCTTCCACTCCCAAGAACTCGATATATGTTTAAACGCGTCTTTGATGGCAAGACCCACGTTTAACACTCGTGCCGTCTGTGGGAAAGTGGCACCAGAGCGTTGTAAATTGATTGTGAGAAAGTGGTCATAGATTGTGAATCGACGAGTAGACTTACACAACGTATTGCAAACGTGATATATGCCGGTTACTCGTTCCGGTGAAACGTACCCAAAGTATAGGAGAAACGAACAGTATTGGGCGGTACCTGATTTGCTAAGGATGCCCCCAGGAGCTAGAAGCGCAGATAAGTTTAACCCAATTATCAAGGAAGCGAAGAACGTTAGTAGTGATTCCGGTAACATTCCGGTGGAACACACTACAATTTCGGTAGATTTCGGTGCGATTTCGGCACAGTCTGTCGAAGATATAGTAACTCCAGAGTCTACCAGGATGCAGTATGCAGTTAACTTAACAACATCTAGACAAGATTCGAGTTTGTCTATGGATAGAAGCGTGTTGGCCAAAGAAATCAGTGAAGGTGAAAAAATACCTTGTTTTGGTGAAATTTCGACAAATTCCGGTGATATTTTGGTCCCAGTTACAGAGAGTTCACAGTCTCCCAGTGACGGTTTACCATTTCCTGGTGAATCATCATTTCGGTCACCACTATTCAGAGTAAGCTTCCCTAAATTTGATATCAAGGAGGAAGGTAGCTTATTCAAAGCTGAAATCCGAAAAAGATTGAATGATATTATCAAGCCGGAGAGTGCACAGGCTGACGATATAGATTCCGACGGTCAAGAAATTCAACCTCGAAACTCAAGAGATAGTAACAATACAACAACAAGCACCATGAGTGGGCAACAAAACAATAAAAACATCTACTTCCACCTCGTCCGGTTCCAAATAGGAGTTACCTACATAAAATTCGGTGGATTTCTAGGTGATGATCTTGATGCTCATGTACGAACTTTTGAAATTAGTTATGCAGTACTTAATCATCCACTAGATCCGGTGTACAAGGCCATAGTATTCCAGTCAACACTAGTTAATGAAGCCCCCAGGTGGCTTACAGAATATGATATCAACCATTTCGGTACCTATGAAGCAGTAAGAGATGCGTTTCTGCAGAGATTCCGGCTAAAGAAGAACCTTGCCGAAATTTTTGATTACCTACAAAACAATAGACAGAAGCTGAATCAAACAGTGCAGGAATATGCCACCCTATTCAGAACTCATTTGAGACAACTACCGCCAGCCCATGCAAACCTGCCGGATGATGTCATCACGTAGTGGTTTATTAATGGTTTGACTCCGCACCTCCGACAGATTATGATCATTCGTTGTGTGGGAGCTATGATTCTAGATGTGGTTATTGCAATGGCCCTGCAGCTCGAGAATAAGGTTGGAGGTTTTACGGGAGATTTGGAGTGGTTAAAATTGAGTAAAAATGTTGCAGAAGATCCGGTTAGACAAATGTACTGCACTAGGTGCAAGAATTCACTTCATACCAGTGCCACTTGTGCACTTAATTAGATGTATTGCGCTATCTGCAATACAAACGGACATTCCATCGAAAACTGTGCCTATAACGCCAAAGTGCAGGCAACAACAACAGTAAATGCAATTATACAAGAACCAAGACAGCCTGCCACCCACTATGTACCACCTCAGACGAGAAATAATCAGCAGCTGCCAAAGGAAACCGTGCAGGAGCAAGAGTCAGTCCCAGTAACCGATGCATCGTCTTCAGAATTAGTAAAAGGTACAAGTCAAGCAGAGCAAGTATGGGAAATTTTATCTAAAGCATCCATTACTCTTCCTCTTGGACAATTACTGGCATTAGTACCAGGAGTCCGGCAACAATTCCAACAGTAGTTTAGTTCTGCGTCTTCCTGCATTCCAGCAACAGCGACAGTTCAACCGGAAACTGACTCTACGGTGGATCATTCGATTCCTTTAATTATGGTATGGTATAAAAATCATAAAATTACTCAGGTATTAATTGATGGTGGTTCCAGTGTAAACATAGCTACTGCCGCACTTTGTAAAAAGTTAGGATGGACCGAAATTGAGCATGTCCAGTTTTTTGTTAGAATGGCCGACCAATCCAGAGTCCACCCAGTAGGACTTGTACGGAATGTCCCCATCACTTTGCAGGGTACAACTTTTAAGATGACTTTCGTAGTTTTAGAACTACCGGAGTCTAGTCTTGATTATAATCTTCTTTTCGGTCGACCCTGGTTCAAACAAGCTAAGGTTATATAAGATTGGTCCACAGAGGAACTCACTTTCAAAGACAATAACCGAAAATATGTTGTAAAATTAGATGCTATTCAGCCCTGTGAACTACATGCTAGACCATATGTAGCAGAACCAGTCCATATGTTAGATGGGTTATCCGATGACGAAGAAGAAGAATTTTTGAAGAATAACATAGATTTAATCTCCTTAGGGACTGTTGACCTACAATTTGTTGTAGATAACTGGAATCCGATAGTTTGTACGGTGGTGCCTGTGACCGAACAAGTAGAGACAGAAGATACTGTTGTCAAGGATGAGGTTGATATACAACAACTTTTGCAGTCAGTTGATGGTTCAAAAAAACCTAATCAATTCTATGTTCCTGAAGATCAGTTGATAACTCATAATTTAGGAGATGAAGTAAATCCGCGACCTGTCAAGATAAAAGAAGGGTTGTCTGAAGTGTTTGAAGCAGATTTGATCCAGCTTCTTCATGAGTTCTCTAATGTTTTTGCATGGGATTACCATGACATGAAGGGTCTGGACCCTCGCATATATCAGCATCGGGTCGTACTTAAACCGGAGGCAAAACCAATTAAACAACCCAGCTACAAGATGAATCCTAACTATACAGCACAGGTAAAGGCAGAGCTTGATAGGTTATTACAAGTCAGATTCATCGTTCTAGTAGAACATGCTGAGTGGATATCTCTAATTGTTATTGTTCCCAAGAAAAATAAGCAACTTTGAATATGTGTGGATTACCGGAAACTGAATGCAACCACGGTGCCTGATCCTTTTCCTCTTCCATTCCTTGATACAATGCTAGACAGAGTAGCAGGATATGAAATGTACTCCTTTTTGGATGGTTACAGTGGGTATAATCAAGTTCGAATGATTGAACAAGACATATCGAAAACAGCTTTCATTACCAACTGGGGTGTTTTTGCTTGTACAATTATGTGGTTTGGATTAAGAAATGCTCCAAGTACTTTTCAACGATGTATGCAGGAAATCTTCTCCCCCTATCTTACTTCTTTCATGCAAGTATATCTAGATGATTTTTCTTTGTTTGGCAAAATGGTAGCACACCTGTATCATTTACGGTGTTGCTTTGAGAAGTGTCGTCAATACAGATTCTGCCTGAACCCAAACAAGTCTGTGTTTGTGGTTTCATGCGGTAAGCTGCTTGGCCATATTGTGTCTGCACAAGGCATACAAGTTGATCCAGATAAAATTGCAGCTGTGTTAGAAGCACCTGTACCTACTACACCGAAAGAAGTGATGAGATTCATGGGTCAGGTCAGATGGCATGGTCGACATTTACGATGGCTTGCTCATTTGGCAATACCCCTCAATAGATTAATAACCAGTACTCGTCGACAATTTGCTTGGACTCAGGAATGTCAAACAACATTTGATCATCTAAAAGGCTTATTAACGCAGGTTCCAATTCTACAACCTCCTGATTGGGAACGTCCATTTCATGTTTTTGTAGATGCATCAGATATAGCCATTGGAAGTGTCTTAATGCAACAAAATGATAAGTGGTTTCAGCCTGTTTATTATGCAAGTAGAAGGCTTGCTCCTGCAGAAAAGAATTATTCAGTAACTGAAAGAGAATGCCTTGGTTTAGTATATTCTGTAAAGAAATTTCGGCATTATTTGTTAGGCCGAAAATTTGTCTTTCATGTAGATCATGCTGCGCTAGTATATCTAATGCGGCACCAGCATTTAGGTGGTCATTTAGCATGTTGGGTTCTATTATTACAAGAGTTTGATTACGAAGTAATTCATCGACCTGGAACTGCACATGCATTAGCAGATTTCCTTTCTCGGTTGGATTTCGGTGAAGCTTAGGTCGGTGTTAATGACACCACACCTGCAATTTATGTTACTGACCCAACTAATGGTGAATTTGCAGAACCTCTTGTGACATCTACTTACTATGATCAGTTATTAGCCTTTCTTACTGATGGATATCTTCCTGCTCAGACTTCTCCTACAATGCGTAGAAAAATTGCAGTTTACAGTCGCAGATTTCGGTTAATTACTAGGGAATTATATTATATGGATCACACTGGAGTCTTACTTCGTTGTATTCCTCCACATGAAGTAAACTCAGTTATCACTCTAGCACATTCCATACCTTCCGGTGGACATTTTGCAACAGATTTAACACACCGGAAAATTCTACAAAGTGGGCTTTGGTGGCCTACCATGTATAGAGATGTATCTCAGTTTGTCAAACAGTGTGACAATTGTCAACGGTCTGGACAGCCTTTACAACGACATTTTTTCCCTCTCCAATCTGTATTACCTTTGGAGCCTTTTCAAAAATGGGATCTTGATTTTATTGGACCAATCAAACCTCCAGCAATACTCAGTAATAATCCATACATTCTGACATGTACAAATTATGCTACCAGGTGGGCCGAAGCTTGGGCTTTACGGTTCACTACAGCTATTTCGGTAGCAAAATGTTTAATGAAAGACATATTTTCACGATTTGGGTTACCTCTAGAACTAGTGACTGATCAAGGCACACATTTTGTTAACAATTTCATGAAAGTGCTCACACACTCTTTTCAGATTCTGCATAAATTCAGTTCTCCTTATTACCCTCGTGCTAATGGCTTGGCTGAAAGTACAAACAAAACCTTGCTGAGTATGCTTTGTAAATTGATTGTCGAATCATGAGAAAGATGGGATCAATTACTACCTATAGTATTATGGGCATACCGGACTACTTACAAAGTTGCCACCGGACTGACTCCTTTCAAAGTTGCATATGGAATGGAGGCAATTGTACCAATGGAGCTTGTATTACCAAGCTTACATGTGGCAATCTCTCAGAAATTGTTACCTAAAGATTCTTTGCCATTTCGATTGGACACACTCAGAGAACTAGATGAGCATCACTGGGAAAGTTTTCTGACTCTTCAAGAAGTGCAGTTGGGACAAGCTCGTACACATGATCGGTATCTAAAAACTCTAGTTTTTACCGTAGGACAACTTGTGCTCTTTTATAATGCAAAATCAAATCGTTCTGTTGGAAAATTCAAGTTACGATGGTTTGGTCCTTACCGGATTACTGAACAAGTGGGCCCAGCAACTTTTTGATTGACTACTTTGACTGGAATTCCTCTTTCGAAAGTGATAAATGGTTCAAAGTTTCTTTTTTCTTTTCCTTTATTGTTTTGCGTGATTAATAAAATAAGTCTATAAATATCCTCGTTTCATACCTAATTATGATCTATAGCCGCCCTGCATTATCGTTCTACTCATGCATGCACACCAAAGTTATGACGTTATCATCTCAACATCGCGCGATGATTAACAATTTCAATTGCTTCCCGCTGCCAAGTATCTACTTAACCTTTTTCATTCCACTATCAATCGCTATTGTGTCTGTGTGTTTTGTGTGCTTGTGCTCTCTGTATACCCTGTGCAATTGTGTTCCTGTGCTTGTGTGTGCGCAACATGGAAGCGTTAGCAAACTTTCCTGTGTTCCGTGATGGACTCCCTGCAGATGTAAGTGAGTTCTTGCGCATCCGTGGGTTGGAAAATTCCACTGAATTGCCTTGGCATTCAGTGGATTGTCACCCATTCTATGCCCAAATCATCGCCACCATCGCTGCCACACCTGCCACAGAGCAGAGTTGGCCAATCACCTCCTTACTATCTCGTACCGTAATAACTTTTTAGACTTTTGCTGATGCATTCTGACTCTCTCGGAGAGGTCGAGAGAATGGACCTAGTCTTCCCATCGCCACCATGAATCAATTGTTCCCCAGGCATTCTTCTAATGAATATGCAATCCTTTGTTGCCCTGAGCCTGAAAGAATAGCGTTACAGTTTCTCATAGCTATCCTGAACTTACAAAAACGTACATATGGCATATCTCACCCTTTCTATTCAGCAATAGATATGGCTACCAGAGAGCCTGTAAATTTTGCATCATACTATTTTCGCCGCATTCATTGAGAATGCGTTTCCATCATTAAACAGGTCAACAAGGGAGAAATGCCTCGATCACGATTACCGCATATATTAAGTTTCCTGTTTCCGGCAATACAAGCAACACAACCACCACCCAGAGGTCCGGTATTACACCATGAAGAACTTGCACAGATCCTGGAAGATGATGAAGAGGATGACGAAGAATTATTCCAGCTCCTCCGCCGAAAGCGCATCAGAATAAGCTATTCCGATAGACAAGTAAAGGGATCGATCGCCGGACATGAAGATGATGACAATGAAGAAGAGAGGTTCCATGACAAAGCAACATCAATGCACGAGGATTCATCAGCGCAGTCCTCTCCAAAGCAGCAACAAGAGCATGATGAGACCACCAAAGCCAGAGACAACTCCTCTCAAGAAGAATCTCAGCAACAATTCAAACAGGAAAAGCAAGAAGATGGGCAACCTATCATTAAGGAAATTTTCGAAGAACTGATTAAAGCAGTGCAATCTGCAACTGCCAAACCTGATGACACTACGCAACAAACCACCGAACAGGTATTAAAAACAACCATCGTTCTTCTCACTCCTCCACCCGAACCTCTAATTAACCCCATTCTCCCTGTTCCACCTATTGTCCCTGAGGAACCTTCTGCTTCATCTTCCTCACCAATTTACTCTCCTCCCTCTTCACACCAACTTTTGACAGCCTCTTCATCCTAGCAGCCACTTCCTCAATTTCCCATATTTACCGAACTAGAATCCATGGGGCGCATGATTATACAATTTTCCCAGCAGATTTCGGTACAATTAAGACAAGTTACAGAGAATATTCGTCAGGAACTACAACATAAGGTGGATACCCTTGAAGCAGACATCTCTCCTCTACTGGAAGAGATCGATGCGGTCAAAGCAGAAAGTCATCATCTGCACTTCTAGATGAATCAGCTCCAAGCTAGACTTGTCGAACACGAAGCAGTTACTAGTCAACGAGATGCGGCACTGGCAGAAGTCCGAGAAAAAGAAGAATTATTAAGTGTTTTTGATGCCGAACTAGTTCAATTGAAGCAGTTAATCCAAGATAAAGAGGATGCACGTATAGCTCTGGGCAATCTTTTAGAAGAAACTAAAGCACAGTGAATGAAGCAGTACAGAAAGGACAAGAGATGGCCGATTTGGTTAAGAAAACTAATGAAGAACTCCAGAGAAGCAAGTTTGATTTATCTGAAGTAAACAATATTCTTAAATGCAAATTGACCATGGAAGCTCAATTACAGAAAGAGATAACAGGGATCAGAAGAGAGCGAGATGCTTTTCATCGAACAATCCAATTTCAAAATCAGGAGATAGAAAGAAGAGAAAATCAGCTAGATGCTCAAAAAGAAAGACTGTCTCGAATTGATAAGCAGATAGCAGATATGAAAGTCAGTCATGATGCGGCTCTGTCAAATGAATTTTACTTACAGGAAGCTTTTCTACAGACCCACGCAGAAAGTTTAATAAGCCAAGTTATTTTGTTAAGCTCAGTACGGACAGATGCTCAGCTTGTAGAACCATGTATTTTGAAACAGATGTTAGAGACATTGAAAAAGAAAATTGCCCGTACATTTAGATTAGCTAGAACTATGTATTTAGAAGGAATAGTAGATGAACCATAATTTTTGTATACCTGCGGGTTCAAGTCCACCGTGCGTGCCAGTGTAAGCCGCCGGATTGGCAATTGTAAAATCTGACTCTTAACGAACCGAAAGGTCGTTGCGTGAATGTTGTAACCTTGATTGATGTTGTAACCTTTATATAAATCAATGAAAAAAGACGCTTCGATGACACTTAGAGGAGTCTCCAGACTATTCGTCTTGTTGATGATGTCTGTGTAGTTTCTATGGTGTGTTTGAGAACTCTGAGTTATTCTGTGTCTTTCTGTTCTGTCTGATTATCTGCACCTGTACAGTACAGATTGAGTTACTGTTATTGTCTCTATTGTTTATAGTGATTGTGTTTGGATCAGCTCTTAAATTAGACAAAGTGATTCTGTATTACGGTAATGATAATTTCACCACTGTCTGTTGAGAACGTATCAACTGGATTGTAATCGGTAGATTTTGGAAGAGTCTGATTATAGATAGTAAGATCGTAAGAGTGTAACCAGAGTCTTGATAAGTAAGTTGTATTGACAGAGATTTTGAATGTTAGATTACGATCATGTGAGTGAGTTGATTTGGGAAAATCAAGTATAGGGCCTCTGTTTAACAGACTCCTTCCACTCCCAAGAACCCGATATATGTTTAAACGCGTCTCTGATGGCAAGACCCGCGTTTAATAGTGCCTAGCAACTAACATTCGCAGGTCTAGAGGTCCTGAACCCAAAAAGAGCATAATACTAATTACACATCTTCCTACTCATCTTTCAAATGAGTAAATACATCATTTTTGAAGGATTCTCGGGCTTCTACAAAAGTATGTTGTATTTTCTTCACGAGGGTCTTAAGAAGTTTCTACAATTCCTCTAGGAGGAGAGTGATAGAACTATCTTAGATTTCAGATGTGGAGTGAAAAATTGAGTGGCTCTATGCTGGAGCAAGTTGCACACCAAACTCTTCCTATAGGTAAAGGTCTTGTTTAGCTAGATGCTTTTGGCATTTGGTATCCACCCGAGCTAACTGGAGAGCCTACTCCTTCAGTGACTTCTCAATAGCAATTGATTGCTGTAGAGTGGACGCCTGCTGGTTTGCTGCCAATAGTTGTTATTCATGATTTGATGTTTGAGTAGATAGTTTCTCATTCTCTCTCACAGGTTGTTGGCAGTCTGTTGCACCAACTCCTAGTCATATTTATATTAAACCACATCTCATTGATGATGGCTATCTACACCATAATCTCTTTCTCTAATTCTTTGATGTGTAGAAGGTGTTGAGCATTAGCCTCGTGCAGATTGATGATCTGCTTTTGGTACTTCTCGAACTTGCATGTAGACTTTTCAAACAAGCCTTTAAAATATTGTGTTCATTTGGCTTCTTACTATAAGGTGTCACCCAAATATTGGTTGTTGAACACCTACAACTCTAAATCTTGCTACGGCTGTAGGTTGCAGGTCTAAAGCGAGTTGCAATGCTATTGGAAATGCTCTGCCAACTGCTGATAGTGGTCCATATCTTAGGCAATAAGGCCTTGCATATGGAGGAGGTAGCTACTGAGACTACCAAACTACTACATGCCACATTGATCATTTACACCCAATTTGTAGCATTGCTCATGGAGGGTATGAAGAGCTCGGATTTTGGCAATGTCGTGGTCATCTCCAAGAAGCATAGGTGTAGAATTCAATCGCAAAGTTGTTACCGTTGTATATGTTCTTTAATAAAACATATAGTGGCCTAGTTAGTCACATACTATAAGTTCGATTGCATTTGTAAGACCTAAGAAGTCTACCTTCATGCTCTTAGTGTACTGTGTTTTCTGCATATTCTGCAGGCTCTGTGCGGAGTACTGTGTGCGGCCTTAGGAGCTCGATTTTCTACTCCGAGCGTATTGTTGTGAAGCTCTCGAGAAGGAGAGCACACTGTGGTGCATCGCCATCGATATACTTCATTGGTATCAGAGCAGTTCGAGGCAAAAGCTTTGTTCCTTTTGTGCAAGCGAAGTGAGGACCCCCCCCCCCCAAGGCTTACAACCAAGGCGGCGACCAAGGCATAGACCTTGGCATACCTTCTCATCTAAGTCACCATTGGTGCCGTTGGCTGTGTGCGAGGGAGGACCTCAATGATCAAGGAATATAGAGGTTCCGGGTACTTCTCGAGAGGTCACCCATCCAAGTACTATTCCCCTCGGAGCTCGCTTAACCGTGGCAATCTCTTGCCACTAAGCTACACTCTTGTGGTGTCTGAAGAAGGGGAAAGACTAAGGTTGACATTACCTTGAACATGTATCGGTCCCTCAAACCTTCATTCTTTGCTTTCAAAGCCTATTTTTGAAGTCTTTTTGGGTGTCTTTTGGAGCCATTTTGGAGTACTTCCGCACATAGTTCTCTTCACACAGGTCCAAGAACATTAAGAAGAGTGTTCTTTGTATTTATCCGACAATAAATATCAACCTCTGGGGCTCTGTTTTCAGCCACACTTGTAAAACTACAGGTTTCTTGAAAGGTTTTAGTTTTGGTGGGAGTAGTTGCCACAAATTTATGCACGTTTTTTGAGCCTAAAATATAAGAGCTAATAAACACTTGCAAGTGTTATTGGCTAGTTTTTGGGTTGTGTATTTAGCCTTTAGTGTCATTTTACTCCATATATTGATCACATACACACTATCTACGCTTCTGTGGATACCACTTATGTACGTCCATGTGGTCATTGATATAGGGGTTACGTTCTTTGCATAAAACCTTTTACGTTTGATAAAGAGGGTCGTGGTGAGGTTTTCTTAACTGGGAGACACCCAGATGTTGGGGTCTCTTTGGTGATGCAGGTGGAAGACTTACCCAGCCTGGCCATAGGAGATGTATGATAGTTTTTAATAGGTGCTCGATAAGCCTGGTTGGCTTCTATTGGGTAACTGATTATATGCAGTGAAGTCAGTGATTCACTATGTAGGAAAACATGTCAGTACTCATAGTTTTATGATATTTTGAAACTGGTTATACACTCATTTTACAGAGGATACTCTAGCAAAACTTTTCCAGATTTCTGGTTTTATGAATTATATAGTGGTCCATTTACTCCTTGATACACTTATTTGTTGGTGTTCGGACTCTTCTGGCTCCATTATTATTCTATTCAGCTCTCTACCATCATGGCATCAGAGGTCTAAGGCACATCTAGTGGATCACGGTCTAGTTCTAGTGTTCTGAGAAGGAGCTATAACTTGCAAGGAAAAGACCATTTTGAGATCTGAAAATTTGATGGCACAAAATTTTCTCTATGGAAGAATCAGATTAAAGATGTGTTGATTCAAAGGAGGCAATGGAAGAGGGTAAATGAAATTTCAAAGAAGCTTGCTAACATGAATGAAGATGATTGGGATGAGTTAGATGAAATGGCCAGGTCTACCATTCCCTTGCACTTGGCAGATAATGTTTACTTTACAGTATTAGACTGTGAAAGTGCAGAGGAGCTTTGGAAGAAGTTATGCAATACATATGAAAAAGAGACGGCATCAAATAAAGTCTATCTGATGAGAAAATTATATGACCTTTGTATGAAGGACACAAATAGTGTTGCTGCTCATCTGAATGAGTTTGATGCTATATTCTCTTAGTTACAGGCTCAGAAAATGGATATGGATAATGAAATGAAAGAAGTATTGTTGTTATGCACCTTGCCATTATCATGGGATACGTTTTGCATAGCTATTAGCAATAGTGCACCTGGTGGTAAAATCATTTATGATGACATATGTGGAGCACTCTTGAGTGAGGAGATTCACAGAAAATCTATGGTTGACACTCTGAGTGGAGATGCATATAATGTTCGTGATTCTTACCAAGGAAAGAATCAACAACGTGGCACGAGCAAGAACAAGGAAAAGAATGATCAACGGAATAAGAGTAGAAGTAAATCAAGGAAGAGGGATATCGAACGCCATTATTGTCATAAGAAAGGACACATGAAGAAAGATTGTTATGCATTAAAGAATGCTGAAGGTAAAGGAGAGAATGTTGATGGGCATGTTAAACAGTTACCTGCACCATCTACTTCGACCGTGAAGATTGAAGAAATTAATGCTATTTCTGATGATGTTGATGTGTTGACACTTGATAGTACTCTACCAACTGAGGCTTTAATGGTTTATTCTCTTTCCCACACCTAGTTGCTAGATTTTGGTGCTTCTTTCCATGTGACACCACATAGAGAATGGTTCTCTAAATATGCAGCAAAGTCTCTTTGTACCGTGAGACTTGGTGACTTTTACCAATGTGATGTTGTGGGGATTGGAGATATGGTTCTGCAATTCATTGATGGTTCAAAAATTACTATGCATAATGTATGCCATGTACCTCTGTTATCACGCAGTTTGATGTCAATTGGTCAACTTGATGAACTTGGTTACAAGGTGGTCTTCTATGCTCAGACCTTTCATATATCAAAGGGCAATATGGTTATTGCAAAAGGAAGCAAAGTTGGCTCACTCTATCCTTTATTTGTATCACAAAAAGAACACTTGTTAGCTGTTACTGAACAGCCTATGGCTTGTATTTGGCATGGTCGTTTGGGCCATATATCGCGTAGTGGAATGGAAAATCTTTCTCGTTCTGGCTACTTACCTGTGTTATCTTTCTCTGCTTTTTCATTTTGTGAGCATTGTCAATATGGAAAGCAAACCAGAAATGTGCATAGAACGCACATTGAATCTCGAATTCAACCTTTAGATCTCATTCATACAGATGTGTGTGGTCCTATGCCCACTAGGTCCTTAGGTGGTTCTCTTTACTTTGTCACTTTCATAGATGATGCTACTAGAAAAGTTTGGGTATATCCTATCAAATCGAAGGATGAGGTATTTGTAAGACAATAGTTACGCAATATAACACAGGAGCAATAGCAGAGAAGATAACAGATATAGGAGAATCTCAACAATTTTCTACTAGCAGCAAGTACAAAGATGATGGCGTTGTCCACCCGTGCGCTCTCAAGGTAGAGCTTAAATGGTGATCTAGACAACTCTAGATAGGGAGATACAAGGTAGAGGTATGCTGGCTCAACTCAATGTCTTAGGTAGTGCAGAAGTCATGTATATATAGGATCATGGGTGGCCTGCCATGGACGGCTATACATGGGCGGTAGAGCGTGGGCGGCCACCGCCCGCGTAATTGCCATACACGGCTTAGACTGGTTGAACCGACCTAACAAATATAAATGATTTCTGACTCCGACAGGGAATATTCCATGGAATATTCCCTTTACCGTCGTGCCGGGGGCGCTGCCCCCGGACCCCCACCAGGGGGCCCGCTGGCCCCCTGGGACCCCCCAGCCAGGGGGCCCGCTGGCCCCCTTGGACCCCCCAGCCGGGGCTGCTCACCGCTGCCCCGGACCCCACAATTGGGGACCCTGGTAACTCCCTTTCCTTATAATATCTTACATGGTCCAATATGACCTTCATCCAACATTCAAGTTGGGATTCCCATCAATTGGGTAATGCACGCTTGGCTTCTCCTCATAAAGGGGGCCTTACAAAATGTGCATACAATCATGAGGGGTAGACATTGATCATACTCTAACACCCCCCCTCAATGTTTACCGATGATAAATCAAGTAGGTCTCGGTCCTATGCCCATCTGTTGAAGATGCTTGTTGAGCTGCTCTCTTCCAAGTGCTTTAGTGAATATGTCAGCACAATTTGCCTCTGTTGGGCAATATTCTAGCTCCACAATTTCATCTTCAATTAGCTCACGAATGTAATGGTACTGTACTTCTATGTGCTTGGTGCGAGCATGAAATACTGGGTTCTTTGCAATAGCCATACAACTTTGATTATCACACTTGAGTACAATTGGCATATTTGATGGAAAGCCTATATCTGCAAGAATTCTCCTTAACCAGACTGCCTCACAAGAAGCAAAACAAGCTGCTTTGTACTCTGCTTCAGTGGAGGAGAGTGCGAGAGTTGGTTGCTTCCTACTTACCCAAGAAAATATTCCTGAACCAAGTGAGAAACAATATCCAGAAACTGATTTTCTAGAATCACAATCTCCAGCCCAATCTGAATCACAATATCCTTGGAGTGTATCACCTGTGGTATACAAAATACCAAAATCCAAGGTTCCTGCAATGTACCTTAGAATTCGCATTCCAGCATTCCAGTGACTCTCCTTAGGTTTGTTGGAAAACCTGCTTAACACTCCAACAGCATAGCAAATGTCTGGTCTAGTGTTGCACAGAAAAATAAGACTTCCAACGAGCTTCCTATACTTCTTAGCATCTACATCAGGCATGTTATCATCCATAGATAGCTTATGATTTACCTCCATAGGTGTGCTAGTTGGTTTGCAGTCCATCATTCCAAATGCCTTGAGAATTTCTTTGGAATATTTTTGTTGTGAGATGAAAATGCCATCCTTCCTTTGCCATACTTCAATTCCCAGACAAAAATGGAGTAGACCTAAGTCTGTCATTTCAAACTCAGTTCCCAAGCTGATCCGAGTTTGATTGATGAGTTCCTGATGATCTCCTGTAATGATCAAATCATCTACATATACAATGACAACAACTAGCTTGCTATCCCTTTTCGTTACATACAAGTTAGCATCAGAAGTACTTCTTTCAAAACCCATATTTTTGAAAAAATGATCAATTCGTTGGTACCAAGCCCGTGGAGCTTGCTTAAGTCCATACAAAGCTTTCTTCAACCTGCAAACTTTATTTTCTGAATTGGGCACCTCAAAACCTGGTGGTTGAGATACATATACCTCCTCCTTGAGGTGACCATTCAAAAATGCAGATTTGACATCCATCTGGAAAATAGGCCAAGACTTTTGTGCAGCTACTGCAAGTACCGTCCGAATAGTTGTCATGCGTGCTGTTGGTGCAAAAGTTTCTTGAACATCAAATCCTTCAATCTGTGAAAAACCCTGTGCAACTAATCGTGCCTTATACTTTTCTAATGTTCCATCAGCTTTATACTTAGCTTTCCAAATCCATTTAGTACCTATTACCTTCTTCTTTGGCGGCAAGTCGACTAGATCCCATGTATCATTTTTTAGTATACTATCATACTCAGACTGCATTGCCGCTCTCCAATCTGGATCATCAATGGCTTCTTCAATGGTGGTAGGTTCCTTTATCGAACCCATGATATCTGCCATTAGAGCCATGTTAACAATGTGTTCTGAGGCTCTTCTTTGCTCCTCTATTCTCTTTGATCTTCGTAATCCATCCGATGATGATTCTGGTGCATCTACATGTGGATTGTGATCATCAAAGAGCTGTTGTGCCCACTTCGGTAGTGGCTTACGCTGTGCAGCTACAATTGGTTGGCTTTTTATTGAGGAAATTTCTCCATCAGATGTTTCCTCCTCCTCAACTTTAACCTGTCTTTTGATAGGCACAAGGTGAGATATTTCTCCGTTTGATGAGATAGTAGATTTACCTTTATCTTCTACTAAGTGTGGTCGTTCATCAAACACCACATCTCGGCTGACAAAAATCTTCCTTGCCTCAGGATCCCATAACCTGTATGCTTTAGACTCTTCACTATATCCTAGGAAGACACACTTTTTGCTTTTTGAATCCAACTTTGATCTTGTTGAATCAGGAATATGTGCATAACAGAAACAACCAAAAATTCTGAAATGCAAAACTGAAGGCTTTTTACCAGAATATGCTTCTTGAGGAGTCATCCCCTTCAGAGCTTTTGTGTAGCTTCGATTGAGGATGTAGACTGCTGTATTGACTGCTTCTGCCCAGAATGAATCAGGCATGTCTTGAGCCTTTAACATACAACGAGCCATTTCAACTACTGTCCTGTTCCTGCGCTCAACAACGCCATTTTGTTGAGGTGTATGAGCTATGGTAAGTTGCCTTTTCACACCATGCTCCTTACAGTAATTGTTGAATTCTGTTGACAAGAATTCACCTCCTCTATCTGTTCTAAATTTCTTCAATTTCCTTCCTGATTCACTTTCTACATACTTATGCCACGCTTTAAATTTTTCAAAAGCATCAGCCTTCTCTCGAATGAAATAAACCCACATCTTTCTACTATAATCGTCGACTAACAGCAAGAAGTAGAAAGATCCTCCTAAAGCAGGTGTAGACATTTTACCGCAGAGATCAGCATGTACCAACTCTAGAGGAGCTTGAGATCGATTGCTGGTCTCTCTTGGAAATGCCTTTCGTTGTTGCTTGCCCATCATACAAGCTTCACAAGGTTCCTGCAACTCTGAAAATGCAGGCAAATGAGCAACCATCCCTGTTCGTTGCATCTCCTTCAAAACTGCAAATCCGAGATGCCCAAATCGTTGGTGCCATAACCTGCTTACATCTTTATCTTCTGTAGTAGTTAAAGCACTTAACTCATACAAGTTATCCCGTCGTGTGCCTTTACCTACAACATTACCTGATGAATCCATGATTTCCGCACCACTCTTATTGAAGTGAACTTCGAGTCCACGATCTGTTATTGCAGAAACTGACAACAAATTTCTTTTGAGTGTAGGTACATAGAGAACATCGGATAACTTTTTCTCAACACCTGGAGAAGTGATAAAAGAGATGGTTCCAGTTCCTTCAGCTGGACACTTGGAGTCGTTTCCCACCACTACATTGATGGATTCCCGCAGAGGCACTAGGGAACTATACCAATCCTTTTTACTAGTCATATGGCGAGAAGCTCCACTATCTAAAATCCATGGCTCATCAACACGAGCTTGAGCAGATGAACATACCTCTTCAATAGCTACCCAAAGTTCCAGCTCTGTGTTGTTTGCAGACTCTTTGTTCTTCCATGATGATTTTACAGTCCCATTCCGTTCATCAGCTTGCTTCTTTCTGCAATCCTTGATGGCATGGCCTTTCTTTTCACAATAGAAGCAACTTCCTGTGAACTTTTTCTTCTTTGGCTTCTTCTTTGATCCCTCTGAAGAGCCTTTACCTTTTGCATTTGCTGAGAATGCAGCATCAGTTGTACTTTGCCGATTCTTCAGCCGCATCTCTTCTTCTAAAAGCATGGCACAAAACTCTTCAAATGTAAGAGGAGTTGGCCTTACCTGAGTGTTAAGGGCTGTTACTAATCCATCATACTTTGCTGGAAGAACACGTACAGATCTTCGAGCTAGCTCTTCTGGTGTTATAACAACACCAACTGCAGCCAATTGATCCTGAAGATGCTTTATCCGTTTGATAGAATCTTCAGCCTTTTCAGAATCAGAATGCTTTTCATTTGCCAACTGATTTTCTAAATTCTGTATCCTAGTGTGGTTCTTGGTCTCATATTGTCGAGCCAATATGCCCCAAGCCTCATGTGCTTTAGTAGTATGTTGAACTAAAGTAAGCACAGAATCACTTACACTAGTGACAATCGCACATAATGCATCAGCATTCCGCCTCTTCCAAGCTCGTAGAAGATCTGGATCTGGCTGAATCATCAATCTTGAATTTGCTGGATCTTCAACTGGTATAGGCTCTGGATCCAATCCCATCGGTCCCATGACAGTGTCAAGTAATTCATAGGAGTCCAAAATTGCAGAAATTTTGAACTTCCAGAGTGTATAGTTGGTTCCATCCAGCTTCCCTTCAGTGAATGCAGGTGGACGAATTCGAATAGGTGCAGCATTAACATTAGGTGAAGCACCAAGACTAGTGTTCGACGATGAAGCCATCATGTAATCACTCGAATAATCTACTGATATTCTAGTCTGCTAGTAGGCTAAAATAATGATACTTCTCAAGCTATTCGAACCTTACAGCTCTGATACCATGTAAGACAATAGTTACGCAATATAACACAGGAGCAATAGCAGAGAAGATAACAGATATAGGAGAATCTCAACAATTTTCTACTAGCAGCAAGTACAAAGATGATGGCGTTGTCCACCCGTGCGCTCTCAAGGTAGAGCTTAAATGGTGATCTAGACAACTCTAGATAGGGAGATACAAGGTAGAGGTATGCTGGCTCAACTCAATGTCTTAGGTAGTGCAGAAGTCATGTATATATAGGATCATGGGTGGCCTGCCATGGACGGCTATACATGGGCGGTAGAGCGTGGGCGGCCACCGCCCGCGTAATTGCCATACACGGCTTAGACCGGTTGAACCGACCTAACAAATATAAATGATTTCTGACTCCGACAGGGAATATTCCATGGAATATTCCCTTTACCGTCATGCCGGGGGCGCTGCCCCCGGACCCCCACCAGGGGGCCCGCTGGCCCCCTGGGACCCCCCAGCCAGGGGGCCCGCTGGCCCCCTTGGACCCCCCAGCCGGGGCTGCTCACCGCTGCCCCGGACCCCACAATTGGGGACCCTGGTAACTCCCTTTCCTTATAATATCTTACATGGTCCAATATGACCTTCATCCAACATTCAAGTTGGGATTCCCATCAATTGGGTAATGCACGCTTGGCTTCTCCTCATAAAGGGGGCCTTACAAAATGTGCATACAATCATGAGGGGTAGACATTGATCATACTCTAACAGTATTTCCTACTTTCAGAAATGGCTTGCTTCAGTTGAGACTGAAAAAGGAACTAAGCTTAAGGCTTTACGTTCAAATAATGGGGTTGAGTATACCTCACATGAATTCAGCCTTTTCTATTACTCTAGAGGGATTCGTAGAGAGTTTACAGATCCTTATACCCTAGTACAGAATGGTGTAACTGAGAGGATGAGTAGAACTATTCAAGATAGATTGGTCTCTATGTTGCATCATGCAAACCTCTCACAAGGCTTTTGGGCAGAAGTAGTATTGACCACTGTTCATGTGATTAACCTTTCACCTAGTACTACCAAAGGTCTCAAAGTGGCACAAGAGCTGTGGACGGGGAAGCTACCATATTATGATCATCTTTGAGTTTTTGGGTGTGAAGCATATGTTCATGTACCCAAGAATCTTATACAAAAGTTGGACCATAAGTTAAAGAAATGCATTTTTCTTGGATATGGTCGAGAAGGAAAATTTGGATATTGCTTATGGGATCCTGAAACACGAACAGTGATGAGAAGTAGTGATGTCATTTTCAATGACTCTAAGATGCATAAACAGCCCATTAAATTGGTTGAACTGAGAAGAGTGGTGTTTGAGGATACTAGTCCTTCGGTTAGCATGCATAAAAATGCTGCACATAGGGATGTTCAAGAGAGTGTCCACTCACATCAATGTGCACATGTTCCTGTTCAGCAACAATTGAAACGTTCTACATGTCTC
Source organism: Ceratopteris richardii (assembly GCA_020310875.1). NCBI lineage: Eukaryota > Viridiplantae > Streptophyta > Polypodiopsida > Polypodiales > Pteridaceae > Ceratopteris > Ceratopteris richardii. Next base: position 12,718,552 of record CM035409.1, read on the forward strand.
TCACAACCACCTGATAGATATGTTCCAGGTTCAGATTTTGTTATGCTAACAGATGCCGGTGAGCCTTCTTGCTACAAAGAGGCTATGCAGACAGAGGATCATGTGAAGTGGGAGCGTACCATGAAGAGTGAGATGGATTCTATTCAAAAGAATGGTACCTAGGATTTAGTACCTTTTCCAAATGGCAGGAAAGATTTACCATGTAAATGGGTATATAAGCTGAAATTCACATCAGATAGTGCTTCCCCAAAGTATAAAGCACGACTTGTTGCAAAGGGTTTTAAGCAACAACATGGTGTTGATTTCGAGGAAATCTTCTCTCCAGTGCTCAAGATGACTACCCTACGCATGTTGCTTGGATTGGTTGCAATGGAGGACTTAGAGTTAGTCCAAATGAATGTGAAAACTGATTTCTTGCATGAAGATCTTACATATGAGATCTATATGGAACAACCAGAGGGTTATGTAGTTCCTAGCAAGGAAAGTCTAGTTTGTAAGCTCAAGAAGAGCTTGTATGGACTTAAACAGTCCCCTAGACAATGGTACCAAAAGGTTGATGCTTTTATGAAGTCTCAAGGCTATTCTCGAAGCAATGAGGATCATTGTCTCTAAAGAAAGAGATGCTCAGATGGCAGCTTGATATGTTTGATACTTTATGTCGATGATATGTTGATTGCTGGGAAGGCCTCTTATGACTTGTCAATTCTCAAAAAGAAGTTGAGTCAGACATTTGATATGAAGGATTTGGGGGATGCCAAACATATTCTTGACATGCGCATTACTCATGATAGGAGTAAAAGATGCATATACTTGTCTCAAAGTGAGTACATATCCAAAGTACTTCACAGGTTCAATATGTAGGGTGGAAAGGCATTGAGTACACCTTTACCCACATATGTGAAATTGAGCTAGAATGATTGCCCCAATGAGGAAAAGGAATTCATGACCAAAACTCCTATCAGTCTGCTGTTGGTAGTCTCATGTATGCTATGGTAGCTACGAGATCAGACATTGCATTTGTAGTGGGAGTTGTGAGCAGATATATGTCTAATCTTAGCAAGAAACATTGGGAAGCAGTCAAGATGATTTTGAGATATCTGAGTGGCACTAAGGACAAGTGTCTATGCTTAGGTAGAGGGAAAGCATCCATTATTGGTTACAGGGATTCTGACTATGCTGGTTGTGTAGACAATCGTAAGTCTACATCAGGGTACATTTTTCATTTTGCTAGAGGTGCTATCTCTTGGAGATCTCTTCTTCAAGAATGTACAGTTGTTTCCACCACAGAAGCAGAGTATGTTGCAGCAAGTGAGGCATGTAAGGAAGCATTGTGGCTTTCTCATCTTGCTTGTGATATGGGTTTACCTCAGCATGTACCTCACTTGCTCAGTGATAGTCAGAGTGCCATTGCTTTGGCTAAGAATCTGGTCTATCATGCAAAGACCAAGCACATTGAGATGAGGTATCACTTCATTAGAGATTGCTTAGCCACTGAGCGCATTATTCTTGAGAAGGTTCACACTCGAGATAATGCTGCAGATGCTTTGACTAAAGCTCTACCACAGGATAGCTTTCGACACTGTTGTGATTTGATGGGGGTTACTTGATTCTTCATCTTACACAGTCACTTGTATACTGTGTAACATGCCCATCAGGTGGGAGGTATGGTTTGTACACTTACACTCAGGTATTCTTTATCATTCTTTATTTTTCTCCCACAGTTACTTTGGCGAGGTTGGCCTTTAATGGGAGATTGTTACCGTTAGTGTCCATGTGAAAGGACAAATGGCCAGTGGACACTTCTTTGTATATGTTCTTTAATAAAACATATAGTGGCCTAGTCAGTCAGAGACTGTAAGCTCGACCACATTTGTAAGACCTAAGAAGTCTACCTTCGTGCTCTTTTTATACTATGTTTTCTGTGTATTCTACAGGCTCTGTGCAGAGTACTGTGTGTGGCCTTAGGAGCTCGGTTTTCTACTCTGAGCATATCTTCGTGAAGCTCTCGAGAAGGAGAGCGCACTGTGGTGCATCACCATCAATATACTTCAAAAGTAGGCAAGGAGGGGGAAGAGCATCCGACACTAGGGGGTGTACCAAGAAGTGAGTAGTAAGGCGACTAGTGAGGAGATGGGCTAGATGGTGCATGGTGAGAGGAAGGTGTGGCAATTCTATTCATATGTTTTGGAGAAGGTAGAGGGGATGAAGAAGGTTCTTTAATCAGCAAGTGGGGAAGGGGGGTGGCATCCTTCATAGTTGTATCCTTTGGTGGAGAGGGAGGTGGAGGAAGAGGGGGGGCAAAGAAGTGGAAGAATCATTATTGTCCGCTAGAAGAGAGGGTGGAGGTAGAGGGGGGTTATCCATGTGCTGATGATCATTGTGCTCCATGCCAGAGGAGGATGAGAGAACAATACTCGGGTATGGTGAGATCGGCAGAGGATGAGGTTGACACTTTCGTCTTCCTCTTCTTTTGTGGCGGAGGTAGTCTATGCAAAATGGTAGGGAATCAGGACTACTCGGGTAGTTATGGGGAGCTCTCCAATATATAAAACATAGAAGATATGGGAGATGGGTTTCGGATGATTTCCATATTCTAACTCTCTAACAACATGCTAACATTCCTTGTGAATGTGGTTAAAGAGAATGTCCGAACAATTGATTGATTGTTGGATGATAGTGATGATGACATAGTATAATTAATGGGATATGACATAGGGGTGGTGCTAAAGGTTAAGGGTGATAACCAAGAAATTAAGTATAGAGCACTCCAGGTTAGTTCTATAGCTAATGGCATATTCATTTGAGCTATGCCAAGGGAATAGTTGTTCCATGGCTGCTCGAGGAATGAAAGGCACTGACATCAAAACATTACTGCTCAAGAGAAACCACTGACCCACTTCGATTAGCATTGTGCAGAGCTCCTTTTCTCTTAGGGGCATTGTTCAATAGGTGACAGATGCGGGTTAAAGAATGACGGTGCGGATAAGGCTTTTCGCAATGAGATGTGCCGCAATAACTTCCCATTGTAGAAGATAGAAGTGAGTGAGACATCACAAGGATAGAAAGGCCTTAATCTTGTTAGAGACTACATCCAAAAGGGGTTCAAAGGTGTGAGGACTTCCATAATAGCAAGGTTCCATAGAAAGGTATGGAGTCAAGGCACACTAATGCAATGAAACTTGAAAAAAAAACAATAGCGGATGATCATAAATATGGAGGGAATTTAAAAAAACAAGGCGGCATGGCAGCATGATTGAAGAGCGGATGATGGTAACTATGAACACACGTCGAGGAATATACGTCATAAAAATCATGCAAACCATCAAGACATGGGGGGAGAACCAATGGATAAGTACGAGGAAGGTGATTGAAAAGACCAAAGCTTTGAACCATCGGAATTTTAACCAATGCTTCGGCAAGGGTCTCCAACCAAAAAGTTGTCGAACCAATTTGCACCAAAATTTTGTACGGACCAAACCCTCGAACTTCGAATTTTCCTACAACATGATCTAAATTGGAGTTATAGAATAGTATGAGTTCATGGAATTCGAATATTGGAGTCCTTAAGAAACAATCATGCATCTGGGCTTGTTTAAACTATATTTCTTGCATGAGCAAGAAACTTTCAAACCTCTACTCATCGAGTGCTCACAAATCATCGATTCTACTATAAAGCGACTCAGTTGGTAATAGTTTATGCTTGATGGAAACTCTCAGATTGGGGACAATGAATTCCATAGGAGGAATAGCTTCAATTCCATAGGCTACTTTGAAGGGGGTATATCATGTAGTTACCTTGTACCTAGTATGGTATGCCTAGAGAACAATAGGTAGGAGTTGATCCCAACGATTAGGACAATCCAAAATTTGTTTTTCTAGAAAATTCATTAGTGCTTTGTTATTGCTTTCCACCATACCATTAGCACAAGCATAGTATGGAGTACTAAATTTATGTGTAAGTTTAAAGGAGGTTGTCAAAGTTTCAGTTAATTGATTTGCAAAATGAGTGCCGCTATCGCACACTATTTCAAGGGGAAGACCAAAGCATGAAAAAAGATCTCGATTGAAGCACCGGGCAACAACCCTAGCAGTGGAAGAGAAAACTTCCCAAGCCTCAACCCAATGTGTGGCATAGTCTGTGTAGGTTATAATCTAACGATTAGTAGTGAGAGGAGTTAGGGAAGTAATTAGTAGCAAGCCACATTTTTGAAATGATTCTAGTGGAAGAACATGCTATAGAGGAAAACAATGTCGTGGGAATGGTTGAACATTGGATGACATACATGTGTGTGTATACATGTGTCTATGTATGTATGCATATGCATGTGTATGCATGTGTGTGTATGTATGCATGTGAGTGTATGTTTGTGTGTGTCTATCTGTGTGTAGGTTTACATGCAAGTATCTAGATGTGCAAGTGTGTGTATGCATATGTGTGCATTTATGTATGTGTGTATATCTGTCAATATGTGTGTATGTATGTATGTGTGTATACATATGTATGTATGTATGTATGGATGTATGTGCATGTGCACGTATGCATGTACATGTATGTATGCATGTGTGTGTATGTATGCATGTGAGTGTATGTGTGTGTATATGTGCATATGTGTGTGTGCATGTATGTGTATGCATGTGTATATGTATGTATGAATATGCATGTGTATGCATGTGTGTGTATGTATGCATATAAGTGTATGTATACATGTTAGTGTATGTGTGTGTGTCTATGTGTGTGTATGAATGTGTAAGTATCTATATGTGTATGTGTGTGTGTATATATATATATATATATATGACATCCTCTCTTGTCCTCTTGTAATTTCGTAGTATGAGATCTTGTCGAGTTCTTTCTTGTATCTAGTTCATCTCCTAGAAAGGAGTTCTTGTAATCTAGATATCTTGTCTCATACCTACAATCCCAGGTTGTGGGATCTCCTTTATCATCTCTAGTCCAGTTTTCCATACCTATTGGTCCCGAGTTGTGGGACCTTTTGTATTGGCTACATGTTTCTTGTATTATTTTCCCTACGTGGGTGTTCTTGTAATCCTAAGTGTATTTCGCAAACCTTGTCTAGTGAAGTCAGAGAGCATAATCTAGTGCTCCCCTGATATTTTGGCAAGACTGTCTTCATCAAGACCATGCACCATGGATTCCCTATGCAAGAGGATTCAATCTACCATAAAGGACTTGATGGAACATGTCCAACATATGAAAAAATTCTTGCGACAAGATGACCGATCAGTTTCAAGCTATGCCTTGAATATCAAGATGTTGTTTCGTGGAACTACATATCAAGAAGACTACATGGTTAATCAGTTCAGAAGTGGCCTCAATCTTGAATTCAAATATCTCTTGCTATCCATGCCTCAAGCAAGTACCTTGGAGGATGTTATCAATCAAGCAGTTCAATGTGAAAATCAATTATTCAAAGAAAGCCAAGTCCAATAGCTAGAAGTGTTGCATCATGAAGATAGTGTTCCTCAAGTCCGAATCAAGAATCTTTGAAGCTCGAGAAGTCATTACAAATGATATGGAGTATACAAATTATGAAGATAACAAGAACATAAAGGACAAGGAGGAGTTCATGTTCAATCAAGGAGGTTTGCTTACTCAAGGCACTCCATCAAAGATTTGGAAACACTACAACGCACCACTAAAAGTTCAAAGGACCTATCTTGTGATGAACCTAAGGAAGCTCAAGGGAGACCTAGTTCTTCACCACTGATCAAGATTGAGGATCATGAAGAATTCAAGGTCATGCATGTATTAGATTCAAGGATTTCTCGAAGAAGATTGGAATGCCTTATTCATTGGAAAGCATATGACATCATTAATTGTACTTGGCAACTTACAGAAAATATTCTTAAAGAAAAAATCAAGCTTCATGAGTTCCATAGGAAGAATCCAATGAAACCGAAGCTAGAGAACATGGCCGCTCCTCGTGGAACTCGTCGCTTGAGGGGGGGTGATGTCATGGACACAAAGAAAACCATCTTAAACCTTAGATTCAATGTCAATTTCCTATATCTCATGTTTGGTTAGGATTTTGGAGAAACTAATGCTACCATTGCGTCTGGAATGTTCCAAACCCCAAGATCAATGGCCTATTTGCTGAATTTTGACAACCGAAGGTCTTGTTTCTAGTCGATGATATCATCAATGACATCATCAAATCATAACCACCCTTGAAAACCTATAAAAGGAAGGGTTGGCCACATTCATTCTCAGTCTAGTGGATACTAGTCTTGGGAGCTCAAGGAGTAATGACCACCAAGTAAGTACTCTCCAGTTCCAGTTCCAGTTCTTGTCTTGTTCCTTGTTCCAGTCTTTTCTAGTCTAGTTCTTGGACATCCTCTCTTGTCCTCTTGTAATTTCGTAGTATGAGATCTTATCGAGTTCTTCCTTGTATCTAGTTCATCTCCCATAAGGGAGTTCTTGTAATCAAGATATCTTGTCTCATACCTACGATCCCAGGTTGTGGGATCTCCTATATCATCTCTAGTCCAGTTTCCCATACCTATTGGTCCCCGGTTGTGGGACGTCTTGTATTGGCTACATCGTCTTATATTATTTTCTCTACGTGGGTGTTCTTGTAATCATAAGTGTATTTCCAAAATCTTGTCTATTGAAGTTAGAGAGCACAATCTAGTGCTCCCTTGACAATATATGCATGTCTATGTGTGTGTATGTATGTGTATCTATATGTACATGTGCATGTGTGTGTCTATATGTGTGTATGTATATGTAAGTATCTATATGTGTATGTGTATGTGTGTATGTGTGTATATGTATGTATGCATGTAAGTGTATGTATTCATGTGAGTTTGTATGTGTGTCTATGTGCGTGTATGTATGTGTAAGTACCTATATGTGTATGTGTATATGTTTATGTGTGTGTATGCACTTTTGTGAGTATGTACATGTATTTATGTATATATACATATGCATGTGCATATGTATGTATATATACGCATGTGTGTGTACAAATGCATGTGTGTATGAATGCACATGTGTGTGTATGCATATGTGTGTATATGTGCATGTTTGTGTATACATGTGTCTATGTATTTATGCATATGCATGTGTATGCATATGTGTGTATGTATGCATGTGAGTGTATGTGTGCATGTCTATGTGTCTGTATGTATGTGTAAGTATCTATATGTACATGTGCATGTGTGCATCTATGTGTGTGTATGTATGTGTAAGTATCTATATGTGTATGTGTATGTGTGTGTATGTATGTATGCATGTAAGTGCATGTATGCATGTGAGTGTGGATGTGTGTCTATGTGTGTGTATGCATGTGTAAGTACATGTATGTGTATATGTATATGTGTAAGTGTGTGTATGCATTTGTGTGTGTATGGTATTGTATTTAGGTATATATACATATGCATGTGTGTATGTATGTATACATATGCATTTGTGTGTACGAATGCATGTGACTATGTCTCCACATGTGTGTATGCATATGTGTGTGTATGTGCATGTGTTTGTATACATGTGTCTATGTATGTAGGCATATGCATGTGTATGTATGCATGTGTATGTATGCATGTGAGTGTATGTGTGTGTCTATGCTTTTGTATGTATATGTGCAAGTATGTATATGTATATGTGTATGTGTATATGTGCAAGTATCTATATGTGTATCTATATGTGTATGTGTGTGTATGCATATGTCTACATTTGTGTGCTTATATGCATATCATATATGTGTGCATTTGTGTATGTGTGTCTATGTGTGTATGTATGTGTGTGTATATGTGTGTATGTCTGTGTATGCATATGTGTGTATGTATGCACATGTGTGTGTATGCATGTGTCGTATGTATGCATACGCATGTGTATGCATGTGTATATCTATGCATGTGTGTGTGTATGTATATGTGCAAGTATCTATATATGTATGTGTATGTGTATATGTCTATTTGTGTGTATGGTTTTGTGTGTATATGTGTATATGTATGTGTGTGTATATATGTTCATCTCTGTGTATGCATTTGTGTGTATGTATGGGCATGTGCATGTATGCATGTGTGTAAATTCATATGTGTGTATGTATGTGCATGTACCTTTGCTCATTCGGTTGTTCATTCGCTCTTGTTTGCTTGTTTGCTCTTGTTCAATCCTTTGATCGCTCATTTGCTCTCGCTCTCTCACTTGATCCTGGCACGAATGTGCTAGGAGAAATCAATTTTGTTTTCAAATTCATGGAGGGACCCTTATGCAATGTTGTAACATCACACCTACTTGGCAATTGTCTCTAAAAGCATCACTAAGCATCGATGCTCATATTGACGACAACTATATGCATCACTTATGTGACACTATTCATCGCTTGTTCAACATGCTCCATTTATTTTTTTTATTTCTCTTTGGCAGTGCCACGTATGCGATGCTATCTAAGGGGATAGGTGCATAAGCGATTGTCCCCTTTTTTTCCAATTCCAGGTGTCGCTAAACCTCCTTTATTCTTATAGTGTGTTAATGAAATTTCATCACCATTATTATGTGCCATGGAGCCCTGAAGCTCCTTTTTCTCCTCAAAGAACTCTTCTCCTAGTGCTTGATTTCAAGAGTTCTAAGATGCAACATGAAGAAGATCAACATGACCAATCAAAGGAGGAAAAAGTAAGATCATCAAGCAAATATAAAAGCAAAAACACATTTGGATCAATAAAGATGAGCAATGTGTGGAAAAATGGCCATAAAAGGGGACAAAAAAGTTGGAACTAGTCGTATATACTTTAAAATAGTTTTATAACTATGTAATCATCTATGTTATAAGTTCCTAGTGTTTAAGTGCACGTTCAGATCATCCCTTCTTCTAAATTGCTAGAGGATTTATCACTCACGTCATCATCTAAATTATTGTGAATGTCATTCCATTGAAGTGGTGGAACATCATGATAAGAATTGTTGATGAGATCAAGTTTGGTTTTTGGGCCTTCATATTGTGGATAAACCTCATTGCCAACCCATTGATCTTGAAGAAAGATTTGTCTGGAAAAGGACCTTCCAATCAACACTAATTCTTAATGGATGGGCTTTCCAAAATTGCATATAGCAAGTCTATATTCAAACTTTACACCACTAGTAGTCAATAGCGCATCCTCCTCTAGTAGACCCAAAGGCTTATCCATATGAACACGTGCTAATTTAGTGGTATCGTAGTTGGCCTCAATGCCAGTTTTGCCCATTTGATCCATAAACTTTTGGTGGCAATGGCTATGTGTACCCCCCAAAGTATTACAATCTTAGAGGTGTGATCATTGAACGTGATGGGAAAACAAGTGTTGGCTTCATCCCCTTAGCTACATTCACCCACTTTTCCTAGAATGTGATTGTATCACTATAACTTTAGGATTTAATGTTCCAAACACTTTGGAAACCTAGACTACTCTAAAATTGAGGAGTCTGTATCTCGACTTCCTCAAAACAATGTTTAATAGAGTTCTTTTTCTTCCGTTTGTGTTATGGACTTTCCTCCGAAATTTCTCTTTCTACAAACTCAAACATCTCCATGAATAGTGAAACCATGTTTTCCCACGATATGTTTTCCTTTGATGATCATTCACGAGTTGAGCATCTTGATTAATATTGATTAAAATGTCTAGATGCTCATAGTGTTTGACGTATGGCGTAAATAAGAGCTGTCGTGCCCATCCCCCCTTTTTGAGAATTCACCAATAGATTGTCCTAGCAATCTACCTAACGTATCAAAGTCTTCAATTCTGAGTGATCGAAGCAATACCAAAGCAGAACCCTTGACTCTGACTCCAAATGCTTCATACCGGGTAATAAATTCATCCACTTACTTTGCAAGACACATTTTTATGAATTCATCCACATTTTTTATGGTCAAAATGAATTTAAATTAGCTTAACTTCCAAAAAAAGTATCTTTTCCATTATTTAGAGATGCTTATGACATGAGTTTCATCATTGAAAGGGCAACCTTCATCTTCATTCTTTTTAGACTTTTAATTATCCTTAGCTTTAGTTTTATTAGAGTATAAGGCAGAAGATTGGTGACCTCTTAAGGATTTACCATTCTTGCTTATCTTTGCTTCATGTCTGAAGAGTTGGCCCATCAGAGCGTTGAGGTCAGGTACTTGCATGTCCATGTATAGATCCATGGTAATTGTGAATGATTCTTAGTTGCAGTCATCAGCCTTGATGCCATTGATGATTTGTCTTATTATTTGCTCTTCTTTAATTACCTCTCTAATGCTCCCCAACTCATCAAAGATCTCCTTCATTTTGGTGACATAATCAATCACACTTTGCTTGGGACTTTTCTTCAAGGTAGTGAACTCCATCCATAGTTGGTTCTTCCTTGCTCTAGTATTTGAAGAGAAGAAAGAATCAAGAGCTTTCCAAGTTTCTCTTGAGATCTTGCATCCTTTCACATGAGGTAAATGAAAATCAAAGATTGAGGTTAAGATGTAGGACCTGGCTAGTTCATTCTTCATGTCATGGTTGTCCTTTACTTCTCATTGTTGGCATGACCTCATCTTCAGATATGTATCCAAACAGATTTCTTCCTTGAAGGTAGGCCTCCATCCTCAGAGACCAAGTTGGGTAGTTGTTTCTATTTAATTTGTCAATGGTGGAAGGAAAACCATATCCCATATTGATTTACTTTGCTCTGATAACAATGTGAGAAGAGATGGTAGATACACTCCAAAGATGTGCCTAGTGCTACAAAAACCTGCTCTACACCTGCCAAGAAAGCTTCAGGAATGATAAGTAGACATCTTGTGCTTGCTAAGGATGCATATAAACCATCCTAGTGTTTTGGAGCATCACAAACTACTAGAAATTGACCAGAGATATTTTTCACATCTCTAATTAGAGATATAATGAAGCTAAAACAATAATTTTGATGAATTTTCATGAACCATATTGAGAGAAATAATTTTAGGAGTCTATGGGTGTCATCCCGACATTTTAGGGACTACCTACCAAGTTACCTAGTTGACTTCAATTTAATGTAGCTCAGAAAATAATGATCCAATGATGATGAGAATTAATATGATGCAAATAGACTTCTCAAAGTACCAATACCAATTTAAATCTTACCAAAAAGTTAAGTATACGTAGAGAAATCACTAACTAACATTGACTAAAAATATGAATGTAGTGAGTAGTAGATGCGAAGAACTCCAAGATGTGGCTTGAAAATCAATCTGTATTGCACATATGGTACATGATATGAATAACCATGAACCTTAAGAAGGAGGATCACAATATGTGCTTCACTAATAGCTTGGTGCTTGGCCAAAAGCTCCTCAGAATGTAACTTTAAATCTACTCTCTTCCATGACTACATGCATATGTGTAATCTTAGTACATGGTGGTATAAAAATGCACTTTAATCTATAAATTAACATGACATATATCGGGAAACCACGGTATTGATTTGAGCAAAAAGGCATTTCAGACAAGAATGAAGTGTTTTAAGGAGACTTAGTTTAGCTAGAGATGCTTTGATTATGTAGAAGTAGACATAGAGAGAGATCTTATATCAAATAGTGATAAGAGAGAGAGAGATCATGCATGGGAAAAGGATAAGAGACATGCAAAGAGAGAGAGAGGCAGAGAGAAAGAGAAAGAGATCCTATATAGGAGACCAATGAGAAACACACACACACACACACACACACATAGAGTTAAAGAGAGGGAGAGCTTTACATAGAAGATACCAAGGAGATAGCACATGAAGTCAATTGAAAAAGGGTCTGCATCGCAAACAAGTTGCTTACTCCAATCCTATTCTTGTATAAGTTCTATCCTTTTTTATGCCATATTTCATTTTATATTCTTCAAGACACAAACTCTCCTCTTACATAAGCAAAATATGGTTTTCGCACAATATGCCTTAATACTTTGAATGTGCTTGGATCTGCTAAATTCATTGAGGATCGTTTAATAATGTTTATCTGTGTAAAAGTGCACATTTTTGGACCTTATTTTACACAACATTGTTCATAAAGAACATTCTAGATCTTTATAAATCTCTTCTAGATTGCAGGAACAAAGATGATTGCAAGAAAGGAGGACCTTGGAGTATCAAATGGTGCATCGAATTGAAACACTAGGAGAGGGAAACCGCAACACATAGTCAACTAGAACAAATGCAAGCGTGCTAATAAGAAATTGAACATTGTACAAGAGTGCAAGGTTGCACAAAAGTTTGTAGAACTTGCATGTAGAAACTACCTTTCTAGAGGCTCTACCAACATATCTGTGTCAATTGGGGGATGACATATTCATGGAAGAGGACCACACTTTTGTGCCGATAAGAAGATAGATGGGATTTTATAACTAAGATCTTTAAAGATTTGGTAGTTCTTAGAACACATGCTAACAGGTGGAGTATCATGCCAAAGGACATGGAAACTTTCAAAAGGTTATGATGGAGGTATGATAAATGGCTTTAGTGATCATAGAAGTTTCTATATGCAAGGACACTAGAGATTTTTGTCATTGCACCTATCAGAAATCTGAAAGAAATTTCATCATTAGAAGTTACACACACTCTGGATACTAGAGCAAGAGCACCAAGCTCAAGAACAAACTTGACAATGAACATAAATGATCAGATACAAAGGAGAAATGAACAAGAAAGGAATATTATAACAAGATAATTTTATTAAGGATCCCTTGTACAGGTGGTTGATTTCGACTAATGAATTATTGCTTGACATTTCACTTGTGGAGACTATTCCTAATGGTTTTCTAGATTAATATAAGAGTTTTGTTTCTACTCTTTGATTGCTGATGAAAGGCAATCCATATCACTTAACTTTTGAGTAGTTAGTTTCTCTCTTTTTGTAGGAAGATCAGTCTAGAAAAAAGAGGTCCATTATGTGTGTTGTAGATCAAGCTTTCCTAGCTAATCATAAGGGAAAAGGAAAGTACAACTGATCTACTAGTAAGAAAAAATCTCCTAATGCTGCACAAGAAAAGAATGAAGAAAAAGATGAGAAGAAAATAGAAAAGCAAAAAAAAAAAATTGGAAATACTATAATGGAAATGATATGTCACAAAGAGTTGACCAAAACTCGCTGCAAAAGAGGCAAAGATCTAGAAGATCTTGAAAGGTGTGCTGTCAACTTTGATAGCCCCTCTGAAGAATGGTCAATTGAAAAATATCTTTTACTTTTAGGCAAAAGAATTTCCAATCAATGTAAGAATCCCCCAACTTTTAGACATCAGAGAGTGCTTTTCCTTGAGAGCAACAAGTCATACTCAAGGTGATTAGGAGATCAAAACAATTTCTCTTTGTTGTGCCAAAATCACAATCTGAGCTTGTTTTGGCCTCCGAATGCTGCACTATCATAGAGCTTGTGCAGGCAATTTTGTCTTTTTGTGCCAAAGATATATACAGGTTTCTGTTTGACAATATAAGCATCTCGAAGTCTGCTATAGGTACAGTAGAATGTGATAGAGTAGTTGTGTTCAACATTTTGAGAAACATTCAATTTTCTACATCAGGGTATTTTAGTTAGTGGCCATGGCTAAAAGTAGTGATGTATTTTGTATCTTGGTTGTTGAGGATAAGTTGGACGATACCAATTACCCATTATGGGATTATATAATGCATCATGTATTGGTTGCAAAAGGAATGTGGAATATTGTGTAAGGTGTTGACAAACTTCTTATTACACCTGCAAACATAGTTGTTGAAGGTGATGCAGATGGCATTGAAGATGATGATGTTCTTCATGTTCCTATTCTCATTGCGGTTCCTACTGCACCTACTATAGAGAAAATTTGTTGGGATGGCAAAGATGCTTAGAAACATGCATTGATAGACTTGTCTCTCAAATGTGCCATTATTCCTCACATTTGCTCTTGCAAAACAACTAAGGATGCTTGGGATACACTTAGCACTTTATACCAGGAAAGGAGTGAGGCTCATGTTGCTTATCCCTGAAAACAATTGGAGAGTGAACACATGAATGAAGGAGCTTACATGGAGAGTTTTCAGACAAAGATCAAAGATTTGAAGGAACAATTGAATTATGTTGATGAAGTCTTTCTTGATAGTTTACTTGTGCAAACTATTCTAAATGGTCTTCTGGATTCATATTAGAGTTTTCTTCTACTCTTCATTTGATGATGAAAGGCAATACATGTCAGGGGAGCACTAGATTGTGCTCTCCGACTACAATAGACAAGATTTCGGAAATACACTTCAGATTACAAGAATACCCACATAAGGAAAATAGTACAAAAATATGTAGCTAATACACGAAGTCTCATAATCCGGGACTATAGATAACTCATCTAGAGATGATACAAGAGATCCCATAGCCTAGGATCATAAGTATGGAACAAGATCTCTGGATTAGAAGAACTCCCTTCTGGGAGATGAAATAGATACAAGAAAGAACTCGAAAAGATCTCGTACTACGAGATTACAAGAGGACAAGACTAGATGTCTAGGACACAAGACTAGACAGGATCGGGACAAGGAACAAGGCAAGAACGGGAAATAGACCTTGGAGAGTACTTACTTGGCGGTCACGATTCCTTGAGCTCCCAAGACTGGTATTGGCAAGACTGATTATAAATGTGGCCAACCCCGCCTTATATAGGTTTTCAAGGGTGGTTCCCAAGAGTGGCTGCGAGTTGATGATGTCATCGATGATGTCATCAATTCAAAGCATGGTCTCTAGATGTCAGAATCAAGCAAGAAGACAGTCGTTCTTAGGGTTTTGACACATTTTGGATGCAATGGAAGCATTGGTTCCCCCTTATTCTGAACCACTCATGAGATATAGGATTCACATGGAATCTCAGATTGAAGATGGTTTCCTTTGTCCATGACATCACCTCCCCCTCAAGCGATGAGTTCCATGAGGAGCGGTCATGTTCTCTGGTCTTGGCTTCATTGGATTTCTCTTATGGAGTTCTTGAACCTTGATTGGTGCTCTCTGAAGATTTTTTGCAGGTTCCCAAGTACAATCACTAATCTCATACCCTTTCCAATGAATAAGGTACTCCAATCTTCCTCGAGATATTCTCAAATCTAGGACATGCTTGACTTCAAATTCTTCATGGTCATCAATCTCGATAGGTGGTGAAGGACTAGTTCTCTCCCCCCTCAATGGTGAAATCTGATATGGTTCCAACATGGATACATGTAAAACCAGATGTATTCTCATGGTACTTGGTAGTTGGAGCTTGAAGGTGATTGGATTAATCTTGGCCAAGATGGTGACTGGACCAAATCTTTGATGATCTAACTTTGCACAAGGCCTTGAAGTTTGCAAATTGCTTCTGAGTAACCATACTTTATCTCCAATTTGATATGATGGATTCTGAACATGATGTTGATCTGCATAGTACTTATATTGTTCTTGAGCTTTACGGATCTCTTTCTTGAGTTCTTTGAGAATGTCCATTAGGTATTGGGCCTTGTCTCTGGTAGTTGGGTTCTTGACATGATTTGAGAGTGTTATATCTATCCTTGGATGTTGTCCATAATTTGCAAAGAAGGGAGTATGCTTAGTAGATGCATGAGCACTATTGTTATAAGCAAAATCTACAAAAGGTAAAAGCTCAAACCAATCATTTTCATGATAGTTGCTGGTGCAACAGAGATATTGCTCCAAGCTTGATTCATCCGTTCTGTTTGTCCATCAGTCTGTGGATGATTTGTTGTTGATATTTTAACTTGAACACCAAGGAGCTTGCAAAGACTATTCCAAAGCTAGATATGAACTGTGGACCTTGATCACTGACAATATTATCAGGCAATCCATGAAGCCTAAATATGTACCTGAGAAAAATTCTAGTAGTGGTTGCACCTGTGATTGCCTTGGTAGCTGGAATGAAGTGTGCCATCTTTGTACATCTATCCACAATAACAAGAATGGCATCATACTTATCTGACTTTGGTAGATCTATGATGAAATCCATAGACAATGAAGCCCATGGCCTTTCTAGAATAGGTAGAGGTTGCAAGAGGCCATGAGGTGTCTGTCGCAGTACCTTAGATCTATTGGAAGTATCACAGGTTCGGATATATTCTTTGACTTCCTTCCACATCTGAGGCCACCAAAAGTCCCTTGATATGAGTTCTATTATTTTATTCACTCAAAAATGTCCTGCTGCAAGGTTGTCATGGTGTTGTTGAAGTACTTAGATCCTGGGCTTTCCTGGAGGGACTACAATAGGTTCTTATAGAGTAGTAACCCATCCTTTTCCTGAAATTCGTTTACAGCTTCTTGGAATTTTCCTTCTTGAGATTTCTTCTTAATGTTACAAAACAATTCATCCTGTGGTAGATTCTCACGGATCAAATGATTCAAGGCTGAATCTTCATGATGGCTTGAAGAGATAGCTGCTAACTGCAGATGCTCTTTACCCTTCTTTGGTGCAAGGTAAGATCTTCTAGAGAAGGCATCTGATTGACATTGTTGACATTCTAGACGATAGGTGATGACAAAGTCGAACCTGGATAGAAAGTTACTCCATCGAGATTGCCTTCTATTGAGAATGCGGGTGGTCATAAAATACTCTAGGTTCTTGTGATCTGTATACAGAGTAACTTTATGAGCTGCTCCTTCTAGATGGTGACGCCAGGTATCAAATGCATCCACTATGGCAAGAGGTTCTTTATCATGAATTTCATAATTAATTTCTTGAGGGGAAAATTTCCTTGAATGATATGCAACTGGATGTAGGTGTCCATCATCTCCATATTGGGATAGAATGGCCCCTAGGGCAAAGTTTGATGCATCTGTTTCTAGGAAGAAGGGTTTGCTCGAATTAGGATGACCTAGGATTGGGGCAGTAGTGAATGCGGATTTCAGGGTCTGAAAGGCTTTTTCTGCTTCTTCGGTCCATGAAAATTTTGAGTTTCCTGTAAGCTTGGTAAGAGGTGTCACAATCTTGGAGTAATCTCTAATGAATATCCTATAAAACTTACCCTAGAAAACATTGTACATCTCGAACACACGAAGGTGGTTTCCAATCAAGGATTGTCTTGATCTTCTTAAGGTCCATAAAGATTGCTTTCTCTGATACAATGTACCCTAATACTCCACTTTTGTTTAACGGAAGTAGCACTTCTCCAAATTTGCATATAACCCTTTTTCTCTTAGTTTCTCTAGGACTATATTTACATGACATTCATGACCTTCTAGATTTTTGGAGAATATCAAGATATCATCAAGATATATTACCATAAAATCATCTAAATAAATCATTTGTGAGACCAAATAGCATAACTACATATTCAAAGTGTCCATACCTTGTTCGGAATGCTGTCTTCCATTCCTCTCCTTCTCTAATCGTGACAAGATTGTATGCTCCTCAAAGGTCAATCTTAGTGAAGAACTTTGCTTTTCTGAGGCATTCCAAGAGCTCTGATATAAGTGGTAGAGGATATCTGTTCTTTATTGTGACTTTATTCAAACCACGGTAGTCCACACACATTAGACAAGAAACATATCGACATATGAACAGATGGATCTGTTTATCCAATTGATCCACAAACTTGAACGTATCCCCCTTTTCATAATCTTCGTGATCTTATTAGATTTGTAGGAGATGTTGTGGATGGTTTACGAGGCTATTGTTCAAGGCTCTGGGAGATTTCAAGGAATTATGTACAACACATAAACTATCTACAAAACACACTACATCAGAGGGATTTACATATGCGGGAGATAGAAAACAAATTATCCACTTTATCTTCTCAGTTAGAGTCTTTTAAAAAACTGAAAGAGACTCCTATAGGTTTGAGAATGTAGTCAAAATGAGTAAAACCTTTCTTAGATTTGACTGAAAAATCTTGCTAGAAAAAGAAAAGAATGAAAATTGTAAGAGATCATGTGACAAATGTGCTAGGTTTGAATATGTTGAGGAATTTTGAGCGTGTACATTTTTGTAATAATTATAAGTCAAAATGATGCCTTAAGACTATTCAAATTGAATGAAAATACATGCTTGAAATGCTTTGTTTTCCAAAATTTCATGACAGAATTGAATTTGTTACTAGAACCATCCCAAATTCAGGAGATTTGAGATAGCGTCGGAGTGAGTAGGAAAGGTTATAGAGCAATTTCAAAAGTTTGGTGTGAATTTTTAAAATTTAACAAAGTTAAAAGTTTTGGATTGCCTAGACCCCATAATGTAGGAAAGTTTCAGTTCTGCTTGAATAAGAAGATCACATCAGTATTTGCTGAATATAAACATATTCACGATAACATGCCTTATGAAGTAGGAAAACAAAAGTTATATTTGACTTACAATGCATTTAACAATGTATGGATAGATATTATAAAACTTCAAACATACATGGTTTAGTTCTATAATATAAAAGAACATGAATGTTCTGGTCTATTGAAATTTGTAATCAAACTTGATGAAGTTAAGCTTAAAAAACATCAAAAGATGGAGAGAATAAGTATTGAACTCATGAACAAAGCTTTGGACTTTAGCCTTGGGAAATTGGATACTCCATCTCTCAAAGTACAATAAAAAATGGAGTTATGGTGGGTTGGTTGTGCTCAAGTTCCATCTCAGAACCATAAAACACTTAAATGGTTGTTCTCATAGACAAACATTCCAAATGTTATCCAAAGGCATCATGCAAGAGAATTGTTGAATATCAAAGACTACAAGAACTTTAAAGTTGAGTGGCATTTGATTGGAGACCTAAAGATGCTCAAATGCATGTTTGCTATAAGTGGAGGGGCAAATTCAAAGTACCCTTGCTGAGGAAGAGGAGGCTCCTTCTAGACAAAATGTTATTCTTCATAACTAGTCATCTTCTACCATGATTTGGGATCCCATACTTCCAATAGCAGACAAATGTACACATATGTACACTACATGCAGAGTTAAGGATCATTGACAAGTTGGTCCGTCTCCACTTGGATTATGCATATTCTATCAAGCCTACAACTCTTGTAGATGAGTGTATAAAAAAAATGTGAATGTCTACTTTTAGAAATGGGATTTCATGGTGGTGATGTGCATCTAAGAAAAGATCTAAAGCTTTCACAAAATACAGGTGATGTACTACAGGATGTCTCAATGGGAGGTGCAAAAGCAAGGAGATTCTTCAGCAACCATGATGACAAGCAACTAAATTCCATGTGGAATTGTTGGAAAAAGATTTGTGAGATCATGAATAATGTAAAAAGCAAACCACAAATAGCAAACAAGGTAATGGAGGTGTGGATCATACCATATAATTTTTTAAAGATCATGAGGCAGCAGATAACATCAAATAGTTATGTGATAGATTTCAGAAAGGCGACCACAGAGCTTATAGAAACCATCATAGAGTCATGGAGTGCCAAAGACATAACATACTAATTGGTGAGTTTCAATGATAATTTATTCAATTTATTTTTATTTAAGTGAAATAAAGATCTGATGAAACTCTTGTGTTCTTCTAGCATATTCTTCTTATGCATGGTGCATTCTTTGCAAAAAAAGAAACACTTGCCATATGGAACACCCAAGGCATGGAAAAATCTCATTATCAAGCAAGGACAAGCTTCTTTAGGTGCACAAGGAAAGGAGGAGGAGTAACAAAGAGCAATGCCTTCAAAGAGTTTTTTGATTGGTTCTTTAGAAGACAATTACAAAGGATATGACTATCACCAAACAAAATCAACATGTATCAAAATCACAAAATGAAAAAGACTACATTTCAAATAGAGCTTTAATATTTGCAATGTCTTTTATTTCTGTGAGAAATAAAGATGTCATGTATGTATAAGCTTTGAAAAGAAACATGTCTATTACCATCAGATGACTTTGACCAGAGAGAAATAGATCATGGATCAATAACAATTAATATTAGGACATGGATCAATTACACAAAAAAAAAATTACATCCTTCACATTCACAATGTCTTATATCCCATTGGGCAATAATTGTGTATATGTACATTTGATGAGTAATAGAGTTTGAAAAAATGAAGTCACTCCTTGAGTCTCTTTAATGAGCTTGGCTCTGGCAAATCACCTTTGTATATGAGGAACTCTTTTCTCCTGTAGCCAGCAATGATTTTTACATTTGACACCCCTGTAGCCATTGCATAGCTTGAATAACAAAGAAAGTACCCTACCCTTGAAGCATTGAGTCGTGGGGCATATCCGAAAATTCTGAATGCAGCTGCTCTTTCAAGCAGCAAAACTCTGAAAGCATTTAAGGTTATTGTAGTAAAACCCATGTATTTTGATAGAGTCCTCAAGGAGAACAATGCAAAGTGTGGCTCTTCACTATAATGCTTGTGAATAACACAAAAAGAATCTAGGTTCAATTTTGGAAGATAGTGGATAATTGAATGAGTATCCACCTTTGTTTTTCCTTTCTCTTCTATGGTTTTTCTTGTTCCTTTCTCCCTGCCAAGGTAGTTGTCTTCATCCAATATAGTTAATTGTGGTAAAAATAGAAAAACAAGGTTAGAAAAAGTCCATGCGCACTTTAGGAGTCATGAAAAGTAACTTGAGACACAAACAGAAACAAAGCAAGAGACACAATTGATACAAGCAATTAAGGTCTTCAGAGAAATTCTGATGGTCCTAATCGCTTGCATTGGTCACGTTCAATATCTCTTTCTAAATTATCTAGAAACATATATTTTTTGCTGAAAAAGGTGAATTCTCACATAGCGGGATGTCTATTATCAATGATGCATGCAACTCCTAGACACGACCGATACAAGCGATAAGGCCCATCGAGAAATATCCAATGGGCCATATTGCTTGCATCAATCATGTTCGATTTCTCACTCTACATTCTCTAGAAGCATATATTTAATGCTAAAAAAGGTGCTTTTCACATAGTAATATGTTTAGTCATTACTGCGTGCAACACAGACATGATCGATACAAGCAATTAGGCCCATCGGGAAATATCCAATGGGCCTAATCGCTTGCATCGGTCGGGTTTGATTTCTCACTCTACATTCTCTAGGAACATAAAATTTATGCTAAAAAAGGTGTCTTTCACATGATAAGATGTAAGTTGTCATTGCACCATGCAAGTCTAAGACGCGACCGATGCAAGCGATAAGGCCCAATGGGAAATATCCGATGGGCCTAATCGCTTGCATCGATTGTGTTCGATTGTTCTATAAATATAAACAAAGATGTTGAAAAAAGTGTTTTTCACTTACAAAGATATTCCTTATCAATGCTAAATGGAGATCTTGGACACGACCGATACAAGCGATTAGGCCAACAAAAAATATTGGATGGGCCTTATTGCTTGCATCAGTCGCATCTCATTTCCTCACCCTAAAATTCATGAGAATAGATTAAACTACATACCCTGACCTCATCTTCTTCCTCAACGAGCTCTTTTGAGTCAATACATATTACTCCTTTGTCCTCAGCAACATCCAAGGATGAATAGTTGTGCCCAAACGAGTATATTCCAAGTTGCTTCTGATGCTCATCTCTTGGAGTTAGACGTCTGCGGAAGCACGCGAACAGCACAAGGAAGAAGAAGAAGCTTGGAGCACAAACACACAATACTGAATGTATTACTAGATAATGTACAAAGATAAGTAGCCCATTAGGGCAATAGGCATATATACAAGCTGGGGGAAAAAAACCTCCTAAAGAGGGAAAAAAGTGCCTCGGTGGTCCTAGTGTGTTCACACACATCACTACCTAAATATATCAACAAATCCCCCCTGGGAGTGATGCGGTTAAGTGGTAGCTGGCACTCATGTATAAGGAAGTGTCAAGCTATGTGGAAATCACTCCACAAAAGGAAGTAAGCCCAAAGCTTTGCGAAAAGCTTCAAACTTCTCCCTAGGTAGAGCCTTCGTGAAAAGGTCTGCAATGTTCTCCTGCATGGGCACATATGCCAAGCTGATCTCCCCAGCAGAGAACCTCTCCCTGACATAGTGATAATGCACCTCAATGTGCTTAGTGCAAGCATGGAACACAGGGTTCCTCGCAACTGCCAATGCGCTCTGACTGTCAGTGAAGTTGGTGGTGGCAGAAGACTGGCCAACACCCAAATCAGCCATAAGGCGTCTGAGCCACACACACTCAACAGTCGCTGTGAAAGCTACCCTATACTCAGCCTCACAACTGGAAGTGGCCACAGTAGGCTGCTTCTTGCTCAACCAAGATATACGAGCTACCAAGCATGAAGCAAAAACCACTGGTGGACACACGAGTGTCATAGCAACCAACCCAATCTGAGTAAAAAAAAGCATGCAAATATGGCGGTAGTGATCCCCCCTTGGGATAAAACAACCCAAGTAGCCGAGTACCACTCAAGTAGCAAAAGATGCGCTTAACCGCCTTCCAATGCGTGACTCCTGGGCAATGCATAAACCTGCTCATCTGTGAGATAGCAAACTGAATATCTGGCCAAGTAATGCATAAGTAAATCAAGCATCCAATAGCCTGCTGATAGAGAACAGCATCAAATGCATCTCCAGCATCATGAAGACTCAATCGTAAACCTGTCTCCATAGGAGTGGCAATAGGCTTACAGTCTTCAAGGCCAAAACGCTGCAGTAATGTGTCAATATATTTTAATTGACACAAAGCCATTCCACCATCAACTTGCATAAACTGAATGCCCAAAGAGTGATGCAAATGCCCCAAATCAGACATCTCAAATGAGGCATGCAAATCAGCCTTGAAATCAGCAATATGCTTCTCATAGGACCAGTGAGCAGCATGTCATCAACATACACAACAATGATCAGAAGCACATCATTAGCATGCTTAACATATAAGGTGCTTTTAGTTGGGCTGTTCACAAAACCATGTGCAACCAGATAGGCATGTATCTTCTCATACCAAGCACGTGGTGCTTGCTTTAAACCATATAATGCCTTCTTTAACCTGCACACCTGATTTTCATGCCCTTTCTGCACAAAGCCATGGGGCTGAAAAACATGCACTTCTTCATGCAAGTCACCATTCAGAAATGGTGTTTTAATGTCCAACTGATGTACATTCCAACCATGATGGGCTGCAAGTGCACAAATGCTCCAAACAGTAGTCATACGTCATGTAGGTGCAAAGGTCTCATCAAAATCAATGCCTCTTTCCTACGCATAACCCTTTGCAACAAGACTAGCCTTATACCTATCAACTATACCATCAGGTTTACGCTTCAGCTTGTATACCCACTTAGTGCCAATGGCCTTCTTGCCACGAGGCAAGTCACATAAAGACCATGTACCATTCTTCATTATAGCATCATATTTAGATTGAATGGCAGCCATCCAGTTTTCTGAATTTTGTGCTTCATCAAAAGAAACAGGCTCATTCTCATCACAGAGACTAGACGTAGCCATAGCATAGAAATGTGATGCAAAGGAGGCACTATGAGAGCCTGAATGAGTACGATATAACAACGCTGCATCTAATTTGCTGCCACACAAAGTCTGCACCAACCATTTTGGCATAGTTTTTGCCTGCTCAATATCAGCTCTCTCATCAACAAGTGCATCATGTAAATCTGCATCAGAAATAGAATGATCTGCATCAACATATGAAACCTGCAAAGGCTGAGAAGTTGCCTCATTAGGACCAGCACTAGACTGTCCACCTGTAAAAAGAGGCATCAACGTATCATACATGTCTTTGGAGCTAACAGATGTCTCCTTAGTACATGAAAGCAATGGCTGAATAGCATCTTCCAGAAAGACAACATCACGGCTAACCAGAATGCGTTTAGTCTATGGATGATACAAACGATAGCCTTTACTTTCAGAACTGTACCCAACAAAAATACATTTTACTGCCTTATCAACCAATTTTGTGCGATGTTGTTCAGGCACTAATGCATATGCCAAACAACCAAAAACATGCAGATGAGCAACAGATGGCTTGCGGTCATGCCAAGCCTCATATGGAGTGATAGACTACAGCGCTTTAGTGGGACACCTGTTCAGTACATATGCTGCACACATGACAGCCTCAAGCCAGAAACTATGTGGTAAAGCCTGACTCTTGACCATGCACCTCGCCATCTCCATGAGTGACCTATTCTTTCGTTCAGCAACTCCATTCTGTTGAGGTGTATACGACACTGTACACCGGTGTTTTATCCCATGTTCAACCAAAAATGCATTAAAATCAGAAGACATATATTCTCCCCCTCGATCAGAACGGAGGGTGCCCATTTTATATGCTGATAGATTTTCAGCCAGAACCAAAAACTGTTTAAAGCACATGAACACTTCGGACATTGCTTTGAGTGGATATACCCATGCATGCCTGGAAAAATCATCAATGAAAGTCACGAAGTACAGGTAATTCGCAAAAGAGGGTGTCTGCATAGGACCACAGACGTCACTATGTACAAGCTGTAATTTCTGTGTAGCCCGAACTGAACCATCTTTTGGAAAGGAGGAACGCTGCATTTTGCCCAAATTACAGCCTTCACATACATGTTTTCCAAGTGCCTCAAGCTTGGGCAAAGAAGACACCATATCAGATTTCTGCAGGCATAGCAAACTAGGAAAATTCAGATGACCAAAGAGTGCATGCCAAAGCTTTGCATCTGACATAGCCTGAGAATCATGAACTGCACATGCCGAATCATTCACAGATCTTTCATAGTCTATGAGCTTATACGGCCCACGACACAAAATGCAAGAAGCAATAATCACATCGTCATTTGATAGATCATGAACTGTACACCTGTCATCAACGAATTTCACAACCAAGCCAATCTTGGCTAATGCGGAAACTGATAAAAAATTCTTCTTGATCCCTGGCACAAATAAAGCATCTGACAAGGTGAAAGAACTACCATCGACAGTAGTCAGAATGATCTTACCAATTCCCATAACAGGATAAGAGGAGTTGTTGGCGCATGTGATAGTATTCCCTGTAGGGGCAGGCTCGAGTGAAGAGAAGAAACTGCGCTCCGAGGTAATATGTTTGGTCGCCCCAGTGTCAAAGTACCAAATATCTGAGTCCATTGTAGACATGCATTGTTCACGAGAAGATGGGTCAAAACTGCAAGTAAACACCCATTCTTCTTCCTGCATAAGATTAGCAGACTCTGTTTTTGGTGTAGAGGCTTCTGCAACAACCATTCCAGCCTCCTTTTTCTTTGCCTCTTTTGCAACCAGTTTTGGAAAGTTCTTTATGATATGATCATTCCCTTTACAGTACTTGCAAAACAATTTCTGCTTTTCTGATTTCTTCTCATCTTTATCCTGGTTCTTTGAATATGCAGCATTTGCAGATTTTTGCTTACTAGTAGAAGAGCTCCATTTTCCTTTACCCTTCTGACTAGCCAAGAAAGCTTGATCTGCAACACGCATAATGGACCTGTTCTGCCTGGGCTGATCTTCCTGCAACAGAACAGAGACTAAATCCTCAAATGATAAGGCATTCGGATTGCCTTTCATCATCAACCGAAGAGTAGAAGCAAAACTCTGATATGAATCAGGAAGACCATTCAGAACGGTCTGCATAAGTGAGCTATCTGGTATAACCTCATCAGCAGAAATCAATTGTTCCTTCAAATCTTTGATCTTCGTTAGGAAACTGTCCATAGAATCACCTTCATTCATGTGCTCACTCTCCAACTGTTTTCGGAGGTAAGCAACACGAGCCTCATTCCTAGTTTGGTACAATGTGGTAAGTGTATCCAAGCATCCCTAGCTGTTTTGCAAGAGCGAATATGAGGAATAATGGCACATTTGACAGACAAAGCTATCAATACATGTGCCTGGGCATCTCTGCCATCCCAAAAAATTTGCTCTGCAGTGGTGCAATAGAAACAGCAACACGAACAGGAACCTGTGGAATATCATCTTCGACACCATCTTCATCAGCTCCAGCACCTGTATTTGTAGTACCTATCGTTACAGGTGTAACATGACGTCTTTCAACACCCTGCACAATGTTCCACAATCCTTTTGCAACCAAAACATGTCGCATCATATAAGCCCATAATGGGTAGATGGTAACATCCAACTTATCCTCAAAAGCCAACATACGGAATACATCATTGCTTTCAGCCATGGCCAGTGACTAAAATACTGTATCTCAAAAAGTTGAACAGAACTGCCCAGACGAGTTCTGCTAGACCTGTAGCAGACTTCGAGACGCTTAAACTGGCGAACAGAAACTGGTATATACCTTTGGCCCAAAAAGAAGAAATAGCCTGCACAAGCACTGCGATAGTGCGTTTGGAGGCCGAAACAAGCTCAGATCGCGATTTCGGCACCACAGAGCGAAGGAGTTTTGATCTCGGAAACACCCTAAGTATGTTCACCAAAATTCATGCGATTCTGAGACTGCAATCAGAGGAGTGTCGACGGCCCCCTAGATGAAGCAACGACCTGCTCTGATACTAATTGTTGGAGTTAGACGTCTGCGGAAGCACGCGAACAGCACAAGGAAGAAAAAGAAGCTTGGAGCACAAACACACAATATTGAATGTATTACTAGAGAATGTACAAAGATAAGTAGCCCATTAGGGCAATAGGCATATATACAAGTCGAGGGAAAAAAACCTCCTAAAGAGGGAAAAAAGTGCCCCGATTGTCCTAGTGTGTTCACACACATCACTACCTAAATATATCAACATCATCAAACTCTTCATTAACAAGTGTTGGCTTCTCTAAGATAGCTTTTTCAAAGCAACTTGAAAGAGCTTGTGATGAATCTTTGAATTCTTCATTTGACAAATCCAAATCAAGACGCACAAATTCTTCTTTTCTTTCTCCTTTCTCATTGATGAATCCCCTTGCAACTTTTTTGAACTTGGCGATAGCTGCAAGGTAGTAGTTCTCCCTAAGGTTGAAAAGTTCCTGAATGTAAAATAGAGGGATAAACTCGTTTCCAGAGATAAATTAAAATGGTAGATTTGGGAGAAGTAGGGACTTCTCAGACACTTGAACTTCTTCAGTTGGCTCCCTTATTGCAGTCTCTACTTTAAAAGTAGCCACATCAAAATCTTTGACCTGCTCTTCTTTTGCTTGGACCTCAACAATCTCCATGACACCTTTCATACTTTTTGAGCTTACCTCAAGTGTCAGCTCAAAGAAAGGCTCCTCTACAACATGAACACTTTCCTCCTTTTCAATTGAGATGTGATCAAGCCATATGAAGAAAGCAATGTTCAAGGGAAGAAAGAAGCAGTCCTTTTCATGCTCTGGTCATAAATCTAGCTTCCCTAACAAAGGGGATATCCTTTTGCATTTTTCTTGTGATTTTTGCCCTATCCATTGGATTCTTCCCAAAGATGTGAGGATGGACATAGGTTTTCTTAGATATAGAAAGCTCCTTTCCATTGACCAACCCCAAGAAATTCTCCCACTCTTACCTAAGAAAACTTTTTGATTTCTCTGGGAGTTTTTCAAAATAAATCTTGGGGTTGAATATCCTCATTGCATCAGGAAAGTAATCTATAGTTAGGCCCTCTTGAACCATGAAATCTAGTAGTTTCTCTGATGGAGAAACACTAATGATCTCATTCATTCCCTCTATCTTAGCTCCACCTTCTCTAGTATGTCCTAGTGCAGAACACGACTAATGAAAGCGAATAAAACTAGTCAAACATGGGTCAAATGGGTCTAATCGCTTGTATCGGTTGTATCGAGGATGAAGCACAAATATGCACGGTAATGGAGAGATAAATTCTATGAAGGTTGAAAATGTGAAATGGTGAAGGGAGTTGGTATTTATAGGCGAGGAGGGAGCGAGTAACGTTCAAATGATGTGGACCAATCAGTGAGTGCCACATGGCAAAGGCACCTTGGGAATCCCAATGGATAGATGACATGGCCCACTCAAATGATTCCATGTGGCAAAGAATGTTGGAATTCATAGGGCTAGATGATGTGGACCAATCATGGGGTGCCGCATGTCACCAACAGATCAACTCACTTTTGAGACCTATTTAAGCTCCCCTATTCACTTTCTCTCATTTTTTTTGTCAACACTTTCATAGCGTCGAGTTGCTATCGCCTCCAAGTTTTTTAGTTGCTTCTAAAGAATTTCTATAGAGAATGCTTTCTCTGTGAGGCAATATGGACACGACTAATCCAAGCGATAAAGGACATCTGGGTGTTTTCCAATGACCCTTATCGCTGGGGTTGGTTGTGTTTTTGAAACTATGTTCTCCTTTATCATAGCTTTGAAATAATGTTTTGTTTGGTAAACCATGAGCTGTTTTGCATTGTAAGCTATAGTGGAAATAGAATTGATTGATATTTCATGATGATTTTAAGGATGACCAATGCAAGTGATAAGGAACATCTGGGATTTGCGGATGACCCTAATCGCTTGGATCGGTCGTGTTTGTTAAATGGGATCGAGGCCTTGATCATAGCTTGGAAATAATGTTTTGCTTAGTGAAGCATGAGCTGTTATGCATTGTAAGCTATATTCGAAATAATATTGATTGATATTTCATGATGATTACAAGGACGATCGATGCAAGCGATTAGGAACATTCAAGATTTTTGGATGACCCTAATTGCTTGGATTGGTTGTGTTTGTTAAATGGCATCGACTCCTTGATCATAGCATTGCAGTAATGTTTTATTTAGTGAAGTATTAGCTATAATGCATTGAAAGCTATATTGGAAATAGAATTGATTAATATCTCATGATGATTACAAGCAGGAACAA
The DNA here is from genome assembly GCA_020310875.1 of Ceratopteris richardii. Classification (NCBI taxonomy): domain Eukaryota; kingdom Viridiplantae; phylum Streptophyta; class Polypodiopsida; order Polypodiales; family Pteridaceae; genus Ceratopteris; species Ceratopteris richardii. The sequence goes on from CM035409.1 coordinate 12,747,181, forward strand.
TGCAACAGATTAGGGACATCCGGATGACCCTTATCACTTGGATCGGTCCTGTTTCTTAAATGGCATCGAGTCATTGATCATAGCTTTGAAGTAATGTTTTATTTGGTAAAGTATTAGCTATAATGCATTATGAGGGAAATAGATTTGATTGATATTTCATGATGATTACAAGCACGACCGATGCAAGCGATTAGGGACATCCGGGCATTTTCGGATGACTCTAATCGCTTGGATCGATCGTCTTTCTGACATTGGATAGATTCCTTGATCAAAGCATTTGAGAATAAGTTGCTTTGCCTTTCCACTTCCATGCCTTAAGATTCTCACTTTATGTAGGTTATGGCTAGGACAAAAAAGACAACAAGGAAGTTGTACCCTTAGGGTTAGGAACAAAATGCCTAGGAGCAAAATGACAAAGGACGGGCTCCCCAAAAGAGTCAAGGCAATGCATCAGAGAAGTCTTCAAAGAAAAGGGTCAACTACCATGTAAAGTCCTTGAGGGAAATAAGAAGAGCTCAAAAGTATATGGGACTCTTGATCCCTAGACTTCCTTTTATGACAGTTGTCAAGCAGATCACTCGCAATCTCTATTCTATAATGAAGACCACATCCTTTATCAATGTGAAGTGGAAAACTCAAGCACTGCTATGCTTGCAAGAAGTTGTAGGGGACTTTGTAATTGACTTTATGAATGATGCTTATTTATGTGCAGCTCATTCTCACAGGGTGACATTGATGGCAAAAGATTATGCGATTGTATCAAGAATAAGATATAATTTTGAAAAATCTCTTGTGCCTATTGATCACCATGATAAAAACTTCTTTGATATTCTCAATATACCTCTAGCACAAGCACCCAAGTCAACAGTTGTAATTGAAGAGGTCAACTCTCAGGTCACTCATGATCATGACACAAGAAATGCAGCAAATAGTGAGGATGAGAGGAAAAAGAAGGGATTATTAACAAAGGAAAGTGTTATCTTAAACCAGATTTAGAAGCTACAAAAGGCAAAAAAAAAAGAACTTCTTAAAAAAGGAGATGGGCAGGTAATAGTTAATGTTGCAATGGCATGGCAGGATGAATATTTCCTTGACATAAGACCAGAAGACAAAAAAAGGTTGAGGGATTTTCATGTTGAAATATCGGATAGTATACTCAACATTTCACTCAAGTATTATCTAGAGGCCATAAAATGCTCTTGTATTGCTTAATTTTCTAGTTCTTAAACTGAATTTTTATTTCTTGAATTGTAGGGTCCTTTTGCAACAATGTGAGGAAGTAGTGCAAAGAAAAGTATTTACCATAGATCCTCTTGTGACTCGGTGTTTTTTGTATAAACATGGAGATGTGAAATCCTTTATAAATAATTTTACAGAAGAGGTAGAATATGTTATCTACCCATATATTGAAAAGTAAATATTCATCCTCATTTTGAAAAGTAGCATTTGTTTCAATAAAGAAAGAATATTTACATGCAATTCATTGACAGGGGCCATTGGAGTCTTATTATTGTTGATTTCAATGCATATTAAGCTCTTTTCCTGAATTCTCTTAAATCACAACATGGGAATTGCGAAGTGTAAGTTGCTATACATTTTGTTGTTCTCTATTTAAGAGCCATGCCATCCATTTTGATTTTGATTTTACAATACAGTGCTGCTAAGCTTCTCAAGATGCATATTGATCAAAATTTTCTTGGAATTGCCAAATTAAATGAACAAAAGAAATTTGAATACATACAAATTCATGTGCCCTTGCAGAAAGATACAATGTCATGTGGCTAGAGAGTGATTGCAAATGCTGTAAGATTCTTGGAAAGAAGGTTTTACAGTCCTCAATGGAATTTATCAGACTATCGAGATGCATGGAGCATCTTGATCAAAGAGAGAGAGAGAGCAATAAAAGGCATTATGAAACATGCAATCTGCCCCTATGATCCATACTCACCTCCACCCCCTCCACCAGATAAAAAGAAGTGTGAAGAAAAAAACAAAGGGCATCCTCTTCACTCACCATTGAAGCACTCACCATTGAAGCATGGGACCAAGAATAAGAGTCAAGGTGAAAGCTCCAAAAAGGGCCACAAGCATTAGAAAAAAGAGGGCACCAAAAAGGATAAAAAGGGAGGACGAATCATTTTTGAATCTAAGATTGTAATCTATTGTAAAACCAACATAGGTTGGAACATTCATTTATGTATGAATTGTATGTACTTATGCCAACCTTCATTTGTAAGATGGTCATCACCATATTTATATGCCTTAACCATATTTATATGCCTTGAGTAATATAATGTTGTTTTAAAAATCTTTAGAGTTAAACAAAAGTTCATTGCATGGTCCAACCAAAATTTGTTATGTGAAGATAAACAACAAAATTGGCTAGATGACCAATACAAGCAATTATGGAAATCTGAAATGTCAGATTGTCCTAATCGCCTGGATTGGTTGTGTCACAAAAATGACTGCATTGTGGGTTTTTTATTTCATTCTTGTTGAAAAGTTAAATTTGGAGAAAATAGAGAAGAAGGTACATAAGAAAGAGGACACGACCGATACAAGCGATACAGGGAATCAGAGAATTTTGGATGGCCCCTATCGCTTGCATCAGTCGTACTATCCAATCTTATCCATTTAAACATAGCATCCCCTTTAAGCAATTTTGCATGAGATGAGTTGAGTTTCAAGTTGTTTTTATAGTCATTAGTGAAAGCTTTATGCAAAAGTCACGTTTTGAAGTCTCTTTCGGTAGTTTGCTATACACGACTGATCCAAGCGATTAGGGTGATCCGACAAGTTCAGATTGCGCTAGTTGCTTGAATCGGTTGTCTTCTCTTATCTCGTCTACACTATAATATGACTTCAAGTTCATCCTCTATATATTTTGAAATATCACTTGGATTGAAATTTGCACCAAGCTCTCCCCCCTCTTCAATATAACTTGTTATGTGTACCATGGATACTTTCTCTTGCATACCTTGGATTGGAATTTGCACCAAGTTTTCCACCCTCTTTAATATAACTTGTTATGTGCACCATGGATACTTTCTCTTACATACCTTGAGGGCAAACAAGTATGGATAGACTCAAATAATTTAATTGAAACTAATGTGCACCTTGGATAGACTCAACTAATTTAATTGAAACTAGATATGGAAATCTAGATCTCTTGTTCATCTAGAATTTACTCATCCAAGTTCCTATATAAGTATTGCACAGTTGAAACCTCATCAAAATGTTGAGATTAAAAAAAATGCCAATATGAGTTTAGTCCATGAAGGGGCATAATTGAAATCATCAATTCACTCACATTCTTAGTTACCATCCTGCAAATAAAAATCAATGGAAGTATGAAATAAGGGTCCTAAAAATTATGTAAGAATGTCTTGGTTTATATTCTTGAGTCACCTAGAATTTACTCAAGCAAAAGTCTGTATTATCATTGTACAATAAGAACCTCATCAAAATCTTGAAATTAAACAAAAAAATGCCAATATGAATATAGGCATTAAAAATACATAATTTAAGTGATGATATCAATGACATTCTTTGTCACCATCCTGCAAAGAAAAATCAATGGAAGTATCAATAGAAGCTTCTATAAGAGGGTATATTATGTAAAAATGTCTTGGTTTTACTTGTTACAATCTTAAGGGTTGGAACTTAATCACCCTTGGTGGCAAGCAAGTTATGCAAGATAATGTTTTCTCTGATCTAATGTTAAGTATTGCATCATCAATTGAGAATCTAAACTGTGATGATATCTCAACAACGTATTCTAGGAGCTCCCTTACATTTCTGAGTTTCCAATTTGGAGTGACAATTATTTTCATTGATTGAAAATCTGGATGAATCAATACTTCTAAATAAAATTCTGGACAGCTCTCCTCTTAGTCCAAGGCTATCCAAAGTCTAAGCTTTTTGTTCCGCCTTCTATAGTCATATCCTAAAACATCATCAATCTCTTAAATAGAGACTCTCCTATTCAACCACATTGTTTCTGTTTTCTATAATAACATGTTTTTAAAGCATGCTACAAAGAAATGAATAGGCAAAAACCATTGAATCTTTATCCTTCTCTATATTCGACGTGCTGACTTTGCCCTTTGGATGTCATATTTCATTTTGCATAGAAAACTTGAAACTATTGAATGATCAGGAGCATCCCAATCTAATGAAGAGATGCAAGGAGCAGGCACATGTACAAGATTTCCATAAGAATTTCTCCCTGATGGCACTTGATAATCTGCATAATGGACAAATAACTCTATGCTATTGAAAAATTGAATAGATGTGTTTGCATACATAAGTTCTGCATATTCCTTATGAAGAACTCTGAATGTTCCTATTAAACATTCAATAGGTTGCCATTCCACAATATTGGAAGGAAAGATATCTGCAATACAAAAACATATATGTTGTTATACAAAAACAACTAGAATGATAGAAGAGCATTGTAAAACTTCACTTACAGTATGAAGGGAATTGCATATGATTTTCTGGAACAAGATCCTTGGCGGTGTACACATGTTGTATTCGTGCAAACCAACCACATCTCTTCAATTTGAAACTGAGAATACATCCTTTCCAGTGGTTTCTTGTGTCATCTCTTTTGGCATGCTTGACTTTATGGGCACCTCTCTAGCTAGCAAGTGTAGTTACCCTATTCATTTACTTTGATAGAAAGAGGTTTCCACAAAGAATCCTCTCTTCTGTTGTAAACCTCACATGAGGTTACACGATTGGAAGGACGACGAGAAGAAGAAGAAGCCATTTGAACTAAGAAGAAGAAGAATGCTCAAAGCGAGAAATCGACATTCACAAACTTTGGCAGTATTTATAGAGAAAAGGCATATATATATTTATTTATATATTCAAATTTTTTTTCTTATTTTTCTCTATATTTTTTCTTAATATAAATATAATTGAGTTATATGTATGCCTAAACCCTAAAACCCTAATCTTAAATATCTAGACCTAAAATATGTATATTTTTGTATGCATGTGTATATGTGTGTATGTATGCATGTGTGTATATATGTGTGTGTATGTATGCATGTGTACATGTGTGTGTGTATGTATGCATGTGTGTACATGTGTGTGTATGTATACATGCATGTGTGTATATGTGTGTATGTATGCATGTGTGTACATGTGTGTGTATGTGTATGTGTGTGTATGTGTATGTGTGTGTATGTATGCATGCATTTGTGTGTATGTATGTGTGTATGCATGTGTGTGTGTATATATGTGTGTGTATGTATGCATGTGTGTACATGTGTGTGTATGTGTATGTGTGTGTATGTATGCATGCATTTGTGTGTATGTATGTGTGTATGAATGTGTGTGTATGTATGTGTGTATGCATGTATGTGTGTATGTATGCATGTGTGTATATGTGTATATGTGTGTATGCATGCATGTGTGTATATGTGTGTGTATGTATGCATGCATGTGTGTATATGTGTGTGTGTGTATGTATGTGTGTATATGTGTGTGTGTATGTGTATGTATGCATATGTGTATATATGTGTGTGTATGTATGTGTGTATGCATGTGTGTGTATGTATACATGTGTGTAAATTTGTATGTATGTGTATGCATGCATATGTGTATATGTGTGTGTATGTAAGCATGCATGTGTGTATAGGTGTGTGTATGTAAGCATGCATGTGTGTACATGTATGTGTGTACATGTATGTGTGTATGTATGCATGTATGCATGTGTAAATGTGTAAATGTGTGTGTGTGTATGTATGCTCTATTTTCCTATCTCTATCTTCCTTGCTTTAATTATTCTTTATCTCTCACTTTCTCTCTCTCTCTCTCTCTCTTTCTCTCTCTCTCTCTCTCTCTCTCTCTTTCTCTCTCTCTTTCTCTCTCTCTCTCTCTATCTCTCTCTCTCTTCTCTCTCTCTCTCTCTCATCTATCTCTCTCTTTCTCTCTCTCCTTCTCTCTCTATCAATAGAGAATAAAACAATCACTTACAAGTATGTCCCTCTTTTGGATCGTTGTCGTCAAAGCGTAATGTATGTCGCCTATTGTGCAATTCCAAACAATTGATGCCAAAGAACTTCTGCAAAATCAAAGAAAAGAGAAATTATAAAACCTAAAGCATAGAGAAACACAAATGCTAACAGTACATGCAACACTTACCAAGATGTGAGATCTAAGCCGAAAGAGTGTGTGTGTGTAGAGAGAGAGATCTGTGTGTGTGTGTGTGCACAATACAATGCAGGTTGCAATTCGGTTCACGCGTGCAAGTTCGACAGAAGACCAACAGTACTCAAACACGCGCAAAAATGTGAAGTTTTTCTCTTGGGTTTGCGGTATGTTTAAAACTCGCCCTCGGTATATCCGTCGGTATATACGTCGGTATGTGCACCGGTAACTTCTAGTAAATTACCGATGCTTATACCGATGCTTATACCGATGCATATACCGACGCATATACCGACGGCGGGGGGAAACACTGATGATCCGTTTAAAATGGTCATACCGACGGTCACTTGACCGTTGGTATCTCTAAGTGACATTTTCCAACGCCCATACCGACGCCGAGTGTGACCGTCGGTATATGCAACGTCGGTATGCCCCTCATATGTTGTAGTGAAGATTGAGAACAACGAAGACACTTAATGTCTTTAGGAAAATAAAGAAAAAAAAAAGAATATATTTGAACTTACGGCTATCTATGGTGGATGCAAGAGATGGTTTTGACTTGCTAGACGAGCTTTGCATTGTGTATTCACCCAAGTATCATGTTATGTTTACGAATTTTCTTCTATGCCTTAACCTTTGTGAGTTGAAGGACCATCAACTCTAATACGTTATCATTTCCTCTAGGTTAGTACTCCACTTGCATCCTAGAAACCACCATTACCACATGAACAGAAGGTGATATAGTATCATCACATGCATGTAATGGATTTTCTAGTACTTTTATGAACTTATGTTAATATAGTATCATCACCACATTCAAATAGTGGAATTTTTAGTAATTTTATGAACCTATATGGGAATTTGCATACGATTAAATTGTTTGAATATAAAAACATATTGAAGTATCATTGTATATGAGTAATAAATTTACTCTCTTTTGCCGATCCCATGACCGCTTGTGTATCTATGCATGTGTATAGACACAGAAAATAGCATTTGGGTTATTACTCCACTCCTCTTTTGGAGTGATAATATTGTTATTGTGGTGATATTCTGATTATTACTCCACTCGTCTTTTGTTCAAAACCACAATTAGATGAACCATAAAACATGATATTGTATCACTACATCTTGTAATGAATTTACTCAAATTTATGAAGCCCAACCTCATATGGATGCCCAAAGTCACATGGATCATCTTACCTATAACAAAAGGTAATCCTTCATCTTATTTGATTTTTGTAGATCATGTTTAAAGTCTTATCAAAATTAGATGTATGGATTTCCTAATTAATCGACAAAGTTTCCTTATAGTGAAGAGACATATTTTGGAAGATTCCCTCAAAGATAATAATGTTTACGTTGCAAAAATCCAATAACTAATACATAATGTAAATGTGAACAGAAGTGAGTAAACTTAAATCTATAAAACAATTTATGGTCTTGTGAAGGCTCAATGAATTGCTGCGATCTCACGACTTAAAGGTTCTCACATTGATAAAAGTACAAGGTCCTAGTCTCACAATTCAAAGAAATGCATATGCAATAATAATAATATTGAAAACTCTTTCCACATAGAATGGTGGACTCTTATGACGTATCAATCAAAGAATGTAAGGGAAATTTGGAATTTTTAAGTGAAATACATGAAAGAAAAATGTTATTAAGCCCTCTTGTGTCCGGAACTGGACATGTTCCTTTCATACATTTGGCACTTAGGAAGAAGTAAAAACACTTTGAAAATATTTAAGGAGCCAAGTATTCATCCATAAATCAAGACCTTTTAGTTATGAGTGCAGAAATACGTTCAAAACCCCCAAAGACCCTAAAAATAACTAAATTATCACTTAAATCAGTTACTTCAAGCTGAAATCATGAGTTTTTAAAATGTTGGTTCATTACTTATTCATGGATGTGTGCGATATGTATAAAAAGCAACAAAAAAGAAAAAAGCCCTTAAAAAAACCAACATATTTGTAACATGCACCTTCCATGCAAGAAAAAATAATAATAAATAAAACTAAGTTTTGCACATCTTCTTCCATCCCTCTCTTTGCTCATGTGTGTGTGTGTGTGTCTGCCTGTTCCAACCATTTTTGCATAAGTCCAAAAAATTAAAAAAGTTAGAGTTTAAATTAATGATAAAATTCTCAAACAGGATCCAAATCGGGCAAGCAAGCAATTAATTTTACTATAAATTATTCATGGTTTGGATGTTATAATTTTAGAATAATATTCTGGTTGATGGACATCAACTGAATCTATACCAAGAAGGGGGAGATCACTAAACCTCTTATCCCTCCAAGATGGTGCAAAATAAAAAAGTAGAAGCATGGCATCACATCAACACTTTATATATTAACTTTTTATTGTACATGGAACAATGATATACAAGGCAACACATCCGATATACAAATGGAGAGGATCATAGGGGAATGGAGGTCAAGAAGGCATCACATTTCATACATTAGAGATATAGATGGATAGTATGAAGGTGTGATTCTCTAGTGAATTCCTAAATTGCTTGGAGTGCTAATGGTCTTGTTTGGTGTTTTATAGAGTTGGTTTTAAACTTGGTAGGAAAATTAGCCATGAGGTTACAAATCCTTATCTTTTGAAGGAAATTTTTGCATACACCTACAATCTACTAGTTGATAGCAACCTCGCAATTTGGATAGCAAGGAGCATCCATGAACTCGTTTTATATAGAACCCTCAAGAAGCAATTGTGTTTCAAGTTCAACCAGAATGAGAAGCTCAATAACAATCATCTGTTATCATTCTAAAGAGAATGGACACATGCAGACAAGATGTCCATGTCTAGAAGGATCACACCCAAGTAGGATCTGTCTGAGAGAAAGTAATCATTACACAAGGGATTTTTCAAGGAATCAAAGAGCTTCACCAACCAACATGATGAATGTTGCAATAGGGGAAGAAAAGCTTGAAAAAAAAACTTGATTGTGAAAACAACATCTCAAGGCAAAGATCAACCAATGATGCAATAGGAGGAGATTAAACCCAAGTTATAGGATAAGAGGAACATATTTTATGAAGCTTTCATGGATAGTAATGTGGATCTTACTATCAACATAGAGCAACCTATGTGTGAAACCATTGATTTGGCATACATGCTAAAGAATACCTCTTAAAGGGTGAGTCTATATCAAATCATTAAGATAGATCCCAAAGTGAGAATTGATATGTTAAAAGTAATACAAGAGCATAATTTGAACAGCCAAAGAGTACTCTGGAAGGTTTTATAGTAAACTTTCCATGGGGACTTGTAGAAACTTATAAGAGCTCAAGATTTTCTATCACCATCCAAGGCCAAAAGTTCAATGGAGTGATTCTTGATGAAGGTTCCCACATCGACTTGATGCTTGAGATAAAAAGAAGAAGACTAGGGTTATCAATGATAAAGAGTTTCCCCTTCTCAATGAATCTTTCATATTATAGTAGAGTGCAAGCCATTGGAATAATAGATAAGGTAAAATTAACAATTCAAGGACGTGTGTTTATTTTTGAATTTGTAGTCATTGCTATTATAGAGGAAGGTACTTTTTCCTTACTACTTGGGAGGCCATGGCTAAGCCAAGCTAGAGCCTTGAAGGATTGCGACAAAGAAAAAATGTGGGTCTGCTTAGAGGCCCAAGGCCATGTGGAATTTTTCTTGAAGAAAGGATGTGATTATGCACAAAGAAATTCGATTTTGTGATCAATATCTAAAAGGAAGGAAATATGCTTCAAGATCCTGGGGACGAAGATGTTTTCTTATAATGGATGATGGGAGGACTATAGTACTTGGATGTTTCAAAAATAGAGGTAAATTAATGTCCTAAAGATTATTGTGGTAGTGAACAATTTTTCATACATCAATACCAAATAGAGCCAATAGTTGAAGTAAACCCAAGTTAGAATCTACAACATGGAGACAAAACATCAAGTAGAGAATCCACCACTTAGTGTAAAAAAAAAAAATGTTGAAGATGGGAAACAAGGGATCACAAGTAATGATGTTGGTGATGACAATTCTATATGAACACATTATTCCCATTTGAGATACCTTGGTTACTAGATAACCATTCTTCCCTAGTTAATAATCATCTATGTCACTATCCTAGTCGACATCATTAGTTCTCTCCTCAAGTTCTTCCATACGAGTTCTTGTACAATGATTTATTTCTTGTTTCTCCATACTTGTTATTTGAACCTTCATTAAATGTGATTCTAATTGAATGGTGGCTCTTGTACTTTTTTTTGTCTCTATCATACGTAATGTTTAAGTTTTCTCACAATATTTGTAAATAAAGAATTATGGAAACATTCACACTTTTCTAAACTCCTTCATTTCTAGAACTCAAATGAGTTTGCATACTTATTATGACTTCATCTCATTGTGTGTGTGCACTCTAGGATGTGTGTCTGAGCATCCATATATTGATTCTTAATTACTTTGCAATAATGAAGCTAGTGGGGGTACCTTTCAATATTCAATGGATTTCCACTTCCATTGATTCAATTTAGGTACACATATATTTAACTTCATTATGGCGTTTATCAATACATACGTGCTTGATTCTAATCATTAAAAAATTTCCTTTATGAGTATGTGCATGAATTGCATTTTCATGATAAGAAAGAGTGTGAGTGATTGCTAAACATGATATGTTTCAAGATTCCAAGGACCGTCATGTGATCTTTTTCATGAGGAAGGAGATAAGGAAGAGAGCTCACACACACACTCTCACAATCAAAGAGAAGCACACCCTCATATTGAGGCAAGGAAGTATGATCTTCTTCTTCTTCTTCTTCTATTACATAAAAAGGAATGTACAAGGATGACTTAAAAAACAAGAATACAACTACTGCAATATATAAAGACCAGCACATAAGGAAAAACCTAATGTCCACGAATGAGTGAGCTAGCAAGAAACAAATGTGATCACTCTCGGTAGATAAATCTAAAAAAGCTCAATGAAGTGTCCCTAACATATATCAGTGTGACCACTATACTTATCAGAGAAATGAAAAATTGATGTGTCTCATCCTGGATCATCACATGTTGAGCTTGATATCACAACACTCCCCCTCAAGCTCAACGTCATGTCCTCTAATACAAGCATCTTTCGAAACTTCTTCAGCTTCTCTGCTCCAAGTGCTTTATTGAAAATATTAGCAACCTGCGCATCTGTTCTCACATAAACAAGATCAATATAACCTACTAGTACCTTCTCTCTGATGAAGTGATAACGTCCCTCGATATGCTTTGTTCTAGCATGAAAAATAGGGTTTAGTGCTAATGCCACACTAGCTCTAATACCATGTCACGAGGAAGGAGATAAGGAAGAGAGCTCACACACACACTCTCACAATCAAAGAGAAGCACACCCTCAGATTGAGGCTAGGAAGTATGATCTTCTTCTTCTTCTATTACATAAAAAGCAATGTACAAGAATGACCTAAAAAACAAGAATACAACTAGTACAATATATAAAAGAACAGTACATACGGAAAAACCTAATGTCCGCGAATGAGTGAGCTGGCAAGAAACAAATGTGCCATCACTCTCGGTAGATAAATCTAATAAAGCTCAATAAAGTGTCCCTGACATATATCAGTGTGACCACTATACATGTCAGAGAAATGAGAAACTGATATGTGTCATCCTGGATCATCACATGTTGAGCTTGATATCTCAACAATCTTGAAATATCCATAGGGACCGATGTATTTGCTCATTTCACCTCTCATTTCTATTTCATTCATATTTGTTGCACCAAAATGACCCCCACAATGGATTCCTCACCTGGTCCATCAAGTTTACGTGAGTTATTTCAGGTTATTTAGATTCCAACTAAATTATGTTTTATACTTATGTTGGACTGTGATGTCTATGTAAGTTACACAAAGAGTACAAGGAAGAACAAGAAATTTGGAGCACAACACAACACTGAATGAATTACCAAGTGAATATACAAAGGTAAGTTACCTGTTAGGGTTATAAGCACATATATAAGTTGAGGGAAAACCCCTCATAAAGTGGGAGAAAAGTTTCATGGTAATCTTAAGAGCATTCACACACATAACTACCAAAATATATCAACAAATCCCCCCCCCCCCCCCCCCCCCGAGTGATGCTGTGAATAAGGATCCAAAACTCATGTATAAGAAAGTGCCAAACCTATGTGAAAAGAGATCAATCCACAAAAGGAAGTAAGCCCAAAACTTTGCAAAAAGCTTTAAACCTATTTCTAGGTAGAGCCCTTGTGAAAAGGTCTGCAATGTTATCATGTGTAGACAAAGACTCCAAACTTATCTTTCCAACAGAAAACCTTTGCCTGACATGATAATAATGCACCTGAATGTGCTTTGCAGGAGCATTGAAAATAGGGTTCCTTGCAATAGCCAATGTGCGCTGAGTATCAGTGAGGATGGTGGTGACAAAAGAGTAATTGACACTCAAATCAACCAAAAGTCATATAAGCCACACACACTCAACAGTTGTTGTGAAAGCTTCCTTATACTCATCCTTACAACTAGAAGTGGCCAAAGTAGACTGCTCCTTGCTCAATGAAGATATGCATGAGCTAGGAAGCAAAAACCATTTATGGACACAGAAGTGTCATAGCAACAAGCTAGTCTAACTTAGAAAAAGCATGTAAATCTAGCGATGGTGATTCCCCCTTGGGATAGAACAATCCAAGTAGCCAGGTACCACTCAAATAATGAAAGATGATATTAACTGCCTACCAATTCTTGACAATGGGAGAGACAAAAAACTGAATATTAGGCCCTCTTATGCATAAGTAAATCATGCATCCAACATCGTGTTGATAGAGAATAACATCAAATGCATCTCTTGTTGGTGCAAAGAGACGAAGCCTACATACTTGAATAATTAGCATGTATTCCATATAGTCATATATTATCACTCCCTTGTAAAAGTCACATTACTTTTATCTTTGTAAAAGTGCTTATACTTAATGCACTACCTTCACGAGAAGTTAGGAGGAATCAAATCACGACTTACATGGTAGATGATTGATGAGGGAATATATCCTTTACTTTAGGACTCACTTTTTTGGTGAGCATTTGAATTTCAATTCAAAGTTTTGCTCCAAACTCAACTATAAAAGTAGATAAAAAAAGACTCGCATGAGATCCCCGATTATCAGATGATTTTTGAGAGGGACTTAAGTGATAAGTGAGCTCATTCCATAGCCACTTCACTATTCTCATATTGAGCAATTGAACATTGCCAATTAGTGACATAACTCATGATTTTGCAAAGACTAAAATAGCAAGTCTATGATCTTGGATCAGCTTCCTACTCATCTGTTTTGATCCATTGATTAGTGGATCATGTTCCAAAGCACATAAGTGATTATTTTTTATCATTAGGAAGCCAAAGAGGCCTACTATACTCTCCACCACTTGTTCTTGGCTGGTGTGATCAGGTTTTGCAGCACCACTTCATCTCAGAAGACTATCCACCATCTCTAACATCATGAAGACTCAACCCTCAATGTGTTTCCATAGGAGCGGCAATAGTTTTCCAATATTCAAAGCCAGAATAGTGCAATAATGTGTCAATATATTTTTTTGACACAAAGATATGTCCCCATCAATTTGCATAAAATGAATGCCTAAATAATGATGCAAATGCTCAAAGTTTGATCTCTCAAAAGTGGCATGCAAATCAGCCTAAAATTTAGCAATGTACTTCTCATAAGGACAATGAGCACCAAGTTATCAACATACAAAAAAAAATCATTAGAAGTACATCATCTACATTCTTAACATATAGGTTGCTCTCTGGGTTGCATTTATTCGATTGAATAAGAAAAATATTGAATATGTTCATTTTATTTGTGGTTATCCAAATAAAGACCGAAAAAAATGGAGATAGATTCTTTTTTTATGGAAATGTTTTCGACTAGATAGCCTTCTGATCCTCTTTTTGATCAAAAAGCATTTCGATTGAAAGTGCTTTCAATTGAAACGCAATTTCTATCACAAAAATATATTTTTACATTCAATCAAAAATCTCATTTGGCACGTGCTTCATTGGTATTCTAGAGAGCTTTAATCCTGCAATTTCTATCATAGAGATTTTACTTCACCGTATCATTGAGGTATTGATTTAATTTTTATTTATTTTTTATTTTATTTTTTTGTTTGTTGTATCATGCATATTGTATGATTTGCATAGGCATCTCTTACATATGCCTGATTTTTTTTTTGTGTCTTTTAATCATTAATTGTATACATGTTCGACTCGGGAAAGTGTTTCTTACTTGTATACATTGATGAAATACATTTAAAAATAAACCACTACTGTGATTGTCTGACTCACTACATCGATTCTTACTCTCATAATAGTATAGGACACAACAATAGATCTATTTAGATTGTTTGAATCTCCACCTCGATTCCTACTCTCTCAATAGTATAGGGAGTGTGTAGGGACTATTGTGATTGTTTGATTCTTTGACTCTTACTCTCACAAAAGTCAGTTGGTTTCTAATGAGAATACTCAGTGTAGATCACAAGGCATATAGAAACTATTGTGATTGTTTGATTCTTTGATTCTTACTATCACAATGGTCATTTAGACTCTGATGAGAATACTTAGTGTAGGTCACAAGGTGTATAGAAACTATTGTGATTGTCTGATTCTTTGACTCTTACTATCACAATAGTTATATACAGTTATGTGACAAAACTCATACATAGTATAGTGAATGTATATGAACTATTATAAATGTATGATTCTTTGACTCTTACATTCTTAATAGTTACATACATTCAATTCAAGATTATAATTACACTTTCTGTTTGATTATGAATCTACTTATTTAACTATGCATATGTCTATCGTTTGTGTACACATACTATTGATTTATTTATCCATACACTTACTCATAGTCTATTTTTTATTTTTGCACAGATGATAGGTAAAATAAACAAGCAGGAGCCGAACTTTTTAGAAGAATTTGTGTGCTCCTACATGTATGGAATGAGAAAGTATGAAAACAATGTAGCCATGGACACATCTAGTTACAAAGATTTCATTGCGCAATTATCTATAACAACATTTATTAATATTGAAGATAAATTTGGTAGTGTTTTTGGTGGAGCATAGGTATTAGATGAGCAAATGTCGAAAGAGCTTACACATATCTTTGGACAAATCATCAAAGTCATAGAGTCATTGGCGGTGGATATCACCAGTATGCCCGGATTCATCAATAGAATTAAATTTATTGATTTACATTATCAGATAATGAAGACAAGAAAGCGATTAAAATCGGACACGATTGAACACCTTGTGAGAGCACAGGTAGATCCACATACAAGAGATGCATATGTGAATATGGGAGATCAAACATCAAACAATCTTTGTTTGCTCCTATATTCCTTTATTCTTTTTGAAGGTGCAGCTCTCATGGGGGAAGGACAATATGGAATGATCCATTAAGTCAAAATATCCCACCCAAGATTCAGCAATGAAGTATTTTTTGCCAAGTTATTCAAATTACATGGCGATAACATACAAACATGAGAGAATGAAGCCAAGAATGATGCCACAGTGTTATCTATTATGCACATTGGAATTATTACTCCACTTGGTTTAGCTAGACACCATAGCGAAAGCCCGTGCTTTATTTTCAAATCTTGGAATGGTGGTACATTGGACATGTGGATAGAAAGAATGAAGAAGGGGTACCTAAACATACCACAAAGCAGAGGTGTGAATGACACAAAAGGCGACATAATAACTATGAAAACAAACATTTGGAAGCTGATCAACGGCTTATTACAAACAATATCATTTTTACACACTTGTAATATATCCCATAATGATCTCCATCTAGGAAACATCTTGTTGCATTTTGAAGGTCAACATGCTTATATGAGATTATGTGATTTTGGTAGAGTGACATATTTACCAACAAAAAAATGTTTTCCAAATCTAGCTAATTTAGAGATATCAACTAGAAATAAGTAAGTATTGGTGGATTGCATCCGAATGCATATCCACTAGTCCTCCACCTTTTAATAAGATTCAAGAGATATTTATAGTTTTGATACTGCTATTACAACTCTTGAAATATATAGATTTCAATAGTTATCCCATTGATAAGAATGAGATTTACAAGTTCAAATATGCTTTAGAATTAGCTTCTAACAAAGATGTATGAAAAAGAGTAGATGCACATGAATTGCTTAGAGTATTCTCACATCTAACTCAATATGGTTTAAGATATCCATGATGCATGGATTAAGACCATATTGAAAACGATATGTATTCATTTGAACTATCTGGATTTAATGATATAGATTCATTTGCATTAAGTGGAGTAAATGTTATGGATTCATTTACATTAAGTGGAGTAAATGTTGTGGTATCATTTGAGTTAAGTGGATTAAATGAAGTGTAATCATTTGTAATATGTGAATTAAATGATGTGGATTTATTGAACTATGTGGAGTAAATGAAGTGGTATCATTTGAGTTATGTGGATTAAATGTTGTGGATTCATTTAACATATGTGAATTAAATAATGTGGATTCATTTGAATTATGTGGTGTAAATAAAGTAGTATCATTTGAGTTAAATGGATGAAATGAAGTGTAATAATTTGTATTAAGTGGATTAAATGTTGTGGTATCATTTGAGTTAAGTGGATGAAATGAAGTGTAATCATTTGTAATATGTGGATTTATTTGAATTATGTGGATTAAATGAAGTGGTATCATTTGAGTTATATGGATTTAATGTTTCTGATTCATTTAACATATGTGAATTAAATATTGTGGATTCATTTGAATTATGTGGATGAAATGAAGTGTAATAATTTGTAATATGTGGATTAAATGATATGGATTTATTTGAATTATGTGGAGTAAATGAAGTGGTATCATTTGAGTTATGTGGATTAAATGTTGTGGATTCATTTAACATATGTGAGCCAAATATTATGGATTCATTTGAACTATGTGGAGTAAATGAAGTGGTATCATTTGAGTTAAGTGGATGAAATGAAGTGTAACCATTTGTATTATGTGGATTAAATCACTACAACATATCGAGGGTATACCGAGGCTGCTACCGAGGAGATTGAACTGGCATGATTTCTTCGCGACTTCAGTGTTAGAGTCGGTATACGCATCAAAAACAAAGCGTCGGTAAGTGCATCGGTATAGGTGTCGATATATACGCCGTTATTACCGACGCAAATACCGACACCATACGGATGCCCATACTGGGTGTACCGACGCCTATACCAACGTCGATACTGGAGCTACTGACGCGTATACCGATGATCTATCTGCACAAATTTTTTTGGGCAGAGTGTGTTGTCTTTTGCTACAACATGATGTTGTTTAGCAAAAGACAATACACTCTACCCAACTGAGTACATGTGTTATGTACTCTAATGGCAACCAAAACATAAACTTATATGAGCAAAAATGAACAATGAATCATGTAAAAAAAGTTGTATATTCCATAAATGAAAAATGTACAAAAGTGTGGCAAAGCACTTCTATATAGGAATCGAATACAAAATATGACAAAGCACTTCCATATAGGAATCGAATACAAAATTATGGTACGTCATTGCCACATAGGAGTGTAATACAAAATTCTGGCAATGTGACAAAACACTTCCATATAGGAATCGAATACAAAATTATGTTACATCATTGCCACATACGAGTGTAATACAAAATTGTGGCATTGATCAAAATATTTACACCTACAATCCTGCAACAAAACATGTGTATAAAATAAGGCCAATTGACATGAAATTTATAAACAACAAATAAAAACATGAAACCAAGATATAACTTTACCTAATCAAGAATATTCTCCCATGAGACGATTGCACCGTGTCCCTCTAAGTCTTGTAAGTGTGCAGTCAGTCCATGTCGATATCCATATGATTCTTTAATTCGCGTCGGAGGATGACCCACTACCAACTCCTATAATAAATATGCAAAATGTTAGATGAACATACATAATGTGCTTAACACAAACAACTTCAATAATTAACATGATACTTACAAACTAGTACCGCATACTGTCGTATCCGCTACTACCTAAATTCGACGTTCCAACCGTATCTAAACGTGTGGCCGCCACATCTTCCTGTTGAGGATATCGATTATGAGTATGTTGCTCCTCATCCTGAATCGATTCCCATTCTTCGACATCTAGCCATATAGGCTTCGGTAAGCCTGCTCTAAAAGCATCGCGAGCTTCGGATCATCGATGAGACATCACCTCGCGTGTCGTATGGTGAATCCATTCCGAACTCAAACTAGCATTCCCAGGTGCTGGCCGGTACTCTTCATATATCGATTGTGTGATATGATTTTTAGAGTCCCTATCCTATTCGCCCATTTTAACATTACTGAATGACCGAATTCTATGGAGCAAAGTTGTCGAATGCGCTGATGCATTGACTTTTCGGCCGCATCCATAACTAGAGCTCCATTATGGATATGATATGTCTTGGAGTCACCATGATCATGCGCTCCCGAAGGTGTACGTGGAGATCCCACATGATGTAATGTGAATATCTCATCTCATCCAATGTATACATATGCATGCTTGTATACATATGCATGCATGTATGCATATGCATGTATGTGTATGCATATGCATGCTTGTATACATATGCATTCATGTTTGTATACATATGCATTCATGTATGCATATGCATGCTTGTATGCATATGCATGTGTATGCATATGCATGTGTATGCATATGCATGTGTATGCATATGCATGCTTTCATGCATATGCATGTGTATGCATATGCATGCTTGTATGCATATGCATGCATGTATGCATATGCATGCATGTATGCATATGCATGTATTTATGCATATGCATGCATGTATTTATGCATATGCATGCATGTATTTATGCATATGCATGCATGTATGCATATGCATGCTTGTATGCATATGCATTCATGTATGCATATGCATGTATGTATGCATGTATGCATGCATGTATGCATGCATGTATGCATATGCATGTATGCATATGCATGTATGTATGCATGTATACATATGCATGATTGTATACATATGCATGCATGTATGCATATGCATGTATGTGTATGCATATGCATGCTTGTATACATATGCATTCATTCTTGTATACATATGCATTCATGTATGCATATGCATGCTTGTATGCATATGCATGAGTATGCATATGCATGCTTGTATGCATATGCATGAGTATGCATATGCATGCTTGTATGCATATGCATGCTTGTATGCATATGCATGCATGTATGTATATGCATGTATGTATGCATATGCATGCATGTATGCATATGCATGCTTGTATGCATATGCATGCTTGTATGCATATGCATGCTTGTATGCATATGCATGTGTGTATGCATGTATGCATGCCTGTATGCATGCATGTATGCATATGCATGTATGTATGCATGTATACATATGCATGCTTGTATACATATGCATGCATGTATGCATATGCATGTATGTGTATGCATATGCATGCTTGTATACATATGCATGCTTGTATGCATATGTATGTGTATGCATATGCATGCTTGTATGCATATGTATGTATGTATGCATATGCATGCATGTATGTATGCATATGCATGCATGTATGTATGCATATGCATGCTTGTATGCATATGCATGTGTATGCATATGCATGTGTATGCATATGCATGCTTGTATACATTTGCATTCATGCTTGTATACATATGCATTCATGCTTGTATACATATGCATTCATGCTTGTATACATATTCATTCATGCTTGTATATGCATTCATGTATGCATATGCATGCTTGTATGCATATGCATGCTTGTATGCATATGCATGCTTGTATACATATGCATGTGTATGCATATGCATGTGTATGCATATGCATGTGTATGCATATGCATTCTTGTATGCATATGCATTCATGTATGCATATGCATTCATGTATGCATATGCATTCATGTATGCATATGCATTCATGTATGCATATGCATGCTTGTATGCATATGCATGCATGCATGCATATGCATGCATGTCTGCATATGCATTCATGTATGCATATGCATGTATGTATGCATATGCATGCTTGTATGCATATGGATGTGTATGCATATGCATGCTTGTATACATATGCACTCATGCTTGTATACATATGCATTCATGTATGCATATGCATGCTTGTATGCATATGCATGCTTGTATGCATATGCATTCATGTATGCATATGCATGCTTGTATGCATATGCATGCTTGTATGCATATGCATTCATGTATGCATATGCATGCTCGTATGCATATGCATGCTTGTATGCATATGAATGTGTATGCATATGCATGTATGTGTATGCATATGCATGCTTGTATGCATACGCATGTATGTATGCATATGCATGTATGTATGCATATGCATGTATGTATGCATTCATGTATGCATTCATGTATGCATATACATGCTTGTATGCATATGCATGTATGTGTATGCATATGCATTCATGTATGTGTATGCTTGTATGCATGCATGTATGTGTATGCATATGCATTCATGTATGCATATGCATGCTTGTATGCATATGCATGCATGTGTATGCATATGCATGTATGTGTATGCATATGCATGCTTGTATGCATATGCATTCATGTATGCATATGCATTCATGTATGCATATGCATTCATGTATGCATATGCATGCTTGTATGCATATGCATTCATGTATGCATATGCATTCATGTATGCATATGCATGTATGTATGCATATGCATGCTTGTATGCATATGCATTCATGTATGCATATGCATGCTTGTATGCATATGCATTCATGTATTCATATGCATGTATGTATGCATATGCATGTATGTGTATACATATATATGCATGCATGTATGTGTATGCATATGCATTGTGTATGTGTGTATGCATATACATTGTGTATGTGTGTATGCATATGCATGTGTGTAAACATATGCATTGTGTATGTGTGTATGTGTATGCATATGCATGTGTGTACGCATATGCATAGTTGTATACGTATGCATGTGTATGCATATGAATGTGTATATGCATATGCATGTTTGTATTCATATGCATGTGTGTATGTATATGTATGTGTGTACATATGTGAGTGTGTATGTATATGTATATCTCTCTCTCTCTCTCAATAAAAAACAAAACATTCACTTACATCGATGTAATTGTTTGAATCAAGGTTGTCCAAATCCAATTGAAGTTATCCTTTGTCGAATTTCCAAAGATATGATCCCAAAAATCTCTTGCAAAACTAAAGAGAGAAGATATTAGAAAAGAAAAAACATAATGAAAGGAAAAAGAGTGCTACAATATGTGCGATCTACTTACCAAAACTTCAGATCTATAAAAATAGAGGTGTGCTTAGAGAGAGAGAGGGAAGGAGACGGAGAGAGAGAGAGAGAGAGAATTGTTTGAATCAAGGTCGTCAAAATCCACTTGAAGTTCTCCTTCGCCGAATTTCCAAAGATTTGATCTCAAAATCTCTTGCAAAACCAAATAGAGAACATATTAGTAAAGCAAAAACATAAAGAAAGAAAAAAGAGTGCTACAATATGTGCAATCTACTTACCAAAACTTCAGATCTATAAAGATAGAGGTCTGTTTAGAGAGAGAGAGAGAGGGAAGGAGAGAGAGGGAGAGAGAGTGAGAGAGGGGGAGGGAGAGAGAGAGAGAGGGAGAGAGAGAGAGAGAGTGACAAACAGAGATCTGCTGTTGGCACGCGCAAACCCGACATCAGAAGATGTAGATTCAAAACGTTTAGAATGATGAATTTTGGTTTTGGGCCTGGTTAAAAAGATGGTGTCAGTAGAAGTGTCGGTATAAGCGTCAGTAATTCCAGTAAATTATTGACGCTTATACCGATGCTTATACCAATGCTTATATCGATGTTTATACCGATGCTGTCTTTCCGAAGCAAAGAGGCTTTCCCAAATTGTCCGAGGGTCATACTGACACCGACACCTAACCGTCGGTATGCTGACCATCGGTATTCCCTCGATATGTTATAGTGAATGAAGTGGTATCATTTGAATTATGTGAATTAAATGAAGTGGATTCATTTGAGTTATATGGATTAAATGAAGTGGATTCATTTGAGTCTTTTGAGATAAAATTAGTGTTTTTGTTTTGAAGATTTGAAAGTAAAACATGGCAAGAATGCCAGATGTGAATGATGACCTTGATAAAACTGAATCTCAAAGGATTTTATCTGAGCAGAATGCTCAATTTGCACAATCAGGATTAGCATTTCTATTCCATCAAGATTTAGAGCCAGAGGGATTAGGAGGAGAAGCATTGTCAATGAAAGAGGTAAAAAAGCTATGTCCAAATCATTTTGTTCGTGATGTTCTCTTTTGGGTTACAAGAAGGGCAAAAGAAATAGCACCCTTAAAGCTTTCAGGCTTACAACATAAAGGATTAGCAGAAACTCTACTTCAACGCTTTGTGCAAGTTGAAAGAACATTACAAAATAATAATCAAATAGAATTATATTTCATTCAAAAGGTTTTCCTACAAGATATTCCTCATCGACATGTAGATTGGGATAATCATTCGAATAATACAGGTATCGGTTTGGGTCATCCTCAAAATCGAGCAGGATTTCATAATCAAAGAAAGGAAGGCCCTCTTCCTCGAAAGCAGCCCTACATTTTGCTAGCTGAAGAACATAATCTTATACATGATTTGTTGTAACGAGGAGCAAAATTATACAATGAAGGATTAACAATCCTTGCATTATGAAGAACAATAGATGATAAAAAAAGAGGATTGATGTTCATATACCCTTACTAGAAAAGCTGAACTTTTCTCTTTAAGAGATGTATCAAGAACTTCTAAAAACATGTTTCCTTTTGGACATATAACCATGACATTAATCAATGGTTTTTTTTGACAACTTATCGATCTATCCAATACTATTGTACATCCATACATGGGTACATAATCAAGTACTATTCTCTTTAAAATAGCTTCAATATTGTTTTTTCACTTTATCTATATACTCTGTTCACATTTTATTATAATCTTGCATGATGATTCCGTTTTGTACAGTTGACATGAAAGCATCTTGGAAAATGGGTCCATTTAAGATGAATCTCGAGACAATCTTGCTTTTCAAAAGCTACATGTATAGTATTTTGTGATTTATTATGGACAAAGCATGGTGACAGAGTATTAGATACATCATTCTTATTACATTCAACAACTCCACTCTTTTTTGATGCAGTTGAAGAAAATGGAGTACATGTATCTTGGTTACTGTTGAAAATAGTTTGAGAGACTTGAATAGAAATATCTTGATGATCCTCTACTATCATCAAGCGGCATCTACTTGTTCTTGCTCTACATTTGGGCTACTTCGAAAGTCTTATGAACTACTCATGCTTTTAAATCTTTTTGATGTGATACCTTGAAATTTACATTTATTTGCATAACTTGCAAAATGTACCAATATATCACTATTTGGATTAGATAATCCTGCCACATTATTACGTGTACTAAAAAGATGTTCTTTTATTTGAGTTGCATTTCCTACATAACAATGCCCACAACATTTGCATTGTATTGTGGATACTGTTTTACCCTCTTGATGAACAATCACATATGAGCATTCTTTTCCCTTTCCCATAGTGCTTGCAAATTGCTTTATCAAGACTATACCTACAAAACAACAATATAAATCAATATCAAATAAGATATTCTGAACAATGTTGAGTCAAGCAATTATGATACACTTTTATTCTGAATCATACACCCGTATACAATTACACATACTATTGTGAAGTAAAAATCATTGTTGATTTAAATAATCACAATAGATTTTAATTCTCAATCATACACACATATATGTTTACACATAAATATACATGCACATACTATTGTGAAATGGGAATCAATATTGAGTCAAACAATCAAAATATACTTTAAATTCCTGATCATATGTAGATACACTTACACATACTATTGTGAAATAAGAATCAATATTGAGTTAGACAATCACAATAGATTTTCCATTCACAATTATACACTCATATGCATAGACATACTCATACACACACATACATATACTATTATGAAGTAAGAATCAGTGTTGAGTCAAACATAATCTACCTATATCTTTCAATAATAAATTTAATGTATCACAATAGATTTTTAATTCCTAATCATATGCACATACACTTACGCATACTATTGTGAAGTAAGATTTAATGTTTTATCAGGCAATCACAATAGATTCTAAATTCCTAATCATATGCACATACATTTACACAGACTATTGTGAAGTAAGAATCAATATTGAGTCACACAATCACAATAGATTTTTCATTCACAATTATACAATCATATGCATACACATACTCATACACACACATACATATACTATTATGAAGTAAGAATCAATGTTGAGCTAGACATAATCTACCTACATCTTCCAATAATAAATTTAATGTATCACAATAGATTTTATTTCCTAATCATATGCACATACACTTACACATACTATTGTGAAGTAAGAATCAATGTTGTATCAGACAATTACAATAGATTCAAAATTCCTAATCATATGCACATACATTTACACATACTATTGTGAAGTAAGAATCAATATTGAGTCAAACAATCACAATAGTTTAAATTATTTAACATTTATAGCAAAACAATTATACCTTGTTCTCTCTACAACACTTTAAGTCATAAAGAACAAAGTAGCTTTTATGAAAAATGAGTAAGAACCAATCATAATATATTTTAAATTTACATATATATACTGTTGTGAAGTAAAAATCAATCTTCAGTCAAACAATCACAATAGTTTCAATTATTTAAGATAGCAAAAGTTTATACCTTGTTCTCTCTACGACACTTTAAGTTCGTAAAGAATAAAGTGGCTTTTATGAAGAATGAGTATAGTTCTACTCTTTTATAAAATATTATTCGATCAAAGTTTTTTCAATCAAAAAAGTTTTCGATCGACAACTTTTTGATCAAAAAAGTTTTCGATCGAAAACTGTCGGATTCTTGTACAAAAACTATTCAGGTGTGTCCGAATAAGTTGACATGGCACCAAATAATTTGGTCGAATAATAAAGGCTTACCACAAAATTATGTAATTATTCATTAATAAATGAATTGTTGAATAACAAATAATGCAACCTAGGTTGCTCTCAACTGGACTATTCTCAAAACCATGTACAGTCGAGTAGGCATATATCTTTTCATACCAAGCACGTGGTACTTGTTACAAGCCATTTAATGCCTTTTTCAACCTACGCACTCTGCTTTCATGGTCTTTCTACACAAAACCAGAGGGATGAAACCATGATGAGCTGCAAGTGCAGATATGCTACAAGGAGTGGTTATTCGGTATGAAAAGTTTGCATCAAAATCAATGCCTCTCTCTTGAGAATAACCTTTCACAACAAACCTAGCTTTATACCTATCAATGCTTCCTTTAGGTTCATGCTTCAGCTTGTATACCCATTTCATATCATTCTTCATAATAGCAGCATATTTTGATTGCATAACTTCCATCCAATCTTATAAATTTTGTGCTTCATCAAAAGAAAGTGGATCATTCTCATCACAGAGACTAGAAGCATTGATTTCATCGCAATATGATGCAAAAGAAGTGCTATAATATCCTAAACGAGTAGGATATGAGAGAGGTGCATCAAGTTTGCTATCTCACAAAGTATACACCAGCCATTTAGACATAGTTCTTGCCTCCTCTATATAGGACCTCTCATGAAAAAGTGAATCATGAAGATCTCACAAAGTATACACCAGCCATTTAGACATAGTTCTTGCCTCCTCTATATAGGACCTCTCATGAAAAAGTGAATCATGAAGATCTACATCATCGTGTGGAGCCTATAAAGGCTGAGAATTACCTCATTTGGACCAGAACTTGATTCTCCACCTATAAAAATAGACCAAAAACTATCATACATATGTTTGGAGGTAATTGATGTCTCCTTAGTACACAGAAGTAATGGATTGATTGCATCTTCCACAAAAACAATATCATGACTAACCAAAATATGTTTGTTCTGTGGAGGATAGAGAGAATAGCCTTTGCTTTCAGAATTGTACCCAACAAAAACACATTTCACTACCTTATCATCAAATTTCCTTCCTTGTTGTTTAGACATTAATGTCTATGCTAGGCAACCTAAGACATGCAGATGAGCAATAGATGGCTTGCCAGCATGCCCAACCTCATATAGAGTGATAGATTGTAGTGCTTTTGTGGGACACCTATTAAGTACATATGCTACACACATAACAACCTCAAGCAAGAAGTTATGTGATAAATTTTGGCTTTTGACCATACAACTTACCTTCTCCATGAAAGATCTATGCTCTCTTTAGTAACCCAATTTTCTTGAGGTGTATACGATAGTGTGCAGTGATTTTTTCATGCTCAACCAAAAATCATTAAAATAAGAAGACATGTATGACCTCCCCTCAATCAAAGCGGAGGGGTTTCCAATTTAAATGTTGAGAGATTTTCAGCCATAACTAGAAACTCTTTGATAAATAGTTCAAAATTTTCTTTCAATGGATACATTCATGCATACCTAGATAAATCATCAATGAAAATCACAAAGTAAAGGTAGTTGTCAAAAGAAGGTATTTGCATAGTACTATAGTCATGACTATGAACAAGCTTCAATTCTTGAGTAGCTCAAAAGTAAGCCATATTTTTGGATGGATGAATGCTGAAAATTTACCAAAATATAGCCATCACAAACATGTTTACAAGGTGCCTCAATGTTGGTCAAAGAGAACACCGTTTTAGATTTCTACATGTGTAGAAAACTAGCAAAATTCAGATAACGAAAGCATGCATGCAGAAGCTTTGCGTCTGAGATAGCTTAAGAAGCTTGAAGTGCACATGTTGAATCATTCACAAATTTTGCATAGTCTATAAGATTATAGAGCCAAGGACATAAAATGCCAAAAGCAATAATAGCATCACCACTTGACATACCATGAACTATACATCTATTTCAACAAATTTGACAACTAGGCCAATCTTGACTAATGCTAAAGCTATTGCAGTTTGATGTCTACAGGAGCACGCAAACACCAAAAGGAAGAAGAAGAATGTTGGAGCACAACACAAAATATTGAATATATAGCCACTAGAATGTACAAAGATAAGTGATCTGTTAGGATTATAGGCGTATATACAAGCTGGGGGAAAGAACCTCCTAGAGAGGGAAAAAAAGTGGCCCCAAAAGTCCGAGTGTGTTCACACACACATCACTAGGTAAATATATCAACAAATCCCCCCCAAGCAGTGATGGGGTGAACAAGGAGCTGGCACTAATGTACAAGGAAGTGCCAAGCTATGTGGAATCAATCCACAAAAGCAAGTAAGCCCAAAGCTTTGCAGAAATCTTCAAACTTCTCCCTAGACAGAGCCTTCATGAAAAGGTCTGCAATGTTCTCCTGTGTGGGCACATATGCCAAGCTTATCTCTCTAGCAGAGAACCCCTCCTAACATAATGATAATGCACCTCAATCTGCTTAGTGTGAGAATGGAACATAGGCTTCCTTGCAATAGCTAATGCACTCTAGCTGTCAATGAAGATGGTGGTGCTAGAAGATTGACGAACACCCAAATCAACCATAAAGCGTTTGAGCCACACACACTCAATAGTCGTTTTGAAAGCTACCCTATACTCAGCCTCACAACCAGAAGTGGCCACAAAAGGATGCTTCTTGCTCAACCAAGATATACATGAGCTACCAAGGATCAAGCAAAAGCCACTATTGGACACATGAGTGTCATAGCAACCAGCCTAGGAAGAGTCAAAAAAAGCATGCAAATTTGGCACTATTGATCCCCCCTTGTGATAAAACAATCCAAGTAGTTGGGTACCACTCAACTAGCAAAAGATGCACTTAACCACCGACCAATGCTTGACACTTGAACAATGCATAAACCTGCTCATTTATGTGATACAAAAAACTCAATATCTGGTCGACTAATGCATAAGTGAATCAAGCATCCAATAGCCTACTAATAGAAAACAACATCAAACTCATCTCTAGCATCATGAAGACTCAATTGCAAACCAGGCTCCATAGGAGTGGCAATAGGTTTGCAGTCGTCAAGGCCGAAACGCTGCAATAATTTGTCAATATATTTTGTGTGACACAAAGCTGTTCCCCCATCAACTTGCATAGATTGAATGTCCAAATGATGATGCAAATTCCCCGAATCTGACATCTCAAATGAGGCATGCAAATCAGCCTTAAAATCAGCAACATGCTTTTCATGAGGACCAATGAGTAGCATGTCATCAACATACACAACAATGATCAGAAGCACATCATTAGCATGCTAAACATATAAGGTGCTCTCTATTGGACTATTCTCAAAACCATGTGCAATCAAGTAGGCATATATCTTTTCATACCAAGCACTTGGTGATTGCTTCAAACCATATAATGCCTTTTTCAGCCTCCACACTTGGTTTTCATGCCCTTTCTGCACAAATCCATAGGGCATAAAAAGATAGACTTCATCATGCTAGTCACCATTCAGAAATGGAGTGTTAGTGTCCAACTGATGTACATTCCAACCATGATGAGCTACAAGTGCACAAATGCTATGAACAATAGTCATTCGAGATGTAGGAGAAAAGGTCTCATCAAAATCAATTAGTCTTTCTTGAGCATAACCCTTTGCAACAAGCCTAGCCTTATACCTATCAACTATTCCGTTAGGTTTGCACCTCAACTTGTTGCCCACTTAGTTCCAATGGACTTCTTCCGAGGAGGCAAGTCACATAAAAGCTAGGTACCATTCTTCATTATAGCATCATATTCAGATTGCATAGCAACCATCGAATTTTTTTATTTTTTTACTTCATTAAACAATAGGCTCATTCCCATCACATATACTAGACACAACCATATCATAGCAATCTCATGCAAAAGAAGCTCTATGAGAGCGAGAATGAGTACGATATTATAGAGGTGCATCTAATTTGTTATCATGCAAAGTCTGCACCAGCCATATTGGCATGGTTTTTGCCTCCTCAATATCAAATCTCTCATCCACAAGTGCATCATGTAACTCGACATAAAAAATGGAATGATCTCCATCATCACATGAAACCTGTAAAGGCTAAGAAGTTGCCTCATTAGGACCAACACTAGACTTTCCACCTTTAAACAGAGCCAACAAAGTGTCATACACATCTTTCGAGCTAACTGATATCTCCTTAGGACATGAAAGTAATGGTTGGATATCATCTTCTACAAAAATAACATCATGGCTAACCAAAGTGTGTTTACTTTGTGGATAATACAGATGATAGCCTTTGCTTTCAAAATTGTACCCAACAAAAATGCATTTCACTACTTTATCATCCAATTTCCTACATTCTTGTTCAGGCATTAATGCATATGCCAAACAACCAAAAACTAGTAGGTAAGCAACAAATGTCTTGTGACCATGCAAACCCTCATATGGAGGGATAGACTATAATGCTTTAGTGGGAAACCTGTTACGTATATATGTTGCACACATAACAATCTCAAGCCTGAGAACCATGTACTACACATGCTG
The DNA here is from genome assembly GCA_020310875.1 of Ceratopteris richardii. Classification (NCBI taxonomy): domain Eukaryota; kingdom Viridiplantae; phylum Streptophyta; class Polypodiopsida; order Polypodiales; family Pteridaceae; genus Ceratopteris; species Ceratopteris richardii. Next base: position 12,777,009 of record CM035409.1, read on the forward strand.
AATCATTCACATATTTTTCATCGTCTACGAGCTTATACAGCCCAAGATATAAAATTCTAGAACATTAGGGCAAAAAACGGCCAAAAAGGGGTTCTTTGCTAATGACAGATTAAGGAAATTGACAATTACAATCCAACATTGTTGTCACTTTTAACCATATGAAGAAATTCTTTTTTTAATAACATATTCTCTAAAAACGCCGCTAAAGTGATGAAGATTCTCGTATTCAGTGTACAATTTTTTGGTTTGATGCAAAAAAAGATATTTTTGCACACTACACAAAGCATATTCTTAAATTTCCAAGAAGGAATTGATTTTTGAAGATACGAAATATTTATGGGTTCTCAAAATTTCATGATCATTCGGCAAAAGGGTTTACATCAAATCAAAAGTTTCCATCCCCCCCCCCCCCCCCCGGAGTGATGCTGTGAATAAGGATCCAAAACTCATGTATAAGAAAGTGCCAAACCTATGTGAAAAGAGATCAATCCACAAAAGGAAGTAAGCCCAAAACTTTGCAAAAAGCTTTAAACCTATTTCTAGGTAGAGCCCTTGTGAAAAGGTCTGCAATGTTATCATGTGTAGACAAAGACTCCAAACTTATCTTTCCAACAGAAAACCTTTGCCTGACATGATAATAATGCACCTGAATGTGCTTTGCAGGAGCATTGAAAATAGGGTTCCTTGCAATAGCCAATGTGCGCTGAGTATCAGTGAGGATGGTGGTGACAAAAGAGTAATTGACACTCAAATCAACCAAAAGTCATATAAGCCACACACACTCAACAGTTGTTGTGAAAGCTTCCTTATACTCATCCTTACAACTAGAAGTGGCCAAAGTAGACTGCTCCTTGCTCAATGAAGATATGCATGAGCTAGGAAGCAAAAACCATTTATGGACACAGAAGTGTCATAGCAACAAGCTAGTCTAACTTAGAAAAAGCATGTAAATCTAGCGATGGTGATTCCCCCTTGGGATAGAACAATCCAAGTAGCCAGGTACCACTCAAATAATGAAAGATGATATTAACTGCCTACCAATTCTTGACAATGGGAGAGACAAAAAACTGAATATTAGGCCCTCTTATGCATAAGTAAATCATGCATCCAACATCGTGTTGATAGAGAATAACATCAAATGCATCTCTTGTTGGTGCAAAGAGACGAAGCCTACATACTTGAATAATTAGCATGTATTCCATATAGTCATATATTATCACTCCCTTGTAAAAGTCACATTACTTTTATCTTTGTAAAAGTGCTTATACTTAATGCACTACCTTCACGAGAAGTTAGGAGGAATCAAATCACGACTTACATGGTAGATGATTGATGAGGGAATATATCCTTTACTTTAGGACTCACTTTTTTGGTGAGCATTTGAATTTCAATTCAAAGTTTTGCTCCAAACTCAACTATAAAAGTAGATAAAAAAAGACTCGCATGAGATCCCCAATTATCAGATGATTTTTGAGAGGGACTTAAGTGATAAGTGAGCTCATTCCATAGCCACTTCACTATTCTCATATTGAGCAATTGAACATTGCCAATTAGTGACATAACTCATGATTTTGCAAAGACTAAAATAGCAAGTCTATGATCTTGGATCAGCTTCCTACTCATCTGTTTTGATCCATTGATTAGTGGATCATGTTCCAAAGCACATAAGTGATTATTTTTTATCATTAGGAAGCCAAAGAGGCCTACTATACTCTCCACCACTTGTTCTTGGCTGGTGTGATCAGGTTTCGCAGCACCACTTCATCTCAGAAGACTATCCACCATCTCTAACATCATGAAGACTCAACCCTCAATGTGTTTCCATAGGAGCGGCAATAGTTTTCCAATATTCAAGGCCAGAATGGTGCAATAATGTGTCAATATATTTTTTTGACACAAAGATATGTCCCCATCAATTTGCATAAAATGAATGCCTAAATAATGATGCAAATGCTCAAAGTTTGATCTCTCAAAAGTGGCATGCAAATCAGCCTAAAATTTAGCAATGTACTTCTCATAAGGACAATGAGCACCAAGTTATCAACATACAAAAAAAAATCATTAGAAGTACATCATCTACATTCTTAACATATAGGTTGCTCTCTGGGTTGCATTTATTCGATTGAATAAGAAAAATATTGAATATGTTCATTTTATTTGTGGTTATCCAAATAAAGACCGAAAAAAATGGAGATAGATACTTTTTTTATGGAAATGTTTTCGATTAGATAGCCTTTTGATCCTCTTTTTGATCAAAAAGCATTTCGATTGAAAGTGCTTTCAATTGAAAAGCAATTTCTATCACAAAAATATATTTTTACATTCAATCAAAAATCTCATTTGGCACGTGCTTCATTGGTATTCTAGAGAGCTTTAATCCTGCAATTTCTATCATAGAGATTTTACTTCACCGTATCATTGAGGTATTGATTTAATTTTTATTTATTTTTTATTTTATTTTTTTGTTTGTTGTATCATGCATATTGTATGATTTGCATAGGCATCTCTTACATATGCCTGATTTTTTTTTTGTGTCTTTTAATCATTAATTGTATACATGTTCGACTCGGGAAAGTGTTTCTTACTTGTATACATTGATGAAATACATTTAAAAATAAACCACTACTGTGATTGTCTGACTCACTACATCGATTCTTACTCTCATAATAGTATAGGACACAACAATAGATCTATTTAGATTGTTTGAATCTCCACCTCGATTCCTACTCTCTCAATAGTATAGGGAGTGTGTAGGGACTATTGTGATTGTTTGATTCTTTGACTCTTACTCTCACAAAAGTCAGTTGGTTTCTAATGAGAATACTCAGTGTAGATCACAAGGCATATAGAAACTATTGTGATTGTTTGATTCTTTGATTCTTACTATCACAATGGTCATTTAGACTCTGATGAGAATACTTATTGTAGGTCACAAGGTGTATAGAAACTATTGTGATTATCTGATTCTTTGACTCTTACTATCACAATAGTTATATACAGTTATGTGACAAAACTCATACATAGTATAGTGAATGTATATGAACTATTATAAATGTATGATTCTTTGACTCTTACATTCTTAATAGTTACATAGATTCAATTCAAGATTATAATTACACTTTCTGTTTGATTATGAATCTACTTATTTAACTATGCATATGTCTATCGTTTGTGTACACATACTATTGATTTATTTATCCATACACTTACTCATAGTCTATTTTTTATTTTTGCACAGATGATAGGTAAAATAAACAAGCAGGAGCCGAACTTTTTAGAAGAATTTGTGTGCTCCTACATGTATGGAATGAGAAAGTATGAAAACAATGTAGCCATGGACACATCTAGTTACAAAGATTTCATTGCGCAATTATCTATAACAACATTTATTAATATTGAAGATAAATTTGGTAGTGTTTCTGGTGGAGCATAGGTATTAGATGAGCAAATGTCGAAAGAGCTTACACATATCTTTGGACAAATCATCAAAGTCATAGAGTCATTGGCGGTGGATATCACCAGTATGCCCGGATTCATCAATAGAATTAAATTTATTGATTTACATTATCAGATAATGAAGACAAGAAAGCGATTAAAATCGGACACGATTGAACACCTTGTGAGAGCACAGGTAGATCCACATACAAGAGATGCATATGTGAATATGGGAGATCAAACATCAAACAATCTTTGTTTGCTCCTATATTCCTTTATTCTTTTTGAAGGTGCAGCTCTCATGGGGGAAGGACAATATGGAATGATCCATTAAGTCAAAATATCCCACCCAAGATTCAGCAATGAAGTATTTTTTGCCAAGTTATTCAAATTACATGGCGATAACATACAAACATGAGAGAATGAAGCCAAGAATGATGCCACAGTGTTATCTATTATGCACATTGGAATTATTACTCCACTTGGTTTAGCTAGACACCATAGCGAAAGCCCGTGCTTTATTTTCAAATCTTGGAATGGTGGTACATTGGACATGTGGATAGAAAGAATGAAGAAGGGGTACCTAAACATACCACAAAGCAGAGGTGTGAATGACACAAAAGGCGACATAATAACTATGAAAACAAACATTTGGAAGCTGATCAACGGCTTATTACAAACAATATCATTTTTACACACTTGTAATATATCCCATAATGATCTCCATCTAGGAAACATCTTGTTGCATTTTGAAGGTCAACATGCTTATATGAGATTATGTGATTTTGGTAGAGTGACATATTTACCAACAAAAAAATGTTTTCCAAATCTATCTAATTTAGAGATATCAACTAGAAATAAGTAAGTATTGGTGGATTGCATCCGAATGCATATCCACTAGTCCTCCACCTTTTAATAAGATTCAAGAGATATTTATAGTTTTGATACTGCTATTACAACTCTTGAAATATATAGATTTCAATAGTTATCCCATTGATAAGAATGAGATTTACAAGTTCAAATATGCTTTAGAATTAGCTTCTAACAAAGATGTATGAAAAAGAGTAGATGCACATGAATTGCTTAGAGTATTCTCACATCTAACTCAATATGGTTTAAGATATCCATGATACATGTCGCATCATATAAGCCCATAATGGGTAGTTGGTACCATCCAACTTATCCTCAACAGCCAACATACGGAATACATCACTGGTTTCAGCCATGGCCGGTGACTAAAATACCTTGATGCAGAAAATTGACTGTATCTCAAAAAGTTGAACAGAACTGCCCAGACGAGTTCTGCTAGACCTGTAGCAGACTTTGAGACGCTTAAACTGGCGAACAGAAACTGGTATATACCTTTGGCACAAAAGGACGAAATAGCCTGCACAAGCACTACGATAGTGCGTTCGGAGGAGTGTCGACGGCGCCCTGAGTATGCTCACCAAATTTTGTGCGAATCTGAGACTGCAAACAGAGGAGTGTCGACGGTGCCCTAGAAGAAGCAACGACCTGCTCTGATACCAATTGTTGGAGTTAGACGTCTGCGGAAGCACGCGAACAGCACAAGGAAGAAGAAGAAGCTTGGAGCACAACACACAAGACTGAATGTATTACTAGAGAATGTACAAAGATAAGTAGCCCATTAGGGCAATAGGCGTATATACAAGCCGGGGGAAAAAAGCCTCCTAAAGAGGGAAAAAAGTGCCCCGGCGGTCCTAGAGTGTTCACACACATCACTACCTAAATATATCAACAATGTTGTTGCCACAAACTTTATTACCAAGGAGGATCCTCTCCCTACATCCATGTGCCTATGCCATCTTGTTATAGGGGTTTTACAAAGGAATCACAAGGAGTGTTGGAGTTAGACGTCTGTAGAAGCACGCGAACAACACAAGGAAGAAGAAGAATAAGCTTGGAGCACAAACACACAATACTGAATGTATTACTAGAGAATGTACAAAGATAAGTAGCCCATTAGGGCAATAGGCGTATATACAAGCCGGGGGAAAAAAACCTCCTAAAGAGGGAAAAAAGTGCCGCGACAGTCCTAGTGTGTTCACACACATCACTACCTAAATATATCAACAAATCCCCCCTGGGAGTGATGCGGTGAACAAGGAGCTGACACTCATGTATAAGGAAGTGCCAAGCTATGTGGAAATCACTCCACAAAAGGAAGTAAGCCCAAAGCTTTGCGGAAAGCTTCAAACTTCTCCCTAGGCAGAGCCTTCGTGAAAAGGTCTGCAATGTTCTCCTGCGTGGGCACATATGCGAAGCTGATCTCCCCAGCAGAGAACCTCTCCCTGACATAGTGATAATGCACCTCAATGTGCTTAGTGCGAGCATGGAACACAGGGTTCCTCGCAACTGCCAATGCGCTCTGACTGTCAGTGAAGATGGTGGTGGCAGAAGACTGGCCAACACCCAAATCAGCCATAAGGCGTCTGAGCCACACACACTCAACAGTCGCTGTGAAAGCTGCCCTATACTCAGCCTCACAACTGGAAGTGGCCACAGTAGGCTGCTTCTTGCTCAACCAAGATATACATGAGCTACCAAGCACGAAGCAAAAACCACTGGTGGACACACGAGTGTCATAACAACCAGCCCAATCTGAGTCAGAAAAAGCATGCAAATCTGGCGGTAGTGATCCCCCCTTGGGATAAAATAACCCAAGTAGCCGAGTACCACTCAAGTAGCGAAAGATGCGCTTAACCGCCTTCCAATGCGTGACTCCTAGGCAATGCATAAACCTGCTCATCTGTGAGACAGCAAACTGAATATCTTGCCGAGTAATGCATAAGTAAATCAGCATCCAACAGCCTATTGATAGAGAACAACATCAAATGCATCTCCAACATCATGAAGACGCAAGCGTAAACCTGTCTCCATAGGAGTGGCAATAGGCTTACAGCCTTCAAGGCCAAAACACTGCAATAATGTGTCAATATATTTGGTTTGACACAAAGCCATTCCACCATCAACTTGCATAAACTGAATGCCCAAATAGTGATGCAAATGCCCCAAATCAGCCATCTCAAATGAGGCATGCAAATCAGCCTTGAAATCAGCAATATGCTTCTCAATAGGACCAGTGAGCATCATGTCATCAACATAGATAACAATGATCAGAAGCACATCATTAGCACGCTTAACATATAAGGTGCTTTCAGTTGGACTGTTCACAAAACCATGTGCAACCAGATAGGCATGTATCTTCTCATACCAAGCACGTGGTGCTTGCTTTAAACCATATAATGCCTTCTTTAACCTGCACACCTGGTTTTCATGCCCTTTCTGCACAAAGCCACGAGGCTGAAAAACATACACTTCTTCATGCAAGTCACCATTTAGAAATGCTGTTTTAATGTCCAACTGATGTACATTCCAACCATGATGGGCTGCAAGTGCACAAATGCTCCGAACATTAGTCATACGACATGTAGGTGCAAAGGTCTCATCAAAATCAATGCCTCTTTCATGCGCATAACCCTTTGCAACAAGCCTAGCCTTATACCTGTCAACTGTACCATCAGGTTTACGCTTCAGCTTGTATACTCACTTAGTGCCAATGGCCTTCTTTCCAGGAGGCAAGTCACATAAAGACCATGTACCATTCTTCATTATAGCATCATATTCAGATTGCATGAAAACCATCCAATTTTCTGAATTTTGTGCTTCATCAAAAGAAACAGGCTCATTCTCATCACAGAGACTAGATGCAGCCATAGCATAGCAATCTGATGCAAAGGAGGCACTATGAGAGCGTGAACGAGTATGATATGACAAAGGTGCATCTAATTTGCTGTCACGCAAAGTCTGCACCAGCCATTTTGGCATAGTTTTTGCCTGTTCAATATCAGCTCTCTCATCAACAAGTGCATCATGTAAATCTGCATCAGAAATAGAATGATCTGCATCATCGTATGAAACCTGCAAAGGCTGAGAAGTTGCCTCATTAGGACCAGCGCTAGACTGTCCACCTGTAAAAAGAGGCATCAATGTATCATACATGTCTTTGGAGCTAACATATGTCTCCTTAGTACATGAAAGCAATGGCTGAATAGCATCTTCCACAAAGACAACATCACGGCTAACTAGAATGCGTTTAGTCTGTGGATGATATAGACGATAGCCTTTACTTTTAGAACTGTACCCAACAAAAATACATTTTACTACCTTATCATCCAATTTTCTGCGATGTTGTTCAGGCACTAATGCATATGCCAAACAATAAAAAACACGCAGATGAGCAACAAATGGCTTGCGGTCATGCCAAGCCTCATATGGAGTGATAGACTGCAGCGCTTTAGTGGGATACCTGTTCAGTACATATGCTACACACATGACAACCTCAAGCCAGAAACTACGTGGTAAAGCTTGACTCTTGACCATGCACCTTGCCATCTCCATGAGGGACCTGTTCTTTCGTTCAGCAACTCCATTATGTTGAGGTGTATACGGCACTGTATACTGGTGTTTTATCCCACGTTCAGCCAGAAATGCATTAAAATCAGAGGACATATATTCCCCCCCTCGATCAGAACGGAGGGTGCCCATTTTACATGCTGACAGATTTTCAGCCAAAACCAAAACCTGTTTAAAGCACATGAACACTTCGGACTTTGCTCTGAGTGGATATACCCATGCATGCCTGGAAAAATCATCAATGAAAGTCACGAAGTAAAGGTAATTCTCAAAAGAGGGTGTCTACATAGGACCACAAACATCACTATATACAAGCTGCAATTTCTGCGTAGCCCGAATTGAACTATCTTTTGGAAAGGAGGAACGCTGCATTTTGCCCAAAATACTACCTTCACATACATGTTTTCCAAGTGCCTCAAGGTTGGGCAAAGAAGACACCATATCAGATTTCTGCAGGCGTAGCAAACTAGCAAAATTCAGATGATCAAAGCGTGCATGCCAAAGCTTTGCATCTGACATAGCCTGAGAATCATGAACTGCACATGCCAAATCATTCAGAGATCTTCCATAGGCTATGAGCTTATACAGCCCATGACATAAAATGCCAGAAGCAATAATCACGTCGCCATTTGATAGATCATGAACTGTACACCTATCATCCACGAATTTCACAACCAAGCCATTCTTAGCTAATGCAGAAACTGATAACAGATTCTTCTTGATCCCTGGCACAAATAAAGCATCTGACAAGGTGAAAGGACTATCATCAGCAGTAGTCAGAATGATCTTACCAACTCCCATAACATGATAAGAGGAGTTGTTGGCGCATGTGATAGTATTCCTTGTAGGGGCAGGCTCGAGTGAAGAGAAGAAACTGCGCTGTGAGGTAATATGTTTGGTCGCCCCACTCTCGAAGTACCAAACATCTGAGTCCACTGCAGACATGCACTACTCATGAGAAGATGGGTCAAAACTGCAAACAATAGTAAACGCCCATTCTTCTTCCTGCACAAGATTAGGAGACTCTGTTTTTGGTGTAGAGGCTTTTGCAACAACCATTCCAGCCTCCTTTTTCTTTGCCTCTTTTGCAGCCAGTTTTGGAGAGTTCTTTATGATATGATCATTCCCTTTACAGTACTTGCAAAACAATTTCTGCTTTTCTGATTTCTTCTCATCTTTATCCTGGTTCTTCGAATGTGCAGCATTTGCAGATTTCTGCTTACTAGTAGAAGAGCTCCATTTTCCTTTGCCCTTCTGACTAGCCAGGAAAGCTTGATTTGCAACACGCATAATGGACCTGTTCTACCTGGACTGATCTTCCTGCAACAGAACAGAGACTAACTCCTCAAATGATAAGGCATTCGGATTACCTTTCATCATCAACCGAAGAGTAGAAGCAAAACTCTGATATGAATCAGGAAGACCATTCAGAACGGTCTGCACAAGTGAGCTATCTGGTATAACCTCATCAGCAGAAATCAACTGTTCCTTCAAATCTTTGATCTTCGTTAGGAAACTGTCCATATAATCACCTTCATTCGTGTGCTCACTCTCCAACTGTTTTCGAAGGTAAGCAACACGAGACTCATTCCTAGCTTGGTACAATGTGGTAAGTGTATCCCAAGCATCCCTAGCTGTTCTGCAAGAGCGAATATGAGGAATAATGGCACCTTTGACAGACAAAGCTATGAATGCATGTGCTTGGGCATCTCTGCCATCCCAACGAATTTGCTCTGCAGTAGGTGCAACAGAAACAGTAGCACGAACAGGAATCTGTGGAATATCATCTTCGACACCATCTTCGTCAGCTCCAGCACTTGTATTTGCAGTACTTGTCGTTACAGGTGTAAGAGGACGTCTTTCAACACCCTACACAATGTTCCACAATCCTTTTGCAACCAAAACATGTCGCATCATATAAGCCCATAATGGGTAGTTGGTACCATCCAACTTATCCTCAACAGCCAACATACGGAATACATCACTGCTTTCAGCCATGGCCGGTGACTAAAATACCTTGATGCATAAAATTGAATGTATCTCAAAAAGTTGAACAGAACTGCCCAAACGAGTTCTGCTAGACCTGTAGCAGACTTCGAGATGCTTAAACTGGCAAACAGAAACTAGTATATACCTTTGGCACAAAAAGACAAAATAGCCTACACAAGCGCTGTGATAGTGCGTTCGGAGGCCGAAACGAGCTCAGATCGCAATTTCGGCACGACAAAGTGAAGCAGTTATGATCTCGGAAACACGCTGAGTATGCTCACCAAAATTCGTGCGATTCTGAGACTGCAAATGGAGGAGTGTCGACGGCGCCCTAGATGAAGCGAAGACCTGCTCTGATACCAATCGTTGGAGTTAGACGTCTGCTGAAGCACGCGAACAGCACAAGGAAGAAGAAGAAGCTTGGAGCGCAAACACACAATACTGAATGTATTACTAGAGAATGTACAAAGATAAGTAGCCCATTAGGGCAATAGGTGTATATACAAGCCGGGGGAAAAAAACCTCCTAAAGAGGGAAAAAAGTGCCCCGGCAGTCCTAGTGTGTTCACACACATCACTACCTAAATCTCCAAAATCACCATTTTTTGAATAGATTGGCATGCCCCATTCTTCGATTCCTCTAAATATGTTTGGAGGAGGATAAAATGATGATATACTTCAAGACATAAATATCTAGTGACTTTTATGATTGAATTCATTTCATACTCGTATTGAATAATTTCAAGATGTTGAAAGCTATTGAAGACTATAAATTTGTGCCAAGGAGTGGTAGTGAGTAGGTTTCTTGTCATGGTGGCTCATCCTTGGAAAATTACAACAAAAAATTTCCAAAGGAAGATTTTGAGATTGTCCACAAGGTCTCTTCCTTTCAAGGATATTTTATGACTTGGAATCACAAGGCCTTGCATAAAATTTTATGCCTACCTACAATAATGTAAGAGATTAGGTATGTCATTTTGGATAGGAAATATTTTGCTCTTACTACCCTAGGAGTCAAATTTAGAGGAAGAATATGAGCACAAATAAGAATTTATGTCCGTCTTGGATTGAGATACTTCCATGTAACGTCTCACTCTGTTTTGACCTATGAATCCCCAAAATATTTCCAAATAAGAAAGAATGTAGTAGAGAGGCTAGTTTTCATATGTAGTGCATGCTCAAATCGATGATTTTTGAAATTGATAATTTGCATGAGTATTTTAGGGGCCTAGGAAAGCCGAATGAGGTATTTCCACAGAATAAGAAGCATGAACCTTGCAAAAGTTTTGCAAGGCCAATACACACATTTCTATCCGAACTCCTTATTTGGATTTCCTTCGACGTATTGAATGCCTTGCGAAAGTCTTGTAGGGCCAATATGCACATTTCTATGCCAACTCCTTTTTTGAATTTTTGTTATGTGGGGAGTCACTATAGAAGGGATGGTATGAACCATCTCTTAGACTCCACTAGAAGGGCACACACATGAGTGCCATGTGGCACTCATGTGAGATGGCACTTTAGTGACTCCAAAGTAGTAATCAAGAGGGGAATCATTTGGAAAATGGGCATGCAGTTGGGCAACACAACTGACATCGATCTCCGTATGTCTTCATCTCGGGTTTCATGCCCCTATGTAGAGAAAATAAGGGGGTTCATGAGTGGATTGTTTGACAGCGGTATCGGGGAAGGTACTGATGTACATGAACGATGAGGCACCATGCCCAGGTGGCAACAAGGACTACAGCCACAAGGACTACAGCCCCACTCGCGCAAGAAGCAAAAGGAACCCAATCGCGCATGAAGAGGCTGGAGTCTGCTCTTCGACTTCTCTTCTCCCGCTTCTCTAGGTCTGAATGCAAAGCAAATAGATAGTGCCGACTTCATATGCGGGAGTAAGGACAACCATAGCGCTGCTATTCACAAATTTGAGTTCAAAGAAGGTTATGTGCAAGAAGGTAAAGGTTTAAAAATTTCAAGCTCTTACTTGAAGTTTGAGAGCAAAAAAATAATCTTGTAAGTAAGATTAGAGTCAAGCAAGGACATGTATATTTACTATGGGCTATGGAGATGGGGCATGGGTCATTGGCAAAGCTAGAGACGCTTCAATCTTTGAGTTTCGGCCTTCCAAAGTCACCCCTTTCTAAAGAATTGCTCTTCCACTCCCTACTCTTGACATAGCTGCCTTCTCTAGCTCATAGTTTGGTGACCTGACATCCAATTTAGAAAGTCTTTGTCAGGTTACAAAGGTTAGCTTCTAAGCTTTGGTTACCAACAAACGTTGATAGATGTAAAGAAAATATGATCAACAAAAATCCCTCTCTAGTGCTTCAACAAAAACTAGGTAGCCACTTTTGGGCCTTGTTTTATCATCATTTGGCATCTGAATCAAATTTTTTCACTTAGATTGGCTTCATATCTTTGAAATATAGGTGATGGAAAAACTATTTTGGAGTGGCAAAGACTGTTAAAAATTAAAAGTGCTTTAGTTTGACTCAGATTGTTTATTTGAGGCTAATGCTATATGTTTTTGGCATCATTCTTGCTGGATTTTGGTGACTAGAACCTCCTATGACCAACCGGACATTTCAAATCTTCGTTTGGGCCTGGTGAAGATTGCAGATCCATTCCTTCACCCTTCAAAGATTGCTACAATTTCACTTTAGGGTCTTCATTTTGTATCATGAAAGTTCTCTAGTATTATATTTCTCTTCTTCTTGCATATTTAAGTTTACTTCCATTCCTTTCACATATTCTAGTTATGTAAATGAGGGGACTAAAATATGGACTCCAAGGGTAAACAAATCTTAGAACACACTTCTACATCTAAAGAACAACTAGAGTACCATGACCATACGATGGAAGAGGTAGAGCTTGAGCAAGAAGTTGAGAAAAAACTAGAGGGAAAAGAGGCACAACAAGGAGAGTATTCTTATGTGGAACTCTACGATGAGTTTGTTACTTATGAACAATTCATAGAGTTAAAAGAAGAGACCCTTAGATTAGAGAGAGACATAGGTAGCATGACGTCTCTCATTAAATAACTTAAGTCTCAAATGATGTCACTTGAAACACATGCCACCACTTTCCTAGCTACGAAGGAAAGAGAAATTCCTACTCTTCCTGTAGAAATGGCTAGGAAAGTTTCTTCTTTTCCTAGTGAGCACAAAGGAGAGAGTTCTAGGGAAGCTCCCCTCATGAAAGACTTGAAGCCACCTACCTTTATGTGGGATGACCATGAGAGAAACAAGGACGCAATCTACACTTTTTTACAAAAGTGGAATGATTTGCATCAACTAAAGGGCACCCCACCTGAGTACCGTCTGCTAGAGGTGAGTCTCTTGCTTGGCCCACATGCTTATAGATGGTGGATGATTCTCAAGGAGGCGAACTCTATCCCTATGGATTGGGCTCAATTTGAACTCTTTTCCTGAAAGAGTGTCTTCTTGAGAATGAGGAAGAGAGAAACTAGGATGATGGGATAGGATCACCCAGAGAGGCAGGCCTTTGACAATCTACATATCCCACTATAGGGAGATCATTTTGAAACTTAAGGGATTGGATGAATTCCATAAAACAAGAGGGTTTGTTAGGGGCTTAGATAAAGCCATCAAGAGAGAGGTAAGAAGAAATGCACGTAAGATGTTTGAGGAGGTAATCAAATATGCCCAGATTTATGAGGACCATAATCGTCCTCAGTATACTCCTACGGAGACGAATCAACCCCTCAAACCTCTTAGCATGATTAAGTTCAAGAATAAATTGCCATTAGGGGAAAACAAAATCTTCAATAAGAAAGAGAGATCTCAAGGGCCTAGGCTACATACCAAGTAGTTTGAGAGGTCCAAGAGAGAGAACCTATGCTTTAGGTGTTTGTCTCCTAGCTATTCACAGTGGAATTATCCACTCAAGAAGGGGGAATAAAAGAAGAGAGGATGAGAGAGTAGTACAACCCTGATAAGGGCAAAAAGGCAGTCCACCTAGTGTAGACACTTCCTATTCATGGTAGCTATAGGTGCAAGGGAGTGGAGGTGACGCACGAGGATATTGAGCACACTTGTTGTTTCACTCAATCATTGTGGTCACCACAATTTGGACGACATGAATTGGTTAAAATTCATGGTAATGTATACGGGACCAGAGTGCAAGTCATGATAGATGACTCTGCCACTCATAACTTCATAAACTATACTATGGTCAAAAAGCTAAAAGTGCACATAAATACATAGTATCTATGATGCAAGGGGAACACAAGAGGATATGAGATATTATGGTATCCAATTTGGAAGTGAAGATGCCATATTATATTTACCACATGTACTACCAAATTATGAATATGGAGAGGAGAGACCTTGTGTTAGGAAGAGAGTAGCTATGGGGGTTGGGAGACACAATTAAACACAATTACCAAAACAACATCCTTGAGTTTGAAAGAAATGGAAGTAAATTTTGTATATAGGGAGAGAGAGATGTACCTAGTGCACCTCTCATCTCATCTTTAGAGTTGTATAGTCTTTGTCATTTTCTCAATGTATGGGAGATCTTTCTATTGTATAGTCAGGACTTTGAGTATTCTACATACATTTCATCTGATGTACATTTTCATGCTAGAAATGTAAATATGGACAAGAATTTTTACTACTCTTTCTTGCAAGAGTGTATTGTTAAAAAGTTTTAAAGATCTTATGTTTGAATTTAGAGATGTTTTCCCCACTGACTTACCTAGAGGACTACCACGTGAGAGAGGGGACATTGACCATGCTATTGAGGTAGTTACTAACACTAACTCTATTACTAGGCCATCTTATAAGCTTAATGTTTTGCAGCATGAGGAAGTTGAAAGGCAATTATAGGACTATTTAAATAAGGGCTTCATTAGACCTAGTAACTCACCTTGGGCATCACGAATGCTCCTAGTTAAGAAAAAGGATGGCTCTATGAGTTTTTGTATAGATTATAGAGCACTAAATAAGGTAACTACCAAAAATAGATTTCGAATGCCTAGGTTGGAAGGCCTATTTTATTAGTTACATCAAGCTAGGTATTTTACCAAGCTTAATCTTATATCATGGTATCATCAAATTAGGATTAGGGTAGAGGATGTCCCTAAAATTGCATTCCTGACTAGATATTGGAACTATGAGTTTTTGGTGATGCCTTTTGGTCCTACCAATGCTCCAGCCACCTTCATGAAGCTCATGAATACTATATTATGACCTTATCTAGGGTAGTTTGTAGTAGACTTTCTACATGATATTATGATCTACAGTAAATGAAAATAGGAGCACTTCGAACACTTAAGAAAAGTAGTCCAAGTGCTAAGGGAAAATTCACTCTTTGCTAAGGAGTCAAAGTGTGAATTTTTAAAAACAAAGATTAGATACCTTGGGCATATAGTCTCCCAAATAGGAATCTAGATGGATCCTGGAAAAGTAAGGGCTATTATCAAATGGCCACATCCCAAGGACTTGGAAGAGCTACAGATCTTCCTAGGTTTATCAGATTTCTATCAAAGATTCATTAAGAGTTATGCCAAATGTTGTGTCGATGAGACAACAACACAAAGGGAAGGGAAAGCCTTTCATTGGGGAGATGAAGAGAGCAAAGTATGGAGAAATTGATAGTAGCAATCGCTATAGCTCGAGTTTTACATATAGAAGATCCTAGTAAACCCTTTGTGGTTGACACTGACACAAATGATTTTGCTACAGGAGTGGTTCTAGTTCAGGATGGTCGATCAATAGCTTTTGAGATTAAGAAACTAGAATTGGCTCAGAAGAGTTGCTTCATTTATGAGGAGGAGTTGTATGCAATTATCCACGCTTTGAAGAAGTGGCATCATTACTTATATGGTGCCAAATTCATGATACTGTTTGATCAAGAGAGCATTAAATGGCTCTCTTTGATCAAGAGAACATTAAATGGATCTCTAATCAAATAAACCTTGAAGCTCATAAGGCCCGATGGGTAGAGACCCTTCAAGAGTTTGATTATGAGCTTAAGTATAGGAAGGGAAAGTTTATTGTAGTGGCTGATTCACTTAGCCACATGCCTATGCTCAATGGACTGAGTTTTACTCAGATCACTAGTGAGCTACTTGAGTCCATCATAGGGAAAAGTAGGCTTGATCCTGTATATTTCAAGATTTGGGAAGCCATAGAGAATGGGGATTGTGATACATGGGTTTTCAGCGAGGATGGAGTATTGATGGGTACTCAAGAAGGATTCAAGTGGAAGAATTATAGTATCCATGATGAATATTTGTTATATAAAGTTAAGGTGTGTGTCCCTAGAGAATTTGAGATGAGACGACACATTCTCCATGAGTGTCAGGACAAACCTAGTGCGGGACCTCTAGGAGTTAAAAAGATTTATGATCTTGTTAAGAGGCAGATTTACTAGCCTTGAATTCATAAGGATGTCCTAGAGTATGCGCTTAAGTGCACTAAATGCGAGGTCAATAAAGCTGAAAAATTAAGGATTCCACCCATTGGATATTCCTAATGGGAAGTCCGAGAGTATCTCCATGGATATCATAGTTGGATTACCTAAGACAGAGAGAGAGCACTACTCTATTTGGGTAATTGTGGATAGATTAACCAAAATGGGTAGGTTTATTCCAACACGTACTACAGTGAAGACACCTGAGTTGGCTAGGCCTTTTTGTGGAAATCCTATACCGGTTATATGGTCTTCCTTTAGACATAGTTTCTGATCGGGATAGGAAATTTACTAGTCACTTTTGGAGAGTGGTCTTCAAAAGGTTGGATATAAAACTCAACATGAGTACAACCAAGCATCCATAGTCAAATGGGAAAATAGAGAGGGATAACCAAATCCTAGAGGATATGCTTCGAGCATATGTGAATGAAAGGCAAACAAATTGGGAAGAGTACTTACGTATAGTAGAATATGCATATAATAGTGCCAAGCACTCTTCCACTAGGCATAGTCCATTTATGCTTATGTATGGGTTTCAACGAAGAACCCCTTATGCAGTAGGATTGTAGAATGAGAAACTTCCAGCTGCAAAAGACTTCTTGCAAGAGATGAATGATATGCTTAGGCTTGCTAAGGATAGTATTAGGAGAGCTGAGGACTATATCATATGAACCAGATTGGAATATTAGAATATTGTGCTCTAGAGGAGGAATACACAAATTATTTAGAATGGGCACATCTGTGGAATCCATGTTGTCATTCTTCTAAGATTGTCACTTTAAATAATTTAGCAAGAATGGGGGTACATTGGCCAACAAAGGAAAAAGATGTGGACAGGTATATAACTCAATGCCAAGAATGTCATTCCCAAAACCAAAGTAATAAAAGTACTTTGTTTTGGTTTCAAGGGAATCCTCAGTGGAGTACATATATAGTAGAAAGACTAAAACAAGGTGATGATAATTAAAAAATTCTCAATTAAGGAGAATTGAGTAGATAATTTGTATTAATAAATGATAAATTGTATAAAAGGGCTATGGATGGATACCTAAAAACTTGTGTTCTTGAAGATAAATTTTTGGAAATTTTAGAAATGGCTCATTCAAAAGCAATAGGAGGCCACTTTTCAGGAGAAAGAACTACTAAATTTATTTTATATTAAGGATTTTTGTGGCCAAATTTATTCCTAGATGCTAGATTGTCTATAGAGAGTTGTGATATTTGTCAAAGCATAAGGCAACTACATAGAAGACATGAAATGCATTTGAAACCTTTGACATATGCTAGAGCTTTTAGTAAATGAGGGATGGAATTTATAGGACCTATACATCCTCCTGCTAAAAACTCACATGCAGAATATATAATAGTGGCAATCGACTATTTAACAAAATGGATTGAAGCCAAGGCTACTAGAAAAAATGATGCTCATACATTTGCCAAATTTTCATATGAATATATATCATTACGAGGTATGGATTAGCAATTGAATTGGTAAGTGATAGGGGAACTCATTTTATAAATCAAGTTATTGAGGAACTGACTTCACAATTTATGATCATACATAGGAAATTAGCACCTAATCATCCGCAGGCCAATGATCTTGTAGAAAGTACTAATAAATTGTTTTGCATAGTACTTTGAAAATGAGTAAATATAAAAAGAATTGATTTGGATATGCAATTGCATCATTTCCTATGGGCATATAGAGTATCTTATAAAATTGCTATTGGGACAAGTTCATTTAATTTGATGTATGATTAAAATGAAATTTTGCCCATGGAATTTTTTATACCAACTTTTAGGAAATCAAATGGAATGGATAGTGCATGAAATGTCTGAAAGGATTCTGGAATTAGAAAAATTGGGAACTTCAAGAATGCATGCAGTCATGAGCATTTATGTAGATAAAAAAAAGGACAAAAAGCCTTTCATGGCATACACATCAAGGAAAAAGATTTACATGAACAAGAGCTAGTGTTGGTATATACAATCAAAGAACATACCAGGAAATTGGAGAAAAAAAGGACAGGTACCATATATTATTCATCAAATTAGTCCTAGTGGAGCTATATAGTTAGCAAACCAAGATGGTGAAATCATGCCAAACTATATCAATAATAGCCAAGGAAGTAGGAAGGAAAAGAAAGGAATTAATAAGAGAAGTAACCCAACCAATAAAGAAGAGGAAAGTAGACCCTAGGAAGATTGAACTAGAAGCAACAAGGGCTACTGAGGAGGAAATAAAGGAAGAACAAATAAAAGTCCAAGCAGACATAGAGCCACATCCTCCTCAAACCAATACAGATACTCACATTTGCTACAGGGAAGTGATAAAAGAGGAGTATATGAAGATCATTATCAAAAAATGTTAGAGGAGTTCTACCACAAAGATACATATTGGACTCAAGCTAAAATGGAGCATTATGAAGAGCTTCATGATCAAATGATGAATGGAGGAACATAAGTTGTATTGATAAAGAACGAAGCTACATTTCTAGCTTGCTTCAAAGAGTTATAGGGTCTTCCTGAAACAAGAACTATAGTGGCGGCAATCATCTAAAAACCAAAAAAGGAAACTTAAAGTAAGAGAAAAGTTAAGGGAATAAATCAGAAAGGGATTTTGCAAAAAAGGAAGGAGAATTAGAGTCAAGCTAGAGGATCAACATTGATATTAAGTATCGAAACTAAGGAGGAATAGAATATCTGTGTAGCAATGGTAGAATGCTCTACAAGAATGAAAGAACATACTAAGGAAAAATCTCAATCTTACATAGATAATGATATTGAAGGATTTCTCTTAAGAAGTATGAATCTCTCATTACCTAACACTCGTATAAGGATAGGAAAAAGTAAAAAATCAAACATAACAGAATTTGAGAAGGAAAAGGAAGTTGAGAAAGAAGATCCTTCAAAGAATATAAAGACCATTTTTCAAGAAACAAAAGTTGAGTTTGGATTTATTCAGGAATATCAGAACAACAAAGAAGTTTCTAAAATGTATATTTATTTCTTTGAAAAAGAGAAGGGAGGAGCAACTTCTTTTATGCAAGATTGGAGACTTGAAAAAGGATGCGTGATGATGAGTCACACTATACAAGAAATTTCAAAAATAAAAGAATCTAGGTATGAAATTGAGGGAATAAAATCACAAGAAGAATAAACCACACACAGAGAAGCCCATGTATGAAACTAAATTAGAGATTCAAGAAATTCTTCATATATATTCATAAAGAAGAAGTACACTCAGATATGGATGTGGAAATGAGAGAGGTACATACTTCAGAAGAAGAAAAATCAGAAGTAGACCAGGAAGAAGAAAAAACAGAAGCAAACGAGGAAGAGGAAAAGCCTCAGCGAGAAGTAAAACAAATAGAAGAAGAAAAGGAAGATGAGCAAGAACAATTAGAATCAAAAGAATATAAAGAGAAGGATAAGAAAAAGTGACAACTTGAAGTAACGCAACCTGAACCTAATACATGTATGGAAATAATTCCCGAGGATATTACAGGAGTATGTGAAACATTAATGAGGAATATTGAAGATTTTAGGCGTTCAAATAAGAATATCATTATGTCAGGTATTGTTGCAGAATCAAAATTCATCAAAGGTCATAAAGTTAATGAAGAATATAAAAAAGAAACAAATCAATTGGAAGAAGAGCTAAAAGAACAACAAATGAGAAGTGAGACATACTTAGAGAGAGCAATTGGACTAAAGAATGAAGTAGTGCAAAAGAAAAATAGAACACTACAACATATCGACTGTATATCGAGGTCTTTATTAAGGAAATTGATTAGGCATATTTTTGCCCCGAAGTCGATGCAAGTGCCGATATAGGTATCAGAACCAAAGTGACGGTATAGTCGCCAATATAGGCGCCGGTATGGGCATCGGTATGACCATTGGTATAAGCATAAAAAATACCGATGCTCATATCTACGCCCATACCGACGCCTATACCAATGAATGTTGGGTGTACCATCATGCATATTGAGGACCATCCTAGGCGTACCATCCCTCATATCGACGACCATATCTGCCAATTTTTTTTTGGGTAGAGTGTGTGTCTTTTGCTACAACAACATTACCGTGATGTTGTTTTCAAAGATAGTACACTCTGCCAAAAAAAAACTAAGTACATGTGATGTGTACTCTAATGGCAACCAAAATATGATTTCATAAAGCAAAATACTATCGGACACAAAAGAGATGATCAGAATGAACCATGCACAAAAAAAGTTATATGTTTCATAAATGAAGCTTGTACAAGAGTGTGGCAAACCACTATCATATATAAGGCAAATACAAAATGTGGCAAAGCACTGCCATATAAGAATTAAATACAAAATTCTGGTGCATGACTCCCATATATGAGCCAAATACAAAATTGTGGCACATGACTATCATACACATGCACAGAAGGATCGAAACATCCATATCAGCAGTCCTACAACAAAGAACATTCATGAAATGAGATAAATTCACATGGGATTTACAAACAACAAGTAAAAAACAAGTTTCTAAATTCATCACCTCATCATAGATGCTCCCATGAAACTCACGACATCTTCTCCTTCATCATGATCTTCGTCCATCTCATAAAATTCTTTGAGCATTTCTTCCATGTGTTCATTCTCTATAATGCTATTAGTACCTTGTACTGCTAGCATCTTTTTCGTTCTATTATGTCCACTAGAGGTTATTGGTGCAATGTCGTTTGGGTCCACTTGCTCATCAGGGGGAGCACGCGAATCGTAGCATAGGTTTTGTGGTCGACTTTCATCAAAGGATCCATATTCTCTAACATGTGCACTACAAATTTATCGCGTACGATAAATTAGATACTTCCACTAAGTGAAAGGACATGCCATTCTCTCCTCTGGATCCAAACTACCCATCTGATACAATATGGACATTTTAGAACATTTGAGTTTTCTTATTAAACCTAAAAACCATAATGCTAAAGCCTTAAACCTGAAATATATATAGATTTAATTATATATTCTAACTTTTTATTTTCTTTTTCTTTTTCATACTAAAGACCTAAAGATGTAAAAAAACCTAAAACCCTAATCCTAAAGACCTAGACGTAAAACATGTATATGTGCATATGCATGTGTATATGTATGTGTATGTGTACATATATTATGTGTCTATATGTGTATATGTGTGTATGGATGTGTAAACAACCTAAAAACCCTAATCCTATATTTATATATTTAATTTGATAAGAAACCCTAAAATCCTATATACATATATATATGTGTATGTATGTATGCATGTGTGTATTTATCTATACTAAAGACCTATATTTATATATATATATTATTTATATGTATACTAAAGACCTATTTTTTATATATTTAATTTTCTATATATGTGAATGTGTGTGTTTGTAATATGTTAAAATCCTAAAATTGTATTTTTTATATATATTAAAAATCCTAAGGACCTATTTTCTATATATCATAAAAAGCCTAAAAGCCCTAAAACTCTAATGATATATATATATGTATAGATATGTTATGCATGTACTATATATATATATATATATATATATATATATATATATATATATATATATATATATATATATATATATATATATATATATATATATATATATATATATATATATATATATATATATATATATATATATATATATATATATATGTATATGTGTGTATGCATGTATACATAGCTTAAAAACCCTTATCCTATTTTATATATATATTTGATTATATATTCTATTTTCTTCTTAATTTTTATAAATATATGATTATTTATGTTAATATTATTCTAAAAATCTATTTTTTTGAGTTATTAATATATATTTAATTTGATCAAAAAACTTAAAATCCTATTTTTATATATTTAATTATATATATTTAATCTGATAAAAAACCTTAAAATCCTATTTTTATATATTTAATTTGATAAAAAACCATAAACTCCTATGTTTATATATTAAATTATATATATCTAATTAATTTATTTACATCACTAGCTCTTTTCATATTTATTTATCTATACAATTATTCTATTTTTTATATATATTTATTTATATATCATAATTGTTTTCTTAATTTAATCTTTACTTTTTCCTTATATAAAGTTAATTGAGTTATATGTATGTAGAAATCATAAAACCCTAATCCTAAAGACCTAGACCTAAAATATGTATATGTGTGTATGCATGTGTATATACATGTATATATGTATATGTATTATATGTGTATGTGTGTATATATGTTATGCATTTGTAAAAACCCTAAAACCCTAATCTTAAAGAACTATACCTAAAATATGTATATGTGTGTATGCATGTGTATATACATGTATATATGTATATGTATTATATGTGTATGTGTGTATATATATGTTATGCATATGTAAAAACCCTAAAACCCTAACTGTAAAGACCTAGACCTTAAACATGTATATGTGTGTATGCATGTGTATATATATGTGTATGTATATATGTGTATATATATATGTATATGTGTATGTGTATGTGTATATATATTTAATTTGATAAAAAACCTTAAAATTCTATATATATATATATATATATATATATATATATATATTTATTTAAAACACTAGATCTTTTCATATTTATATATCTATACAATTATCCTATTATATATATATATTTATTTATATATTCTAATTTTTTAATGTATTTTTTCTTTATTTTTTTCTTATATAAATTCAATTGAATTATATGTATGTAAAAACCCTAAAACTCTAATCCTAAAGACCTAGACCTAAAATATGTATATGTGTGTATGCATGTGTATAAACCTATATATATATATATATATATATATATATATATATATATATATATATATATATATATATATATATATATATATATATATATATATATATATATATATATATATATATATATATATATATATATATATATATGTGTGTGTGTGTGTGTGTGTGTGTGTGTGTGTGTGTGTTATGTGTATGTGTGTATATATGTTATGCATGTGTAAATAGCCTAAAAACCCTAATCCTATTTGAATCCAAGAAGAGAAAGGACAAAGCTCCCTCCCGCAAAGAGGGCTCACTACGACAATGATCATCATCTCGTTAAATGCTAGAGGGCTAAGGGACCCCTCAAGAGCGACCATCATTGGTCAATGGCGTCATGACGTTAGCCTAAACCCAGCATTTATATGTATTCAAGAGATTAAAATTGACGGAGAAGACCTCTAGAAACGGCTTAGACATGTCTCCTCGACCCATGTTTGGATTTCAACGACACACCAGCGGGGGTCCCGTGGAACGGGTCCGGTGGAACGGTAATCATGATTAATCAGTTCTAGTTGGAAAAGCTTGAGAACTCCATTGAAGATGAATGCCATCGATGGATTGCTGTTTCTTTTGGTGCTCCTTTTTGGTTTAACTTTCTTTGTATGCCCCTAATGGGGAGTTAGAGAGACTGAACACTTGGGCCTCCTTGGACTCGCTCCCCCACAATGTGCTTATTTGTGGTGACTTCAACATGGTGGAGGACCCTATGGACAAATGGATGGGCAAGGGCAGGGTCATCGATAGTCGAGAGAAAGAAATGTTGGGCAAAATCAATCTACACTTGGATTTGGTCGAATTCAAAGACTTGAATGGATTTTCTTGGTCAAATCTCCAAGCGGACGAGGACCTGAGGAAAGCTAGACTTGATAGATGGTACATCTCTCAGAGTTTTAATCACCAGTGGGGCCACCCTTCCCTCTCGCAACGCACTGACCTCACCATCTCTGATCACTACCCGATGGTTATCACTTTCCAACCTTCCACCAAGATCCGTAAGGCTCCTTGGTTCCATGCCTATGCACCCTCCTCTCTCCCCTCCATCCATCAAGAAATTGCTGATGTGTGGAAGTAGGCGTTCGCCTTCGGCTTGTCCCCAGCCAAGTGCTGGAGAAGTGCGGTCGATAAGTCACAACAGATCATGATTAAATCCAGGAAGATGCTCGAGACTGTGCGGCGGGCTCGTAGAGAAGCTCTATATCACAGAATCTGGAGGCTTGAGGAGGAAGTGAACAAAGGAAAATCTCAAGCCCTGAAAGGTCGTCGAAAAATTAGAGCGCTGCTGAGATACGAGGAAGAAATACAAAGGAAAAATTTGCAAATTTTCTTCAAGGAGTGGTGGGCTGGCAAAGCCGACAAACCCACCAAAGAGATGTGCCGTATCCTTAAAAGGAAACATAACAGAGAATCGATCCCCTTATTGCTAGACTTAAATGGCAATGTATGCAATACAGAAGAAGATAATTTTGGGATCATTGAAGGGCACTTCACGAGACTCCTAGGGACCTCGAACCCCCTCTCCCACCATAGAAGGGACTATATGGAAGCCATATCTAGGGTTTCCCCTCACAGGATACCACTCAACCTTCGCTCCCTGCTACATGCCCCTATCTGTAAAGCAGAAATCATTGAGGTCATTGATGCCCTCCCTTCTGGTAAAAGCCCAAGACCCGACGGGCTCACTAATGAGTTCTTTAAATCCTTCAAGTTGGTGGTTGCCACCCCTCTTTGTCTGGTTTGGCAAGAGGCGCTCAAGTTTGGCGCACTTCCTTCTTGTCTCAACAATGGCATTATCAAGTTAATACACAAAAAAGGGGAAAAGAACAGAATAGAGAACTGGCATCCTATTACGATGCTCCAAACAGGATACAAGATCATCGCCAAAGTCATTGCCAACAAAATCTCTTGCCACTTGAGAGCATGGTTAAGCGAGGACCAGAAAGGTTTCATCAAAGGCATGTCAATTTTGGAAACCATTATAGATATCTGTGAAGGTCTTGAATTTGCAAATGAATCTAAACAAGACGTGGTCTTCCTCAAGATGGACTTTGATAAAGCCTACGATAAGCTGGAAGGGGACTATGTTCTGCAGTCGCTCCAAGATATTGGATGTAGTCAGAAATTCACCAAGATGATCACAACACTTCGAAAACGCATCGACCCAAATTAACATTAACGGCAAACTTTCGAAGGTGATCAATCTTAGAAGATGTATCAGAAAAGGGTGCCCATTGGCTCCTCTTCTCTTTGCCATTGCCATGGAAGGACTTAGCAAGTTGGTGGAGCATCATGTGGAAGCTGGTAATATCAAAGGCCTCCGTTTGCCTCGTGACCACAGCCAGATCACCTTGATATTTTTTACCGATGATATGAACGCATTTGTTCACAATGATAGTACCAGCCTGGAGACGTTTTGGAGGTGTCTGACTACTTTTTGTGAAGCCTCATGATCCACAATCAACCACTCTAAGACTGCCTTTAGAGCTATTGTTGGGTTATAGCCCAACCTTCTCATTGATCATGGCTGTCAAATCATTCCACAGGGCCAAATTTTTCGGCTTCTTGGGATCCCCTTGGGGTTGGCGTCTCTATGGAACAGCGGTGGAACTGGGTGCTGGCCAAACTCGAAAACAAGCTTAAGTATTGGAGAGGTATGAAAATCAATCTTGCTAGTCGTGCTATGGTTATCAACACGTTCCTCCTATCATCTACCATTTATTTCCTTTCTTGTTGGAGACCGAAAGAGCAAGATCTGTCCAAACTGGATAGTATTTGTAGAAACTTCCTTTGGACGAGCGACCACAATAGGAGGGGGGTGTCTAAAATCAAATGGTCCATCTACACCAGCCATAGAGATAGTGGGGGACTTGGTATCCTGGACATAGGGTGCATGGCTAACAAACTGGTGGCCAAATGGATGATTAAGTTGGTGCAACGGGGAGGCCTCGTGGGCCAAGTTGATCTTCAGAAACAAGAATGAGTTGGCTCTCATGGGTTTCCCAAATTGGAAGAATCTTGACATCTTGACCTTGTTGTTTTCCTCGATTCCCGTCTTCGCGAAAGGCTCAAATCTCGTGTGCTCCCTATGGAGGAGTTGGAATAAAGTCAAAAGCTACACAAGAATTAGTGAAGATTGGAAGTGGGCAGCCGGTATCAGACAAAACGACTCTATCTGGTTTCCGATCCATGGCATCCGGAGTGTGGAATCTTGGAACATTCAAAATGCCAAGAAGTTATGGAATAAAGGTTTCAAAAAATGGAAACATCTCTGGAAACAAGACACCAACCGTTGGATCAACTTCGAGGATATTGACCCTTGCGTCAACATTTCGTACGAAGAGTGGAACAATTTGCAAAGCAGATGTCTCGCCCGGGACTGACACAAAGTTAGCCTTCTCATGGGACACGACACGTTGAGCTCGCTTGGTCTCAAATGGCATAATGGGAATAGCCTATCAAGAATCCCGAACATCAAAGAAATGATTGACTATCAGGTTAACCTCAACAAGAAGTGGTGCCTGTCATGGACACGGCTTCGGTGGGACATGAAGTTCATGGATATCTGGCACCCCCTCATAGAAATCAAAAAGTCTGTCCTCTTATGGCAAATTCCTCATCATGGAATCTGGATCAACCTTAAGGCTAGCAAATTTTGTGGGATTCCTCCCTGGTGCAAATGCTGCTACCGGTCTATCGAAGATGTTTCACACATCTTCTTTACCTGCCCCAACTCCAACAGAATCTACGAGATGGTTGGAAAGAAAATTAGACTTCAAAAACATCTCAGTTGGCAGCAAGCCCTGCTAGGAGAAGCGATCGGCTGCTCCACGACTCTCTTGAACGCCATCGGAGGGGAGGTCCTATGGAAAATGTGGGGAGAAAGATGTGCTTTCATTTTTGGTGACTCCCCCAAAGAGTGGTTTGTTGAGAAATCGTTGTTCCTCCTTGGCAAAAGGATTGTTAAGTGTAAGAAATCTCCCCCCCCCCCCTTCAGGCATCATCAAGTACTCCTTTTGATCAATAAGAAGCTTAAACCTAAGTGGGCCCTCATGAGGGTGATGAGAGGGTGATTAACCTTCTTTGTAATGCCATCTAAGCTCTGCAAAAGCTTCCCCTACTTTGTGGGATTTGGGGGGTCCCGTGGGCACTAGTCCCCTTCTCTTGTACTTTTCTTTATTTAATTCAAGTCCGAGAGAGTAGGCTAATGCCGAACTTTCTTTATATTTAAAAAAAACAAGCATTAGACTTAAAAATTCAAGTTTTAAAAATTAGGACTCATCAGCGTCCAATAGGTCTTCTAGATGTTCAATTGATATAGTAGCACAAAAGTTGATGTTGAACAAGCAAGGGACTACAGAAACCCCTCACACTCATAGAGAGTTCTACCTCTTTGGTGGTACCGAAAATGCAATGGAGATCAGCCTACACACATGGTTAATAGGGGTCCTTAAAACACTCGCATGGAAAAAAAACCTATGTTGTTTTGTGCCACCAATCAAGAATAGAGAAATCACTCAACAACTAAGCATTAGTACAATAGATTGCAATATCTTACACGAGAGCACAACCTAGATAAATTTAGGTGAGGCACAAGATAGGAATTTGATTACACGCTCTCAAGTTGATCGATCATCCAACTCAATTTAAAAGAAAAAAGTTGATCAAATGGTAACTAGAAACTAGGTAATAGAGGTGAAAGTGATCATAGAGCTCAAAGTGATGACAAAAAATTACCTATGTGGTTTAATAAAAAATTTGGGTCATTATTTATGTAATTCATGGAGAACCAAAGAAAGAGCTCTCAATGATCAACTTCTAATTACTTGCTACCTCTCTTTCTCATAAATAAGCATGCATTAGCAACTCGTAATGGAAATTCAAACTTGTATGGATACTATACCAACTTTGTCTTCGAACTTTCTATTGAGAAATGAATTCTTCATATCCAATGGGAAGATATTCCACTTCTTGCTAGTGGAAAGTTTTACCAATGTCCTTATTGTAGTCAAATTAGTTGTTGGACTAGTAGATCTATCATAACTTTGAAAAAATCATTTAAGAAAAAGTTAAGCTTTGAGAATGGCTATTCTTCAACGAGAATTTTCCTTCACCTTATAATCCCATCTTTTGCCAATGATCTTCATTTAATTATTCTTTGCTATAACAATGCATGTCTTTTTGTTTATTAAAACCCTCACTTCCTCTTACCATAGCTTCCTTCCATTTCACACACTTGCTTTGTTTAAAGCTTCATCGTTCTTTACTTTCCACCATCCTATTCATATGCATACTGCTTAGCTATGAAGGAGTTATAGATTTGACTTTCCACATGATATCTTGATATTTATGACTCCTTTTCCTCCCCTTTATGTTTTATAAAGCTCCTTTTCATAAGGGTCTCTTGATATCTACCTATGATGTGGCTCCTTTCTACCCGGAATTGGTCCGCCCATACTTGATCTTCATCTTCAATTGCTCTGATGTTTGTCTTGACTTTTGACCTCCTATCAATGATTTCATTCTATGTCTAGTTTCTCGTTAATCTCGTATTGCAGGCTCAATGCATGACTGATGTGTTTTATAACATTAAAAACATGGGAACCACCTAATTCCATTTGGATTTGTGATTCTTGTTCTTGATCATCCTCTTAGTGATGTTTTAATTGTACATTTATGTCTCCGTTACATTAATCTATGAAAAGACTCTTCAAACCTCAAATTTCTCAATACATTTATCTTTTTTCTTTTGTTTGGTTATAACATCTATAACTCTCTTAACGTCTATGTAACGTATAAATACACACTCTTCTATCTATCCAAAATTTTGTGTCCTAATTCACTTATGAAATAAGCATAATATATAGATATGAAAACTTGCACATGAGAAACATAGGCTTTTGGCAATTTTAATCTGTTGATATATTTAGGTAGTGATGTGTGTGAACACACTAGGACCATCAGGGGAACGTTTTCCCCTCTTTAGGAGGTTTTTCCCTGGGCTTGTATATATGCTTATAGCCCCAACGAGTCACTTATCTTTGTACATTCTAGTGGTAATAGATTCAGTATTGTGTGTTGTGCTCCAAGCTTTTTCTTCTTCCTTGTATTGTTCACGTGCTTCTGCAGATGTCTAACTCTGACAATTGGTATCAGAGTAGGTCGCCGTTTCATCTAGGGCGTCGTCGACACCCCTCTGGTCATAGTCTCAGAATCGCATGAAATTTGGTGAGCATACTTAGGGTGATTAGGAGATCAAAACGGCTTCGCGCTATGGTGCCAAAATTGCAATCTGAGCTCATTTCCGCCTCCGAACACACTATCCTAGCACTTGTGTAGGCTACTTTGTCTTTTTGTTCCAAAGATATATACAAGTTTCGATTAGCCAGTATAAGTGTCTCAAAGTCTGCTAGAGGTCTAACAAAACTCCTATGGGTAGTCTTCGTCAACGTTTTTAGATACAATGATTTTTTTTTTTTTGCATGAGAGCATTTTATTCAGTGGACATGGCTGAAAGCAATGATGTAATCTCTATGTTGGTTGTTGAGCATAAGTCGGGCGGTACCAATTACCCATTGTGGGCTTATATGATACGACATGTATTGGTTACAAAAACACATATACACACATACATACATACATACATACATGTACAGACACATACACACACACATACATACATACATACACATATATATATATATATATATATATATATATATATATATATATATATATATATATATATATATATATATATATATATATATATATATATATATATATACGTATGTGCATATATATATATATATATATATATATATATATATATATATATATATATATATATATATATATATATATATATATATATATATACATATACATACGTATATATATACATATACATACGTATATATATATATATATATATATATATATATATATATATATATAGAGAGAGAGAGAGAGAGAGAGATGAAAAAAATATATATAAATTATAAAATCTCGTAGATAAATACATATTCTAGTATACCCCTAGTACGCGGTTAATTGAAGGCACGAATAATAATTTTGGAAAATTGTCTACACTACACTCAGAATAGTTCTCATTATCTGGGTGAGTCATTGTTGAGATTCAAATTCCATGACGTTTACCACCAAAACTTCCAACATAAAGATATTGAGATACCACCCAATGTGCATATTGAAGATGTATTTTCAAGACTTCATATGTTAGAAAAATAATTCTCTATTAATTTACATAGAATAACTCCTTGAAATTGCCAATCGCATCCATAGTATACGTAGAACATGATAGAGCATCCCAACATTATTATTTCACATTACACATTACCAAACGCAATCGCATCTTGTTTTGGAGTTCCTTATTAATGAAGGTGAAAGACTATATAAGGTGGAGTTGTAGACATTCCGAAGGCGTTATGAATTTGGCTTTCCTTGTATACATTATGAAGGCGCGAGATCATGCAAGAAAGTTTATGAAAGACATCGTTAAATGGTATAAAATGGTGACTGAGAGAAAAACTAGCTTTATCTAACCTTATAATGGTTCAAAAATACCCCGAAAAAAATTTACCTTAGAGAAGGTACGACATAGACTAAAAAGGAAATTCAAGAGCAAAATGAATAGATTAAATGAAAAAAATATCAAATCAATTTGAGATACCAAGCAAAATTTGGTATTTGGATCCTTTCATGACCATCTATGCCATCTTGCAATATTTCTAGCCCAAAACATGAAGACAACTATTTGATTGAAATAGAAAATATTTCGTATGATTTTGTTAAATGCTTGTTGGGAATGTTTTGTTTTGCCTAACATGCACATATTAGTTTTATATTTTGATAGTGATGTGCATGAACACACTTAAGATTACGAGGGGACATTTTTCCCTCATTAGGAGGCTTGTATATATGCATATAAACCTAACATGTCACTTATGAAACTTCATATGTTTTTGTCGTAGCCATGTTAGGAGTGCCTTGTGTTGGATAACAATCATAGATGTACTTGATGCATCTTAGTACTAAAGTGTGTGAACACAATTAGGAATGCTGGGGCATCCCCCCTCCCCCCCCCCCCCCCCCCCTAATAGGAGGTTTTTTCCCCCCACTTGTCTATATGCCTACAACCTTGATGGGTCCCATGTCTATGTGAACTAACTTGGTAATACAATCAGCTTTGTGTTATTGTCCAAGTTTTTTCTTCCTCGTTGCATTGTTCACGTGCTACCATAGTCATCAAACTCCAACAATTGGTATCAGAGAAGGCTGCCACTCTCTTTAAGGCATTGTCAACACCCTTCCGATCATAGTCTCAAAATCACATGAAACTTAGTGAGCATACAAGGGGTGACTAGGAATGCATGTAACATGTTTGGACATTCAGACACACTTAGTGATTGTGTAAGAAATTTCATAGTTGCACCAAACATATATGCAGTTTTTAGTTCACTAATACAAGTGACTCAAAGTTTTCTACAACTCTCTTCGAGCTCAATTGGGTATATTTTTTAAATGTTTTAGAGTTTTAGACATAGGTGAATTTTTTGGAGTAAATCTCAAGATTTCAAGCCACTTGGCTAAGATGAAGAAGCGGCATAGACGTTGATTGCACAAGTACTTGGAAGTACTTGGTTGTACTTGTGTCAAAGATGTGATAGCAGGGCTTTCATCTCTAACATCATGACCATGAAAATCCACATAGTTTGTGTTACATAGTTTTTTGTTCCTAAGCAAGCCCCAACCCATGGGTAAAGGTAATTCTTTTTTATGATATAACCAAAAGATGTACCGTGAATCTATAGAGATTCACTAGATTTGAATCTAAAAAGCACTAGTGGATGTGGGAACTTGAGTTGAGGTTGATATCTCTAGAAAATCCCTAGGCCAAGCCAATGAGTTGTGAAGATTGAGAAAGAGATCTAAAGATGAAGACTAAGTCTTTATCATTATTGCTTGATCAATACGAATGGCTTTTACTTGGAAAATGTCATTGCAATAATTGAAATAGGAACTAACATAGATTTTTCCAAGGTACTCACAATAAACTCATGAGTTACATGACATTAGAAAAGGGTTACATCTGAAATATGGTAGGATTGAATCTTGAAAAGAAATTTTCCAAGATGAGATACATGGGATCAAGAAATTCTTAAGGAATTTAAGCTCTTAGTTAAAATGATTATTATTCTAAAGCATAGACGAAACGATCTTAAGGTCTAAGATCAAAGAATATATATGATCAAAGTTACCCATATCATCAAAGTTATTAGAAATTGGCACACTCATCGGTTTCTAGTTCAAGGTTTTGAATTTAAGAAAAAATGAGCTTGAGCGGACATCATTACATGATGGTGTGGATGGCCTTTTTAGTCCAGAACATTAATCTTGTCATCAAAATCAAAGTGGGTAAGGTGCTATGGGACGTTGTACTTTGAGTCATGGATGTCCAAGCTCAAGGTTAAGTTCAGAGGTCAAGTTCAAGACTTTGCGTGTCCTATGTTGAACAATTGTGAAGTTTCTTTAGGATTTTCTTCGCCTAGCTAATGTGCATTAAGAAAAATGAGGGAACATTTCTTTCCTACATTCTACAAAGGTT
Organism: Ceratopteris richardii; assembly: GCA_020310875.1. Taxonomy (NCBI): domain Eukaryota; kingdom Viridiplantae; phylum Streptophyta; class Polypodiopsida; order Polypodiales; family Pteridaceae; genus Ceratopteris; species Ceratopteris richardii. The sequence continues at coordinate 12,809,766 of CM035409.1, forward strand.
TTAAAGCCCAAATTGGACATACAAGTTCTCTTGTGAGGTAATAGATCAATGGATCGTCATTGGAAGCGGATCATACTAGAAACATCTAGGTTAAGCCGTATTCACACTTCATTCTGCAAGCCAAGTTCGTGTGAACTTGACTTGTTAAGCAGTTAGAGAATCCAAGAATTGTGCTAGGTCCATGCACGAGTAGTGCATGAAAATGGACAAAATTAGCAATTTGGCTGGAGATACTCTTACTCCATCAAGATAAAAGTATCAAAAGTAAAAAAAATTGCAAGAATCACACTTGAATAAGTCGACAAATCTTTTGCGCAAGTTTTTTGAGAGGATGCTTACTACTCACTATAGAAAAATGTCTCTACAAAGTCAGGTAATGGGCTTTTTAAAGTAAATCGTTCATGCACTACTTTACATAAAATTTGGAACTGACTAAAGGACTATCAAACCTAGTCGCTTATTAGCTTCTAGTCTTGTGTGATTTGACGAAACACTACAACATACGAGGGGTATACTGACGCTGCATATACCGACGGTCACACTCAGCGTCAGTATGGGCGTTGGAAAATGTCACTCTGAGATACCGACGGTCAAGTGACCGTCGGTATGATCGTTTTAAACGGATCGTCGGTATGGCCCGTAGCCCTCGGTATTTGCGTCGGTATGAGCGTCGGTATAAGCGTCGATAATTTGCTGGAAGTTACCGACACCCATACTGACGCCCATACTGACGCATAAACCGAGGCCGAGTTTTAAACATACCGCAAACCCGAGAGCAAAACTTCACATTTTTGCGCGTGTTTGAATATTGTTGGTCTTCTGTCGAACTTGCTCACGCGAACCGAATTGCGACCTACATTGTCTTGTGCACACACACACACAGATCTCTCTCTCTCTACACACACACACACACTCTCTCTCGGCTTAGATCTCACATCTTGGTAAGTGCTACGCGTACTGTTAGCATTTGTGTTTCTCTATGCTTTAGGTTTTATAATTTCTCTTTTCTTTGATTTTGCAGAAGTTCTTTGGCATCGATTGTTTGGAATTGGACAATAGGCGACATGCATTACGCTTTGACGACAACGATCCAAAAGAGGGACATACTTGTAAGTGATTGTTTTATTCTCTATTGATACAGAGAGAAGGAGAGAGAGAGAGAGAGAGAGAGGGGGGAGAGAGAGAGAGAGAGAGAGAGAGAGAGAGAGATAAAGAATAATGAAAGAAAGGAAGATAGAGATAGAAAAATAGAGCATACATACACACACACATTTACACATTTACACATGTATACATACACACATACATGTACACACATGCATGCTTACATACACACACCTATACACACATGCATGCTTACATACACACACATATACATGCATGCATGCATACACATACATACAAATTTACACACATGCATACATACACACACATGCATACACACATACATACACACACATATATACACATATGCATACATACACATACACACACACATAAACACACATACATACGCACACACACATATATATACACACATATACACACATGCATGCATACATACACACACATATACACACATGCATGCATACACACATATACACAAATATACACATGCATACATATACACACACATGCATACACACATACATACACACACACATCATTTCAATGCATACAAATTAGATGTTCATTATGATAATGGTTGACGTGATGCTTAAAATTATGTTTTCGTTGATGATGATGTTTTCTGTATCGAAGACTGTTAATGTGGTACATATTTAGAAATGCTTGAAAGTTAGGTATAGTCTGAGGTTGCTAACTGCATGAGCTCTAGGATTATATTATATACTTATATTAAGCATTTGGAGGGGCGAAATTGCCTCGATTCCATGTTCTAAGTTCCTTGTTATCACAAGATGGCAGCGGAAGATTTATGAGGATATCATGGATAGAAGTTTAGAATTCATTATGATTTCAAATCATGCTTCATATTGATAAAGATATGAACATGTGATAGTCTGACCTTATCCTTAACGTCGAGTTCATTTTTCCTTGGTCCGTCAGAGTTACTGTTGTTTTATAGATCTTATTATGTGAAGAAAGTCATAAATCCAATGAAATTAATTGCTTACTGATACGAATGTTCCAAAATTGCTTTTTGGAATGTAGTTGCCAGAATGTACACGTGATACGTAAACTAAGCAAAGATAATCTATATTATGTGAAATTAATAACGGATCAGGGACCAACTGAGGGCCGTTTTTCATGTCTAGAAACGAATGTTGAATGGATGCTTCGGCTGTAGTTGAAAAACCAGAAGATTTAAGACATGCGTGCGATCTGCTTTTTGATGGGTCCTTTGTACAAGCTGTCTGAGAGCTGGCGGACTGAAGGTGTGCTCATTGAATGCAGAAGCGCAATCGTAAAGTCGAGGTTCCATGTCGAATAATTGCAGAGGAAGACCGATGGATGAACAATCATCAAGAAAGAGTCCTGGTTATGGTTAAAAGATGGTGTAACTTCCAAAAAGGAAGATTATCTGGCTTGCATGAAGCAACGCCGGTGAAAGGTAGCTGACATCTGCATTTGCATACGAGTTTTGGTTTCGAGGAATCTGAACTTGGAGATGGGTTGCGCAACTTGCGTTGATTTGATATTTAAGATATATCATGCAATTTTCAAGCGAGCGACGACGATCATCCATGGACCCACATCACCAGCTTTCTGAAATTTCGACATGGAGATGAAGCTAGTCTGAGAGGGCCTTCGATGTCGTTTGATGTCTGTTGAGCTTTCAGATCGGTTAGAAAACAGTGAAAGGAAGAGTCTCAACTCTCTAATTCTCAGAATGACCAAGGAGGTCGCCAACGAATCCACGTTAACGAATTTCATACCCTTTGATTTGACGATTGGGCGGAAGCTTTTCTCGAACAGCTCGCTCTCGCTATGCTTTCCTGTTTGTTGACATACCAGCTGAAGACGCGAACAAAGAAAATGGAATATAACTCTCGGAATGAAGACCAAAGTCGTCGAGAATCATGCTGCAAGAAGATGAGGACAAACGACAGTACCGTATGTGACAAGAGTTGTTCCTATCAAGAGAAAACGTAGCATTGTCATTTTCTTAACTACCATCCTACTGAAGATGAAAAGAATGTGATACTCTATTTATTAGAATTTATAGTTTTTAGGCTCCACAGAGTTCTGTCACAATAATCATAATAGAAAAAAGTTGTAGAGAATCATGCTGCAAGAAGATAAGTTTTCCTTCCAATAGAAAACTTGGCATTCTCATTTTCTTAACTACCATCATACTGAAGATGACAAGAAGCTGATATTGTATTTATTATAACTGAGCATTTTCAAAATCTGTAACTATGATGATAAACCATAGAAGTATTAGAGTGATTATAAATACAATAACAAGATTAATAATAATAAAAAAAGAGTCATTTTTCTTTCTTTATTCAAGCAACCCTTTTGGGGTCTTCTGAAAGTTGTTCATGTTAATATTACTGACATCTTAAAAATATATCCACGCCCTTTTCTTTTTCTAGTTGAGTAAAGCATATGGTGTCCTTTGCAATCATGCCGTCTTTTAGATTTTCATAAGGTCCTCCCGAATATTAGCATTTTATGTCCATGGAAAGAGGTCTTCCCTTTTCAGTCCGGTGCTAGAGAAGTATGGAAATGTGGAGCTCACTTTCTGTCCATGCAAAGAATATAGCGCTTATTTTTCCATGTTCTGTGCCATTTTTTACTATAAATTTTTTGAAAAATCTATTATTTCTGAGACTATGTAACAATTTCTATTCAAAATTAATTATTCCTTTATTATAATTTTTTCATACAAAAGTTTCTTTTACGCAAGATGCATTTTATTTTGTTGCTCTTGTGCCTCACAGAATTCAAAACGCTTTTCTCAATTAATGTACTATTTCCGCATCTATGCATCCAAAATACCTGCAATAGAGGGGACTACCTCATATCTTTGTCAATATTTAAAGCGGAGAAAATACATCTCCTTTGAAACTATTTGCTTTCATGCCTCCCCGGCAACGTTTTCTCCTTGAAATGTAGCATTCTAGAGCAAGTGCACATCTTTCTAGGCATCATGAGGTTGCACGATTTAGGCTTCAAAATGTTAATAAGTAGACACTTGATTGCTAGAAAGAAGATCATCCAAATTCATGTCTATGATTCGTAAAGAAAAGCAGAGCCTTAAGCTTCATATGCCGAACATGGAGGTTACGAGACCATTGAACCTTTGGGAGTTCCATCTATGGTGTAACAAAATAATCTATCCAAGTTTCCCAGGAAATCAATCAACTTATGTTTTATAGTCCTTATGCCACTCTTTTGAATTTTTCGAGATGGTGACAATGGATTACTTGGATAAAGTAGTGGCAAGTAATTTGGGAACCATTTTGAATACGAAGGTTGTGTGCAGATAAAGTAGATTCAAGAGTGTGAGCAAAGATATAAAGAATTATTTACAAGAAAATTGAGGAAATTGATAGAAGCACTACAACAGATCGATGGTATACCGAGGTTTTTACCGAGGGAAATGAACGCGGCTTTATTTGCCGCGACGCCGGTGTAAAGGTCGGTATGTGCGTCAGTACCAAAACGCCGGTATAAGCATCGGTATATGCATCGATATATGCATCGGTATATGCATCGATATATGCATCGGTATATGCATCGGTATATGCGGCAGTAATACCGGCGCCCATACCGACTCCCATATCGAGGCTTCTGCTGGACGTACCGTCGCGTATACCATTGCTTGCTGGGTATACCGACCCTTATTCCGATGACATTACTGCGAGTACCGTCGCGTATACCCGACGACCATACCTGCAAATTTTTTTTTGGGCAAAGTGTGTTGTCTTTTGTTACAGCAACATTACCATGATGTTGCTTAACAAAAGACAATACACTCTGCCCAAAAAAAACCGAGTACATGTGATGTGTACTCTAATGTCAACCGAAATATGATTTCATGAAACAGAGTATTATTGGACACAAAAGAGATAATGAGAATGAACCATGAACCATGTACAAAAGAAGTTATATATTTCAATAATAAAGCATGTGCAAGAGTGCGGCAAACCACTGTCATATATGACGCTTTTACAAAATGTGGCAAAGCAATGCATTGCCATATGAAAATCAAATACAAAATTTTGGTGTTCCACTGCCATACACATGCAAAGAACATTCCATATCAACAGTCCTGCAACAAACAACAAATTTAATGAAATGAGATAAATTCACATGAAAATTACAAACAAGTAAAAACCAAGTTTATAAATTAATTACCTCATCGCAAATGATCCCATGAAATGACCGCACCGCGTCCCTCCAAGCCCTGCAATAGTGCAATCAACCCATGATGATATCCGTAAGACTCCTCCGTTCGTGTTGGAGGACGACCCAGTGCCATCTCCTGAAACAAATATACAAAAGATTAGAGGAACATACATGAGAAATTTAACACATATAAATTCAATAAATGAAATGGTACTTACAAACTCATGACGCATCGTGTCATATCCGCCGTTGCCCAAATGTGACGGTCCAACCGTATCTAAACATGTGGCTGCGACATCTCGCTGCTAGCGATATCAGTCAAGAGTCTGCTGCTTCTCGTCACGAATCACGTCCCACTCCTTAGCATCTAATCATACAGGCTTTGGTAAGCCTGCTCTGAAAGCATCATGAGCCTCGCATCGTCGATGGGACATAACCTCACGTACGGTGTGCAGAATCACTCTGAACTGACAAGAGACTATACATCGGTTGGTCGAAACTCTGGATAAATCATCTGTGTGGTATAATTATTCCGATCTTTATCCTGCTCACTCCATTTCAGCATGATAGAGTGTCCAAACTGGATGGAGCAAAGTTGTCGTATGCATGCATGCATTGCTTTGCCAGCCGCATCCATCACCAGAGCTCCATCTCGGATACTATACACCTTGGAGTCATCATGGTCATGAGCACCCCAAGGTGTACGTGGTGTTCAACGTGGTGTATTGCATGGCATACCTACATCTGAGGTACTCGTCCTAGGAGTAGAAGCAGGTGACACAATGTCCGTCACACTGCCTCCACAACAGCTGCCTCCTCCACCTCTAGACCTACCTGTAGATCCACTCCTAGAACCTCCTGCTCCAGAGCATGACCTCGATCTACGAGACGGGCCAGAACCTGTATCGCGCTAAGGTGACGAACGCACATGTCTACTAGTAGACCTAGTAGGAGATGGCTCAAAAGATGGTCGTGGTGGAGTCACAAAGCTATGAGACATACCTCCTACGGGAGTAGCATCACCCGCAGGAGTGACACCGACAGGAGTGACACCGACGGAGTGAGGCCAGCGGGAGTTAGGCCAACAGGAGTAAAGCCGCCACGAGTGAGGCCGGGAGGAGTGCTACCACGAGCAATCCAATACTATGATGCAGCGGCCATATACGCAGGAGGAACTTGAGAGATGAACTCCAAAAACTGCTCCTCTATCATGGAATGTGGAGTGACTGGAGGACTGTCTCCCATCATGCTCTGTAATAAAAAAACTCAAATAATTAGCATGCGATAATAAAAGTAATATAGAGAATAAACAAAAAAAAAACAAAAATTAGTACGTACAAGTGTTTTATTCAAAAGTCCTCTAGACTAGCATCCTCTTGAAGATCCGATGCACCGAGAATATCAATCGCCATGTCATTGCTTCGTCTTCTGGAACAATGACCTCTCCTTCAATGACCTCGTCTTCTCGAACAATGATCTCTTCCTCCTCGACTATCGAATGAATCTCTGAATCCACTACAGATGGACTTTCTTCTACATCTATGTTCTCAAAAATTTGTCTACTACGTGGAGCGACTTGTAAAACAAATAGCCACTCTAGTTCTTTTGAATCTAGTATAAAACCAACTTGCTCACAGTGTTCGGGAGGTACAAATGTATCCCTTTCATCTGTCCATAATCTTGTGGAGTCGACTTGAAGCAAAACGCTTTTATCCCGTCTCACTGTTGTGTTTCTTCCAGAGGTGACTACTTTGAATGATTTCACATCAAAAACAAAGTGATCAAACTTTCTGAAAGATAGTTTCAAGATGTCTTGAATCACACCACAATAATCTAGCTCCCCTTCTAGAGCATTATCATCTCTTGCACTCGCTCTACGTTTTTCCAAAAAATTCACCATCACTCCACTATCAAAAGTATACCTATATTGATCGATTCGTGCGATTCAAAAGTGTTGTCCATGAGACGATAGTGCACCGTATTTAATATACTCACAATCACATCCTTTTGCGAGTTCTTCTTCTTCTTCAGAGATATCTTCACCCGCTGCTTTTGCTTGTGAAACCGCTGTATCTAACCATCTGCTTGTTGGAAAAGGTGGAAGAGGCCGAAGACTTTTTGGAAGAGGCCAAAATCGAGTGGAACGATTTCTTCAAAACTGAGCTCTTTCCTTTGTGTTAGTTTCCTTGGCATTTCGGGATCCGACATACGTAGAAACTCAGTTATGAATACAAGAGATTCTTGTACAAGACATCCCTCTGCCATGCTACCCTCTCGACGTGCTCTCTGTCAAACAAACCCTTTTAATGTCTTCATAAAGCGCTCTAAGAAGAACATCCATCGACTATGGATAGTTTCTGTTGTTGCAACTTCATCTACCACATGAACCAGTAAATGAAGTTGAATAGTGAGAATACTTGAGGGAAAGTATTTCTCTACCATACAAACAACCTCGAGAGGATTGAGTTTCGCACTCTCTATAATATCTCTATTTATCTCTTTAGAAGATATCCACCGTACTAAAGAACTAATTTTATAAATGGTTCTTCGTACATCCTCTGAAAGACAATCTTTTAGGGCTACAGGGAGCACAAACTGTAAAAACTTGTACCGATCATGAGACTTGAGTCCTGCAAGATCGTCGTTTCGTGTGAAAGCAGTCTTTAGACACCTCATGCATCCAGTAGGTGTTCGAAACTCTGAAATTGTTTTTTTCACTTGTTGCTCTTCCATCCTACGAAGCACCCAAGGAGCTCTTGGTAACGATACTGTTCTGTTGGGCTTAGTAATTGCCCACAACTCTCGCATACGACCTCGCTCTTCTAAGTCCTCCCTTTGTGCTTTGCTTTCTTTCTTTCCGATCAAAGTTTTCCAAAGAATATCTCCCACATTCTTAAAAATATGCATCGGGTCCACCAAATGATTGATCGACAATTCACTCCAATAAGGGAGTTCATGAAAAATGGACAACCATTTCATGCCAGCAACTGGATTTTCTGAATCCCACAGTTGTTTCCAATCGCTAGCTTTCAATTGGTGTTGGGCTTGTCGACCTATTTGTCCTTCACGTAAAACATGTCCATTAGGAAAATATCTATGATATCCTTCATGGACAGTTTTACGTAGTGCTTTAGAGTCAGCAGAAACTTACTATCTATGTGCTTCCAAGCATCAGAGTCAGCAGGCACTCGCATTACATTATCTGTAGACCTGCTCTTTCTATGCCATGACATTAACTCAGCTATAGATTTGCATCTAAACATGTTCTTAATTCGTGGAATGATAGGAAAGTGGCGAAGAACCTTTGCGGGGATTGCTTCGATTACAACGTCTTCTCTAAATCTATTTGCTCCACACTTTGGAAATACGTGGAGATGCTCATACTCATTCCAAAAGAGAATGCTATCATTCGGACAAGCATGAATTTTAGTATAATCCATTCCAATGGATTGTAAAAGCTTTTTCGCATCTCCACGTGTTGGAGGCATGTCATTGCCCTCTGGCAAAAATTGATCTTTAAGAAGCCTGTAATAAGCATTTAAAACAATATTAGTAAATAAATATATTGTGATACAACAATGAAATCCAATTTGTTCTCCACTTACCTGAATAATTCAGTGACACTAGTATCTGACCATCCATGAATGGATTGTAGATTGAGCATCGCGAGCGAGGCACTTTTTCGCATCTCCACGTGTTGGAGGCATGTCATTGCCCTCTGGCAAAAAATGATCTTTAAGAAGCCTGTAATAAGCAATTAAAATCATATTAGTAAATAAATCTATTGTGATACAACAATGAAATCCAATTTGTTCTCCACTTACCTGAATAATTCAGTGATACTAGTATCTGACCATCCATAAATGGATTGTAGATTGAGCATCGCGAGCGAGGCACGTACTACAGATATCTTTGCTCCATTGTAAAGTGGTAAACAAGCTAGTCTTCGCATGTTTTCATCTTCTTCATCGACTTCTGATCGTGGAATTTCTATTGTGTCCATGAAACTCTCGACACCTTCTCCACCATCATGATCTTCATCCATGTCATAAAATGCTTCAAGCATCTCTTCCATATGTTCATTCTGTGTAATATTATTAGTTCTTGCTTGTATGTCTAAGTCCCTTTTTGCTCTCTTTTGTCCACGAGAGGTTATCGGTGCAATGTCATTTGGGTCCATCTGCTCACCTGGGGGAGCATGCGCAGTACAAATTGGTACTCTCTAACATGTGCAGTACAAATCCATCGTTTCTGATAAATTTGATTCTTGCACTATGTGCAAGGACATGCCATTCTCTCTTCAGGATATAAAGAAGCCATCTGCTACAATATGGACATTTTACAACATTTGTTTTTCTTAAAGACTTAAACCTGAAATACTAATCCTAAATACGTAAATACCTAAAAAACTCAAAACCCTAATCTTAAAACCCTAATCTATATAACTATCCTATTTTATCTATATATTCAGATTTTTTCTTAATTGATCATATGATCAATTAAGAAAAAATCTGAATATATAGATAAAATAGGATAGTTATATAGATTAGGGTTTTAAGATTAGGGTTTTGAGTTTTTTAGGTATTTACGTATTTAGGATTAGTATTTCAGGTTTAAGTCTTTAAGAAAAACAAATGTTGTAAAATGTCCATATTGTAGCAGATGGCTTCTTTATATCCTGAAGAGAGAATGGCATGTCCTTGCACATAGTGCAAGAATCAAATTTATCAGAAACGATGGATTTGTACTGCACATGTTAGAGAGTACCAATTTGTACTGCGCATGCTCCCCCAGGTGAGCAGATGGACCCAAATGACATTGCACCGATAACCTCTCGTGGACAAAAGAGAGCAAAAAGGGACTTAGACATACAAGCAAGAACTAATAATATTACACAGAATGAACATATGGAAGAGATGCTTGAAGCATTTTATGACATGGATGAAGATCATGATGGTGGAGAAGGTGTCGAGAGTTTCATGGACACAATAGAAATTCCACGATCAGAAGTCGATGAAGAAGATGAAAACATGCGAAGACTAGCTTGTTTACCACTTTACAATGGAGCAAAGATATCTGTAGTACGTGCCTCGCTCGCGATGCTCAATCTACAATCCATTTATGGATGGTCAGATACTAGTATCACTGAATTATTCAGGTAAGTGGAGAACAAATTGGATTTCATTGTTGTATCACAATAGATTTATTTACTAATATCATTTTAATTGCTTATTACAGGCTTCTTAAAGATCATTTTTTGCCAGAGGGCAATGACATGCCTCCAACACGTGGAGATGCGAAAAAGTGCCTCGCTCGCGATGCTCAATCTACAATCCATTCATGGATGGTCAGATACTAGTGTCACTGAATTATTCAGGTAAGTGGAGAACAAATTGGATTTCATTGTTGTATCACAATATATTTATTTACTAATATTGTTTTAAATGCTTATTACAGGCTTCTTAAAGATCAATTTTTGCCAGAGGGCAATGACATGCCTCCAACACGTGGAGATGCGAAAAAGCTTTTACAATCCATTGGAATGGATTATACTAAAATTCATGCTTGTCCGAATGATAGCATTCTCTTTTGGAATGAGTATGAGCATCTCCACGTATTTCCAAAGTGTGGAGCAAATAGATTTAGAGAAGACGTTGTAATCGAAGCAATCCCCGCAAAGGTTCTTCGCCACTTTCCTATCATTCCACGAATTAAGAACATGTTTAGATGCAAATCTATAGCTGAGTTAATGTCATGGCATAGAAAGAGCAGGTCTACAGATAATGTAATGCGAGTGCCTGCTGACTCTGATGCTTGGAAGCACATAGATAGTAAGTGTCTGCTGACTCTAAAGCACTACGTAAAACTGTCCATGAAGGATATCATAGATATTTTCCTAATGGACATGTTTTACGTGAAGGACAAATAGGTCGACAAGCCCAACACCAATTGAAAGCTAGCGATTGGAAACAACTGTGGGATTCAGAAAATCCAGTTGCTGGCATGAAATGGTTGTCCATTTTTCATGAACTCCCTTATTGGAGTGAATTGTCGATCAATCATTTGGTGGACCCGATGCATATTTTTAAGAATGTGGGAGATATTCTTTGGAAAACTTTGATCGGAAAGAAAGAAAGCAAAGCACAAAGGGAGGACTTAGAAGAGCGAGGTCGTATGCGAGAGTTGTGGGCAATTACTAAGCCCAACAGGAACAGTATCGTTACCAAGAGCTCCTTGGGTGCTTCGTAGGATGGAAGAGCAACAAGTGAAAAAAACAATTTCAGAGTTTCGAACACCTACTGGATGCATGAGGTGTCTAAAGACTGCTTTCACACGAAACGACGATCTTGCAGGACTCAAGTCTCATGATCGGTACAAGTTTTTACAGTTTGTGCTCCCTGTAGCCCTAAAAGATTGTCTTTCAGAGGATGTACGAAGAACCATTTATAAAATTAGTTCTTTAGTACGGTGGATATCTTCTAAAGAGATAAATAGAGATATTATAGAGAGTGCGAAACTCAATCCTCTCGAGGTTGTTTGTATGGTAGAGAAATACTTTCCCTCAAGTATTCTCACTATTCAACTTCATTTACTGGTTCATGTGGTAGATGAAGTTGCAACAAGCAGAAACTATCCATAGTCGATGGATGTTCTTCTTAGAGCGCTTTATGAAGACATTAAAAGGGTTTGTTTGACAGAGAGCACGTCGAGAGGGTAGCATGGCAGAGGGATGTCTTGTACAAGAATCTCTTGTATTCATAACTGAGTTTCTACGTATGTCGGATCCCGAAATGCCAAGGAAACTAACACAAAGGAAAGAGCTCAGTTTTGAAGAAATCGTTCCACTCGATTTTGGCCTCTTCCAAAAAGTCTTCGGCCTCTTCCACCTTTTCCAACAAGCAGATGGTTAGATACAGCGGTTTCACAAGCAAAAGCAGCGGGTGAAGATATCTCTGAAGAAGAAGAAGAACTCGCAAAAGGATGTGATTGTGAGTATATTAAATACGGTGCACTATCGTCTCATGGACAACACTTTTGAATCGCACGAATCGATCAATATAGGTATACTTTTGATAGTGGAGTGATGGTGAATTTTTTGGAAAAACGTAGAGCGAGTGCAAGAGATGATAATGCTCTAGAAGGGGAGCTAGATTATTGTGGTGTGATTCAAGACATCTTGAAACTATCTTTCAGAAAGTTTGATCACTTTGTTTTTGATGTGAAATCATTCAAAGTAGTCACCTCTGGAAGAAACAGCAACAGTGAGACGGGATAAAAGCGTTTTGCTTCAAGTCGACTCCACAAGATTATGGACAGATGAAAGGGATACATTTGTACCTCCCGAACACTGTGAGCAAGTTGGTTTTATACTAGATTCAAAAGAACTAGAGTGGCTATTTGTTTTACAAGTCGCTCCACGTAGTAGACAAATTTTTGAGAACATAGATGTAGAAGAAAGTCCATCTGTAGTGGATTCAGAGATTCATTCGATAGTCGAGGAGGAAGAGATCATTGTTCGAGAAGACGAGGTCATTGAAGGAGAGGTCATTGTTCCAGAAGACGAAGCAATGACATGGCGATTGATATTCTCGGTGCATCGGATCTTCAAGAGGATGCTAGTCTAGAGGACTTTTGAATAAAACACTTGTACGTACTAATTTTTGTTTTTTTTTTGTTTATTCTCTATATTACTTTTATTATCGCATGCTAATTATTTGAGTTTTTTTATTACAGAGCATGATGGGAGACAGTCCTCCAGTCACTCCACATTCCATGATAGAGGAGCAGTTTTTGGAGTTCATCTCTCAAGTTCCTCCTGCGTATATGGCCGCTGCATCATAGTATTGGATTGCTCGTGGTAGCACTCCTCCCGGCCTCACTCGTGGCGGCTTTACTCCTGTTGGCCTAACTCCCGCTGGCCTCACTCCGTCGGTGTCACTCCTGTCGGTGTCACTCCTGCGGGTGATGCTACTCCCATAGGAGGTATGTCTCATAGCTTTGTGACTCCACCACGACCATCTTTTGAGCCATCTCCTACTAGGTCTACTAGTAGACATGTGCGTTCGTCACCTTAGCGCGATACAGGTTCTGGCCCGTCTCGTAGATCGAGGTCATGCTCTGGAGCAGGAGGTTCTAGGAGTGGATCTACAGGTAGGTCTAGAGGTGGAGGAGGCAGCTGTTGTGGAGGCAGTGTGACGGACATTGTGTCACCTGCTTCTACTCCTAGGACGAGTACCTCAGATGTAGGTATGCCATGCAATACACCACGTTGAACACCACGTACACCTTGGGGTGCTCATGACCATGATGACTCCAAGGTGTATAGTATCCGAGATGGAGCTCTGGTGATGGATGCGGCTGGCAAAGCAATGCATGCATGCATACGACAACTTTGCTCCATCCAGTTTGGACACTCTATCATGCTGAAATGGAGTGAGCAGGATAAAGATCGGAATAATTATATCACACAGATGATTTATCCAGAGTTTCGACCAACCGATGTATAGTCTCTTGTCAGTTCAGAGTGATTCTGCACACCGTACGTGAGGTTATGTCCCATCGACGATGCGAGGCTCATGATGCTTTCAGAGCAGGCTTACCAAAGCCTGTATGATTAGATGCTAAGGAGTGGGACGTGATTCGTGACGAGAAGCAGCAGACTCTTGACTGATATCGCTAGCAGCGAGATGTCGCAGCCACATGTTTAGATACGGTTGGACCGTCACATTTGGGCAACGGCGGATATGACACGATGCGTCATGAGTTTGTAAGTACCATTTCATTTATTGAATTTATATGTGTTAAATTTCTCATGTATGTTCCTCTAATCTTTTGTATATTTGTTTCAGGAGATGGCACTGGGTCGTCCTCCAACACGAACGGAGGAGTCTTACGGATATCATCATGGGTTGATTGCACTATTGCAGGGCTTGGAGGGACGCGGTGCGGTCATTTCATGGGATCATTTGCGATGAGGTAATTAATTTATAAACTTGGTTTTTACTTGTTTGTAATTTTCATGTGAATTTATCTCATTTCATTAAATTTGTTGTTTGTTGCAGGACTGTTGATATGGAATGTTCTTTGCATGTGTATGGCAGTGGAACACCAAAATTTTGTATTTGATTTTCATATGGCAATGCATTGCTTTGCCACATTTTGTAAAAGCGTCATATATGACAGTGGTTTGCCGCACTCTTGCACATGCTTTATTATTGAAATATATAACTTCTTTTGTACATGGTTCATGGTTCATTCTCATTATCTCTTTTGTGTCCAATAATACTCTGTTTCATGAAATCGTATTTCGGTTGACATTAGAGTACACATCACATGTACTCGGTTTTTTTTGGGCAGAGTGTATTGTCTTTTGTTAAGCAACATCATGGTAATGTTGTTGTAACAAAAGACAACACACTTTGCCCAAAAAAAAATTTGCAGGTATGGTCGTCGGTATACGCGACGGTACTCGCAGTAATGTCATCGGAATAAGGGTCGGTATACCCAGCAAGCAATGGTATACGCGACGGTACGTCCAGCAGAAGCCTCGATATGGGAGTCGGTATGGGCGCCGGTATTACTGCCGCATATACCGATGCATATACCGATGCATATATCGATGCATATACCGATGCTTATACCGGCGTTTTGGTACTGACGCACATACCGACCTTTACACCGGCGTCGCGGCAAATAAAGCCGCGTTCATTTCCCTCGGTAAAAACCTCGGTATACCATCGATCTGTTGTAGTGCTTCTATCAATTTCCTCAATTTTCTTGTAAATAATTCTTTATATCTTTGCTCACACTCTTGAATCTACTTTATCTGCACACAACCTTCGTATTCAAAATGGTTCCCAAATTACTTGCCACTACTTTATCCAAGTAATCCATTGTCACCATCTCGAAAAATTCAAAAGAGTGGCATAAGGACTATAAAACATAAGTTGATTGATTTCCTGGGAAACTTGGATAGATTATTTTGTTACACCATAGATGGAACTCCCAAAGGTTCAATGGTCTCGTAACCTCCATGTTCGGCATATGAAGCTTAAGGCTCTGCTTTTCTTTACGAATCATAGACATGAATTTGGATGATCTTCTTTCTAGCAATCAAGTGTCTACTTATTAACATTTTGAAGCCTAAATCGTGCAACCTCATGATGCCTAGAAAGATGTGCACTTGCTCTAGAATGCTACATTTCAAGGAGAAAACGTTGCCGGGGAGGCATGAAAGCAAATAGTTTCAAAGGAGATGTATTTTCTCCGCTTT